>CM057072.1:4490000-5690000 GCA_029379335.1 Thymus mandschuricus
CAATGGGATTTGCTTGGTAGAATGGAAAATAGAGATCTTTGGCGATTCAAGAGGCGACTTGTGCTTATTCACATAAGCATGAAAATTTCTCGAACAAGCCTTCCACTTTATAACTACTATACTCTAACCTCTAACTCAGTATAATAGGTAACCTATTATCTATCTGGTTAGTTCTCTTTGTATTTCAAAAAAAATATCTCTACCGTGACTGGACTTTTCTGAAAAAAATTTATGAAAAAATAAAAGCCCTTTATCGGATTTGAACCGATGACTTAAGCCTTACCATGGCGTTACTCTACCACTGAGTTAAAAGGGCTTATTTGATTTAATTCCTGAACGAGTCACTCTGCAGATAAAATCTCTATATGCATATATCATATTATATATATATATATATATATATATATATATATATATATATATATATATATATATACCTAAGTATATACAGTAGACTCGTAGTGGCTATAATCAAATAACTTTGCCTAGAAGGTGGAGGTAAAATGAGTCGTTTCAAGACAAGGCCGGCCTTAATTTCTTTTATTGAGGTGATCCTTATTAAAATTAAAACAAAATTCACTTGATTGATAGATAACATAGACGTACACTTACCAATTCGACAAAAAAATTTTGTGAGATATTTCATCAAATCATGTGATGAAGAGATTCTACTTGTCTCCTTGAACTAAAGGTTTTAAAGAAAATTTTTGATAACTTCTTGATCCCGCCAGATTTATATAGAGAATGTTGATTCTAATGAACGATTCATGTATGAATGACGAATCCAAAAATTCTATACAATTATGAAAAACGGAAAGATCCCTCGGATCTGATCATTCCATTATATTGACAATTTTAAAAAACTGATCATACTATGATCATAGTATGAGGGCGGTTGGTCAAGTCGGCCCCCATCGTTTAGTGGTTTAGGACATCTCTCTTTCAAGGAGGCAGCGGGGATTCGAATTCCCCTGGGGGTAGGGTACTACGAAAGGAAGTTGATCATGGATTACCAATAAATAAGCCTATAAAATGAAAAAATGAAAATGGATTCTTCCTGGGTCGATGCCCGAGCGGTTAATGGGGACGGACTGTAAATTCGTTGGCAATATGTCTACGCTGGTTCAAATCCAACTCGGCCCAATAAACCGCATCAATCTACCATGAGATAGTATAAAATCCCTTGTCCTTTAGAAAGACCCCATACGAAGATAAAAAAGAATCAAAATTTCTGCCAGATCCCTTATTTCCCTGGGATTGTAGTTCAATCGGTTAGAGCACCGCCCTGTCAAGGCGGAAGCTGCGGGTTCGAGCCCCGCCAGTCCCGACGGATCCAATAAATACAAAAATAACATTTCCCCTTCTATGAACTAGTAAAGAGTGTCGAGGGATATACTTTCATTCCCAAAGCAAGAAGGAGTCTTGATTTCTTTTTTCTTTCTTATTTTTCCATCTCGCTTTTATTGTTTGTTAGGTTTGGAACTATGTAATTAATTGAAGTGGAAAGGCAATCTGACGATCCTTCATCAGAAGACTGTCCAAGGAAGACGCAAGATAGGTTATAGAAAAAACAAAGAAACGGATGATAAATATCATTTTGGAGTAATTATGTTAGGAATCCAAATTTTGATTCGGTATGGATAAAAGAACTTCCTATGTTATACTATTCAAGTCTTGACGACGGGTTGATTTGATAGATCAGATATTGTTATTCATGATAGTAATCCGGTTCAAGATCATCGAGAAGTAATTCATTCATTGAATTTACAGACGATAGACGAAAGATTTATCATCTCTAGGGGATTAAATCCCGAGTTATTGCGAAGTAAAAAACCGATGAGATTATGGAAGTAAAGATTCTTGCATTTATTGCTACTGCACTATTCATTCTAGTTCCTACCGCTTTTCTACTTATCATTTACGTAAAAATAGTCAGTCAAAATGATTAATTCAATTGAATTTTCAAATTAATTTGAATCAAACTTTCCTTCCAAGTTCTTATCAAAAATTTACGAAATCAAATGAAAGGGATTCAATTCCACGTCTTAACTTAAATGAAATGAGCGCACAATAATTATAATCGGAAAATTTCTAAGAGATAGATAGTATGGTAGAAATTTTTTTTTCTACCATACTATCTATCTCTTAGTCTATAAAGTTGTAATCTAGAATACAGATAAACGCTTAAGTTTCTATATATCAATCTACAATATTATCTTCCTATATATTCCATATCAATATATTGTATGGAATTGACATAAGACCAAATTTGCTACATCTATTTGTTATTTGTTCCGATCAATCTGAAATAATTCTTATTTTAGGATTCTAATTCCTTTCCTTTTACTAATAAGCAAGGGGAAACCCCGCCCATTTTTAACGCCATATGAAATAAGTCGATAAAGCATAAACTACCCTTTTTAATTAGAATAGAAACAAATGCCCAATATGTAACTATGTAACTCGCCCGAGGCAAGATCTTATTATTGCCCAGTCTAGTCTCTCCTTAAACAATCACTATATCTATATCATTTTTATAGTAAAGTGCGTATACGCTTAACAAAACGACTTCTTTTTTGAAGAGTCAAGAGGGAAATAAATAAATAAAAAAGAAAAAGGTCCTAGCTTACACTACTAGAAATTTGGCTTTTTACTACACTACATACACTACGGTTTTTTTAAAAAACCGTAGTGTATACCTTTTCTCTACGGTTTTTATTCAAAACCGTAGTGTATACTCCGAGTATTTACTACAGTTCAGCTAAAAACCGTAGTGTATGAGCGTCTCTTTCATACACTACGGTTTTAGGCGCTATACACTACGGTTTTAAACTGTAGTGTATGAGAGAGGCGCTCATACACTACGGTTTTATACACTACGGTTTTAAACCGTAGTGTATGAGCGCATATTAAAAAATAGGAAAAGAAAAAATGACCCCACAAGGATTCGAACCCTCACCAATTAGAGAATGCATGGCTTCATTGCCAACTGGTCTAGGATATAAACTTGGTAATAGTTGCAGAAAGGATTTAATATATATAATAATTTATAGTTTTTTCTCGTTATATTTTCTATCCTAACCCAGCCGCGCCCAGATCTATTCTTCTTCCTCTTCCGCGTACAAGTATTCTTCCCCGGGCCGGTGTGTCGCCGGCGTTACCACTGTGGCGGTGAAATTTCGTAATCTTCTTCATTTCTGTTTTTCACTCTCTATTTCCCTATCTTCTTAGGGGAATTTTAATTTTAGGTCTTCTTCCCCTTTCCAGATTTTGGTTCGAAACTGCTGTTGTTCTTAGGCCGACGCCGCCGCTGCCCTCACTCCGGCGAGGCCTCTAGAGACACGCTTCTTTGACGCGCCTGAATTCTCTTCCTCATGAGAGATCATCTCTAGAGAGAGAAAACAGTGGCATCAGCGCGGATTCAACCTCTCCCGCACAAACCTAGGGTTCGTAAGTCTTCTTTCAATTACTCAATTCTGTCTTTTCTTTTTTGCTCACCGAAACCCAACCCGTCGATTTTGCCGGAAAGGAAGAGCTAGTTTCGGTTGAGCCGCCGCTGTGGGATTTTTCGCGGTGGCGGAGGGTCAATTTTTTTCAGATTCCGGCTCAGCTTTGTTGGATATGCAATAGGTAAAGCCTTAGTTTTTTTCTTAACCAATTTTGGGCCTGGTTCTGTTTGTTGAATGTTTAATTTTTCTCATGAATTTTTAGGTACTTGATTGCTTCAAGTTGTGTGTGATTTCTGAGGTATTGATTGTTTTGACTTTGGATGTTTATGGTGTAATGTTAAGATTTCACTTGAGAACTCTTACTTTACTTTGTGTATTCTTGCTCCATACTATGGTCTCATATTAATCCTTGTGTTAGAGGGTGACGAATGAGGATGTGGACGTGGATGATCGGACGGCATTCAGTTATTTACGAGACCAGTACATGCGAAGTTTTGTTTTAAGAAGTTTGATTTTTGTTGCTAGCAAAAACAACACACTGAAAATATGGGGCTTATGATCATGTTTCGTCCAACACCTCATTTTATCCATAAAAGGAAAAAGGAAGAGCAAAATGCTGGTTCTGTTTCCGTATTGTTGTTCTTTCTTATAATCATATGTTTTTTATGCACACTGATAACTGATTTGATTAAAGGCTTTAAAGCCCGTTTCTATCCTCGTCCAATACTATCTCGTCGTTGTGACTTTAAACAGAATTATCTTGATTTAGATTTTTGTACATCTAAATATAATGCATTTGTAGCTTAATGCATCATAGGATCTTGAAAATTTGTCTTCTCTGGAATCTATTTTTTTCCAGCAGGAAATCGAATCAAGAAATTTACTCTAGATGCTAAAACAACATTTCATATTTTGTACATCTAGGCATTTTATGAAGCAGAGAAGGCTCACAAGAGAAGGCTCACAGAGGCAAGGTATATATCGATGTTCTTTGAATGACTGGCTACTTACTCGTAAATCTTTTTACTGCAATCTTTGTTGCTGATCTTGTTTTCTTGTCACACTAGTCTTCTGTTAGTGCAACATCCTAAGCAAAACCGTTTCTTGTTGCCCTTATGCTGTCTTGTTGGTTTGATGGTATTTATCATTAAGTTATTATAATACCCTGCTTGCTCTGTGTAGTGTTTACTGGCTATATAAATTAATTTTTTGAAATGTGACTGAATTCTTTGCTTTTTTTTTTTTTTTTTTTTTTACCTTGGAATCAGATTCTAAGGGCCATGAGAGAATCAGACTCCATCAAACCTGCTATATTTGCAATGTCTAATCCTACTGCAAACAGTTTGTTTTTGCTTCTTTAATGTTTTCTACACTAGTAATACTTACATGGGCATGAAGATGATTGTCTGCATTTGCTTTGTGTAACATCAGAATGCACTGCTGCTGAGGCTTTCAAGCATGTTGGTGAAAATATTGTCTTTGCAAGTGGAAGCCCTTTCGATAATGTCGATCTAGGTATTTTAGTTTTCAACTATGTACTTTAAAAACTTTGTATGGATTAGCTTAGTGGAGGATGAGGGGATCATTGTATTCCCTTTGTACTAAGTAGTAGTATTTGGCTTATGATTATTTGTTCCAATTTTTGCAGGAAGTGGGAAGACAGGTCATGTTAATCAAGCAAATAACATGAACCTTTTCCCAAGGTACGTCATTCCTATGATTGTGCCAAGATATATGATGTTGAGGCGGAGTAGCTTAATATATAAATCAATTGAGTTTTCTGTGTAGATATCTGAGCTGAGCCAACTGAGCAAGCTTGCGCGAGAGAAGAACACCGCATCTAAAATTGTTGAGGCAGATCGACAGCATACAATGTTCCTTGCAATGGCAGATGCGAGGGCTGTTCTGATCAAGCTCGTTGATCAGTTGCACAATACGTTGACCTTGGATGCAGGATGCACTACCTTTGATCAAACAACAAAGATTCACGATGGAGACTTTGGAAATATTTGCTCCTCTAGCCAATATATTAGGTATCTCGACTTGGAAAGAGCAGCTGGAAAATCTTTCATGTATTTTTTACATTTTTTATGATTATAACAATACTGATATTTGTATTATGAATATTATTCAAATGGTAATGAATATTGCATATTTTGCTTTATTTATTGCTATTACATATTTTTCTTGCATGTATTTAGATTAGAAATAAAAATTATTAGAAATATTAATTATGCATTTTTGCATAGATTAAAAAAAAAAGAAAAAAAAAAAAAAAAAGCATACACTACGGTTTTAAACCGTAGTGTATGGCAAAATATTTTTCTCTACAGAATGATTCTCTACAGTTTTAATTCTTATAGACTACGGTTTAAAACCGTAGAGAATAGTGGTAATACACTACGGTTTAAAACCGTAGTGTATACCCTGTACCTTTTACTACACCATCAATCACTACAGTCTTGAAAGCTCATACACTACGGTTTTAAACCGTAGTGTATGACCTTTTTTCTAGTAGTGTTAGTATCCGTCTATAAAGATAGTAAGAGCCCATTCCCCTTGATTCAAATAGAAAATTTCGGAATAATTTTAGATTGGAATAAATTAAATTTCCAATCATCTGAATCCCTTTCTTTTCGAAGTACAAAGACGGGAATCAATGAAATATCTCTTGGATTGAAAGAGTATGATTCCTATCATAGATTACTCCATTGGAATCCAATGGGATTCCAAATTCAGAGTTTTGATTTTAAAAAGTTCAAAATGCGTTGCAGAACGATCTATAAAACAAGCGGTTTTGATTCCTGAACTCAATTAGTAGTACTTCTAAAGCCCACTTCTCCCCCACACTACGAGTGAAAGGGAAAATGTAAAGACTACCATTAAAGCAGCCCAAGCGAGACTTACTATATCCATGTGCATTATGTCTCCTAATCTCTATAAATACGAAGGAATTATTCCTCACTAATAATAGTGGAATTAATGTCGCAGAGTCAAAAAGGGGTTCTACCGAACACTATTGAGAAACCAATCCAATAAATCGATTATGTTATGATTTCAGATTTTTTGGTGATTCAGGCGACACCCGGATTTGAACTGGGGAAAAAGGATTTGCAGTCCCCCGCCTTACCACTCGGCCATGCCGCCAAAATGATACAAAATAGATACAATTTTTCCAGGATTACTTAATTTTTATTGTACTTGCATTTTTACTTCTGTTTTACTTAATCCTTTTATTTCCTAAAATAAAAGAAATACCCTTTTTGATTGGATTTGATCCATCCCTGATTGTATAGTATCTGAAAATACACAATGCTGAAAACATTCTCTCGTTTTTCTATTGAGAAATCAAATGTATATTTTTCAGACGATAAAATTCAACCATTGACTATTGACTCCTTACTTCTAATTCATGAACGATTCTGGGATTTGAATTTCAAATTGTGTTTTCCTAATGACAAAATAAAAATGGAATCAGAACTAATCAGTATTTATTTTTTAAATTAAAAAATATTTCTCAGTTTCAATTATAACAAAACATATGAGTATATGTAAACCCCAGAACATAAATACAGATATCTATTATTTAGATATATTGTCAATAAGGAATTATCATAAAATTATCCTACTTCATTTCATGCATGAATGGAAATATTCTTTTGATAGAGCACGCTCGGGGCTGTCTCCAATAGAACCGGCAATAAAAGAGAAGTCTATATCTATCTGTATACGTGTTTAAAACATGAAACCCTTCTTATATTATACAATACACTTCAAATCATATTCTACTCAGAAATAAGTAAAGTACAAACATCTCTCTTTGAATCGTTTTTTGAACAACAATATCCCTAATGCTAAAAAAATGGATTCTATGTGCTTTTTTCTGTCTCCCAAGAATCTTTTTAGTTTTCTCAAATTCGAATATGTAATATCATAATAATAATGGTATAATTTTAATCATTTTTTGCTATTCTATACAAAACCCTATGACCTTAAAATGACAGAATTCTGTTTCGAGGGTTGTTTTATTAATTCCTTTCCGTTTTGATTTGTTGAAACTTCCGATTTAAGTAGAAAATTTTCTTTATTTCTTCGTTCATACGTAGTTCATACGTTTCATTTCAAATACAAATATGGAGTTGGATAAAATTTCATGTGATTCAGTAAACAGAATAGAAATTCCATCAGTACTAGATCGTCGATCTAATTCGATGAAGAATGTACTTAATAATATAATGGGATTTTTTTATAAATGGGAAATTCAAAATGCTCGGGGATGCAAACGATACAATGTCTACAATACCTGGATTTAATCAGATACAATTTGAAGGATTTTGTAGGTTCATCGATCAGGGTTTGGCAGAAGAACTTTATAAGTTTTCAAAAATTGAAGATACAGATCATGAAATTGAATTTCAATTCTTTTTGGAAAGATGTCAATTGGTAGAACCCTCGATAAAGGAAAGAAATGTTGTGTATGAATCACTCACATATTCTTCTGAATTATATGTATCAGCGAGATTAATTTGGAAAACCAGTAGAGATATGCAAGAACAAACTATTTTAATTGGAAACATTCCTCTAATGAATTCCCTAGGAACTTCTATAGTAAATGGAATATATAGAATTGTGATCAATCAAATACTGCAAAGTCCCGGTATTTATTACCGGTCAGAATTGGACCATAACAGAATTTCGGTCTATACCGGCACCTAATATCAGATTGGGGAGGAAGATTAGAATTAGAGATTGATAGAAAAGCAAGGATATGGGCTCGCATGAGTAGGAAACAAAATATATCTATTCTAGTTCTATTATCAGCTATGGGTTCAAATCTAAGAGAAATTTTAGACAATGTTTATTATCCTGAAATTTTTTTGTCTTTTCTGAATGATAAGGAGAGAAAAAAAATAGGATCAAAAGAAAATGCCATTTTGGAGTTTTATCAACAATTTGCTTGTGTAGGTGGGGATCCGGTATTTTCTGAATCCTTATGTAAGGACTTACAAAAGAAGTTTTTTCGACAAAGATGTGAATTGGGAAGGATTGGTCGACGAAATATGAATCGAAGGCTAAACCTTGATATACCCCAGAACACTACATTTTTGTTACCCCGAGACATACTGGCGGCTGCCGATCATTTAATTGGACTTAAATTTGGAATGGGTACACTTGACGATATGAATCATTTGAAAAATAAGCGCATTCGCTCTGTAGCGGATCTTTTACAAGATCAATTCGGATTGTCTCTGGTTCGTTTAGAAAATGTGGTTCGAGGAACTATATGTGGAGCAATTCGGCATAAATTGATACCGACTCCTCAGAATTTGGTAACTTCAACTCCATTAACAACCACTTATGAATCCTTTTTTGGTTTACACCCCTTATCTCAAGTTTTAGATCGAACTAATCCATTGACACAAATAGTTCATGGGAGAAAATTGAGTTATTTAGGTCCTGGAGGACTAACAGGGCGAACTGCTAGTTTTCGGATACGAGATATCCATCCTAGTCACTATGGTCGTATTTGCCCAATTGACACATCGGAGGGAATCAATGTTGGACTTATCGGATCCTTAGCAATTCATGCGAGGATGGGTTATTGGGGATCTCTAGAAAGTCAGTAGTGAACTGATTTTTGTAAGTTGGGACGAAGCAATGGAGGATGGTTGTTCTAGTAGAATCTTGCTTGTAATTTATTTATTTATTAATCACTTTTATTTTGTCTACTCTTTTCGTTTCCAAGTATGTGTCTTTATTTCCTTTCTCAACTCTCATCCTAGTTTGTAATTCATTCGATTTTGGATGTGAGCCTTATAAAAAAACATTGCATATTTCTTTTCAACTTACGAAACTTAAAACACAAACTCTATTACTCTTTCCGTCTCAATTAATTAAGTCATGTTACTTTTGGCATAATAACTAAGAAAACCAGTGATAAAGAAGTTTTAAGAAGTGTTTTTTTTTTTTTTTTTGAAATTATTTTACCAAGTGTCTTCATGAGTTAATTTATTTCTTTTTTCAAGAAATGAACTAATAATTAATAAATGAGACATAAAAAAATGAAAAGTGACACTAATGTGAAACAACGGGAGTATAATAAATATATAAATATATTTACAAAAAGTACGATTCAGACTCCCTTGTAACCACGTTTATTACAACAATTAAAAATCGTGAAAACAAAAATAAAGTTGCGGATTCGGTTTATTTTACCAAGATTCTTGGTCGGCGTGATTAAAACACTGATAATTATTAAAGTGTAGTCGTGTAATTATTGAATTGATTTTTTTAACCACACTTTTTAATTTTTGGCGCCCCGATAAGAAATCGTATATTATAGTACTACTTTTCTCAGCCCACTAGTATTTATTAGTACTCTCTCCGTTTTTTTTTAAGTCATTTTTAGCTCAAACACGGGAATTAAGAAAACTTAATGATTATTCTTTTATGATGTAAATCACGTTTTCCATGTAAATATAGATGAAATTATATTGGGAAAAGAGATAAACATTAATTGTGATAAATGAAGATAATGAAAACAAGAGAAAAATTGAAAAATAGTGAGTTGAAAATTGAAATTTTTACATAGAAATGTGAAAAGAACTTATAAAAAAAACAAAGATAAAAGGCTAAAAAGACTTATAAAAAAACGGAGGGAGTATTTTTTTTTTTTTTTTTTAACCAGGGATTAAGGGGAAAAAAGAATTAATTAATTAATTAATTAACAAAAAACAAACAAAACCCTCGACAAACAGTCTCCATCTTCTTCTTCTTCTTCACGCAGTCACTCAGCAAAGCAAAGCACAATGTCATCTCCTCCGCCACCATCCATGGAGTCGCTAATCCTCCAGCTCCACGACATCGCCGCCGTCAAATTCGGCAACTTCAAGCTCAAATCCGGCATCTCCTCCCCCATCTACATCGACCTCCGCCTCATCGTCTCCTACCCTGCCCTGCTCCGCCAAATCTCCCAGTCCATCGCCGCCACCGTCCCCTCCTCCTCCCGCTACGACGTCATCTGCGGCGTCCCCTACACCGCCCTCCCCATCGCCACCTGCATCTCCGTCTCCTCCGATGTCCCCATGCTCATGCGCCGCAAGGAGGTTAAGGACTACGGTACTGCTAAGGCTATTGAGGGGGCATTTGAGCAGAATCAGGTGTGTCTGATTGTCGAGGATCTCGTTACTAGCGGTGCGTCTGTGCTCGAGACGGCTGCGCCGCTCCGTGCGGTGGGGCTGAAAGTCACGGACGCTGTAGTCATGATTGATAGGTGAGTGAGTATGCATGAATGGACTGGTTATTGTTATCTTTTCTTTGTGTTTTATAGTATTGTGTTTCACAGTTGTGTAGTTAGAGGCTATAATCTATATGCACTACTTAAGTTCTGCTTGAATCTGGTTATGTTTCCACCTATAGTGTGACCGAGGAGGCTGGACTCAAGTATGAATAGATTCTTAACCATTTTGGGGGATCGATTGCAGAGATTTTGTCTCAAATTTTCTGGTTTTAGACATCTCAAATGGATAACATTTGTATATGTTATCGGATTTCCGGAACAGCACGGTCTTTTTCACTTCTTGATCATCTGCTATTATGCTGGATTTGTAACTTTATTCTCGTGCTGTAATATTAGGGTAATGGACTAAATGTGAAATCTTTCACTTGTTTCTGGGAATGTATAACTGATGGAGCACAAATATGTGGAGACTAATGAGTACTTTGTGCAACTATTATAACATTTTTTGTGTTCAGTGCAAGTTTTTCGAAACTTCTTTCCGTGGCTCTCACAGAAAGGCCCTAGCAATGGTAGGCGCTAGGCAGGTGTGGAAGTGGGGACTGCTGCCCCTAAAGAAATATATGCATGTATATATATGATTTGTGTGTGTTTATTGATAGCAAAATTTAGTAAGCGTGTGTTTACTGATAGTATTAAAATACAGGTATTGTGTTTAGTGAATGTTTAGATGTAAGACTTTTGTCGAGTGTCATAATCGTTTAAGTATCTTCCTTCACTCAGTAACTTTGAAAGTTAAGTCCTTTTCATGATATTTGGTACTCATCCCCAAATTAATGCCAGTTTTGGGTCATTAGGGTGCAGGCTTAGATATCTCACATACCTTGATAAGATGAAAAGAATACTTCCATGGTTTATATGACGGCAAAAGTTGCACGAAATTGTCTTTACTATCATATGTGCTCTTCACCTCTCTTTCATAAGATCTTCTATTACTGCATGCATGAGAGTTCTATTTTATATGCTCAAGCTTCTTTCTCTTTGCTTATATATTTTTCGTTCCCTTGCTACTACCTTAGAGAACAGGGGGGCCGAGAAAATTTGGCTCAAAATGGGATCACCCTTCATTCAATGGTGAAGCTGACTGAAATGGTGAGGATATTGAAGGCGAAAGGGAGAGTGTCAGAGGAGACAGAAAAAATGGTCCTGAAGTTCTTGGAAGAAAATCGGAAAGTATCGGTTCCGGCGGCAGGAGTAGCTGACAAGAAGTTGCAAGTCAGACTTCCATTTGAAGAGAGGGCAAAGTTGGCAAAGAATCCTACGGGAAAGAAGTTGTTTGATATTATGAAGAAGAAAGAATCTAACTTGTGCTTGGCTGCTGATGTTGCTACTGCTGCTGAGTTGCTTGCTATCGCGGACAAGGTAAGGAATACAAAAATTATCCAGTTTTAATAAGCATGGTTATTCTATACTCAATCAAGTACACTGCTGCTTCCAGGACTTGTAGAAAATGTTTGAATATCCTTGTTTCCAGTTACTAAAGCTATTGTGTTCCGTACCATTTGTTGAAAATTTTCTAGTTTCCAACCATTTGTAGATGTACACTATTACGAAAGCAATCATGCTCAGAGTGGAAAATTTTCTAGTTTCCAACCATCTGTAGATTTACACTGTTACGAAAGCAATCATGCTTACCAATGCAAATTCTGTTCCAACCACTAATTAGGTGTAACTTGTAACTTTTCTAAGAACTAGTTAATCTATAATACCGCTGACCACTGTAGTATGAACAAGGGCATCTATTTTGATCATTTTACTTGTTCATATGTGATACTGTTCCATTTTTGTGTCTGTAACTATTTTTCGTATACTTATGATCTATGATGCCCGAGATGAGTTGAGATTTGGTAGCATGAACTTCCCTGCTGTCTTTGCTCACCTTTTGGTTGGGTACTTCTGCAGGTTGGACCAGAACTCTGCATGTTGAAAACTCATGTCGATATATTGCCCGATTTCACTCCTGATTTTGGATCTAAACTTCGCTCGGTATATCCCTGTTCTCTGAAAGTTATTCTCATTTAGCATCATTACTGTAGCTTTTCACTGTCCTAGACTTGTAGTCCCCGATCCACATCAGTTCAAACTTTTTGAGAATGGACGGATACATATTATCTGTGGGGAAATTTTGCATACTACCCCGTCCATGCTTTACTGGGGAATTGCTACCAATTTGTAATTTATAGTTTCAGCTCCCACCCAGAAAAAATGTTAGAAATAGAAAATCTTCGACTGGTAGATAAAGATAAGAAATAGAACACTAATGTCTGAGTTTGCGATTCCAGCCAACTAACTCTGCTTTATCATCTTCTGAAGATTGCAGACAAACATAACTTCTTAATCTTTGAAGATCGAAAGTTTGCTGACATTGGTAACACGGTCACCATGCAGTACGAAAGGTAAGAAGTTTCCTTGCTTTGCTTTTATTAAAATTAATCTTACCCATTTGTTGAAAGTTTTCGTATGGTTTGACAGCGGTGTCTTCCGTATACTAGACTGGGCAGATATAGTAAATGCTCATATCATTTCAGGGCCAGCTATAGTAGATGGCCTAAAACTAAAGGTGTTCATTTGCTTAATTTACTCTCTACCTTTAGATTCTACCAAGTTGTTCCGTGTTTAATTTGTCTTTTATGATGTGATAGGGTTTACCACGAGGCAGGGGTCTTTTGCTGCTTGCTGAAATGAGTTCCGCTGGTAACCTTGCCAAGGGCGATTACACAGCTGCAGCAGTGAAAATTGCTGAAGAACATCCGGATTTCGTTATTGGCTTCATCTCCGTGAATCCAGCTTCATGGCCCGGTGGCCCCGGAAATCCAGCCCTTATCCATGCAACGCCTGGCGTTCAGTTGGTCAAAGGTGGAGATTCGTTAGGTCAACAGTACAACACTCCAAACTCCGTAAGTATCCAGCCGCCTACTATTCTCCGGTGCAAGATCCATTTAAAACTGCTAGGGAGCGTTTACTCTATGCGACATTACATTGATAGAACATAAAGATTAGCCCGAATGCTCGTGGATGATAATATTCAATACTGTTTGCTGGAAGTCGATTCACCACCTCGTGGTCTTCCCTTTCTACGCTATTCATCCTAGCTCATGAAAGAACATCTGGTTTCAGGTCATTGCGGAAAGAGGGAGCGATGTGATTATTGTCGGACGAGGAATCATAAAGGCTGCAAACCCTGCAGAGGCAGCTAAGGAATACCGGCTTCAAGGATGGGAGGCATACTTAGCCAAGTGCAAGTAATAACTAAGCCTTCTTCTACTTTAGTAAAACCCCTCTAGAGAATTAGGCTGCCATTTTCAAATTCAGAGAATAAACATGTTTTTGTATCTTGGATTTTTTATGCTCCATGGCTGACTGCAATTTTCTTGATATGCAGAGTTTGATTTCTCCCGTTTCTAACAACACTCTTTCTTCCCCTCAATATTGAGCTCATTTATAGAGTATGGAACGAGTCTGTTAGAATATTTAGTGAGCTCATTATAGACGAGAAGAGACGGATGTAGCATTATTCAATGATGTGGGGCCGTAGAGGAGTTTTAACGTATTTAGGTTGGTACTAATTTCAAAGTTGGGTCAACACTCTCAACAGAAGTAGATTGTAGATAGGAATTTTGCAAGAAACATTAGATTAGGGCAAATTATTGGGGGAAAATGTCGGCCAAAATTTGACCACTAGTATTTTATAGCATGTCCATTTAAATTCGACGACTTCCACTTTCTACGCGTGACACGACTATAACATGTCCAATTAATTCTAGGCCTAAATTACCTTTTCAATCCCACGCGAATTCGTTCGAGGTTTTGTTCGTTTATTTTTTTCTATTTTCATTTTTATGTGGGTGTTCAAATGGGTAAAGTATTATTTACATTAATTTTGTTTTCTTGATAATCAACTCATTATATTATATCCATTTCAATATGAATAAATAAGCTTATATTAACGGGACAGAACATCTAATCTAATACTCCAAAAATGGACATGTTTTCTGTTATCCAGCTACGAAAATTAAGACGAGGGTAATAGTAATGTATTAAAGTGATGTGTATGGTTTTTATTGGGTTAAAATTACTCCTTTTGCTCCATTTCACTTGGCTTGTTTCATTTAGGTACAAGATTTTATGCTCAATGTTAAAAGTGAAAAGTAAGAGGCCTACATTGGAAAATAAGGATTAATTCTTCATTTTAGGAAATGAGTGAAGTGGGACGTCCCGATTTAGAAAAAAAAGTCAAGTGAAATTGGACGGAGAGATTCCTATTTTAGGAAAGATCCTATATGAATGAGACATCTCAAATAGGGAAAAAAAATCATTTTATAAGTGGTACGAAGGGAGTATAATAGTCAATAGTGTTATTGTTTTCGTATCACTTCAATTGTCATGTTTATTTTCAACATGGAATGTCAGGTAAAAATAAGAGGTCCATATTAACATGTAAGGATTAATTCTTTTCTGATTTTAAAATTTTGAACAATTCATGTTGAACGACTGAATTAAAAAATACATGAAAATTGAAGTAGGACAGATGGAATATTATTTATTTTTAAGAAAAAGAAAATCACTTAAAATTAGTTTTTTTTTTTTTTTTTTTTTTTTTTTTTTTTTTGAGAGGACACTTAAAATTAGTTGAAAAGTTAAAAACACCATTTTAGTTACTGTATATTGCAAAATCCAACAAAGTTAATAAAGGGAAACGATGGCTTCATCCTACACTAAACAAGAACCACGTGCGCCACGCGCTAAGAAGTGCGCGTTTGGCACAAGAATATTCGAACCATCCTCATTTGTCCTAAAATGGGCAACCACCATCAAAGTTTCTCCCCCCTAACTTTCTTCTTGATTTTATTATTAGTAAATTAATCATCATACGCCATTATCCACCAATCCTTCCCTTTCTGCATTCACCAATTTCACAAAATTCCAAAAGGAATTGAACTCTCAAGATTTGAAAATTCTTGAAATCTATCCCACCACCACCTGCATAAATTATTCGCACCAAATTGTTGTTATTTAATTCCATGCAACTACTTCTGGTGAACGTGTGCCCAAGCTTTCCAATGATTTAATCATCAGCAGCGACCTCCATCCAAAGCCCACCTTCCGATCATCGCCGTATGTTTTTCTTCACGCTCGATTTTATAATTTTTGCTTTTTTCTTGGAAATTTTGTTGATTTTCTGGGAATTTTTTGGTGTTTGAATGCAGGTGGAAATTCGGGGGGAATATGGTTTCTTTATGATTCTGGGTTTGTTTCGTGATTTGGGTTCGATTTCTCCGAGGTCCAAATGTCTGTCGAACAAGATAATGATGATACTGAGGCTGAATCTGTTTCAGGTAGGGGGGTATTTTGATTTTGTTGTTATGTTGTTTTGATTTCTTTGGTTTATAGCAACCTTTTTAGTATATTGGTTATTTGGATTCTGAAATTTTCAATCTTGTGATTTCTGATTTTGGTGTTTCTGGAGAAATGATTATTTTTTATGCATATGATTATCACTCTAGAGATGATTTCTTGAGATGAGAGGTTCGATGCAGGATTATGAGTTTAGATATCATTTGACCTTGTCTGTATGGTTCTTCTTGTCTGTTGTTGTTGCTGCATTCACTTGTGCGAATGACGACTGTTCTAGAGAGTCTAGAGTTGTCGAAACTTGTTGAAACTTCGCATTTTTCTGAGTAATTCTGTTTGGTATGTTGTAAGTTAGCACATTTTCATATCATGTGTTTGCCATGTTGTAGTATGTAAGTGATTTCGGATTTTGGTGTCTCTGGAGATTTATTTTTATGCATATGATTATCACTCTAGAGTTGATTTCTTGAGTGAAGGGCTTGGTTCTTGTCTGTTTTTGTTGCTGCATTCGCTTGTGTGAATGAGGACTGTTCTAGAGTGTCGAAATTTCGCACTTTTCTGAGTAATTCTGTTGGTGTGTTGCAAATTACCACATTTTCCTTTCATGTGTATGCTATGGTCTGTGTTGTTTCCTGACAAACGTGGTAAACAGTAGCAGGTTCTTGTCTCTACGACCTCCTAAAGTTGGAAACCTGGGATGACAGTCCAAAGAAATCGCACAATTCACATGAATCTTCAATCAGTAAGTCAAGTAGCGGTGTTCTTGGTCGTTTTCCTGCTGTTATCTACTTGGTGTTTGTACTTTTCTTGTGAGATGATCGAGCATGTAAATTGAACTCAACTAAGAAATCAAGTTGGCTGCAACTTAGGACTAAAGCATAACCTTGTAAATTCCGAGGGTCCTCAGTCCTGTTGATGATACATCGTTCTGTTTTTTCTTTTTCTTTTTTGGTATCGAAGAATTTGAAAAAGGCCTTTACCGAATATGTGTTCATCCTAAAAAAAAATTATTGCTATTTTGACGGTTGATGTTAGAATTCAATAGATGTTGATCACGTTGCAATGTCGAGGAAGGGTTAGAGATGTTGCTAGTTGAATATAGATTCGAGGGAAGCTAATACGATTCTAGGACACTATATACTGTAGCGTAGATCTGATTTTCGTACCAATGCAATATACTTTTGCTTTGATTGTTCGAACTGTAACTACTATTGCTATGCAGAGCTGTTTGAGAAATTTCACGATTTAACTCCGTACAGTAGTTCTCACCTGCATAGGATCCTATGAATCACCTCATTAGATCTCTTCGTCCAGTTAATAACACTTTCTTCTAATAATAGGGAACGAAAAACCTAAACATCATCTCGTATTGAATCTTGGTTGAAAATTTGATTCCATATCATCGTGGTGTTCCGTCTTGCCTGCAGTTTCTAGAATTCGATATTTATGGATTATGTGTGAATAGGTGCCAGAAAGAGGCTGGAGAGTGTATTAACCGAAGCTGGTAATGATTTTTGTGCCGATTGTGGATCTCCAGATCCAAAATGGGTGTAAGTCTTAGAATTATCTCTCGCTTCTTAATCACTCACTAGTCGAAAAAACGCATTATGTTGAGGTAGTTGTAGTTATGTCGATTTTCTCTTGCTATGAGCAGATCTTTGACCATTGGAGCATTTATATGTATAAAATGCTCCGGTGTACATAGAAGCCTCGGAGTGCACATAACAAAGGTACGGAACACATCAACTCTTCCAACTGCTATTAAGTATTAGTCGAATTTATCCACTCAAGAATCAGTGAATGCATCCCTAAGTTTTACATGTGAACTTTTCAGGTTTTATCTGTGAAGCTCGATGAGTGGACAGATGAACAGGTCGATGCCTTGATCGAAATGGGAGGAAACAATGCTGTAAACTTCAAGTACGAGACCAACATTCCTGAAGATTACAGCAAACCGAAACCAGATTCGTCTGCAGAGGAACGTGCTGATTTCATAAGGTAGTAACACCACCTTTTAGGATTAAAAAAATGCGATGTTTTTATATATTTTTTCCGAGTCTAGATTCTATTTGTATACTCAGGAGAAAATACGAGCTTCAGCAGTTTGTGAACAACGAATTACCATTGTGTTGCCCTTATCCATCATCAACATCAGCCTCGACCACAGCCACTCATAGCCGTTCTTCGAGTTGCTCTTCTCAATCGGGATCCGAGAAAAAACACTACAAAAAACAAACTACTACGCGCATGCATGGTCTAGGAAATGCCTTCCGTTATAGCTGGAGAAGAGAGCACAAGGCCACAAAGAAAACCTTAAGCAACTCGATGGTAAGAATGACTTCGAAAGTCGAAGAATGTGAATTCCTTCCTATGTTTATAAGAAATCGACGTACGAACTAAGCCTTCTTCTTTTTACCCTCCATAGGCAGGTATGGTTGAATTCGTAGGGTTGATTAACGTTAACATCGTGAGAGGCACTGACCTAGCTGTTCGGGACATGGTCTCTAGCGACCCGTATGTCATCCTCAATCTCGGAAATCAAGTAAATTCCTTTCTTCCTTGGCTCCTTTCATTATCTTTAACCACAACTTGCGAAATGATCTGAAACGGATTCCACTTCTCCTTGCAGTCTATGAAGACACGAGTCATAAAGAATAATCTCAACCCGGTATGGAACGAAAAGCTAATGCTATCGATCCCAGAAGACATTCCTCCCCTTAAATTGGTAAATCCTTTTTCCATAAACGCAATAATTTACATTCTAACAAGTTCTAACTCATCGAACGAAAATCTTGTAGCTAGTGTACGACAAGGACACCTTCTCGACAGACGACTTCATGGGGAGCGCTGAGATTGACATCCAACCTCTTCTCTCCGCTGCAAAAGCAACAGAGTATTCCTCCATCAGCGAGCCAATGCAGCTCGGGAACTGGAAAGCAAGCAAGGAGGAGAACACCCTCGTCAAAGACGGGGCCATCATCCTGGAAGATGGTAAGGTGAAGCAAGAAATCGCTATCAGGCTGCAGAACGTCGAGAGGGGAATCTTGGAGATTGAGCTTGAGTGCGTGCCCCTCACGCAATAGTATGCAAATCGAAGCTAGAAATTATTCGATTTCTGAAATCAAGCGTGTGACGGTACGTGTTGATATTATGTTTACGATAAATCTGAGCCATTTTGGTTAAGTAAATGGCCTGTTTTGAGCTCAGAAATTTTGTGCACCCTATTGTTGTAGAATTTTGTAAGGAAAAAGAGTGATGCAGTGCAGTGGTGTAGCACCTATTTTTTGTACAGGATCTTCTACTTCTCTTGCTTTACTCATCATAATTAGTGAAATTGTTTGCTGTAAATCTATGTTTGTCTTGTTGAGAGAGAGAGAGAGAGAGAGAGAGAGGTTAGTAAAGAAAGTGTTGTGGTACTTTTTGCTTTGTATAAAGAATACGGTGAAGAAATTCCATAACATCAATTTGAATTATTCACAAAGAGCTAGTATTATTTTATACTTCATATATTCAGACTTTGGGACTAATAGAATAGTAAGGGACGGAGGGAGTATATTACAAATACAGCTCGACTTCTTTATAGATAAGTAGGGATGCCTAACCATACAAAGGTGGAAAAACGATTTACCCATCAAATGTAAATCGAACCCAAAACCTCATATTGTGGAACGACTTTGGTGCCTCGACCTTGCCAGTAGATCAATATAGTCCTTGCAGTATTATGTAGAAATGATACTTTGATTGAGAAGCAACTTATTCAATTCCAAGGAAATAAAAAGTAATTCCCTTCTTATCATATTTTAAAATAAGAAGTGTATCTTTTTTATTATTCTTTCCTTCCTCGACTGAACAGCCTCAGATTCTCAGGTTCCAACCGTTCAGAGCTGCTGATTAATTTACCAGCAGAAAATAGAATACTACTAACACTGTCTGTTTATCAATAAAGAAATGCACAACCAGCTGCAGCAGCAACTCAAACCAATATTTAAATTTAAATCAAGCCTCGGTTTCAACATGACGATGAAGCTGTGAGCACGTTCAGATATTCAGTAGATATTCAAACACTACTACTACTACTAATATGCATTATCAACGAGACGGGAGTAGTATTCGAACCCATAATTTGCCAAGAAAACTGCACACCAAACAGCTAAGAACAAGATGGCTACAGGAATGCAATCGAACAATGGAGATAGAGATTGAAAACATCAAACATGCTCAAAAACAAGCCATTTTCTTTTTTTAATCCAAGTGTGGGTTTATTTTATAATCACATTCATAAACTAGTACTAATTTTCTGGACCAAATCAAATAAAGTGGTCCTGAAAGAGAAACTGTGCCAAACCCACCAAGACTTTTAATGATCTACTCCCTATAATAAAAAAACGAGCCACGCCAGAAAGAACGGAGGGAGTATTAAACTCAATGTTGAAACATATCACTAACCTGCACATTGTACCCATATCTCACCTTCACAAAACTGCTGTCCAATAATTTCATCCAAATCCCCTTAAAAGCAAAAGAACATGATATACAGCATCAAGAAGTTCAACTTCTCAAGTATGCTTTTTGCATATCCAATGAAAATCACAACCAACATTGATCAAGCATCACTTTTTTAAGCTCACAATTGCGAAAACATCCAACTTTTGATTGAACAAACAGGCAAGATTCAGCAGTGTGAGCACAATGCAAGAACTTGACAAAGTATGAGCACAAAATCAGTCATCACGTACAGAAACAATATAACTTACCGGCACACAAGCAGAAGGGACCATCTTCGAAGAAATATGGTGTGTGTGCATCAGAATTGGGACCATATTTCGACAAAAACTGGGGGTCTTGTGTCAAGTGACTCAAGTCATCATCTTTTATTGATCAATACAATATATAGTTACATTACATTAGATATTATGCAAGCTGCAGAGGAAATTTCAAGCAGCTTGTCGACCACCGTGGCCGGGCAACAGCAAGAACAGGCAACGAAATCGAGGCGAATAACCTATACCCGCCTAAATTTACAGAGCAACTAGTATGTACAGAGCCGATTCATTCAGCTTTTTTTCTCATCTTATAAGGAATGAGTTATGATTCATCACGAGAAATGAAGAACAATAAACACACACACTCACGCACGCACGCACATTCATTTCCTAATAGCAATTAGAAAATCGACTCACATTTTCACGAGCAGCAGAGGGGGCAGCGCACGAGCCCGTTCTCGTTGCACTCGGTGCACCTCTTCCGTTGATCGTCGTCTTCGTCGAACACTTTCCGGCTGCCGTTGCAGTTGGCGCAAGGGGCGAACCTCATGTCGTCGCAGGCCTCGCAAGGGTTCTCCGGCCGCGACGGCAAGCCCTTGATCAGCCGGAGGAGCTCGCCGGCCTCCAGCAACTGCCGGATAACATCGGCGCCGCCAATGTACTTCCCCTTGATGAAAACCTGCGGGAGACTGATGTGGCTCTCGCCCAAAACCCTCTGCAATTCCTTCCTGTAGGCGACGTCCATGGATATATCTCTCTCGTCGATGTTAACGCGAAACCCTCGGAAAATCATGCGTATGCTGTGGCAGTCCTGGAAGGTTTTGCGAATCCCTCGGAGGCTGGTGTGGTAGATCACGACTCTGTCCTCGGTTCCCGGCAGCCGGAACGGGGAATCGGCGACGGGGGAAGGGATGGATTTGGGGATGAAATTCGACGAATCCGGCGCCATCAGGAGCAATTTCGACGGTTTCGACTGGAGCGGCGGCGGCGAGGGCGGTTTGGGGGATTCGAAAATTGAGCACAATTTCCTCACCTTACCCTTGAGCGAGTTCCCCGCCGAGACCATCGAGCCGAACGGCGAGCTATACAGGCTCTTAATCGAGCCGCGCCGCTGCAGCACCGGTGTATTATACAGGTCGTAGAGGGGCTTAGCGGCAACTTCACCGGCCGCCGCCGCCGATGACGAATTCAACGTAACCGAGCGATTGAAGTACGACGTGAGCCCCGAATTCTGGGTTTTATCGGGCGATTCCATGCCCTGACTCTTCCAATCAGCCATGAACGGAGCGATGAGAAAAATCAAAAAACGAAAGAATTGAAGGGATAATCGACGGAGGCGTGGGTTCGAAGAGAGATGTAGAGAGAGAAAGGAAATGATTGCAAATGAGTTGAGGGAAGAGGGGAGGTCGAACTTTTTTTGAAAAGTTTGGGAGGAGAGAGAGAGAGAGGGGTGGCGTCGCTTTCAACTGTTACCGACTATTGTTTCACACGCAGAGGGAGAGAGACGAAGGTGGGGTGGGCCCAGTTATGGAGTTATGGACTGTGTTTTATTATGGTTTTTCATTTATTTTTTTACTTTAATTAATATAAATAAAGGTAAAAATTATAATTAAAAGAAGTAAACTGTAAGAATTATAATTACTGCAGTTAGGAACTTTGGATGCCTCAACAGTTAATTTTACCATAGTAACTACCGAAAGTAACGTTCAAACTTTTTATCGAAGTTTCTAATTTTTTAGGATTTTTGTTTTATTTAAGTGTTTTATTTTATATAAATGTAAATCGAAGGATAAGGAATACTTGAACAGAATTGAAGGAATATTTCGTACCGAATATTTAGAATATAAATGTAGAATCGTTAATAAACGTAAAAGGTAGGCGTATTTTTTTTAGAATGCGACGATTAATAGATTAATATTAGTAAATATTGAGTTTTTTTCTCTAAGTATGGGTGAATTTGGCATATATTGCCAAATTAAGTTGGGATTTTGTGTCAATGCATGGTTATATGTTGTCGATCGAATTGGGATTCTTGTATTAATACACAAACCATATATGTTAACGGCATTATTATTTTATTTACGTTTTGTTTTAAGCTGAGCCTAATTTGACGTTGATTTAACAACACAATCGTTTTTGTCCTTAGTGATTTAGATAGAAATTCAATCATTTAAACAATACTGTAATAAAAAACATGATAAAATCCAATCGAAACGATGCTCTTTCTATTTTGAACATTTGCAATAAATGTAATCCCTCACTTTAGTACATGCGTTCCTGTACCCCTTTATATACGAAATCATTATTTTCTCGTTATTTACAAATAACAAAAAAAAAAAGAAATTGCCAATTTATTAAGTAACTTAATCTACATAAATAATCTACATACCCCATCTATCTACATTTTTGTATTAATAATTATGGGGTAATTCTATCCACAGCTACCAAATTACTCCACACAGCTCCCGGTATTACAAATAAATAAATAACAATATGTAATTTACAAGTTTAACCCTTGTATATGTAATAACTCTTCCCTCGTACACAGCCACCGCATGGAATTTAACAACTAAATATTACAGCCCCAATCATTTCGTCGACTAAGGACATCGACGCCGGAGATTTCCATCAAATCAATCGCCGCAACGGGCCTTTCATAGAACTCTTTTACCTCGAAATCCTAAGACTAATCGATCAAATCGGTACAATGAAAGTGCAGCGAGCCGAAAATTGTTGGAGAATCCTCAATATCTCCGCCTTCGCCGACCGGCCAATTAGGCTTCACCCTATGGCGAGTCGGCGACTACTAGCGGAGCTTGCAGTGGATCTCCGCCACCCACCTCTTTATCCCAACGAGGGTGGGCTGCTTCGGGGATTCTCGGCAGGAAAAGTTGGAGCTGTTCTAGAATCAACAAAACTCGGCCTTCTCCGCCATTCAACTGATAGAGTTTAAGGGGAAGATCACAATTAAAGAATTTGTATTCATAATCAAAATAAATTACTAGTACATAGAGAGTTTTATCAGTTTGAATCCATGAAGATATGCGCTTGAGGTTAATAGGTTTACTAGTACTTGCCCCCGCGCGATGCGCAGCCCTGTAAGTTACTACTCCCTCCGTCCCACTCATATAGGAATAGTTGACTGCCTCACAAAAAGGCATCAACTATCCATATATGAGTGGGATGGAGGGAGTAATATTTTATAAGAGCAGTAAAATGAAACATGAACATACAAACAAAAAGAACAAACGAATACAATATTAGAGCCAAAACTCGTGTGCGAGTGCCGGACTCAGGTGTGAGGATACGATACGAACTCTTGATTTTAACAAATTTATGAAAACTCGACCGTAAAGGATCCGAATTTGGGACACGGGACACATACACATTTTAGCATAAGAAATCATTGATTTTTACAAATTTAGGATATGAAAACTCGACAGTAAAGGATTCGAATTTTGGACACAGGACACAAACAGGTTTTAGCATAAGAAACCATAAATAATTTTGTTTCAAACTAATCTCCATTTAATTATAAGGTTTGATGTAATAGAATCTTATTTAAATGAAAACACTTATTAAGATTTTATTTCAACATTTTAGGTAGTGTATTGTTAGTTTATTTAACAATATTAATTGTAATATTGCTATGAATCCATGAGAGGAACTTTTAATTATTTAATAAAAAATTAAAAAAGAAGTAAAAGAAGATCCTAAAAGAACCACTACCCGACTACCCTCTTCTTCCTTGTGCCCCCTATTTTCTACTTTCAGAAATTCCTCCTCCAAATATACTATACATCTATTGATTCCGACGGTCGCCGAGATTGCTTCTTCCTCGTGGAGGTTTTTCACTGTCTTCCTCACGGAAATCTTCTCTTCAACGCCAGTTGCCGTCTCTTCATCCCCAGCTGCCGAGCTTACTTACTTGATTGAGAACATCTAAATCAGACGAAACAACTTCAAGATCAT
Source organism: Thymus mandschuricus (assembly GCA_029379335.1). Taxonomy (NCBI): domain Eukaryota; kingdom Viridiplantae; phylum Streptophyta; class Magnoliopsida; order Lamiales; family Lamiaceae; genus Thymus; species Thymus mandschuricus. Next base: position 4,514,834 of record CM057072.1, read on the forward strand.
CTAGCTCAAGCTGATTAAACCATTATGTCTCTTCTTTCACTGTATCTGAAAATTTGTACATCATAGTGCGTGCGGAGAGATCAAATTCACCAAAATAAGCACAATAATAAAAGGTTGATGTAGAAGGACAAAAGCAGAACTGTCTATTTTGTAGATAACTGAAGAATGTACACCATAATTACCTCATATAGAGTTCCATAAGTCGATCTATGAAAGATTTCATCAACACATTTACTTCTTGTCATCGGTATGTCGTCGATAAGCTCATTGCAGAGAGTACTTCTACATCCATCCTTCTTGTCAAATCTATTCTGCTTTTATATATTAATAGATAATCAAGAACTTACCAAAAAATACTAAACCCTACCAAAAAAATAAAATAAACCCTACAGAAAAAACTCAACCCTAGAAAAGAAGCCCCCAATAAAATAGAGATAAACCATTCAAAAGTATCGCAAGAGTACTTTATTAATATTATGTGTAGAGTTATATATTTATTATCAAAAAGAAGCTTAAACTAAAATGCTTTATTAAATACCTTTAGCCATAACCATTTCCAGTTCTCACATCACAATTAAAATTGAAATTGAAATAAATTACTCTACTGATCCAAAACTATTGTTGGAGTCTTATATCCAATTCAGAGACCCCTAAAAGAGAAAGAAGCGCCAATAATCAATGATAAAAACATGTTATTTACTTTTGACAACAAACATCCTAGTGAGGAATACCAATTAATCTTATCCTAGATTCTTAAATCAAATAAATCAAAATTATCATGCACGACTATAGTTAGAAAGTAGTAGAAACTAAAGATATAAAAGCAAACCTACCTCATAAAAGCAAACCTCATGAAAACGTAAGAAGCATATACAGACCTTTGCATTGGTCATTACTCTTTCTTAAGCCTGAGCTCCTAAGATAAAGTGGAATTCAATTTAAATAAATTTTCAGCAACTATTACATTGATTCCCTTCCTGCAATGATCACCAAAAGAGAGAACAAAATATGAGAGAGGAACTCTATAGCTACAACTTCACACCAATAAAAATCTTTCATAAATCTGTAGAAGCAAAGTTCCTATTTTCCAAAGAAAATTCTTCTTTTAACAACCTATTTAATATGTAGCATTACTCTGAATGGATTTTTTACTTGCTCAACAATATCAGCTTGTTCAACAGCACCAAAGGCAGCAACTCCAAGAAAATAATTTGAATATGCATGAATAAAAGAATAATTACTTTTACAATAGTCTCCAAGAGCACAGGGATTAGAGGATGAGACCCACAATGACCTTGGTTTATGCCAGCAAATCCTGAACAAAAACTAAAATATAAATAAACAGCAGATCGCTTCAATCTACAATTTTCCAAAATCGAAGGAGAAAGCAAGGATCACTTAACTTTAGAATATATAGACCATTTGCATTCTCTACTAAAAAGGAGAAATTTAGAGAAGGTGAAACATTTGATTTATATATAGAACTTGTTCTCACATATCACATTAACACTGCCCTGCAAATTGCAATCATTTATTACTATAGAAAAGAATGATAACTTATTAGTCAAGACCACTATATAATGATATCAAAATATCAATATTTGATGAGCCACTGCAAAATCAAGAATAACTATAGTGATTAATTATGAGAAAACAGAATCATTGTTCATCATATGCACTATCATAGCTCACCACAACTACATATAACATTCATCAAAAAATGAAAAGAAGAACTGTGGATTCAAGTCCATCTACAGCCATAATTGTTTACAATTGTGACATTTCGACAAATTTACAAAACATTAGCAGCCATAGTTCAAAATCAAATTTCAGAATGAAGAGTTATTTGAGAAATATTGACACAAAATTTTCGAAAAACAAATCAAGAAAGTTTTTCACATCGATAACCATATACCAATACTGCCGCGCAAAAGCTTAATAAAAGTTGTAAAAAAGACGAACTCAGGCCTGAATTCAGAACCCAAAATTGGAAGAATATTAGACAACAAAACAAACACTAAGATGTGTGTGTATCAGCTAAGCGGAAAACATATAAATCACAGTCATGCATTTGAGGAATCGAAGAAAGGCTGTGAAAGAGACGTGTGGAAGCCTAGATATCTATAGAGAGAGCAAGCTAACTCTGGCTCTAATTAAGTTACTGAAAATTTATATTTAATTTTGGGTTCCAATCTTTGGAAAATTGACCATAGTATACATGTTGCTCCATAGGGCCCAAAATCAAAAAGAATTTCAAGAGATTTTCATCCGAAACATGATCAAGAGCGAGAATTTAAAACAAAATCCATCATACCTCGATCTCATTCGCGCCGTTCTCCACCGTGATGTAGTTGGCGGCGATCCTTTCGCGGCAGTGCTGCTCGGCCATCTTCCTCATCGAAGACTTCACCCGCGGCCACCCCACATCAGCTCGCCTAAATAATCTCAATCCTATGCCAATCAGCGACGGAAAATCGCGATCTAGATAGAGAGAGGGAGGTGTACAGAGTACAATACCTGGTGGCGATGGCGGATTCTCGAGTTTGAATTTCGTCGTCAGATTCGGCACCTGCTCCACTACGCGGCAATTCTTCCCCCATTCGAGGAATCTTGGAGGGTTCAAGAAAATCGTGTCATCGGGTGCACGACCCAGGTTTGGCTGGAGGCGGCGATGGACGGAAATGGGGCGATGAGATTTACGGTCGACAGTGATTCCGAGATCAAAAAAGGGCTCTGCTCTTGTCTGATTTGGGTCCTCGACGGCGCGGCGGCAGCGGAGGTTTTGGGCGTGAAAAGCGACGATTTGGTGGCGATGAATGTGGGGTTGCGTGGCGATGCATTGTGATTATCGTCCCAAATCAACAATGGCAACGCGTTTGCTAGTGGTGCGAACGGCGATTGGTGAAGGCGGAGACACTATTGACGGCGGCGGAGGATTTGGAGAAGAAATATGATGAACAGAATTTCCGATTGAAAAAGAATAAAAGGGAAAGGGAAAAAAAAAAAAAAAACCTGAATGTGTGAATTAACATATCTATGTGCGGATTATTTGATAAAAGAAATTTCCCGATTGAATTAGCTGGCGGTTTCAAAATTCAGCATAACTGATGAGAACGTGGGGAGAAAAGGGAGGAGGCAGTTTTAATATGAATTATTTTTGCCGGGAAAAAAAAACCGCCTTTTTCGTTTTGTTTTAATATAATATAGATGTTTTGTTATTAATTAATTTTGGGGGCTGCGATTTTGATGTTGTCAGCGGGGCTGTAGAAAGCACATAGTTTATGGGATAATAATTGGGTTAGGGGTAAGTTAGTAAAATCCATATTAATTTTTATTTATTTTTATTAAAGGGGGCTGTGGGTAGGGCTGGGGAAATATACCAAAAATTCGGTATACCGTCTATACCGTACCGAAAATTTACCGAAAATACCGTAATTAAGGTATACCGAAATTTTCGGTAAGGTATCATACCGTACCGGAAGACAAAGGTAAGGTAAATGTATCAATTTTTGAATACCGGGGTATACCGTTACATACCGTTATCGAGGTATATACCGAAAATAAGGTATATACCGGTATCGCGGTATATACAACTATCGCAATATATACCAAAAGTAGGGTACATACCTTAAATTATGTATATACCTTAAATTATGGAGTGAGATTAGAAAGTTTTTTATGTTCTCGTTGAGTTTTGAATTTAGATGTTTTGGATTTGAATTTAATAATATGTTTTGTTTTGAAGAATGTAGGAGTTTAAATACTTGGGTGCTATTTATTGTATTGTAAGTTTCTAAGATATGAATTATATATATATATTGATTTATTTATTTATAATTAATTCAAGGTATACCGTGGCATACCGGCTTAAGGTATGGTATACCGAAAATAAGGTACGGTAAAGGTATGTAATTTGCTTCATACCGAAATTAAGGTATACCGGTTTAAGGTATACCGACAAGTAAGGTAAGGTAAAGGTATGTAAAATTAGCATACCGTCACTTAAGGTAAGGTATAAGGTATGACGAAAATACGAAGGTATACCGTACCGACCCACCCCTAGCTGTGGGGAGTAAATTGGTGGATGTGGATAGAATTGCCCATAATTAGACTATCATTAAGGCCCCCTTTGGTAGCTTTGTTAAAATAAACCAAGATAACTTTAAAGTAAGATAATAATAAGATAGTTATGGAAGATGGCTATTTGGTAGATGTGATTACAATTCAAGATAAGAAATTTAACCATTTGGTAGCAATGTTTATTCATTAGATAAAAATCTTGATTTACCCTTTTGTCCTTACTAATATACTTTGATTATTAATTTTGATGATAATAATAATAATAAAAATATTTAATAATAATATTTAATAATAATAGTAATAATAATATTATTATTAAATATTTGAACAATAAAAATATTTAATATTTAATAATAAATAATAAAATAAAATATTATTATTACTATTATTATAATAATAATAATAATATTTAACAATAAAAATATTTAATAATAATATTTAATAATAATAATAATAATATTTAATAATAAATAAAATAAATAATAAAATAAAATTTTTCGGTATATATATATATTGATTTTTATTATTATTATTTTATTTATATATATATATATATATACCAACAATTTTTATTATTGTTAAATTTTTATTTTATTTTATTTTATTTTTTATTTATGATGATATTTTTATTATTGTTAAATTTTTATTTTATTTTATTTTATTTTATTTATGATGATATTTTTTATTTTATTATTGTTAAATTTTTCGGTATATATATATATATATATATATATATTGATTTTTATTATTATTATTTTATTTATATATAGTATATACCAACAATTTTTATTATTGTTAAAATTTTATTTTATTTTATTTTATTTTATTTTATTTTATTTTATTTTATTTATGATGAAATACAAGATTTGAATTTTGCAAGGGTATTTTGGGATAAAAATATGGCAAAGGTAGCACTATTCAATTTCACTAATTATATCACAAGGGGTGAGTGGGTGGAATAAGCTAAAGAGGAATAGTGAATTAAAACCGGGCCAAGATAATCTTACGGGCCGATGAGTTATCAAACTTGGATACCAAAGAGCTCATTAAGCCAAGATAAGTAAGCAATCAAGGTCTTAACAAGGCTACCAAAGGGGGCCTAACGGTGCTGTTGGGCGAAACAGGCAAACACCCAAATAATAGTATAATATTAAAATGGCAAACATGTTTGGGAAATGTAGTTCGAACTTCCGCCTGTATGCAAACAAGCTTGTTTGCTCAAAAAGTAGGATGCTTTTTTTTTTATGGACCAATGAGATGGTGACACTTGTCTCCTTATCATTGGTTCATCAAATTTCAATTAGATTTTGTAGATAAACCGATTTATCTTTTGTATTATAAATAATTAGAAAATAATAATTATACCAAAATTCATGATTTTCAATTCTCTATAAATAGAGACCAAACATGATATATTTTCACACACTTTTAATTTCTATCTTTTTTTTTTTTATATTTTCATACTCCCTCCGGTTTTTTACAGTTGAGTCAAAACTTTTCGACACGGAAATTAAGAAGAGTTGTTTAGTACTTTAAGTATGTTTGGTAATTGAAAAGAGAATGAGATTATGTTTATAATTGAGAAGAGTTGTTTTAATTTATATAAAGAATGTTTTTTATTAATTAATATTTTTTTTTTGTTTTTCAGTTTATTTTAAATTAATTTAAAATTTTTTGGATTTTTTTTTATAAAATTATTGTTGATGTTTAAAATTAAAATAAAAAACTTTTCTGGATTTTTTTTTTTTAATAAAATTAAAACTTTTCTGGATTTATTTTAAATTAATTTAAAATTATTTCGAGAGAGACGGCAATGACGATAATGGAGAAATTGAGAAATTGGGGCGTAATTAGTATGCTAATTAAGTAAAATAAGGGGTACAATTAGTTGTGTGTTTAATACTTAATTTTTACCCAAAAAGGAAACGACTCAACTAGGAGAGACCGGCCCAATCGGGAAAGTGACTCAACTGTAAAAGACCGGAGGGAGTAATATCCTTTGTAAATTTCCATTTTTTGATATGGATCATGGAGATAACTCTTTTCACATTTCACAAAATTTCGATCCTTCTCAACCTTATCATCCTAGTTTTGGAAACCAAAGTTCTCAAACCACCTCCGGAAACACTCCAAATATTCCATGGAAGACTCACGAAGACATTGCACTAATGCCTGCTTATTGCTTCATTAGTACCAATGCCATTGTTGGCACCAACCAAAAGGATGCCCAACTATGGAAAAGCATACATGAAATGTTTAAAGCAAGTGATGGCATTCAACTTGCGAGGACGGAAGATTCACTGAGGACAATTTATTTAGTTAATCTATTTCAAAAATAATTAAAAAATACATATATAATGAAGATGTTTGGGTGTTTGAGTGTTCATTGATAAACTATAAAAAGTAGGGATGTTTGGGTTAGTGTGAGTGTTTGAGTGAAAATTAATTAAATATTCAAAAAGTAGGGTGTTTGGGTGTTGGGTGTTTGGGATTGATAAAGATAGTCTTATGCCATGAGAAAAAACTCGACAACCATGGCCAGGCCCAATCTTATTGTAAAATTGCAACAATATCCAAAATATGGGCCAATTTTTTTATGAAAAGCCCGACACGAGCTCGGACAACTAGCATGGTTGCCACTAGAGCTATCAAAATGGGTCCATGTGGGCTCCATAAATTCAAGCCCGATTTGATTTCGGGTTGGGTTAAGCTGACCGAAAAGCATAAAATGCTCGGTGGGCTTAGGCTTATTCGACCCGTCTAGAATTGTTTTACGCTAATCGGGACAAGTTTGGGTTCAAATTTTTAGGCGCATTAGTTTTCTGGGCCGGGTTAGGCTATACGTGTTTTAGCACATAACTTGTCGGTCTAGGGTCGTGTAATATCTCGAATTTTTGCTATTATTAATTACGAGCTAAGTTTATATAATATTATAGTTTCACTCCCCATAATTAATTATACGGAGTGATTAATTTTTTTTAAATCAATATATTTGTACATTAATTTATGTTATTATAACTTAGTTAAGTGTTTAAATTATTTGTTCTTATTAGATATGTGGGATCGTGAATATATGAATTATGCATGCATGGTAGTATTAGATAAATGCACTTATAATTATATTCATGCATCTTATATTAATTAATTATATTTATATTTTTATATGATGAATGTGTGTGTGTGCATGTGTGACAAGTGTCATTGTATGCTTGCTTGCTATATTAGACAAAATCCTAGCTAATTAGCCTAGGATTATACTAACAAATCTAATGATTATACCTGGAGATTCTAGTGATACACTTCTAGGGGACACAATTGACATATGTCAAGATTTAAGTTGGGTGAATATGTGCATGACCTCCATATTCATGAACCTTCCTCTATTTATTCCCTATTCAAGACACTACTTCATCATCCAAGAAAAACATAACTTTCTTCCCCTCACTTCCTCCTCACACACGGTTCTTCCTCTAGAAGGAGAGAAGTTCATTTCTCTCTTGTTCAAGTAAGAGAAAGCCATTGTTGAAAGGGTGAGAAATAATGGTTATTCATTCACTCCCTTTCTCTTTCCTCCATCTTTCTTGCACTTTAAACCTTGTTCCATGCACTGATTTTTGAAGCATTTTTCAGCCACCAACTCATCTAGGTCGAATCCAAGGAGTTTGTTCCGTTTTAACTTCGACCTCTTCAAGGTAGCCCGATTAAACCTCTCTTCTTGATAGTTTTGGGGCAAGGGTTTCTTGTATGTTTCTCCCTTTTTGAATATCCTTGTTTTTGACATATATCATGCTCTAAATGCTATTATATGTGTGTAAGATTCGTGCATGAAGTGTGTAGATGGATCCTTGAAGAATTACTTGATTTTTGGTATATATGTGAATCTGTGAAAATCTGTTAGTGATGAGCATTTCGAAATTATTTGAGAACTTTATTTCACTATTTTTGAAAACCCTTTATATGACAGTAACTACATGATGTTGGCATTATATATGATTTATTTCGTAATTTTTGGATGAGTTTTTGCTGGCGAACACGACCTCTCTTTACGATGTGTCAATCTGTCACAGAATCGGTATATGAACTTCTATGATTTGTAGTTATTTTTATACTCAACGCTTTTCGGAAATTATTTTTTTTGTAAGTCAACTAAATTGAGTCTTCTATGTTTTTTAAAATTTTGGGACACTTTACATGAACCGTTTGTTCACAATAATGTTTTAAACTTACTTGTGCAGTAAATATTTTCTCGGAACAGCACACTTGCACCATTTTCAAAAATACATTTTGAGTAGATATATTTCTTCAAAAATTCTAAAATTTTCCAGAATGGTCATTTTACATGTCTTTAATCTCTCTGTAAATTTTCAGAAATTTATAAGTAGTATAAATATGTTTCCCATTCCCTTTAAGAGAAACTGCCACAGATTTTCAGTTTTTTACGAAAGACTCTTTTCTTCTTTTAAAAATACTCAACCTCTTGGAAAACGTGTAAATGGAATGAAATAAGTCAATTTGGGCAGAATGACACCTCCCATAATATTGGATTGCTACTTATTCCTTGGTACTTGTTTAATTGTTTTCGTAACTTTTCTTTTGTTGAAAGTGGAAGTGTGTTATACAAATGGACTCTTTCCTTTAAAATGAGTTTTGTTATTCTCTAAAGAAATTGCATGTGCTTGTTGAAATGTGAGTTACTTGAAAAATATATATATTTATATTACTTGTGTGTATATTCGATTTGTTAACGGCCTATGCAAAGTTTGAACATGTTAGCTTCGCTTGAGTAAACATATATGTGGCGATCAAATGTGCTAGCTTTGGTTTCTATGTGAATCTCTTTAAACTTGGTTTGGATATTGGTAACATGAGTATATATTGAGAAGCATGGTGTTAAGTGTAAGCTTCGAAAATGCTCAATGTGAGCTACATACATACATGCTAGTTGTGTGTATGTTTGAATTCTTGGTGAAATATATGTGTTCTTTTTTTGGGGGAGTAGGGAATTATAGAATATAGGAACGTAGATATCGTTGAATGTCTATACGGGAGCTTAGCCCTAGATTATTCTTGTAGGGCCACTAAAGGAAGGTTGTGAACCAACCACCGAGACGCGTTCTCTTTGAATCAAAATAGTAAGAAAATGTGGGTTTCTATTTTCAGTACGGTATTTTCGAGCTAATGAGCTCCAAAGGTATAAAGTATGATTATGCATGTCAAAGTTTTTCCTATGTCTTACTGCTCATACGAGGCGACGAAATGTCGAGACGACGTAATGTCGAGTTAACGATTGGGCCTTGGGTTGAAATATACTCAGGGTTAGTGCACTTAAGTCCATGTTGGGTGTACTCGGCCGGGTCCCCAATTATGGCTGAATGGTGTATGAGCAAGACGCGCGCAATGATGTAACATGTTATGGTAATAAAATGTTTTACGTATGCGTAGGGTGAGGCTTTCGTTTTAAAACTCCTACGTATATGATGGATATGCATAATCAAGTTATGTTTTATGTTTTTCACTGACAAAAGGGGCAAGCGAGACCCACTGAGTGCACTAGTACTCAACCTTTCTTTCAAAATGTTTTCAGGTTAAGCAACGGAGGCGTGGACGAGTTTGCAGGAGGGGTGGTCAAGCTCGTGGATTATTTCCTCAATGAACCATTTGATGTTTTGTAATAAGAATAACCCCTTATTACCCTAATCTACTTCCGCTTAAACTCTTAAACCATTTCATGTTTATTTTGTCACCGACTTTCTCCTTTTATGTTGAATAATCATTTCTTATATTATCGCCTATCATGTTTCCTTCTTAGTAAATTTTAAGCTTATGATAGGCGTCCCAATGTCCTCATACATTGGAAACGCAGGTACTCGGTGTGTCCAAGGTCCTATTCCAATGATTATTTATGTTATTGTTGAGTAGCGTCCCTAAACCCTTAATTAATTCGTAAATCTTGCATAGCCCCGGGTCCGGGTCGTTACAGGTCGGGTTGGCTCGGCCGGGTAATCTGATAGTTCTAGTGTCTAGTTGACACTATATTATAATAAAATCGATACAAGATTTGATAATTGAGACAATAAATAATTTTGAATTATTGTCCATTTTCCCCTTATAGTACGATGTTTCCACCCGATGATGACACGATCATGTGTCACGACCACGACTACGACATATGATTGTTTATTACGACTATGACCAAACACAACCGCAAGTGTCGCAACCATATACGATCACACGTCAATCGATCATGTCATGAAGGGTATATATGTCTAAATCCATAAAAATGGTTAAATTGTACTCCAATGTCTAAATCATAAAGGGTATATATGTCTAAATCCATAAAAATCGATCATTATATTAAGGTTGCGTTCTCTTTGATGCGAAAGAAAATGATTCTTAAAATTTGTCTTATTTCTCATATTTTATATTTTTTCCCCTTTATTTGCACTACAATGGAAAATATTATCTTTCCAATTTGGTGTTGTAAATATTTTCTCCAATTTAAGAAATAAAATTTTCCCTCGTTGATTGAAAGTGAGAAAAGAGTAAAATTTATAGGATAATTTTATCTTTTCTCTAATTTTCTTTCACATCAAAGAGAACGCAATTTATATAATAAACCGCATGGAATAAAAGTTAAAATGGAAAAAGAATTCAAAAGCACCCAGACATGAGGGGCATAAATGTAATTTGGCAAGGTATGGTTGTGGAAGAACGAAATTAGCCCTGGCATTAGCTACTGTCACAAATTCAATAATCCAAATTAACGTAATTCTCCCAATCCCCAAAACCTTTAAACCCTAGACCGCGGATCCATCATTTTCCCCCTCATTGTTATCCGATGATGTACGGGAATGATCCTCAGCACCACCAGCGGCCGCCGCCGGGACCTCCGTTGCCGCCGCCGCCGCAGCACCCGAATTCCCATCAATTCATGCACCAGCAGCAGCAGCATGAGTTTCAGAGGGGCCCGCACCCCCCGCAGGGCCCACCGCCTCCGCAGATAATGCGGCAGCCCTCTGCTTCATCCACCACCCTTAACGCTCCGCCGCCTGAATTTCACCAGCAGCACCAGCACCACCCGAACGCGCAGCCGCCTTTCCCTGGGATGCAGTACGATGGTTAGTGATGCATTTCCCTTTTTCCATTTTTCGGGATGCTTGCATACTTATAGAAGCTCCAGAGCTAGTTGGGTTTTGCCCTTGAGGTTTCCTTCCTTGTGAATGATAGTGAGATTCACATATCTGGTTTGTACAGTGACTTAGGCATCGTTTATGAATAATTGTTGATGCTAACCTTATAAGCCATTGTTATATTGTTATTTTCTTAGTTTACGTATAAGTGTAAGTATTTCATTGACCGAGTTTGTATCCAGACTCCGGTAACAATAGATATACAAATCATTATGTGCGACCGACTGAAAAACCCACCATAAGGTTTGATCACCTCTGCCTTGGCCATGACCAGGATTTGAAATTGAACAAGCCCTCAACTTTCTGTTGCTGGGTGATTTTTTTCAGTCACTTCATCAGTAGCCTGCTATTTTGAAAATGTAGTATGTCAACCTTCTACTTCTACTTGAATTGTTCCAAACCAGTCTTGGATGGATGAAGGCTGAAATAAAATCCTGAAATTCGTTTTGAGTTGTTATTACTCCTACATTGCCAGATAGCATCTGGTGATTTTATCTTAGCCTTAGGAACTTAATTCGATTCCAAGTTAACAGATAGACAAGATTCTAACTAAATAAGGCTAAAACGTGTACTGGGCTGCATGAAGAAACTCAAAATATGAAATATTCTACTTATAGGATGCCTTAATTGTGTGCGATAAACAGTAGCCTTGAGTTTGCTTCTTGAGATTGTAGAACTTACTCTAGCTCTCAACATGGTGCAGCTCACTCTGACAATTTTGGTGGAAAAAGAATGCGGAAAATTGGACAGCGACGGGCAGTTGACTATACAAGCACTGTCGTGCGGTATATGCAGGTGATATGTTCTCTTTGTATTGTATTGTTTCACTTACTTGCAATACTTTGGTGTGCTTGTCTGTATATGGATAACTGAAGTAAAGATAGGTTAACTTCTAAAAGAATGTAGTCAAGTAAGAAGTAGCATGTAGAACACTGTAAAATTTGGATGGTTAAAGATAGTTTGTAATCTTTCAATGTCTTGTTCTGTTCCATTTACACTGTATATTTGAAATAAAACATTGATATGTCCATATAGACTCATGTATCCCAATGTTTGACAGATTCGCATGTTCCAGCGAGATTCAAAGGATAGGACAGTTTTGCAACCTACCCCAGCAGCAGCTATAGATGTAAGAACTATTAATCAAGACTAACTTTGTCAAACTGTTTGCATATGCTACTCTTCTTACCTTCTTGTTTCCCATCTTGCAGATGTTGCCTACTGTTGCCTACTTAGATAACCCATCTACTAGTTTTGCTGCGAAGTTTGTACACACATCATTAAACAAAAACAGATGTTCTATCAATAGAGTCCTGGTGAGTGGAGGAAACCAACTTCATTTCTTACTCTTCTCTGTGTTTTCCAATATTGCATGCTTATCATTCTGTCTTTGTATATGCAGTAGGGGGAGTAGTAATTGCTCATAGTAGTAGCCTACAGGATTGTCTATCTTCGTTATATTTTTTGTTTTTTGGGCATATGTAGGCATTTTGATGACACCAACCTTTAATTTCTCTCTTACTGCGTTGTGAACTTAACTTCTCAAAGGTTAGCTGATTCCCTCATGCTGATTTTCTTGGATCTGACTACCGGAAGAGACAATTACTTAGATTATGTGATTTATGTTAACTTTCTTACAATCAAATCATATGTAATAAATTGTAGATGTGGGATTTTTAAACCTAGGACTTCTGACTTTGGAATTAAATTATGAGTAACCATGTACTTTTGACTGGCAATTGATATGGAAAATATAATGCAACACGGTCAGCTAGTTTAAACAATGAAAGATTTATTAGGAAATAAAAGAGGGGCAGGTGCAAACTAAAAGGATTTAAGAGTTATGAGCCTATGGCAGTCTCGAGCGTTTTGTGTTGTTTTAACTGGCATAATTTTAGTATTGGGTGTTCGCTGTTCAGATGTATTATTATGCTGGTGAGTTGTGACCATAGGATTGCATGAGATAAATAGTCTGATGAGAAGTTCAATTTCTTACAAACTTCTGAACATTCTCTTTTCATGAATAAAATGTTCTTGCTTGGATGTTTCTATGGAAACAGTTATACTTTTACTTGTGCATCCAAAATTAGAATCTATGTTTTGTTTTATTGCTTCTTTCCTTTTCCATTTGTTTTCCGCTGGGAGATGTTATATAATATCCCAGAACCCTAGATGTTGGCTCAAGTTTCTCACTTCTGGTGTAATGAGTTTGGATCCAATTTTGTTGGCAGTGGACACCCACTGGGAGGCGTCTTATCACTGGATCTCAAAGTGGAGAGTTTACTCTGTGGAATGGCCAATCTTTCAATTTCGAAATGATCTTGCAGGTGTTTTGAATTATATAGCTGCTAGCCTGCTCCATGATAAAATCTCTTGGTAAAGAGCAATGCCTCACTTATTTCTTGACTTGCAGGCTCATGAGCAAGCAGTCAGATCCATGATATGGAGTTATAACGAGAACTGGATGGTCACCGGTGATGATGGTGGTGCTATAAAGTAACTCATGGTTTGGCTAATGAATTCAATGATTTCTTCATTAATACGGTTTACAAATTGATTTTATCTGGTTGCAGGTACTGGCAAAATAACATGAATAATGTGAAAGCTAACAAATTTGCACATAAAGAATCAATCCGTGGGTTAAGGTACATATATTCTGCTCAAAGCTGGTCTTAAAGTAAAACCTTTTCCTTGCTTGCCATCTTGGGCATGCTTCACTTTGTTCTCACCTCTCAAATGTTGTTGTTTTTTGCAAAAAGTAAATAAATATTCTTGTTCACATAGCATCCTCTGTCATAATCCCTGTTGAGGCTGAGAAGATCTAAGGGTGACCCTTTGTATCTGACAATCTCTTGACAACCTTTTTGGTTTTCTGACTAGTGTTTCTTCCATCTCAGTTTTTTCTTCTTTTTCATGTGATGCTCATTCTGACCTTGTTCTGTGACTTTCTGACCAGTTTCTGTAGGACAGATTTGAAGTTTTGCTCCTGTTCTGATGACACCACCGTTAAAGTTTGGGACTTTGCTAGGTGCCAGGAGGAAAGCTCGTTAACCGGTAATGTGATCAAATTATTTAATCTATGTACAGATAGATTAAATGGTCTTTATTAGTTCAAATTAATCAATTACTCTCAGCGCTGATAGTTCATGGTATAACCTAAGAATTCTTCTTCGTTTGAACTCAGGCAGGCCATGGTTGGGACGTAAAGTGTGTTGACTGGCATCCTACCAAGTCATTGTTGGTTTCTGGTCGGTGCTTGATTTTCTTCTAATATAGTGGAAAATTCATAGTGTATGAGATCAATATCATTTATTCTCTTCCATGGACTTTTCATAGGTGGGAAAGACAACCTTGTTAAACTCTGGGATGCTAAGTCTGGGAGAGAGCTCTCTTCATTGTAATGTTACTATTCATCCTTAAAGCTAAGTGATAGCTCTTGCTGAACCTTATATCTGAGTAGCAAAAATTATTTTTGTGTTGCAGTCATGGGCACAAAAATACTGTGCTTTGTGTGAAATGGAATCAAAATGGTAACTGGGTTTTAACGGCTTCGAAGGATCAAATAATCAAGGTAAGCTTATGTCCTTCACTTCTCATCGCCATGCAATTCTAAGGTTTTCCTTATTACATTTCTCTGCCGAAAATTAAGTAAGGCTGTAAGGGTCAGAACTGCTTAATAAAGAAACCTATATATGGTAAAACTAATAATTTGCATGCATATATTTCATCTCCTTGACTCTGGACTTGCATTTTTCTTACAGCTTTATGATATACGGGCTATGAAGGAGCTTGAATCATTCCGCGGACATCGAAAGGACGTCACTGGTATGAAAATTATTTTAAGATCAAGGCCACTTCATCCACTTGGAGCATGCATACAGATCTTGTCCTCTTTTTTTGTCTGAACAAAAGACCACTACTTATTTCAACACGGAACCTTGAGATCTAGAATGGCTTCTGGATGATCAATTAATTAAGATATCAGCTCCCAGTGCAATAATATTGTTTTCTGAAGTAGAGCACAGTCTAAAAGTACCTTTAACTATCATTGTATTATAAGGTGGAAACTGGAAACTAAGAGACTTATGCAATTTGGACTGGTAATTTTATTGAAATCTGATACTTTATTCTGATAGTTTCACAGCTTATAGGGCTATCAGCAAATGCTGCGCAAAGATAATTTAGAAGCTGTAACTGTATTTTATGGACTTTAATGTGTTACTATAGTCTCTATCCATCGTCGTCCATGGTTTCATGTACTCCCTCCGTCCTCCGTTTAGTGACATTATTACTATATTGGGACGTCCTCCATTTACTGACATATTCCGTTTTAGGACGTAGACCCCACAATCACTTTAACACTTTATACATCTACTTTTTATTATTTTAACATTTTAATACTATTAAAAAATTCAAATGGACCCACAATTATTCCACTTTAACACATTAATTTATTATTATACCATAAAAATGCAAAAAACCTGTGCCCAGAAAACAATGTCACTAAATGGAGGACGGAGGGAGTATTTTTTTGTTAGCTAACGCTTTTTTGGCCAATTGTGTGATTTGGAGCAAGTTTGCCTCTTTATCATAGTTGTTTGAAATCTTTGTTATGAAGTATGATAGCAATACCATTTCATGTCGCCTTATATTATGACTTTTACTGTCTCAGCATTGGCTTGGCACCCGTTTCATGAGGAGTATTTTGTTAGTGGTAGTTTTGACGGAGCAATATTCCATTGGCTAGTTGGGTAAAGTCTTCATCCTTTTGCGGTCTGTTAGTTGGCTGAAAATCATCTGGTAATTGCTTGTGAATAACCTATTTTGTGCACAGGCATGATACTCCTCAGGTTGAGATACAGAATGCGCATGATAACAGTGTTTGGGACCTTGCATGGCATCCTATAGGCTACCTTCTTTGCAGGTATTGATTTATTTATGAAGAATGGAAATTCATTTTGACTGTCCACTATTTGTCATTGCACGTGCAAGAATACCTTGATGGATGCTATTGAGATTCTAGCTGTAGTATATAAGGGTGATAAAACAAACCGTGGAAAAGGGGGAAAAAAAAGACTTAAACACTGTCATCTGTATCATATCAATTCGAAAATCTTTCTACGCTTTTTATGGTTAGACACTTGTCTGTTGTAAATTGTAATATATGCTATTTCTTTGTGAATCCCATTTTGCTAACTGCTTTTTTCTGTTCTGTAAATTTACCTGTGAAAAATCAATTACTTTGATAACATACATATCATAACATACTCTAGAGCCTAATTTCTGCCAAATACCTGTGTATTCTAGAACACTCTTCTTTCATCAATTTGTTTTCATTGATTCATCAATTTGACTTCCCTGGATGAGATAATAAACATAACCCGTGTTCTCCATTTTCACATTTCAGAAAGGCAATGTGGTAAATAAGGGGAAAAAAAGTCAAATAATTCCAAAACCAAACAGTAATTGATTTATGAAAAGTTTAATATAAAAGTGGCTGCTACTAGGATCTGGAGGATGTTTCCATGGTTTGCAAGGGTTTTCAAGAACTGGAGTTCATGTATCTTGCGTCCTTTTATTACAATGTTGAAAGCTCAGTTTTCTTATAATTTCAAGCTGCCATAGTGGATGACCGGTTTTCAAGAACCAATTTGGTTATAGCTACTGTGTTGCTTTAAATGCACTGACTAGGCTAATAACTACGGGTCCAAGGCGATGTGTTGATTGCTGAGATTGTTTTTTTTGCAGTGGTGGCAACGATCATGCAACAAAATTTTGGTGTAGAAATAGGCCTGGGGATCCTGCCCGTGATCCGGCCCGTGAGAAGTATAACACGGGACTAAACCCAGGTTTTGACTCAAATCTGTTTTTAAATACTACTAGTAGTTATTAATATTATTATAGACTCTATTCATTTATTTGACTTGATCTGTGTCCTGTCATTGCTGAGTTTCTGTTGAAAGTTAGTTCTTGTTTCATAGCTCTAGTTAGATCTATGTTATCATACCGCCAGAAATGAACCTCTGAATTGAGTTCATTAACATTTGCAGATTGCTAATAACTGAGGGATTCCTGCTTTAATATTAAAGTATAAACACGTGTATTGATGAAAAGCTTTTGAATTTTGTGAGTAGGCTATAATGAGATCCCCTCTATGGGAGGCCGTGGTCCTGTTCCTTTCCAGATGGCTGATACCCCTACAACTCCTGGACCATTTGGGACTCGGAACGAAGGAACAATCCCAGGGATTGGAGCTGCTATGCCTCTACTTGATTCATCTTCTCAAGGAGATCAGAAGCAGCTGCCCATGTCATCAGGGCCGCCGCCTCTCCCACCTGGTCCACATCCTTCTCTTCTTACAGGCAAACAGCAGCAGCCGCCTTATCAACAAAATGCTCCTCAGCACATGTCGATGCCATTACCAAATATGCAACCTCCTTCCCATCAGATGCCTTTGTTACCACATCCTCCTCATTTATCTCGTCCTCCGCAGCTACAGTCATCTCCCAATGCACCTGGATCTATGCCCATGCCTTCAATGCCAGGTCAAATGCCTGGTCCAATGGTATGAAATATTTACACTATATATATTCATATTATTGCTCTGTAGTTCCTTTCATACGAACATAACTGCTACTGTTTCCTCCATTGTAGGGGATGCAACAGGGTGGTATGAATCAAATGGTTCCTCCGATGCCCCAAGGTCACTTTATGCCGATGAACCCCATGCCTTCTGGATCTGGTCCTATGCCTCCAGCTGGTAACCAAATGTTCCAACAGTTTAACAGGCCCCAAGCTGGTCAGATGCCAATGATGCCCGGAATTAATCCTTATCAGGTGCGAACAATACATTACTTGAGATGTGCCATTTTTACTTGATGTCTCACTTGACCAATCTTATCACCCCCATTTGCATTGTTGTTCTTCTATAACTTCAAGTCTCGTATTCACTGCCCATATTGCTCACGCAAACTCTTTTATCTTTTTTCCTTTTCAATTTCTCTATTTATCGAAATGAAGATGTATGTCGGGCCATATTAATGTTTATGCTGATCCTTCTGCAGTCCGGAAATCCAAATGGTCCTGGAAACTACAATCTTCCAACTGGGATGCATCCACCCCTACCTCCGGGCCCCCCTCCGCACGGCCAATCTCACCAGTAGAAGATCGATCAATTTTTGTATATCATCTTCGTTTTAGACCCAGGGAAAACAGTTCCTAGAGCTATGTTGTATTGTAAATTAGCAAAATGTTACGACAGTTGCGTAAGTTCCATTTTTTGCTATTCTCTTGAAACCATTTATTTTCCCTGCTTATAAATCTGCACACCACTGTCGAAACTATGGAATTTTGCACAATTTCAGTTGGAAATTATTTAGAGTAATTCGACTCTGCATCAATCTATGCATGTCTCTTCTCGATGTTGCTTGACTTCTGTTTTCTGATGTGAGTAATATCTTTTCTGATCAGGGAAATAAAATATTCGATTCGTCCCACTTCAATTGTTCTGCTTTTTTAATCTGACTGTCACGCATGAATTGTCATGTTTACACATTTTAATGCATACTTTTTACATTTTGCATTTAACACTACGTCTAAAATCTTGTATTAAAAATATTAGGACAATTGAAGTGGAACGAACGGAATATATATTAAAAAAAAAGATAAGAGTAAATCGGAGAAAACGGAGGAAGTATAAAGAATGGTGTAATATATCCGACGTGAAAGAAGGGGAGTAGTAATATTTGCAAGAATTCCCTCGTGGAAAATTCTTTATCTTCAACGTGTGATTCTTTTGACTCGGTAATAAAAGTAACTGTTTTTTTTTAAGAATAAAACAACCCCATCTCGTTTTCCTTTAACAAAACTATAAAATAATACTCGTTCCATCCCATTTTTTTTGGCTACCTATTTTAATTGGGATATCTCATTTCAATTGAGTTATTTCTTAAAATAGAAAGAATCAATCATTACCTTTCGATGATGTGAACTCCTTACTTTTCACTTTTAACGTTGCACATAAAATATTGTGCCGAAATAAAATAAGTCAATTGAAATGTGACGGGGGGAGTACTTCTTTAGTGTATAATCTTTACCGTCTGAGGTCTGAGGGTAGGCACGGAATTCAATTTATCGTAGTGATTTAAAATGTGTGACATTGATGTGTTAAAATGATGTTTAAAGGATATGATTGTAACTTTTTATGTGGGACCTGTCGCCTAAAATAGAACGATCCCAAATAGTATGGTCGGACGAAAAATGAAATAGACCCTCGAGATTGGAGACCGAAATAAAATTCAATAATATTATCAAAATAAAAGTTGAAGCCATGAGACATGTCCTAATATAAAAGTTGTGACAAGTTGGCCGTATAATGAAGTCACCGACTACCCAAAGGTTGTGGGGAAGTAATCGAAAAGTAGTTGATTTTGATTCTTTTGTAATCAATTAAAAACAAGAGGAAAATCCTCACCATATCAATAATTCAGATTGTGTTGGAGATTTTCTTTCCTTTCTTTATAACCTAAACTTTTTTTTTAATTAGTTTAAGTACATGTACATATTTAAGTTATTTATATTTCTTTTTTTTTCTCTAACAAAAGAGCAAGATACATGTATACAGCTGTTCATATTATTGCTACCTTCATTTTATTTTATTTTGGTTGTTCAAAATCCTTTGATTTGGTCAAATTGGGAAAAGTCTAAATTAAACTAAGATATTTGAGTTCAAATTATATGTTGCCTTCAAAAAAAATTAAAATCAAGAGATTTATAATTTCCATAAATTAGAGAAGCCAAAATAAATTCAAGAAACTAAAAAAAAAAACACACACACACACACACAATGAAGAAGCAAAACAATGAAATCAAAATTAAAAATGGCCTTCAATTTCTCCATTTAAGAATATATTTACACCTTAAATAATAACCAAGTATATATCTCTATTCCTCTAGAACATTTTCTGCCTATAAAGATTTTGAAAAAAAAATAAAAATCAATTTGACTCAAGTCAAAAAATTTGATGCTAAATAAATGGAAAATAAAAGTAAAATCATTGCTCTGATAATTCCAATTCCAATTCCAATTCCAATTCCAAGCAGTCATCATTCAATCTTGATCTTGTTCTATCTGGGGAAAGGCATTCTTCCACAGGCTTCCTCTTGTTCATATTTGGCCTATTTTTCCCCTTCATCAAATGTGGCCTCAGCTTGTTAACATCTGATTGTTGGACTGGTTTGAGGAAGAACTCCTCAGCTCCATGTTCTAAGCAGCTGTTGATCCTTGATGGCACATTCTCCGACGACATGATCACGACCGGGATATCTTTCAAAGATGTGGATTTCTGCAGATGATTGGATGAATTGGATGTTCAGATAACTGTTTCTTGATAGATAGATAAATGTGTTTCTTGAAAATTTTGGAGTGAAATGATTAAGTACCTTGATTTTCTTGAGGAGATCATAGCCAGTTATTGCTGGCATGCTGTAATCTGTGATGATGAGATTAATATCAACAACCCTCTGTGGATAGGAAGAATCAGAGTCTGGGTTTTCATCATCTTCATCATCAACCAAGCCCAGGAACTCAAGAGCCTTCACTCCAGATTCCACAACAGTAACTGCAAAAATATGAAAAAAATAAATCAGCAAAAAGTTTAAACAAAAATAATAGTTTTTTCAGAGGAAAACTTATTATGAATGGATGAACTGACCTTGATAAGAAGAGGTTTTGAGCAATCTCTCAATGAGTTTTCTGTCAATGATGCTATCATCAACTGCAAGAACATGAAACTGTGTTTCTGCATTCATGATTGGTTGCTTTTGAGAATTCAAGAAAATGTTCAAGGAATTTGCTTTTGAGATGAGGATGTGATTATGAGAAAGTAAGAGAGGTGATGAGGAATGTGGAGGAATGATGAGAGTAATATATGAGGAGGGGTCTAGAGAGAGAGAGAGAGGGAGAGAGAGATACTCCAAGATATGAACAGATTGGAGAGATCAGAAATCTCATGGGATATGATTCAGAATCTTGATGATTTCTCTATGTTGATTTTTGAATTGGAGAAGAAGCAATGAACTTTCTTTACTACTATTATTATTATAATTATTATTTTAACTTGGATTTTATTTATTTAAAATAATATAGAGGATCTTGAATTCAAATAAAATATTTGATTCTTTGGCTCTTTGACAATCCTAGGGGCTAGGGCTACATTAATCTTATTGCTTTGCCTCTTGACCCTTTTTTTCATTATTATGCTAACATGCCAATATCATGATTTTTTTTTAAAAAAAATTGACTTCTCCTATCATATTTTTTTATAGATTGTTATTAATTAAAACTTTCAATGCTTAGACTTTTTTAAAAAAAAATACCCTTTATGGTGGGGGTCATGAAATGGAGTTTGTTCAATGTTTTAGTCTTGAAATAGAATAAATATTGAGATTAAATAAGGAAATCAACAGCTCAAGATAGACTTAGGTGTTGAATATTGTGATTATTTAATAAAGATTAAAAAAAAAACAGTAAAAATAAGGAAGAATAGATGAATATGGTTAAAAATAGCAAGTGGCTAATTTTAAAAGTTAGTTTGGATATTGAGAAATTGGGGAATCTGAGGTGGCTTCTTAAGATGAATCAAAGAATCAAGATTTGTTTCTATTTTGGGATTCATTTATGATCTGTTTAGATATCAATACATAGTTATGTGCTACACAACAAAAGATTGGATATACACCTATTTATTGCCAAGATTATTTTCATGATTTTATACCAATGTATATATACTTGGGTATATGTGTCTAAATTTATTTATTTTGCATATCTTGTTTTTTTTAATATTTTACTACTATGTCGAAGTCTGGTCCGTTGATAATTAGTCAGTTCATTGTCAATGAACGATTGAACGGTACTGAGAGAGTACTAAGTTTTTTTTGGTTAATTCGTTGTTCATTTAAAATTATTGTACTTTTTCATATCTGATAGAGATTTTTGATGAAGCTTTTCATGAATTTAGATATCACGTCGCTCATTATTTAAATAGATTTCACATCTTATCGTGTGTTGTTCTTATCCTTAGTCACGAATTTACGTGCATGCAACGGGACTATTCTTTTTATTATCGTTGCTAGAAAAGTTCATTTAATACTGTTACACTCTCGTTGATAATGAGTTTATTGAATCATATTAGACTGGTTCATATAAATGAACTCGTTATCAATAAGACCGAGGAAGTATTACTTATTTGAAGTAAACAATAAAAGGCTTAGCTAATATTTCAAAAATAGAATCGATTAACCAAAGTGTATGAGATTCAAATGGCTACAACATTACACACTCACAGAGGATGTGAATGCTAATTGTAGGAATAAAGAGTGACATCAAAAAGAATGAGAGAAATGAAGATGCAACCTAAATTATGTCCTAGAATTTGTTCGGACAAAGCTAAGGTGAGCTAAGTAATTGCTCTCAGCGAAGTCGTGTACTGTTCTAAGGGATCGGGGCCCTTCAACATCGAGATCACCCGTGCCAAACTCTTCCTTCGACTCCCTCTTGCATTCGTTGCCATCCTAATCAAGATTAGATATCATGTGTCAAATCACCAAATTGGAAGACAATCATTCATATAAATTTTGGTAAACCTAACTCAAAGGGTATAATTCTTATGTATTCTGGTAAACCTAATCCAGTATGGAAAGTGTATGGTGATCTGTATCCACTACAATATCAAGAGCAGTTTCGGAAAGAGTTTGATCAACAATCACTGCCGTTGATGCTTGATTCAAGTAAGGACGAGAAATACTTCAATTGCCAAGTCGTACTTCCCTCCCAGGAATTCATGCCCCTTATCAACAATACAAAGCCAATATACAATCTAACGTACGTCTATCTAGAGCAAAAATTCTACTTTATCTCTGGAGTCTATAAATCTAACTTAAGAACTTAAACAGAGGACGAAAGTCACGAAACAGAAGCAAGCTATGTTTCAGAAGCAGATCGAGGAGGACATTACCTGTAAAAGTCTCAGCATTTGCTCTTCAATAGTGCCATTCATTGCCAATGTTTCAACATGAATAGGACGTGTGGCACCCATTCGATGAGCTCGACTGATAACCTGCTCCTCCATACTGATCAATTCCATAACAAAAGCCAGTCAATATAATAATAATGTAGAGACGTACTAGGTCATATCATTATGAAATAACCAGAATCTTAGCATTTGACAACTAGAAATGATATTTAATTAATCTGGAAACTAATACCAACAGGTACGTGCCAAGAGTCGCAATATGTGACTTCCATCTCTTACCTTCTATCCCATATAGGTTCCATTAGATAGACATGGGTCACAAAACTTAGATCAAGACCCAAAGCGGCACTTCCATCCATCAAGAGTGCCATACAATTCGGATCCTGCTGGAAAGTTGCTAGTGACTTCATCTGAGATGAAAATAGTGAACAAACAAGTAAGCAAAAGCCAGAAGCAAGCAGTCAAAGATTCATAGAAATTCAAAGCAAACTGGAACATACCTTGTTGCAAGAGTGCATTGGACTGTACATTCCAGCAAATTGAATTCCTGCAGTGCTTAACTGTGTTTTTTTATTTTTAGATCATATTATTTAGTTGAGAAAGCACAAAGTAAGACAAATATGTAAAAGTCCAATCAAAATTTACCTGTTGTTCGATTACATGGATATGCTCAAGGAACTGCGAGAAAACAATAACTTTCTCCAAGCCAGTCCGGCACCACCCATTTCTAGAGTTATAGCAAGCTTCCTGTACTGGCAATGTATTAAAATAGCTTATCTTAGAGGAAAAACTACTATCACTAGGCATAGCCTCCCTGTTTTCACTAGAGTGCCCAATCATCATATTTCTTTCTTGCAATTGTTTTAACTGGTGTACTAAATATGATACTTTGCTGCTTGAAGTTGACTGCCAATCAGGATTCCAGTCATCCTGCATTCAAAAACGGCCATTTTCAGAATAAAGTGAAGGGTTCTTTTACAAGAATTCCTCATATTTTCTTAAAAGGTCAAAGCAAACAACCTGTTGAAAGGTTTTGACAATCCTATCCCAACTTTATAATAGGAATTTTGATTTAAAATTTCAATCAATTAATTCATCCCCCATGAATCAGTTGCCAGCTCATTTTCAAATAAACGAGGAAAGAATTGCTGATCTTGGGGACCAAGCAAAAAGAAGAAGACTGCTTTAAGCTGTAAAGAGAAAAGTTACATCTATAAGATTCACTACCAATTACCAGCAACAAAAACAACATTGTAATCCTTTGCCTACTTCCCTTTCTTAGACTGAGCTGTTTGAACTATATATTAAAGTGGCATGTCTTGCCAATTAAATGCTGTCCAATTAATTAATAAATAAATAAATAAATAATGTGCACATAATATACCTGTTTATATGAAGGTTGCAACTCAATCAGATCCTTTGGCACAGGCCATTTAGGATTAGGATTCTCTGGACGAGCCAGCTCCTCCGGAGTCTGCATCTCATATGAATAGCCACAGCCAGGAAATGTACATCTTTCACTGTCCAAAGCAACACAATCAAGGCATAAAAGGTGCCTACAGGGTGTAATGACAGGTAAACGACACCATTCTCCGCACCTGTCGTGATGAATAAAAACAAAATGTTTCAATATGCTATCCGTATCATGTGAAGTAAACAAGACATGAAATTAAATGCATACTTTACCTCACGCAGTTGCCACCATATGTAAGAGAGTACTTTATTAAACCATATTCCTGTGACATAGGATCCAGGCTACTCTCCACTAAGACATCCATAGTTTCTTGAATATCTTCTCCAGCCTCTGTTACTCTGACATGTCCAGCCACACAACAGGATAGCCTTACATTTTTTATTGTAGTAGCCCGAAATTTCCATTGCTTTGGGTTCAATAAACTCTCAACATGAGATGGATCATTCCAGTCAGCCATTAAAATATTACGCCTAACTGTTTCGACCAACTCATTGTAACTTTTTGCATGTTCTTCTGAAAAGTCCACATAAGTCACTTTTTTTAAACAAGGTGGTATCGCCTTCAAATCTATTTTTCTGGCACTAATCATGCATCTCTTAAGTAACTGCAGTAACCGTGACCTGCCGTCTTCCATCTCCGCTTCAAATGGTCTTACTATACCTGCTTCCCATGATTTTTGATTCTGCCCAAATGGCTCTTCTTTGAGGAATCTTAGCATGGGTTGCAGATAAGAAAGCTGACTACTAGGAGTGTTGGGAGTTGGAGTACCTGTCAACAGCCAGCGATTTGTGGCAGCCAACGAAATTGCCATTTGCAACTTGTTTGTCAAGCTAAGACTCGAGCCAAGAGTATGCCCCTCATCCAACATGATTCTAAGCCAGTGTACTTGCATTAATGCACTCCTTTTAGGGGGATTCCACTCAGCACTCAAACGGTTGAAGGTAGTTATTACAACATCATAGTCCCAAGCCAAGTTATGAACAGAAGGCTTTTTCTTTTGGTCACCCCATAAGTAAACTCTCAATTGACCTGGCCTGACGTGTCTCTCAATCTGAGTTTTCCAATGTTCAACTAGATTTGCTGGGACAACAATTAATGTTGCACACGACAAATAAAATCTAAGTGAGTCTAACGGCTTACAAAGAGCAACTCTAAGGGCATCCAAATCGAAAGTCAGGTTCCGAAGATGTCCAGGATAGTACCACTTCAATTCATTTTTTTTCACTCTTTTTACTAGGCCAAATGCTTCAAATATTTTGTGATACTTACGAGCAACTCTAGTATCAAACAGTGAGGTTCCGACAGTAGGACTGACCAATCCAACTGTTTCCATCTCAACGAGCTTTTCTGGTGACAGTTTAGCTAGCCAAGTCAGGGCTTTTTTGGTCTCGGAATTGATCAATGTGTAGTGCTCCTTCAGCACACTCGTGAAAAATGTAACATTTTCCTCCTGTTCCCCAGAGCATCCTTTGGCATGGAACCCTGGCAGGTACGTGATAGGCTCCTTTTCATCCCAGGATTCTTCAGGAACATGGCAATTTTGGAATGAGGGGTCGCTATTCATACTACAAAACCAAGCTGTCGAAGTATTTGCCTCAGGCTCATCTCTGACCTTCCGCCACTTGCCACAAGCATCGCACTGGACCCAAGTTTCGTTGTATTCAACACCACCTGCCATTGTCTTCTCATCCCTCCTAATGCCAGTTCTTCTATGAGATAAACCAGCATGATTCGCCAAAATCTTTTTCTTGTGTCCCTTGTTGGCATGCTTCCCAACTTTTGAGCATTTCTTGGAATTAGGAGATGGTTCCTCATATGCGTCCAAAAGATTTCTCTTGACATTACTCCAGCTGCTGCTGCATTCTACAGTCCTAGTTGCAGGTGCTGAGCAAGTCAGCTTAAGTCGTTTATTTGAATTCAAATCAGCAGATTCCAGCATTGGCTCAGAAGATCTAAGGCGCCTTAGAGGATTTGATGCATTGCTGATATAATATTTCGTTGGGGTAAGTTCATAAAGAGAAAATTGTCCCCTACGAGCTTTTTGAGCCACAATTTTGTGGCAATCTGGCTCGTTTCCCTTGCTTGCATAGTCTGCACTGACTTCATAATAGCAACACCTCTGACTACCATTATGCAAACACCAAGTCACTTGTGCTGTCTCGGGGGCTTCTGCTAAGGTTCCTTGTGTCTTTAGGAGAAGGGAAAGAGCAGTGATAGTCTTACCCAATCCAGGTTCATCGCAAAACATTCCCCCACGGAAATCCCTAACCCTAGGAATTGAACCAGTGACAATTTCACCAGAAACCATATTGATATTAAAATCAAAACCATCTTCAGTTTTGAAACCCATATATAAAGGGTGTTGCAATACTTTAGAATCCCTCTCGCGCTCCAACATCCACTCGACTGCCGCTTGCTGATGTGGATACAGTTTGAGTTTCATACATGGCATAATAGATGCTGCCAAGTACCTTAAATGATGGCATGTCAAAGATATCTTAACTAGGTCAATTGGGCATAAGGATGTTAAGATGTTAATTAAAATATCATCCGACAGCGCCCAGATTCCGGATTCATTGGATGAGTCTTCAGGCAGTATTCTTGAATGAGGATAGTCTACCTTTGCTGTCACACATGGTAGACTCTTAAATATTTCCTGGAGCTCAAAAACTTTTTTCTTCTTAGGATTATTAGGCACACTACAGAGCCGTTCGCAGCCAAGAACGTGGCAGTCAGTTACGTTCCAAATACTATAATAAGCATCATGGTTCGATCTGATAGAGTTGAGTATCGAGCCTCTAGCTTCCCAGTCATAGCTGCCAGAAATATTCATAAACTACATTAAGCAAGCAAAATAAAGCCCTCAATTCTGAGAATATATTCTGGAGTTTCAGAGTATATTGAGTATATGTAGCAATGATTCGCAAAAAAAGGGAGCTCAGCACTATCTGAACCCAACATCATTCGGAATATGTAAAGACATCATAAACATTAAGATCAAATGTTCATAGATTAGAGACCAAACAAAAGCAACAGCCACTCTAACACCAAAAATAAAAACTTTCTGAAAGTTATAAGCACATCGAGAGGAATGAAAAGAACAGTAATGCAAGAAAAAACATGGATGCAACTACTTAACTTCATTCTTAATTCCAGCATGCAAGCAGATTCGCCGGAATAACAAAGAAGATAACCACTCTCATTTCCAGGATAGCCCATAGATGAGTACCTCCAAACATTTGAAACCCCCAAAGTTCCATTTATTAGGTAAAACTCCATAGGTGGGAATAGAACCCACAACTTCTCCAAACTGTTCCTTCCCAATATTTCCCATTTCCGTAGAACCCACAATAGATTCACCCTATCACTTATTTCCGTTCATAATCCAATTAACTACCAGTCACTTGTAAAACAGAGCAACTACTGAAGACAAAATACGATATCCATCTACCCTACCAACAATGCAGCAGCGGATCATCCTCTAAACGAACCAAAAAAGAACAATGCAACCGCCAGAAAGCAAAACGACGGCCTAAATGACTAAACCATACACACGCAGACGGCAAATTACAAACAATAGATCACGAAAAGCACCTCAGGTGTTTGAAAAGCGCAGCGGCGGTGGAGCTCGACTTCGGGAACTGCCATCCTGACGACAAATCCGCCGGTAGGTACACATCCACCAGCACCACAGCCCTAATTTCCTCACTCCCGCCCCCGCCCTCCCGCTGCGAAACGCGCACGATTCGCGCCACAATCCTCAAGCACTTGTGGGCCACCAGGACATGCAATTGGTGCACCACGCTAATTGACCCGTGCACCATCCCGATTCTACTCCACCGCTTCTTCGCCGACAGCGTCGCCTTCGAATCTGTTTCCTCCAATTGGCCAATTGGGGTCAATCGGGCGCCATTCTCCGCCGCGAAGTGAACGTCAGCGCTCTCGCCAGCGACGCGGCAAAACGCGCCAAGCGGGACAGAGGCGTCGGCGGGGACCGTGAGAACCGCACATAGGTAACCGCAGAGCTTGCAATCAGGCGGCGGCTCGACGCCGTTCTCCATGGATTTGAAGGGAGGAAGAATTTTCCGGCGAGGTTTCTGTAATTCGATCGGAAAAAAGGGGCAAAATAAGGCAGTTTTTTTTTCGAAATCCGATCCAATTTAAAGCCCTCGCTTTGGAGAATTAATAATTTCCTTAAATATTTATTTATACAGCATTCGTTAATTGGTGAATAATAAATTACGTAAAAAAGGAAAACATAAATTAAAATCGTAAATTTTGCACATATTTTTAGTCAATGATTTGGTTTTGTGTATATCGGTAAGTGTATCTTTTCAATTCACATTTTATTTTACTTTTTTTTTAAAATCTTTTCATTTTTTTTTATAGGTAAATGCGGAGTATAAACTCAATTGGGCTATTAATCCACATTTTCCTTTTGTCGCATTTCGATTGACCTATAAATTAATACAAAAAATTGAAATAATAAAATATACAGTTAAAATACAATATCATTACAACTTATTTATAAACCCTTCAATTTTGAAGTTTTTTATCTAAACATAAGAATGGTGTAACTCCATCTATCATCGATCGCAAACATTACTTGAACAAATACTGTAAATTGAAATCGAAATCACAAACCGGTAATAATAAAAAGTTAAAAACTCTACTTCCATTTGTCACATCGATCTCTAGTCACAAACACATTATCTAACACACAACTTCAAAAAATTTAAATTGAAAACAAAAAATCTAATAATAATTAATCATTCTTCTCATGCAAAACACACACACAAACCTCATCTAATCCTCTTATACACGAACCTCTTGGCCACACAAACATAAACACACAAATTCACCACACTCATTCCACTCAACACCCAGTAAAAATTCTCCACCTTCGCCCTATTTATGTTATTCCCCAACCACCCCTCTCCGCCGCCGCCGATCCGCTGCACCGCCGCGATCAAGCCGGTGCTCAGGAAGCTCCCGACCCCGGTCACCGTAATGTACGCGGCCGCCCCCACGCTTCGCATGGGGGCCGGCATTTGGTCGTAGAACAGCTCCTGCAACCCTATCACCGCGAACACGTCGGCCACCCCGCACAGAACGTACTGGGGGACCACCCACCATGCGGTCATCGGGACGGGCGCCCCCGGGCTGTCTAGCAGCCCGTGCCGGGCGGCCACGGCCACCCGCTCGGTCTCGACGAGGGCGGCCACTGCCATGGCGACTGCGGAGAGGAATAGGCCCGTCCCGATCCGCTGGAGGATGGTGATGCCGGAGGGGAGGCCGGTGAGGGAGCGGGCGAGGGGGACGAGGGCGCGCTCGTAGAGGAGGACGGAGACGAGGATGGTGAGGCCGGTGATGACCTGGAAGGAGGCGGCCGGGATCGTGAAACCGGGGGTGACGCGGCGGTTGAGGGTCGAGGTTTGCTTGGTGAAGTAGGTGCCGAGCTGGGCGATGGCAATGCCAAAGGCGAGGCAGCTGAACCAGATCGGGACGAGCTGGAATACGAGCTTAGCTTCTTCGACTTGCTTCACCGAGCTCAGACGCCAAGGGTTCCGTTTCTCGCTCGAGGCGTCGAGCTCGTCGATCATCGATGCCTTGTCGAGAAACCTAAGGCCATTTTTACAAATAGTGTCATGTTATGTCCTAAAATAGTGTGCGGATATTACTTCTATATAACTTCCTGTTAAAAAACGTGTCGAGAAAAAGTGAACATTTTGAACGTGACAGAAAACAACAATAGTGCTGCATAAAGATAGTATTACCTGAACTGGCTAGTACGAGCCAGAATTTGAACCTCCGCGCCACCGCCTCCCTCGCCGCTGACGTCACCGAACTCATCATCCTCCACGTATACGCCACGTGCCTCCCCCTCCCGCAGCCGCCGCTTCCTCGCGGCGGCGACCACTACCTGCGCCAGCCTCGTGAACGGGCTCCCGACCGGGGCCTGGCGGCTGTACCCGCCGCTCCCGGCGAGGAAGAGGACGAGCGCCGCCGCGACGGCCGCCGCCAGCATCCCGAAGCCCAGGCTCCAGCCGACGTAGTCCTCGACGTAGATGACGACCAGCACCGCCGCCGTGGCGCCGCACACGATGCCGACGTACCACCAGTTGAAGAAGGAGCTCTTCGCCGCCTTCCCCCCGGGGGCATTTTCGTCAAATTGGTCGGCGGCGAAGGTCTGGACGCAGGGCTTGTGGCCCCCCTCGCCGACGGTGAGGACGTAGAGCGCAATGAAGAAAACCGTATCGCGGAACTGGAGAGGAACCGTAGAGACTGCTAACGTCAGCATTATTAGGCCCTGCGTCACAAATTAATTACATGATTAATTAATTAATTGATACTACTATTAGTTTTTTTATTTATAAAATATATACGGGGGTGACGATGAGTCATGAGACATCGTGGAATATTTTCGTTCATGTAATTTATTTATTTTTTTTAAAGGCAATTTCCCAACTTAAGAAAAAATCGAAAATGGTGACAAAATATTTTTTGCTAAGGAAAAATTTGATTTTTGTCTTTTGTTGGGAGACAACATCATCAAATTTAATCCCATTTGCAACAATTAAAATTAGATACGTTTCTTCCGCATATTATATACTCTTTTTATCCTACTAATATCGTATGTTTACGGATTTTACACTTCATATAGTTTCAACGAAACATAGACAGTAATATCTATTTGACATGTTTTATTATGGAGTATTAGCTTTGTCTAGTTTTAAAATGTAAAATATAAAATATTATTACGGAACAAAGAAAGTAGGTTTTAATAATCGTTCATATATCCATATAAAAGTCCGTTCCCAACAAATGAGTTATTGCCTATTTTATAGACGAACAAAAACGGCAAAATGTTCACATTTCGTATAAATATTAGATTATTTAATGATATGATGATGCCAGTCTACTTTCCTTTACGTTTCTTTTCTTTATTGTCAAAATTGGAATTACGAGAATTAAATGAAATTCTTGAAAATCAAGAGAGATAGAGAGAGAGAGAGAGGCGTACAAGGAGGTAAATGACGGAAGAGATGAGGATGGTCTTGAAGCGGCCGAGGTAGGAGTCGGCGAGGAAGCCGCCGACCACGGGGAAGACGGCGGCGACGCCTTGCCACGTGTTGACATTCTTGGCGGCGGCGGCGGTGCTCTGCCCCAGCACCTTCGTCAGGTACATGAACAGGTTCCCGGCCACCCCGTAGTAGGCGAACCTCTCCGCCACCTCCACAACTAATTATTTAAATAATTATTACAAATTAATCCAAAATTCATAATTAAAAAAAGAAGAAAAAAAACAAGAATTTAATTAAGAAGAAAAAAATGTACATACAGATGATGAAAATGGCGGATTTCCAGCCACCTCTTGAGGGTTTGGGAGAAGGGGAATTTGCAGCCATCTTATAACTATGTGTCTCTACTTTTGATCAAGTCACACGTATATATAACGTCGAGGCTGACGAGCGAACTCCTACTCATCGTGAATATACTGACCGATATGCGTATTTTTTATTTTATTATTATTAAATGTCTGGAGTTTACTTTTAGTACATATGCTAGGCTTTTAATTCTATAAACATTAGTAGTGTCTGCGCTAGATAGGTTATCAATTTTCTACTTTTATGAAAGATTTATATTTTGAGGTAGAATGAGAAATAATTGATCCGTCCGTGATATTTGTATAATATTCGTGCTTACTCTGTTATGGGACGTTGACCTTATCTCCGACATTGTCTGTACACTCTAATACACATCAATGCTATATTCACTTTACTTTGACAAACATTGTATCAATTGAGACTCATGAATTACTATAACGCCTATTGAGTAAATACTAAAACGTGTGTCGAGAGATTCGTCGTGTCATGGACTCAGTGAGTATGTCATAAATATATATACATCCTTAAACTAAACCCTAATAAAATAAATAAATATATAAACCGACTGTGATAGTACACAACATCGGGAAGCAAATATGTCTATTGCTTCCACGTAAGTGCGATACTGCGATGTATTTATCTTAGTCTACAATCTCGCATACTTATATACTGCAATGTAAAACTCTTCCTTCTCGTTATTTACAAATATTTAACATTAAACAGCCTATTCTTTCAGTCTCGTATTTTATTCCATCGGAACATATTCTTATGGAGGTGGTTTAGGCCCACCTCACATGAGATGGGGATGTAATAGGAGGGTCATAAACCACTTATTTGAATTGGGATTTGGTGAGAAGAACACTAGAAGAAGTATAGATAGGTTGAATGTGAAATTGTGTTCTTTTTTGCAAATAGGATTTCTTTCTTCTCATTGATTTAACACCAATATGGGAGTGTTGCATCTAAAGATGAATGTTTGAAGTTTTTGGTCCTTTTTAGTGGAGTGTTGTCATGTCTATGTTATTTGTATCAATAGTAGTATTTGAGTACATTTGACTCAATAGCTTAATACTCCCACTTAACCACTACTTCATTTGTCAATCTACAAATTAGTCAAGTTTATTTTCTCTTTTCTCAATCTATTTTAACTATATAGGGAACAAGAATTCAATTTTATATCCTATTTTCTCCAATCTACATATTAGTCAAATTTAAATCTTCATTTTTATGTTTATTTCAACAACAATGATAACAATTTATTAATAATAATAGATGGATGGTCTCATTCAAAAGACACTATTATCATTATTTTATTTGTTCTTATATTAAATTTGAATCTCGGGCAATTAGTTAATTAGTAGTACTATAATGAGTTATGCATTAATTTAGACTAGATTTGAAAATACAATTGGACCAAATATTGTACATACTTATAAAGTGGATAGTGAAATCATCGATAATGTTCTTTTGGGGACACTCGTCTGAAAATTAAGAATTTGAGGTTGGAAGATTGCCAAGGTATACTATTAAATCGCGTACGCTGAAATTGTTGACGATCGAGTTTTTCATTTTCAATCACCAAGATATGAAGATGATTTGGCAATAAACACTCCAAAGCTTGAAATCAACCGTCAAGATATGCATTTTATCCCAATTGCATATTGCAGTTCCCTCATTTGACACCTTTTAACGTGAATCTTTCAGAAATTAGATAAATAACTGTCCACCAAAAATTATCTTTTTCATGGCAATGTTCTCTGAATATTATTTTACAGTTCCTCCTTTATTAATATTTTGAAGTTATTACCATCTTAAAAAATATCATAAATTGCTATCACCATTATTGTATTAGAGAAATGATATGCTAGTCACCTTCGTGTTCGACATTGTTTTATTCGATTTTTTCAACTGTAATATATTCTAATACCTTATAAATCAATATTGAAATCATTAGATCAAAAAAAATATATATATAAATATCTAAGCTCAATTTATTTTATTTTACATTTTTTGAACTTAGAAGAAAAAACGAACAAATCGAGCATTGATAATTATATATTTTTTAGATTTAGTGATTTCAATATTAATTTATAAGGTATTAGAATATATTACAATTGAAAAAATCGAACAAAATAATGTCGAAATGAAAAAATGACGAAGATGCCCACGAAGGTGACTGGCATATCACTTCTCTATTGTATTATGTCTATGGATTGCATGCCTGTATTGTCACATAAAAATTGAGCCATGTTCTAATAATGTATAAGTGGAGTGGAAGTTTCAACATGTACATAAAAGCTTTTGATAAAATTGGACGTTCATAGTTTATTTTGATCCCCTTTTCTCCCAATTAGTACCAAGAATTTCATATCCCTTTCTCTAAAAGCCTTTTGACACTATAAAAATTAGATAAATAGTGGCCTCAACTTTTGCTACATTATACCCCATCACTAGAATTTTTCAGAATTTTTTTTTTTTTTTAAAAATATATGTAAAAGTGATGAATGTGATGTAACATTTTCAAAGGGCACTAACAACATATACATGAAAGTGTTTCCCTCTCTACGCATATGATTATTTGTGTGAAATAAAATTTGGATGTAAGTAATACTCCTTCTACCACTTTATAAACGATTAAGTTTCATTATGTATCGTCTGATTCAAAAGGGAAAATCGTTCGATTAACTCGTGAATATAATAAGGGTTGCTAATTGCCCAATTAAGATCCCTTATTATCCAACCTAGAATTAGTTTTGAAATTCATGATAAACTCGCATAGTGACTATTATTAACGGCTAATCAAGACGACTTAATTTTCATGCTCGAAAAATATGTTCTTTATTGATGGGAGGGAGAGATTACATGAGTTGGATTACAGGAATGATACATACATGCATGTCTACATCCGAAGAACCTAATTATTGTTTAATAATCTTAATTAAATGTACACGATACTAGCTGATGAATTTGCAGTACTTCGTGCTTGTGTTGACTTAACGATAATATGTTAAGTTTCATGAGTGAAGGTCCCGAGTTCGAGTTTCCCGTAACGCGGTGTTTAAATTTCTAAAGTTTAAGAACAAAAATTCTTCATCATACATAAAATTTTTATGTGAGAAAATAAAGACGATAACGAAATATTTAAAGGTGATTGTTTTTTTTACTCATTTTCTTATGATAAGTTTCTATCAAATATAACTCACTCTTATATAAAATTCATTTCTAGGTGTTTAGATTTATGAAATGAGTTATATTCCCGACAAAGTATAAAAAATTGCTTCTCTTCGGATTTATGAAATGGGTCAAATTTCACGAAACCCATTTCAATTTATCCACATTATGCCAATAATATGAATAGTTTTTTTTTTTTTTTTTAATATAGTTTTTTTTTTGGATTTTTTATTTTAATAACTAAAAAAAAGGGAAAAGATGGGTTCCCAGCCTCCCAAGCACGAGTATTTAATTCGTTCGGATAATGAATTTATAAATGTGGGTTTGTCTACGTAAATCCTACATGATACTTAGATCATTTAATTAATTAAAGAAGGTTATTATTGTCAATTTATATTTTAGTCTAGAATATTATCACATATTATAAACATAAAATATTAGTCATCTTGCTTTTCAATCTTTCCTACCAAACAAACATGTAAAATATTCATCTTACTACTATTCATCTAAATCATCTTAGGATGAGTCATCCTGCTACATCCTATCTCACCTATCAAACGCAACCTTAATATCAAAAATCGTAAACCGATAGAGTATTTATTTATTTTTTTTTATCACCGCATTTTTCATGACTTCGCTATTTCCCATCCCTCAATAAAACAAGAATGGGCCCATTAAGGAAAGACGGCCCAATAAGTACAAGCCCAACAAGGAAACCCGGCCCAATTTAATAGCCCGGATCCGGACGGTTATGAGCTACATAGACCCGATGGAATTTTGAGAGGATTTATTATTATTATTATTACTAGTACTCGCCCACGCGCGATGCGCGACACGGTGAGTTACGAATATTTAATAAGAGCAGCGAAACGGAACGTAAACACACACACTAAGAGCAGACAAATATAATGTCATACATTTCAGAACACATCCTTGTATACGATATTTGTTGTCCAGCCTGATGCGTCAACGTGAGCTACTAAATCAAAAAAACTAAACCCTACAAAAAAAAAATGAATCCTAAAAAAAACTGAAGTCTAAAAAAATAGACTATTATGCAAATGTGTAAGTGAAAACCGTAAATTATAGCTTGTTTATGAAATTTACATATATAAATAATTAGGTTTTTCATGATTTTTTTTAAGTGGCTTATTTGTATACTTATTTATACACAATCTACATTTCAATTCAATTTCTCAATCTATACACTTTATCAACAAACCAACTCAATTCAACCTTCAAATCAAATAAGAATATAAAAGTAAATTATAAATATTTGTTAAAATACAAAATTACAATTGTTTGAAATACAAAATCAAAATATTAAATAATAGAAAATGAGATGAGATTTTTTTTTTTTTTATTCAAAGTATAGCAATATTGGTGTCTATTGGTAGAGAATTGAAAATCATAATTTATGATACAATCTTTAATTTTTTTTAAATAAATATTTACCTATATTATTTTGAAAATAAGATTTATTTTGATTTAATTATTTTACCAATAAATATTTGTCAAGTGGTAGGGAGGAAAGGGAAGATTTAATTAATTATTTATAAATATTTTAATTTATAATTATTTTTTTTTTGTGTTTTTTTTTCTCAATCAATTAATTATAAACCATTAATAAATTAATGTTGATAAATTACACACAAATTTTAATTAAAAGAACAAAAAAAGAAACGAAACCGCCGCAAGGCTTCACGCCGCCGCTGGATCGCTCTCCTCCACCTTCGAATCGCCGGATTCGCCCTCCTCGGCGACGCACTTATAGCACTCCGGCGCCACTTCCTCCACCGCCGTATCGCCACCGAGCTCCGATCCTCCCTCCTCGGCGGCGCCGTCGACGTGGATCAGATTCAGCACGAGGCGGCCGTCCCATCGGTCGGTGAGGAGGAACTCGCGGCGCTCCGCCCTCTCCTCCCTGATCACCAGCCTCCCGTCGCTCGTGTGGTAGCGCCGCCACACCCACGGCACGAGCGACAATCGCCAGCCGAGATCGGCGACAGAAACTCCTTACGCTGCGCCGCCGCCGCCAGCCGCCTGCTCCTGCGGCGGCGCGGCGCCTCGCCGGACTCGGATCCCTGATCGGCGCCGCCCTCGACGCCGGCAGAATCTCCGAATCCCGGATTCTGCATCGAGATTGATTCGGAGAGATTGAAATTGTGAGGGTTTCTGCGTGTGGATTGATTTTGAAATTCTGTTGCTTATAGTATTTACGTTTAGACCACTACACTTTTTATTTATTACAAAATTGACCCCGAAATTAATGTTAAATCAATAACTGCAAATACTGTAATCTTTATATATATATATATATAGATTATTATTATTATTATTATTATTATTATTATTATTATTATTATTATTATTATTATTATTATTATTATTATTATTATTATTATTATTATAACTCCCTCCTGCCCGTCCCCGTTAACGCGTTTCTTTTGAGTGCGGTTATAAAAGAGAGAGTGTTTAGTTTAAAATATGTGATTGTTATAAGTGAAAGAATTATGTATAAATATAATTATTTCTTAAAAATGATGTGTCGACGACTCGAAAAAGAATTATGTAGGGATAGATTATTAATTTAGTAAGGATGGTTGGTTTTACTTTTGTCAAATTATATGTAGGGTTGTTTGTTATATTAACTTATGGGGCACACTCCTGTGAGGCCGGATTAAGATTGACACTTTTGTTTATAAAGATTGACACTTTAAAACATTGGCACTTTTGTTTACAAAGATTGACACTTTGAAACATTGACACTTTTATTCATAATAATTGGCACTCTTACGAAAAATACATAAATAATGAATATTAATTTCATGCTATGGAAATAAATAATATGTATATATATAATAATATAAATCATAATATCAAAACATTATAATAACAAATCGATAAAAAAATATAAAATTTTCGATATCAAATAGATTGGCACTTTCATTCAGAACAATTGACACTTTTATTCATGAAGATTGACACTTTTGCTGGAGAATTATATATCCTAAGTTTCAATTTATAATCCATATTCAACCTTATAAAATTGAAGTTAAATACTAAACAATAATTATAAAACCCTAAATTGATATATGAACCCTATAAAGTAATTTTAAAATTACTACATACATAAAATTACGTATAAATTTTTATTTATAAGATTGACACTTTTGTTTATAAAGATTGACATTTTACCTAAACATGTCGGATCAACACATAACGGGTCGGGTTGACCCGAACCGAAATTGGGTCAACCGGGGTTGACCCAAGTCAAACCGGGTCGGGCCGGGTCAACGAGTCGGGTCGGGTTGGTGGGTCCAGCCGCATGGTGCGGCTGGCCGCACCCAAGTTTTTGTGTTAACTTATTCGCCATAATGACTTTTAGAACTTCGTAAATATGGCATCATTTTCAATTTTTCGAAATTAGAATTTCCAATTTTTTCAGCAATCTTGACACACTCAAAAAGGAAATAATCGGGATACGTTCAACTTGTTTTAATGACCCGACTTGCTAAAAGGTAACTCTTTGTAGTAATAAAAGGAAAATTGATTTTTTTTTTTTTTTATGATCCTCTATAAATATGACGAATTTGTTATGAACAAATAAATAAATTAAAAAAAATAAAATCGATTAATGAAACTTTTGATATATTATCACATTCCTAATCTATATAGTTATATTGGTTTACTAATTGAGTTTTATTGCATTTCACAATGCATTACTACTCGTGACCAAAAGTAAATGAGGCATACTAAAAATGAGAGAATGGATGTTATACATCGAAGTTAAGAATAACCTTTCGTGTTAATAAAAGAGCAGCGAGTATTTATAAATTTATATAGTCTAAGGGACGACATACAATTATTGCACACAATAACAAACAATCATAATTCATGAAAGGGAGTCGATTTTCCTTCCCACCATCAATACAAATACTGTTAATGCGACAATATCACACGAATCGGGAGAGTTAATAATATATTTCTCTTATAGTATTTGCGTTAGTAGTTTATTTTAGTGGTTGATTCTCCCATTACGCAGTATTGCCAGATATATAATTAACAATCTAGCAACCTTCACATTAATCAAGAGACATATTACATCGTAAAGTATATCGTACTCTATTGGGTATATCTAGAGCAGTTAAACTGTTAG
Source organism: Thymus mandschuricus (assembly GCA_029379335.1). Taxonomy (NCBI): domain Eukaryota; kingdom Viridiplantae; phylum Streptophyta; class Magnoliopsida; order Lamiales; family Lamiaceae; genus Thymus; species Thymus mandschuricus. Next base: position 4,554,328 of record CM057072.1, read on the forward strand.
GCTGGGCGCTCGACTCTGCCAAACTTTTCTTAGCTAAAAAAGACTATTCAAGCCCAACTTGAAAATTTCCCGGGCTCAAAACTCAAATCTCAACTTAATCCGACCAATGTAAAACTGTTCAGAGAGGCACCTGGTTTTGAGTCCACCGGACATTTTCAATCTTCGTGGACAGCCCGGCCCGATATCCAATCAGGCAAAGATATCGGCTGCCAAACACAAACCATAACCCGGGCCTATTTTGACTGCTCTAGCTTCAACGTTATAAAATTTTGAATAAACATTTAAAAATTAAAAATAAACGAGAAAAATAAGACTAATAGTGACTGCGTGTCATACATACAGCATGTCCACTGTGATTAGTCCTTTCTACCCCCACAAACTCCTCAAATCTCCTTCCAAACCTCCAGTCTCTCTACAGTGCCCCGGAAGGGCAGTAAAGTAATTTCACCCACTCACAGTCACAGCACCAGTCCTTGCTGACTGTACAGTTCCCAATAATTTCCACGGAGCGAAACTGAATTTTCCTTTATTTTTTCTAACTAAAAAAGATTAAAAAAAAAAAAAAAAGAAAAAAAAAAAAGAAAAGAAAAAGGGGGAAATTGAATTTCCCATCTCCAAAGCCCTTTGTAAATTGTACTGCATGCAGAATTTGTGGGATGTCAGTCCATTTCTCTCTAAAACCCCTTTCACTCTCCCTCTCTACTTTCTCTCTCTAAACCCCAGCGAACGGAGCTCGCGCGCTGATTCCGTTCTGGCTCTTCCGGTGGGAGTCGGAATTGGAGCGGCATTTGAAGTAGGGGCTTTGTCCCGCATTTTGCTTCGGTTTGGGGAATAGGTACAATTTCGACTTCTCCTTCTGTTTTGTGCATGTACTTGTGGTTTTCCCTGTGTTGTTTTTTCTGTTTACGGCTGTGGAATTGTTGTTTGTTTAGTTTGAAATGGGTAGGGGGTTTGGGTTTTCGTTTCGTGCCCTTGAGTTTCAGTTTTTGTTGTGGGGGTTTTCTGCAGGATTTGAGGGAATCTGGGTGTATGTAACGGTTCGGGTGTTTTTCTGTAGCGTTTTCTCTTTTAATTTCTGCATTTTGCACTTATAATTCAAAATTTGCAACACTCATTTGCTTGTAGTTTACTGTTTTAGAAAATAGAAGCTGAATTAGTGCTGGTCTGGTTCAGTTTACTCGATGAAATAGGATGAGGTTGTGGATCGATGTCAGAGATATCGTTGTTCTAGGGTTTTAAACTTTGTTACTGGAGTAATGCGACATGGAAGTCGTGCATGTATAACTCTTTCTACTGCTTCTGATGTCAAGGCATGTTTTATCTTATACTTTCCAGTTGTTAGAGAAAATGGAAGCCCCTTCAGTGCCCACAACATTCGAGGGAAACATAAAGGGAATCAGATTTGCATTGGCAACTCGTCAGGAGATTGTAAGCGATGAGTACACTTTAATTTTCAGCTGGTGTGATTTTAATTATGGTTTATGATTTGATTTGTCTTTCTGAACAGTGTAAAGCATCAATTAGCGACTGCCCAATTAGCCATGCCAGTCAACTTACCAATCCTTTTCTTGGTCTGCCGCTTGAAACCGGCAAATGTGAGTCCTGTGGTACGGGGGAGGCAGGACAATGCGAAGGTATGCTAGTTTTCTGTTCAACTTTTGACTTGTAGGAACAGAAGAGAAAAAAATTTGTATTTATGGCAGCTACTTCTCATTGTTGAAAACGAGTATTTCTTGTAACACCATTCTTGATTTTTCAGGCCATTTTGGGTACATTGAGTTGCCAACTCCTATATATCATCCGGATCATGTCAGTGAGCTGAAAAAGATGTTGAGCTTGTTGTGCTTGAAGTGTTTAAAAATTAAAAATAGGAAGGTATTATAGACAATGGCGAACTTATCTTCACTTATTTATGTTGATTGTTTGTTCTCTTTGTAGACACGGTTTCTTTCCCCAAGTAAAATTTTAATTGTTTCACTGTACTCATCTATTACTGTCAGATATTCTTTGTAAAGGTTCTACTAAGTAATGAAATCCTCAAGTTCGCTTCTCTTCCATTTATAATGGTTGATTTTTTAGTTTGTTTTTCATTTTTTTTTTTTTTTGAGACTGTATCTTTTGGACCAGAGACTAAGTTTGTCAGTATTTCTTTTGTCCTTTTCTTTTTATTTATCGCGAAAGCTAAGAAGAATGTAAAGCATCTTGGTGGAATGAACTTAGGAAACTGTTTATGTTTTTTCCTATTATGGTCTATTAATACCACTGATATAAATCATTCTGCTCGTTATTTTTGGTTTCAGGTGAAGAGTGTTGGTGTTATTGAAAAAATGATGTCATCTTGTTGTGAGGTACTGTATTTTATAAGGTCTTGAGTTTTAACTCTGTACATAAGACAACTATAGTGTGCAGCATACTAGCATGCATATCCATGGTTGTTATGACAACCTCAATTTCTTTTACATAGTCAAGAAGTTTAGGTTTTCTTCCCAATTCGAAGTTAGTGATTCCTGGATATGGTCAATACTCTCTGCAGGATATCTGCTTGACCCTGTTGAACTTGTCCCTTGATCACTTTTGTTGTATCTATTATTTTTATCTAGTCAAGTTTTCTAGATCTATAGTCAATCTTGATGATTAGCAGTACATTGATTGCCAGAGTGCTCACTCTATTTGTTATGCCTCTCCCTATTCTGGACATTTAAGTGAAGGTTTGTCACGGCTTGTTTTTTGTATTTTTATAACTTTTTATAATTTGTTATTAATTATTCTATGTTTCAATTTACATTTGTCTATGAATGTGTGGCAGTAAATATATCAGGTTAAGGCCGTTCCCATTATGACCCAGTTTGTCCAAAAACATGCCCTTCTAGTTTGAGCGAGTTTTTATTTAAATATTTTCCTCATTCTACAGATTCAAGTGAAGGCCTGTTTGTTATTTCAAATTTTATGTTGTGTTTGTGAAAGACTGTTTCTCAGTTCATCGATCAGGCCATGGTCTGTCCCATTATGGCCAATTCTGACCAAAACAGGCACTTGTTCAAATATATCACACTGTATCTGAATTTTCAAGTGAAGTATAGTTATGCTATTTTCTAATTTCCAAGTTGCATTTGTGAAAGATTGTCTCTCAGTTTGGTCAATCAGGCCATGGTCTGTCCCATTATAGCCAATTTTGTCCACTAACAAGCACTTGTAGCTTGATTGAGTACTAGCGACGTTTAAATTACCTGCTAAAGTTGAGGCCCCTTGTTGTTTTGGCTTATTGTAATAATGTCAAACTTGCTGCAGTTTCTGTTAGTTAAACAAACAGACAATTCAGAACATAAATTCTTGCGGTGCCTCAAGTTGTTTATTTATCTGCAGGAGACATCACATATGTCTGTCTGTGAAGCCAAGACTTCTGATGGCGCTTATTATTTGGAGTTGGAAATACCGTCAAAATTAAATCCTCGACAAGGACTCTGGAAGTTCCTAGAGAAATATGGATTTCGTTATGGAGACGCGTCTATGAATTCTCGACCGTTGCTTGCTTCTGAGGTTTGTGCCTACTAACACTATATCTGGTACTTATTGCACACCTGTAACACTCTTAAGCCTGTAAAACATTTTACACGAGTACTTGCTCTCCAGGCCTGTTCTAATTCAAGAAGAAGTAGCTGCTGGTTTTGGATGAAAATTTCAAATATCTAGTATTTTTAATGAACTTATGGGTTTTTTTGGTCTAGAGAAAAGTAACCAAACAAGAGTACAAAGGCTGTTTCCATTAAAAAGCAATCTGCTGGAATAAACGAATAGATTTCAGGCGCTCATGAAATTTAGTTTGATTAATACAGTAGAAGGTGCATCTTCTCTCTTCTCTAGATGGGGTGTCTGTCACACTACTTGATTTATCTAACTTGGGCTTAAATGTTCCATTGTTTCTGACAATCATTTGGCTTGACTCAAATATTCCTTGATAACATCAGAGTGATCCCAAGTTCCCCCTCTCTGAATCTGCCAGAGTATATGAGCATACAATACATACAAATTATGTTCATCCTTTTCTTTCTCATTGGTGAAATCTTTGAACTTCAGATGTAGAAATCTTAGCTGCTTACTATTTGTTTTGTAAAATCCTTGCTCAGCTGCATGGATAGAGCTAATTTAGTTTGTTGCCCATTCTTGAAATATATATAAGGTGGTGGCAATATTAAAGAAAATCCCCCAAGAGACTCGAAAGAAGCTATCTTCCAAAGGTTTCTTTCCTCAAGATGGATACATCCTCCAGCATCTACCAGTTCCTCCCAACTGTTTGTCGGTGCCTGATATTTCAGATGGAGTCAGCACAATGTCTACGGTTAGTCACCTAAAATTTAGTTTGCCGTTTTGACCTTTTTTGTCAGTGTGTTGGCTGTTGACAGATTGTTACAATCTATTGATTTTCAGGATTATTCTATAACATTGCTTAAGAAGGTGTTGAGACAAGTAGAGATCATAAAAAATTCAAGGTCCGGGACGCCAAATTTTGAGTCTCAGGAAATTGAAGCAAATGATTTGCAAGCAGCTGTGGCTCAGTATCTTGAATTTAGGGGCACCGGCAAGGTATTTCTGATTTCTTAGGACGTGTACATGAAATTGTTCGTTTTAACTTCCATATAGGCTGCACACGGTTATGTTAGTGTCTCTTTTATCATTCTGAAGAAGCATCAAGGTCATCTAGTTGACTTATGTACTGCAATCCACCCATTTTACTGGCCTATCTCAGTGTTCAATTGGTAAAATTGGTTTTTCATTTGGCATGCTTCCTCTCTTGTATTACCCTGTTTCGTTGTTGGGTTTTGGCATCTTGAATGTATTCTTCTGTTTTTTGAGAGTTGACTACAAATTTTTACCGTTTGCATGTGAAATTTTATCTTGAGAGAGACAGAGAGAGAGAGAGAGAGATTTTGTGATACAGACTATACAGTAGCTCCTTTAAACTGATAGTATTATTGGTCTGTTTTCAAAAAGTATTTCTTCTACCCTGGTAAAGAAAGAGAGATTTTGTAATGTGATTACTAAAATTTTCTGTTCCTATCTTGAAAAGTATGTGTCATCTGGCATGAAAGACATGAGCTTCTACCTGGTGATCTGTTTCATGATCTCTATAGTTAATTAGTTATAAAATTCTTGGTGAAGCCATTATTACAGCTACAATGTGATTTATAGGCATCTCGTGATGTGGATGGCCGCTTTGGAGTCAACAAAGTTGAAAGTGCATCATCTACCAAAGCATGGCTTGAGAAGATGAAAACTTTATTCATAAGGAAAGGGTCTGGTTTTTCTTCTAGAAGTGTGATAACTGGTGATCCGTTTAAAGGAGTATCAGAGATTGGATTGCCATTTGAAATAGCCCAAAAGATCACATTTGAAGAGAGGGTGAATCAGCACAACATGCTATTTCTACAGAAGCTGGTGGATGAAAAGCTTTGTTTAACATACAGAGATGGTCAGTCTACGTATTCACTAAGGGAAGGCTCAAAAGGGCATACATTTTTGAGGCCTGGTCAGGTTGTGCATCGGAGAATCATGGATGGGGACATTGTCTTCATCAATAGACCACCAACTACGCACAAACACTCTCTTCAAGCGTTGTCGGTGTACATCCATGATGATCATACAGTCAAGATCAATCCCCTCATTTGTGGTCCACTTAGTGCTGATTTTGATGGGGACTGTATCCATCTGTTCTATCCACAGTCACTTGAAGCTAAAGCAGAGGTGGTGGAGCTCTTCTCAGTGGAGAAACAGTTACTTAGCTCCCACACTGGGAACTTCAATTTGCAGCTGGGAACTGACACACTCCTATCAATCAAAATGCTTTTCAGAAAGCACTTCTTAGGCCGAGCAGCAGCGCAGCAGTTGGCCATGTTTGTGCCGAATCTTCTATCGGGACCTGCAGTAGTGAAGTCCACGAAGGGCCCTCTTTGGACTGCATCACAGATTCTACAGACCACCTTGCCTCCTTCCTTCGATTGTTCTGGAGAGAGACTCGTGATATCCAAAAGTGAGGTGTCATATCTGGATTATAATAGGGATGCCATGGCTTCCATCCTCAATGACATGGTCACCTCACTTTTCTTCTTGAAGGGCCCAAAGGAGGTCTTGGGGTTCTTCAATTCTGTACAGCCGTTGTCCATGGAAAGTCTCTACACAGAGGGCTTTAGTGTTAATCTGAAGGACTTTTTCCTGACTCGGGAGGTTTTAGAGGATATCCAGAAAGAGATTCAGAAGATTTTCCCATTGCTGTGTCATCTGCGAGCTTCATATAGTGAATCCATAGCCTTGCAGTTGGATAGTTATTTGCGCAGTGTGAAGATCCCTGTTTCTAACTTCATACGCGAGTCTTCAGCAATTGGTCACCTGATAGATTCCAAAAGTGAATCTGCTCTGAGTAAGGTGGTTCAGCAGATTGGCTTCTTGGGAATTCAAATATCAGATAAGGGGAAGTTCTATTCTGAGACATTGGTGAAGGACATGTCATCTCTGTTTCAGAAAAAATATCCTTCGTATGATGATAGTCCGTATGAAGAATACGGCCTGGTTGGCAGACCGCTCTTTAGAGGATTGAATCCCTATCAGGAAATGGTGCATTCAATCTCCAGCAGAGAAGTCATTGTTCGTTCAAGCCGAGGTTTGACTGAACCAGGGACTCTGTTCAAGAATCTGATGGCCATACTCCGAGACGTGGTAATATCCTATGACGGCACTGTGAGGAATATGTGCAGCAACTCTATCGTACAATTCGAGTACGGTGTAAACAGTGCCACCATTGCTAGCGAGTTCTGTGCTGGTGACCCAGTTGGAGTTTTGGCTGCAACTGCCATGTCCAATCCTGCATACAAGGCTGTGTTGGATTCTTCTACAAGTAGCAACTCTTCCTGGGACATGATGAAGGTTATTATACTTTTTAAGGAGATCTAACTTGTCATTTGAGATATTTTTCTTATTAACTTACAACATAATATTTTAATAAATGTATTTTCGAATTCAGGAGATACTACTATGCGGAGTTGGCTTCAAGAATGATATTGCTGACCGGCGGGTGCTTCTGTATCTAAATGTTTGTGATTGTGGCAGAAAGCATTGCCAAGAAAGTGCTGCTCTCGTAGTCAAGAATCACTTGAAGAGAGTTAGTCTCAAGGAAGCAGCAATAGAGTTCCTGATAGAGTATCTATCTCTTTCTCATGCATTCTCTTTCTTTCTCATACGACCCATCATAATAGATCAATTAGTCTTTGATCAATAATAAGTTTATATCATCTTTCATCATACCTTAAACTCTTTAACGAGGCCAATCCTGCACCTCCTTATGCTTTCATGCACCTGTGCTTCTTTGAACAGATATAGATCTCAATTAGTGCATGAGAGTTATGATGGCAACTCTGGCGTTCTTGTCGGCCATATTCATCTCAACAAGGTTCGGAACTCTTCATCCATGTATTTTTTCTCGGAGAGATTCAGTATATTGCTGCTTCTTTTTTTAGAACTTTGTTGCTGATGTTTTGCATTTCATGACTGGTTGATGAACAGACCCAGTTGATACAGTCAAATATCAGCATGATTGATGTTCTTGAAAAATGTCAAGACACTATCAATATTCATAGAAAGAAGAAAAAAGTTGGAAACCTGTTCAAGAGGATTGATTTATCATACAGGTAGTTTTGGTCTTGCCTCTCAGCACCAACATGCAGCTTGTCCCTTTTATATATTTTAGAAATTGGGTTGGTTTGGTCACAACTTTGCCTCTAGGACACTTGTTAATGTATTGTGATGAATTGATGATTGCTTTTTCATTTTTTATATGATAATTGTCGGTCTTTGCATAAGATAAAGAAAGCATTGCGTTCATGTAGGATAATCTAAGATTTTTGATTTAAACTACTTAAAAGTTCAGAATATCTGATTATTTCTCCTGTATAAGAACAAACATTAACTTGAATGTTTAACACCTATGCCATTTTTATAGAATGTGCATAATATTTGCAAGGTTTGCTGAACTATCCTTTTCAATTGGTTAAAATAGAATTATTGACATTCTTGTACAATATACTTTTTTTCAGTGAATGCTGTTCGTTTTGCCAATCTTCCAAAAGCAAGTGGACTAATGCTCCCTGCATCCAGTTTTTTTGGCAAGTGGCAAGTGATGATCTCCTAGTGAGAGCTTCGGATATTCTAGCTGATACTGTTTGCCCAGTGATTTTACAAACGGTCATTAAAGGTGTTTCATTTATTTGCTTGCTCTTATCTTAGACTTGAGAATGCTTTTTCATGTTCCTTTTCCTTTTCCCTTTTCCCTTTCCCTTTCATTTTTGCTTTTCCTGTTGACGTGTTTGTGATCATCTGAACAAAATTGTCCCAATTGTATAGGTGATCCTAGGGTTTCATCTGCAAATTTGATATGGGTAAGTCCCGACACTGCTACCTGGATCAGGAGCCCATCTAAGAGCCCTAAGGGTGAACTGGCTGTTGATATAACCCTTGAGAAGGAAGCTGTTAAAAAGAGTGGAGATGCATGGAGAATCGTGATGGATTCCTGCCTTCCAGTTTTCCATTTGATTGATTCTCAGCGTTCTATTCCATATGCAATCAAACAAATTGAACATCTGCTTGGTATATCTTGTGCATTCGAGCAAGCTGTGCAGGTAAACGCCAATGACAGTTTACTACTGTCAAATCCTATCTGCTTTATAATACTGGCTAGTATTTGTTAAGGCCCCATGCACCTACTTGTAGGAATATTTTAATATCTCGGAGACTATCCAGAGGAAGAGAGCTTTTCATGTTTCTCTTTACTTGACAATGTTATCTTGTTCTCTTACTTGTAGCTGAGCGTGATATTTGTTGCATATTAGACTAATGTTCAAATGATGCTTCTCTATAATAGATTCCATTTTTGTTAAGAGGTGGTTGTGTAAATGAAGTCAGGTTGAAGGAATGCCCCGTGTTTCAATCTTATTGCCCACTCATTCATCCATGATTTCCTTGTGCAAGGCTTTTTTGAAGTAACCAGCCATGAGAGCTTTCGTGTGGGGAATTCCAAATTAAATGTTAAATTGTTACCTCTAATCGCCTCACCTTTCATTCAATGAATCACTTATGTGCTTTTATCAAAAATATTCTACTCACTTGTTGCTGAATGTGTCACTTTTATCCCAGAATAATGATTGAGAATTGTTTAGGTTGAGTCCAGTTAGCCTCTATCTTGTCCTCTTTGGAACTCTTCATGTGTTATTTTCCTTTCACTTCTCTGGCAAGTTGCGTTTCCATCCAGCCAACATTATATTTTGTATATTTCTTGTCCCCAAAACCGATTTCTTATGGAGCTGATAGCATATGACCTAGGCATAGCCTCATAGGTCTCAGATGCGATATGCATTTTACTGTATGCTGGTTGGTTTTTACTATCTAATAATGGTTTTTATTAACTTATCCGCCTGCCCTGATGAAAACCCCTCAAACACTAACTGTTAGGCTCCGCCTCTTAGTAGGAAGAATGACTTGCTTTGCTTTGATTCAATATTTTTTTATTTGTAACATGTTGAATTTTCTTGTTTGGGAAGTCCATCTCTTTTTCCAGATAACTGGAGAAGGTTGGATTTGGTCATTGAAACCATGCCATAATAACCGATAACTTCAGTTGGTTAATAAATTGGTAATGGACTTATTTTATTTTTATAATTAGTCAATTGCTAACATTCTGCATTGTGGAACAGCGTTTGTCTACATCAGTGACAATGGTTACAAAAGGTGTTCTCAAGGATCACCTTCTTTTGCTGGGTAATAGCATGACATGTGCTGGAACTTTGATTGGTTTTAATGCTGGCGGTATCAAGTCTCTGTCTAAATCTCTTGATGTTCAAGTACCATTCATGAATGCAACATTATTTGTAAGTAGTCTTGCTTGTTCTACTGTTTAACGATGAGTACTATGTCTTCAACTCCTTTTGAGCTGTCTTTATATACTATTTTTGGTATCCTATTTTCAGACCCCCAGAAAATGCTTTGAGAGAGCAGCTGAAAAATGCAATGTAGATAATTTATCAAGCATTGTGGGTTCGTGTGCCTGGGGAAAACACGTATCGGTAGGAACTGGATCTCCTTTCGAGATCATATGGGGGACTAAAAATGTAAGTTATCTGTATGTTGGCTTCCAACAAATCATTCTGATCAAGATATTGGTGGAAACTGATTCATGTTTCTGTTGTGTAATTAGGTTAATATGACGGTGGATGAGGAAATTGACGTGTACAGTTTCCTCCGCATGGTGAATAGCTCAACGCTGGAAGATGCGGGCACGAGTTGCCTTGGAGCAGAAATTGACGATCTGGATCAGGACGAATATATGGATTTTGAGCTGTCTCCAGTGCGAGACTCTGGAGCTGAGAAGCCCACTTTTGAGGATGCCATTGATGACAATAATTATATACCTAAGGAGGTAATGATATGATAACACCACTTTCAAACTATTACTTGCCTAAGTAATGTTCATGCTGAATATTGTTTTATCGTTGCTGGTAGAATTAGCAGAGGGTTCAAGCTATGTTACCCTAGCTTTTAACTCCTTATGTGACTGAGGGGCTAGTTTAGTATCCGTGACTAGATAGTAATCTTGAATTTAGATCCACATGTTATTAGTCCTCAGAGAAACTTTTTCTCTGCTTTTGATAGGAGTTGTCTGATCCCCAATCTATACAATATATAAAAGCTGAAACGTTGACAAATATTATAATAATGCCATTTTGCCGCCAAAAGCAACATCAAAATATCCTATGAGTAATTGGGTAGAGAATCAGATTAATAGTTGGCGGTTAATGCACACTGACAAATTAATTGACAGTCCATCCGGTTAAGGATGTCAACTGAATGTTGGCTCCGAAAATTGGGGCCCATATTCGAATTCAAAACTCTAGTACTTGGAGCCAAAGACTGTTGATTTCTTCTCTCTATAAATACATCTAGAATTCTTACTTATCCTTCATAGCTTTTTCCATATTTTAATGCTCAGAACTTGATCTTTCATAGCTTATACACTCAGTTTTTCTGTCATTTTTATATATGACGTAACATATGTTATTTATTTGTGCTCCTCAAAACTTGATCTTTCACAGCTTCTCTTATTTTTTGTATGTCTTAACTGTAATTTATTTGTGTCTCTCCTTTTAATTAGGTCTTTGCGTTTGCTTATTTTTATTTATCTCCCAATTACAAGTAGAATTGTGCATGGAATTCTGCTTATTGCTGTATTCTGTAGTATCATCTAACATCAAAGAACGTGCATGTTGCGAAAGAGTAAAAAACACCATGTTTACCATGTTTTGTTAAGAAATTAAAAGAAAAATTAAAAGTTTAGCATGATTGGTGTACTCGAACAACTGATTTTGTATACTTCAAGTATCTTTCAGCTTATAATTGATAGAGAAGAAGCTAATATAAACGTCTCAAAATGATTTCTCTCTATCTTATTTATATTGATACATACAGTAGTTAAAAATGTCTACATAAAATGAAAGGTAGGAGTAGTGTTCTGATAGTTTTAAGGATTCAACCATAACTAATTTACCGAGGATTAAAATTTATAATTTTTTTGTTTTTTAATATGCATAAGATATGTTATTATCTATTAAAATTGTCCTGGTATTTATCCCGTGCGTCGCAGTGGAAGCAATACTAGTTATTATACAGACCAGATCACCTACATGTAGAGGTGATGGGTGTAGCTTCAAAATATCATGTATTTTCAGTGTGCGAATGTGTGGGTGTGTGAGCTGAACGGCCATACCTAGTCTATTTACTTTATGCCTTCATTGTCTAATATCGAAGTTAACTTCTATTTACAGGATGATGGGGGATGGTCGTCATTTGGTACAAAGGCTGAAGAATCCACATGGGGTAAAAAAGCTGATTCTGAAGAAAATGGCTGGGCAAAGAAGGCGGATGAAGGGAACAATAATTCAGCCTGGGGCAAGAAAGTGGATTCTGAACCATCTAATGCTGCTGGTTGGGAATCTAAAGTGGCTGATGAGTCAACACCCTCAACGGCTTGGGGCTCATCAAACAAGTCTGAATCGAATAACTGGAATTCAAGCAATAAAAAATCTAACGACTCTGCATCTGCTCAAGCTTGGGGTTCAAAGGAGAATACCTGGGAAACTACTAAAGTGGCTGATTCAACCCACTCAAAGGCTTGGGGCTCATCGGATAAAGAGCCTGAATCGAATAACTGGAGTTCAGTTAAGAAGAGTTCAAACGAATCTACCCCTGCTCAAAGTTGGGGTTCAAAGAATAGTACCTGGGAAGCTAAAGGGGCTGATGAATCGACCCACTCAAAGGCTTGGGGATCTTCAAACAAAGAGCCTGAATCGAATAACTGGAGTTCAATTCAGAAGAGTTCGAAAGAATCTACCCCTGCTCAAAGTTGGGGTGCAAAGAATAACACCTTGGAAACTGAAGTGTCTGATGAAAAGACTCACTCAAAGGCTTGGGGATCGTCAAACAATGATGAGAAGAGAGGCGGTAATCAAAGCTCTTGGGCTCAAGGAGGCAACAGTAATTCAGCCTGGGGAAAGAAAGCAGATTATGACGGAGAAGGTCAGAGACAGCCAACTAATGATGAACCATCTAATGCTGCTGGTTGGGGATCTAAAGTGGCTAATGAGTCGACACCCTCAACAGCTTGGGGCTCATCCAACAAAGAGTCTGAATTGAATAACTGGAATTCAGTCAGGAAAAATTCGAATGACTCCACACCTGCTCAAGGTTGGGGTTCAAAGGAAAATACATGGGAAACTAAAGTGGCTGACGAATCAACCCACTCAAAGGCTTGGGGCTCATCAAACAAAGAGTCAGAAGGGAATAAGTGGAGTTCAATTCAGAAAAATTCGGACGACTCTACCCCTGCTCAAAGTTGGGGTTCAAAGAAAGACTCCTGGGAAGCTAAAGTGGCTGATGAATCAACCCCCTCAAAGGCTTGGGACTCTTCAAACAAGGACCCTGAGTTAAATACCTGGAGCTCTGGCAAGAAAAATTCTGAAGACTCTACACCTGCTCAAGGTCAAGGTTGGGGTTCAAATGACTGGAGTTCCAGCCAGAAACAGTCCAATGAGTCTTCTGGTTGGGGTGGCCGGGGCCGGGGTCGTGGTAGGGGCAGGGGACGTGGTAGAGAAGGTTTTCAGGGCAGGGGATGGGGTAGAGAAGGTTTTCAGGGCAGGGGAGGCCCATCAAGTGATTCTCCTGTACCTATGACTGCAACCAGGCAGCGCCTGGATTCGTTCACTGCAGAAGAACAAGATATTCTTTTGGAAATGGAAGGGATAATGAAAAATATAAGAAGAATAATGCATCAGTCAGGGTAAATATTTCTTTCTCTTCCTATTCTTTTCGGCTTTTCCTCCTGAATCGTATCTTAAAGCTGGAAATTTATTATGAGATTATGTGTAAAATTAGAATAACTGTGAAAGTCAATTATTTTTCTGTTTCACTGCTGATTTATGAATGCCAAAACATCATAGTTTAGAAATTCTTTCATTACAAGTTTGGAAATTAATTATTTTTTCTGTTTCATGTTGTGAAGGTACAATGATGGAGATCGATTGTCTGCAGATGATCAAACATACATTGTTGACAACGTCTTCAATTTTCACCCGGACAAAGCTGCAAAAGCGGGAGCCGGGTTAGATTTTATCATGGTATGGCTAATTTTCTGTTTGATTTAATTAAATAAAGTGTCGTATAATTTATATTCTTGAGTCTCATCTGATTCTATTTTATAAAATCTTCTGGTTTTATGAAAGCACTCACTGCCATGAATCATATTAGGTCACTGTAATCGTGAAATATCAAAAAAATGTACTTTAACTGGCAGATATAAAGCAAACTTCTCTGTTTCAGCCGTTTTGAAGCAACAACTTTGATGTATCAAACCGAGTATTTGCCTAGTTTCCAGAACCTTGATCTATCTGTTTATCTTTTGTGCAACGATTCAACTAATCCTTATGTGGCAGGTCCGGAAGCACAGTGAGTTTCAGGACAGCAGATGCTTCTACGCCGTTTCTGTTGATGGCGTGGAAGCAGATTTCTCATACCGGAAATGCCTTGACAATTTCTTGAAGGGGAAGTACCCGGAGAAGGTGGAGTCGTTCATCTCCAAGTACTTCAAGAAGCCACAGCCGAGAGTCGGGTGGAACAGAGATCAGCGCAGCCCCCTTCCACCCCGTAGTGAAGCTGGAACCCCACGGGGCTGGAACAGCGAAGAACCCGGGACACCATGGGGGTCGCAGACCCCGGGCCCACAGAGCGAGGCCGGGACAGGTGGCTGGGGCAGTGCCTCGACTCCAGCAACTCCAGCAGCTGAGGGAGGTGGGACAGGTGGCTGGGGTGGCACCTCAACTCCGGCAGCTGAGGGAGGTGGGACAGGTGGCTGGGGCGGCACCTCGACTCCGGCAGCTGATGGAGGTGGGACAGGTGGCTGGGGTGGCACGTCGACTCCAGCAGCTGATGGAGGTGGGACCCCGTGGGGGTCACAGGTGCAGACTCCCGATGACAATGCTGGTGCTTGACCTGACTCATGTACAGGGTTTTAGCAACTCCTGGTGATGTACAGCTTCTTTTTAACTTCTAACAAGTAGAAGTGTGGAGTTTGTTGTTAGGTTGAAGAGAGAGAAAGTGTGTTGAATTTTGGTTTGGAATTTCTGGGGATTATTTTTACCACATATCTCCAAACTCCTGCTAGGCCAGCCCCCTTGCCTTTGGTAATCTTTAGTGATTGTTGCTATCATCTCTTCTTTCAATCAGAACATGTAAACTGTGCATCCTCTATTTATTCATTTTATGCAGAGGTTCTTCTTCCCTTTTCTCATTGTGTTGTTTTATTATAGTTGGATTAGTATTATATTCCCTTCTCTACAATTAGGGTTTCAAATAATGGAGATGATTTCAATCAATTTCTTGAATGATCAACTGCTGCTTGACTTGGTGTGCAATTTGTACACCTATCAAATTGGATGGAACCCTAATTGTTGTTTTTGAAAGTAGATTTGAAATAGACTTAGCCATCATTTTTTTTTTTTTTGAAAATTAAATCACCTACTACCTACATTGAGAAAAATAATTGCAACTAAGGTCTTGGTACCATACAAACATTTAACACATTACTCCCTTCCGTTTCTTTTCGTTTGACTCGTTTGTTGAATATATGTCTGATACGTATAAATAATGAAACATGCCAAATGAGAAGAAGTAGAGGGAGTAGAAGTTGTAGAAAGGCTCCACCGTCCACTACTATAGTTTTTTAGTGTAGGGTTTATTTTAAAGACATTTTTACGGTAGTGTTCTCTTTAAATATAACAGCATCACGTTAGTCCTGAATACATTAAGCATGTCCACGGTGCTGAGCAGAGCATTCCTCCGTTTCTTTTCCTTTCTAGTTTAGAATCTACTACTACTAATTAGGAAACTCCACTAATTGATCCATCCCTCTTCAATAGAACTCTACCTCGGTTTCCGACAACGTTTCCCACGTGATGGATATGCTGCTGAGTTGTTAGAGATGCTTTCCGAGATAAAGACAAAATCCGAGGACCGATTCCGAATATCCTAAAATTAGAGGGATCGATAAATAATTAAGCACACCTGCAACTTCTTTTTAATTCACCCCATACGTGGAAGACACTAACACTCACTGATCCTCCCCCACTCCAAAACAATCTCAGCTTCTACACTTGCTACCTGGTACTCTCTCTCTCTCTCTCTCTCTCTCTCTCAGTCGCAGTTATAGTAATACGCAGACGCTCGCTGTATTTGTTGTGAGTGACTTGATGCAGCTTTGATTGTTTTGTATACATGATTAAACAAATTATGTCTCCTGCTACGCTATTCAAATATGTTGGATTGGAAATGAAATGTCTGATTCTCCTCATTGCATTGATTTTGATATGATTCTGGCCGATTATTGCTGATTGTGATGAATGGTTTGACTGTTAATGTGTTTCCTGATTTCTGTATCCGAGTTGGCGGGATTCAGTTGAATACAGTATATTTGGGAAGTTGTTGTTTCTAATTCAGTTAATCGTTTTTGACGATCACGTAGCTGGTGATATGTAAGATAGTGTTATTGGCTCATTGCCGTAGGTTTACATGGGCTCATTGGCTGGCCAACTTGCTTTGACTCCGAAGAGTGGTCACAAGATATGGGAAGATCCGTCTTTCATCAAGTGGAGGAAGAGAGATGCTCATGTTCCGATGCACTGCCATGAATCTATCGAAGGTTTGGCGGTGTTCTTTTAGTTTTCGTTACTGTGAGGTTACGTTTGGATTGGGGTGTATGGTTTTAAGGAGAGTAGTGGCTTCATATAAAGTGGATGATTTTCTATAACGTTTACTCGATAAAATAGTTGAAATGAGAGTGATTTGTATAAGTTCATTAGAGGATGAGTTCTTAAACAATGATAATGGATTTTTCTACTATGGTTTTGAATATTTTCCATGAATTCATCCATCCAAATGCAGCCTAAATTATTTTGTTTCAATATTACTTTATGAGGAGGTCAACATGTTCAGAATCATTTTTGTTCAAGAGGTTATTATCGATAGTAATGTTTCTCAGAGTGAAGGTTTCACAATTCAGCACTCCTTTGCTTTGTGTATAAATGAAAATTATTATTATTAATTTTTGGTGATTGAGATATCAGCTTCGTTGTCAAGACTAGTATTAGTTTGTATGCATCTGAACGGACTGGTGTTTCAAGGATTTTTCTTCCTTTGTAATCTGAGATGGCAGCAGAAGAGAGAAAACATATCCATTTTATTATTGAAAAAAACCAAGTTATTAGATGCTTACTAGCATTATAACTTTGCATAAACGAGTAGAATTATTTTGTTTCGGGTGGGTGGGTTTGCTGTGCTCTGTATCCTTAGATTGAGATACACGAGCCTCGTACTTGCCAAATTCTGATGTTGTTACTGGTTAGGTTCTTTAAAGTATTGGTATGAGCGCAACAAAGTGAATATCTCACTGGCAAAGGAAGCCCTTTGGGACGATGATGCTGTCGCAAGGGCAATTGACTGTGCTGAATATTGGGTGAAGAACCTGCCTTATGTCAAATCTTTGAGTGGGGATTGGAAATTTCTTTTGGCCTCCAATCCTGGTGATACTCCTCCTGAATTTTTTGACAGTTCATTTCAAGATTCTACATGGAGTACTATCCCAGGTAATATCTCTGCTCTATTCATAGTAATAAACATTACGAATTCTGGTAATACAGATTTAATTTACAGTGTTTTTTAGCATCGTGCAGGGAAACAATTCTACCTTTTCTTCTTATAGGAATTCAATAGAAGTATTGTATTATAGACTATAAACAATTACATTATACTGGTTGCAATTTTCATCCCTATGAAACCTTTATAACTGATAGAGTTTATAAATGCTTAATTCATGGAATAGAAGACTTGCAAAAAAGCTGTTTTCTGAAATTCAGAGTAGGCATACATAATTCTGGGAAATGTTGGCGTCATTAACACAATTCACTTGTCAAAACAGATTTCAGAAAGTTAAGGGTAAAGAACCCATATAGTTATCATAGGTAACCATAGCACTAGAAAGAGATATTTCTAAAATAATGATACTCCTATAACCTAGGGGATAAAAACTTAATCTGTTACACTTCCACCATAAACTAAACTACACACGTATAGATGGATAGAACCTGTTGTTTCATGAAGTAACTCCTGCTCTGAAATATGTTATTCAACTTGCATAACTGTCAGTAGGGGATTCGTTATGACTGTTTCTGTTGTATATTTGCACATTGAACCACTGGCACCAGTTTTCTTTGTTATTCTGATACCTGGGTCCTTTCCTATTGAGCCAGTTCCCTCCAATTGGCAGATGCATGGATTTGACAGGCCTATCTACACAAATGTTGTATACCCATTTCCACTTACTCCACCTAAAGTCCCAGAAGATAATCCCACTGGCTGCTACAGGACTTACTTTTCCCTTCCTAAAGAATGGGAAGGTAAGAATCTTGGGATACTATAGCTCTGTAGATATATTATTCTAGTTCTTATGGTTACTCATAGGTACTAAGACTTGTTATGCTATTCACTTTGGCTGTGAATCATCTATCAACCTGTCATTCCAGGTCGGAGGATATTCTTACATTTTGAGGCCGTTGATTCTGCCTTCTTTACATGGGTGAATGGGCACCCAACTGGATATAGGTTTGTTTCATTTTGTCAAGACTCTTGGGCATTTTGTGGATTCTTCAGATTATGTAGCTATATCCGACACATTTCCTCTTAATGGAGCTGTTGTTTATTTTTGCATCTAATGTGCTAAGATCTTCCTTGAATAGTATTCATTTGAAGGCCTTTTATTTTTTGTGTGGTTTTGACTTTTGAGGATTTTTATGGATGTGCAAGAGGCTACTAAAAGATGTAACCTGAAGGGCCACTTAGCCTTGCTTTCTTCGTCATACTCGGTGACTATGCTATGATCGTCTCTGTATATTAAGTCCAGATTCTTTCTATTATTTTCTATTTAAGGTCCAACTTTAGTATAAGAATCTCATCAGAAAAGTTCTGTTCATACTTAACACATCAAGGCAAAGGAGTGCTTCGATTTCAATGTCATAACCTCTGCATGGAATGCCTAAAAACTTATTTATCAGCTTATAAACTTAAATTTTTGCAGAACATGTATACACACCACCAACGCATATATGCACGGATGCCCATCTATGTTATTGCATTGTTGTAACAATATAATTATCCTTATATTGTCAGTCAAGATAGCAGACTACCAGCTGAATTCGAGATTACAGATTTTTGTCATCCATGCGGATCTGACCAGAAAAATTGTCTGGCTGTTCAAGTGATGAGATGGTCTGATGGTTCATACCTTGAAGATCAGGATCACTGGTGGTTATCTGGTATCCATCGTGATGTTTTACTTCTTGCTAAACCGAAGGTTTGTCTTGTAATACAGCGAGACTTAGTATATTCTCCCTTTAATTAACTTTAAAGAAAATAATCTAGTGTTTTGTAGACTAATTTTTTGATTGAGATATCTGTGTAATAGGCGACATTATTACTATGATAATTAAATCTTGAGATGCAAACTTTGAGGAAATGTACTATCGTGTGATAAGTGAATTGATCCACATTTCGATGAATCTTCAGGTCTTTATTGCGGATTATTTCTTCAAATCAAGCTTGGCTGAAGATTTCTCTTGTGCAGATATACAGGTAAAATAGACCAACTGTGAGTTTTCCGTCATATTGGATTGTAACTGAATATGCTCTTTAGGAATCTTCAGTTCTTCATTAGTTTACTAGCTAATTGGAACTAGCGGCATAGATTATCTAATGCGTTGAAGCCTCTATTCATTCAACCACAGTCGGTTTGCACTTTGCGATGTATGAGTAACTGATACGATGTTTCTGGCTGGTGCTGAACAACTGCTGTGACTGCAGTACCTTTTATCTCTTGTACTTTGAGAAAACTTTCTTTGGAATATTAGAATTTATAATTGTGACAGCATTAACATATTGGTTGCAATCATCAGGTTGTATTTTTTTCTTCCACTTTATATACTTGAATGAAGCCAATACTATATAAAATGAAGTGTTGCATGACACAAATCATTGGCAATGCCTATCATTCTGGTTCTCAGTGACAGTGAGAGACAAGTTGCCAACAGGATCTTCAATCCTATTCTATAAGAGTTGAACATGCCTTATTTCTTTCTAATGTTAAGAATGTAGGGAGATAACATAAGGAAATTGTAGGATTCTGCAATTTATGCTCTACTTATTCTCCGACCAGGTAGAAGTGAAAATCGAAAATTCAGAAATTGGTACTGACAGCTCAGCAGAAAGTGGGAACTTTTTCAAATCATCTGAAGACAAGTTTATAGCGAGCTTCACCATTGAAGCTGAAATTTTTGATTCAGGGAGTTGGTTCACTGGCAATGGACATCCTGATCTGCCAAGTACTACTGTGGCCCGTCTAGAATTGACTAATTCTGTTGATCATTATCTTGGCTTCATAGGTTATCAACTTAAAGGGAAACTGCAGATGCCCAAGCTGTGGACTGCTGAGCATGTAATTGTCTCTTGACCTATCAATAGCTAGCCGAAGTATACCCGTAGAAGCTGAGTCTCATGCCATTTATAGTTTTGTTTTGCTGACTTCTTGTCTGTTATTGTATTATGACAGCCAAATCTGTATACTCTTGTTGTCACCCTTAAAGATGCCTCTGGGAACATCATCGATTGTGAATCATGCCAAGTTGGTATTAGGCAAATATCGAAAGCCCCAAAACAACTCCTTGTAAATGGACAACCAGTGATGATAAGAGGTGTGAACAGGCATGAACACCACCCCCGTCTTGGTAAAACAAACTTGGAGTCATGCATGGTCAAGGTACTGAATCTTTTATTTTTGTGCATCTATGTCTGCTTGATTTTTCATGGATCTTGTGTAATGCTCACTGACATACCTGTTTTGTTATATTTCTGTAGGATTTGATTTTGATGAAGCAAAACAATATGAATGCTGTCAGAAACAGCCATTACCCTCAACATCAAAGGTGGTACGAGTTGTGCGATCTATTCGGCATGTACATGATTGATGAGGCCAACATTGAAACACATGGTTTTCATCTTTCGTCCAATGTAAGACATCCTACTAGTGAACCAATTTGGGCCACTTCCATGTTGGATAGAGTTATTGGAATGGTTGATAGGGACAAAAACCATGCTTGCATCATTTCTTGGTCTTTAGGAAATGAGTCAAGCTATGGGCCTAATCATGCTGCACTTGCAGGTATCATTTTAAACTTTAGTCTTGCCAGGTCTATGCCATTCTTAATGTATTAGCATTTTGTAAGCTATATGTCTACTTTGTCCCCTCAATATTTTTGTATAAAGTGTCTTGTTCCTGGTTACATGGTTTACAAACACTATCTTTGAAATTGGGTAAATTTAAACTAGTTTCAGTTCATATAATTCTTAACTAACCTGTATCATAGTGACATTTATATCTACTAAATGGAAATTAAACTACAAGTGATTCATACTAGAAATACTTGGTGTATATTTTCGCATCAATCTGCTTCGGTATTGTGGCTGCTATAGTCTTCCTGAAACTCCTTTTCTGCAGCAGAATGACCAAATACACCTCTATTTAGATTTTGGAGAACAAGGATACTTGCAACAAATAGTTGTAGTGATATCTTGGAAATTTGTAACCAGAAATTTAATCTCTAGCAGAAACATTTCAAGTTATTGTATGCTTATGTTATTCATAGTTGTTCGTCATATCTGATGTTTTTGGTGTGAGAGCACTCTTATCCTCTCACTTGAAGTTTTAAGAGAGTTGATATACTCATTAAGAAGATCATGCATGAATATATTCTGCTCATTTAGTGACCAAGATTGAGGATTAGCTGAAGTAGTAACATTCTAAAATAGACTTCATCAAATGTAGGTTGGGTTCGAGGAAAAGATTCAACTAGGGTATTACACTATGAAGGTGGTAGAGCCACAACATCATCAACAGATATTGTATGCCCCATGTACATGCGTGTTTGGGATATAGTTAAGATTGCGCAAGATCCAGATGAATTACGTCCTTTGATACTATGCGAGTATGTTCCTCTGTTCTTTAAATGCTCATATCTTGAAATAGAATAATACAAGTCCTGATAGAGATGCTGAAAAACTGCCAGATATTCACATTCAATGGGAAACAGCAACGGGAATATTCTAGAATACTGGGAAGCAATTGATAGCACATTTGGTCTGCAGGGAGGCTTTATCTGGGATTGGGTTGACCAGGTTCATATCCTATTTAGTTTTGCACAACTCATCTTTTACTTCAATAGTCTATTTGTTTTAAAGGTTTGGCTGAAATTTATAGATCAAATGAAGGTAGAAAGTTCGTGCGAAAGTAATGCATGCGATGAGACAAATACTTCCTTCACTGTTGTTTCAAAGATCTAATTAGACCATTTGATGTTGGCACTAGAAGTGCCTTTGATGGAAGAGGGAAGCGTCATCAGCGGATTTTATCTGTGTCGACATGGTCGTTTTATATTTGAATTTGGAGGGTTTGAAGGACTCCTAGTTCATAATGTAGCAATCTTATTTCTATTTTTACAAATATAATCTTGGCTTGCATTGCTTCATTTTGAAAGTAGGTTGAGAAAGGTGGAAATATTTAATTTTTATGATACCCACAACATATAGGATTTCATTAATATTCATTTGAAATTTAATACGCGTGGTCTGTGGTCTCTATACCCTTACCTTAGCCCTTCAATCCCTCACCAAAGAGAGACCAGTTTACAAACTTCTCTTGTGGCTAAAATGATTTATATTTTTTGTGTTCTCTATAGGGATTATTGAAGGAGAGTGCAGATGGTACCAAACATTGGGCGTACGGAGGCGACTTTGGAGATACCCCTAATGATTTGAACTTCTGCCTCAATGGCCTTGTATGGCCAGATAGAAGTCCACATCCAGCTTTGCATGGTATGTGACTGCTCATCTCCATCATGGCAGTTTTTAAGAAACAATCATGATTTTTTTTTTTGGTAATTATCAGAGGTGAAATATGTGTACCAGCCCATCAAGATTTCACTTACAGAAGGGATAGTTAAGGTGGTATCGTATACAGTCACGTCAATTTTCATAATTTCTTCCATTCTATAAAAAATATCCTGCTCTGGGAACTGAACTTTACCTTGTAGGTTACAAACACACACTTCTTTTCTACAACGCAAGATGTAGCATTCCATTGGGTGGTGCATGGTGATGGCTGTGAGCTGAAATCAGGGATACTCACCCTTCCAGCAATAGAACCTCAGAAAAGTTATGACATGAAATGGGATGCAGGCCCTTGGTACGACTCGTGGTCTACTTCAGATGCAACAGAAATATTTTTAACAATCACTGTAAAGCATTTGAACTTGACTCGCTGGGCTGAAGCTGGCCATGTAGTTTCATCCGCACAATTCCAACTGCCAGTGAAACAAAACATTGTTCCTCATGTAGGCGTTCTTGCTGTAATTGGTGATCGACTCTGACATTATTTTCTGTATCTGTCATTTTACTAATGTTTGACGAATGTAATGCTCTTCAGGTCATTGACCCTAACCAGCACGCCTTGACTACTGAAACTGTTGATGATTCTATTGAAGTTAAGAATTCAAAGCTCTGGGCGATCAAGTTCAACAAACGAACTGGATTAATCGAGAGCTGGAAGGTAATTTAACATTAAGCTACACTAGATACGGTGCTAGAATTTCATTTTTTAACATTTTGAACATGCTTATATCTTGTATACATGAATTTCCCGAGTATGCGTTCGCTTGATGGAAAACTTTCATACTAATCTGTCTATGCGATGCAATGAACAATAGGTGGACGGAGTCCTGGTAATGACCAAAGGTATACAGCCATGCTTTTGGAGAGCTCCAACTGATAATGACAAGGGAGGTGAAGCAGAAAGTTATCTTTCGAAGTGGAAACTTGCGAAACTGAACAACTTGACTTTCGTGACCGAGAGTTTTTCAGTTTCTGACGTTTCAGAGAATCTAGTCAAAATTGCCATTGTCTGTCTCGGCTTGTCTAATGATGCAGATAAAAACTCATCTCAATCAGAAACGTCTCTGTTCAAAGTTGATCTCTTATACTCGATTTACGGTTCTGGAGATGTCATACTGGAATGCAATGTAAAACCAAAGTCCGATCTACCACCTTTGCCTCGAGTGGGGATAGAGTTCCACCTAGAAAAATCAATGGACCAGATCCAATGGTATGGAAGGGGACCCTTTGAGTGCTACCCTGATCGAAAAGCTGCTGCACACGTTGGCTTGTATAAAGAGGACGTTAGCAGCTTGCACGTGCCATACATTGTTCCAGTAGAATGTGCCGGAAGGGCAGATGTTAGGTGGGTAGCGTTTCAAAACAACAATGGCCGTGGGATTTATGCTTCCACATACGGTGAGTCTCCACCGATGCAACTGAATGCAAGTTACTACGGCACTGCTGAGCTCGAGAGAGCAACGCACAACGAGAAACTAGTTAAGGGTGAAGACATCGAGGTACTCCTTAACCTCATCTCCCGTTTGCTCAATCTGCTAAACAGTCAATCATATATCATTGTATCCCCAAGTTTACTGAGTAAATATTCGAGTATCCAAATATGTTCGTCACATTTTGGTCGTTTCATAGGTGCATCTCGATCACAAGCACATGGGAATAGGTGGAGACGATAGTTGGTCTCCTTGTGTTCACGAGAAATATCTCATGCCTGCTGTGCCGTACTCATTCAGCATCAGGTTATCCCCTCTAGTCGCTCCTGCCGTGCCCCAATCTATTTACAAATCGCAGCTGCACAAGAAATGAATGCAATCTCTGTTTATTGCCATGAGTTTGCATACACTTCTTCGCCTCCGTCTCATGTTTTAGTTCCGTACTTCTGTCTTTCCGTTTCCGTCGCTGTTCGGCCAGTCCTCGTCGATCCTGTGTAATAAGATGAGCCTCATATAGGTTTGATGCAGCTGTGTACATTAGGCCTCATTGCAAAGAAAGTATTTTTGACTTCCATTTTTTATTACTGTGTAATGGTGATGAAGAATTGCTGAAGATGAAAGGGATTGAACTGCTATAATACTACCTCCGTCCCGCCAAAGACGTTACATTTCTTTTTGTTAATTTCTGGCACGTTTTTCCACGCTTCTTGATGATGCGTTTTAAAATAGATTTTTGAAGAATTTTTTCTTTTACGGGATACTATGATAGTTGTATTATCCCGCAAAAGAAAAAATTCTTCAAAAATCTATTTTAAAACACTTCATCAAGAAGCTTGGAAAAACGTGCCAGAAATTGACAAAAAGAAATGTAACGTCTTTGGCGGGACGGAGGGATTATTTGTTATCGTCATATCATAGGTAATTAATGAAAGGGGTATCTAATAAGACCATGATTAACTAGATACTTCACTATGGGGCACACTCCTGTGAGGCCGGCCTCACCGTGTGGCCGGATTAAGATTGACACTTTTGTTTATAAAGATTGACACTTTGACACATTGACACTTTTGTTTACAAAGATTGACACTTTTGAAACATTGACACTTTTATTCATAATAATTGACACTTTTACGAAAAATACGTTAATAATGAATATTAATTTCATGTTATGGAAATAAATAGTATATATATATATATATATATATATATATATATATATATATATATATATATATATATATATAAACCATAATATCAAAACATTAAATAACAAGTCGATAAAAAAAAAAATCGATATCAAATAGATTGACACTTTCATTCAGAACAATTGACACTTTTATTCATTAAGATTGACACTTTTGCTGGAGAATTATATATCCTAAGTTTCAATTTATAATCCATATTCAACATTATAAAATTGAAGTTAAATACTCCCTTCGTCTACTTTATCTTGACACTTTACTATTGGGCACATAGTTTTAGGAGCCATTGTTTAGTTGAGATTAGATGTGGGACCTCATTTGTTAATTGTCATTAGGTTTTAGTACTTCATTAGGAATTTTATAAAAATAAAAAAATTTAATAATTAAGAATAAATATTTAGAATATTTTTTTAATATTATATTATAATGATTAAACTGATTTATATATATAAAAAACGTGAAAAGTAAATTAATTTTTTTAACAACATTTGAAACAAAATAAAGTGGGAAACAATTCCATCTACAAAAATATTCACATATCCATTCACATAGTAGGCTAGTCAAAGTACAGTTTAGCTTCTGCCAAATGTGCTAGGAGGGAAAAACAATTTCAGTTTCCCTCCTTAATCAAAATATTTCAGCAAATTCAAAAAAAGACAGAATCTTATAAAAGGGGCAGAACACAGCCTCATTCAATTTCCTTCTACACTAAAAAGTTAGAAATGAGAAGAAAAGATTTAACAACATCTGAGAAAGCAAGATTGGTCCAGTTCTTGCTACAAAACAGCTGCAATGGGAGAGTTCATAAAGGAAAGATCATGGAAGCCATGGCGCTATGCCAAGTGTCGAGGAGGATTGTACAAAGGGTGTGGGCTGCAGCTAAACAACAACAAGAAGCAGGTGAAGTAATTCATTTAAAGTCAGCCAAAATCACAAGGTTAAGGGAAAAAAGGGTACATATTAATCTTCCCCTTATTTCAAGTTTAGCACCATGTAAACGTTCTACTATAAGAAGGCTTGCAAAATCCATAGGTTGCAAGAAAAGCACAGTGGGTGTGTGGATACAAAGAGGGTTGATCCTAGCTCACACAAATGCTTTGAAACCCGATTTAACTGCTCCTAACAAGTTATTGAGGCTCACATTTACTCTAGAAGCATTGCAGTTTGATAGGATTATGAATATTCTCAAGTTTCGATCTATGTTCAACACTATCCACATAGATGAAAAATGGTTTTACATTACAAAAAGCAACCACAGGTATTACATGGCCCCAGGGGAAGCTGAGGTCCATAGGACTTGCAAAAGCAAATCATTCATAACTAAGGTTATGTTTATGTGCGTTGTATGCAGGCCACTAATAAGTGATGATGGTAATGTAATTTTTGATGGGAAAATTGAGATTTTTCCGTTCACAGAAAAAGCTAAGGCCATTAGAGGTTCAAAAAATAGGCCTAAAGGCACTGGATATACAAGGCCTATGCAGTCAATCACCAAGCAAGAGATTAAGGACTGTGTTTTACAGCAGGTAAGCAACCACACTTATCAGTTTTAAAATTTTTTAGTTAGTAAACTGTTTTTTAGTTGAAATTTTTATGCATCACTTGTATAAATTGCAGATACTACCTGCTATTAAGGCTAAGTGGCCTGGAGATTGTCATAAAAATATAATGATTCAACAAGACAATGCTAAGCCCCACATAAGAGATGATGATCCTGATTTTAGGGCTGCTGCCACTAGTGAAGGTTTTAATATTGTCTTAGTACAACAACCCCCAAATTCCCCTGATACAAATGTGAATGATTTAGGCTGGTTCAGAGCTATTCAAAGCATACAAGTTGAATCAGTTTCTTATAATGTTGATCAACTTGTGGCTGCAGTGATCAGTTCTTTTGATCAACTATGCCCAAAATCATTAAACAATGTTTTTTTGAGCCTACAAAGCTGTATGATAGAGATAATGAAGGTAAAGGGACATAATTGTTACAAGATTCCTCACATGAAGAAAGGAGCACTTGCAAGGGAGGGTATCTTACCAGTTGATCTAGAAGTTTCAGTGGATTTGGTGAGGGATTGTATCCAACACTTAGAAGATGAAGACTAAAACAACAAGCAATTAGGTTTCATTTCTTTTTGGGCTGTATAAACAAATTTAATGGCTTCTATTAATTTCCTTTTCAGTTGTGGATGGATTTTATATCTTCGATTTAATCACTATATGGACTGCATCTTGTTTTTATAGGCAAACTCACATAAACATTACACCATCAGATGAGCATTCAAAATCACAAAACATTAAAATCAGAGGATTATATAGGCAAACTCATCATCATTTGGCTATAATTTGGGACACAAGAGACTAACTTCAATCATAATTGGGGCTACATAATTCTGTAAAACAAATTGCCATTCAACTAGGAATAGAGGGATACACAAAACCAACACCCTATAAGCCAAGCCAAGAGCACCAGTAGAAGTCTTACCAATATTTCGTGGATTTGATATCATTACTTACCAAATCCCGCAAGAGAGGAAACTGTATCAGGAGAATCGGATCTACGGGCTCGTTGCTCTCTTCCCCTCTCAACCATTTCGGCATTTTCGTCGGCGCCATCCATCGCTCCTCCGCCTCCAGCCACTGCTCAGGCTCAACATTCAACTAGGAACAGAGAGAGACACAAAACCAATACCCAATAAGCAAAACCAAGAGCACCAGTATTTCTTCTACACCAAATTTTCATGGATTTGATATCATTACTTACCAAATCCCGTAAGAGAGAAAACTGTATTAGGAGAATCGGATCTATGGGCTCGTTGCTATCTTCCCCTCTCAACCATTTATTAGAAGCAGAGTCCTTCAACCACCGGTTGCGTCGGAGCATCGCACAGTTGCACCGGAGCATCGCACAATCGTCGTCATCTTCGCTATCGGGCACAACAGAAAGGCGTAGATCGTATGGATCTTCTCCCTCCGACTCAGATTGCACCGGTAAAAAGGATTCAAAATATTATAAAGGGTTGAAATTGGGGTTTTCATTTGGAATCAAAGATGGAACAAATCGTTGGGACAAATCCGTAGTATCAAAAGAGGAGAATGACCTGAGCTCGGAGCTCAGGCCGCCGGAGACGGGGAGGGGTTGCGCCGGCGTAAGAGGGGTGGGAGGGTCGAGCAGATGTCCGATCGAAATCATAGAGAGAGAGAGAGACCTTAGAATGAGATAGTGGGCGTGTGATTTAGGGTTTGGGTGGGTATGGGGTAAATTAGTAATTAACTTTAGTTTAATTATGATTAAGTTAACTAATATGTCCCTGATTTTTTCTAAAAAAGGAAAGTGTCATTATAAGTTGGACAACCCAAAACGGCAAAAGTGCCGAGATAAAGCGGACGGAGGGAGTACTAAACAATAATTATAAAATCCTAAATTGATATATGAACCGTATAAAGTAATTTTAAAATTACTACATACATACAAATTACGTATAAATTTTTATTTATAAGATTGACACTTTTGTTCATAAAGATTAGCACTTTTATTAACAAAGATTGACACTTTACTTAAACGGGTCGGGTCAACACGGACCGGATCGGGTTGACCCGACCCGAAATTGAGTCAACCGGGTCGGGTTGACCACAGTTGGGCCGGGTCGGGTTGGCGGGCCGGGCAAGTCAAGTGGATCCGGCCGCACCATGCGGCCGGCCACACACAAGTCTTTGTCCTTCACTATTAATTTATACCGTACTTCCTTCGTCCCAACAAAATTGAGGCGTTCTATTATTTAACAAACACTTCAACTTTATTCATATAACAAATTTTTTAAGGATTAATTTTCTTTAGTATCATATTTTCCACTTCATAGTACTTTATCTGTCTTACTCTAAGTGAGACAAATATATTGTATTGGGACGTCCACTTCATTATTTTCTAAATTTAAAGAATTAACTCTTATACTCTCATTGTCTCGACCTAAGTGACTCATTTTTACTTTTCACACTTTTAACACGGGCCATAAAATCTCTTGTCGAAAAAAATAATAATAAACAAAGACTATTCTAAAATGAAGGAAGCATTACTATTTTCTTTAATATGATCTATTTTACATTTATAACAATATATAGGACACTGATAGTGATAAGTACATAAAATACGTCCACGTGTACATGTGTATTGGCCTAACGATAGTCGGTTAAAGATTTCGAGTTCAAGTCTTTCATGGCTCGTTAAAAAAATAAAATGCATCCACGTTGACAACAGGAAAGCATTCCTCTAATCCTCTTTAATACTACTTTCGTCCCATTCATAAAGGGATAAAAACTATTTTCGTTCGTCCTACTTTATTTACCATTATCATTCTCATCTTAATTTTCGTGTCGAGGAAAAATTATCCGTTTATGAGTGGAACGGATAGAGTATTTTACCAGGATTGAGTGTTTTGGTTCATGCCTTCTTGGCCCCTTCTCGTCTTCAGAGAAGGTAGTACTAAATTAAGATAATATTTCAAGATTTTATTTTCATAATCAAATTCATATCATAATCAAACCCCTTTCTTTCTCTCAAAGATTAAATTTTTTTCAATCACATGTCAAAATTCCATTATCGTTCCCGGGAAATAGTGTAGCTGCGGATTGCAAATTTATGGCGTTTCCATGGATTGTATCGAAGAGCTTCACCATTTTCACAACCTCCTCCGCATCGTCATCTTCATCGTCGGCGTGCAATTTTCCGCCGTGTACTTTGCCCAAATTCCGCCTCCCCCCTCCGACGAACCGCTGCCGCTGTAAATGCGGATTACCCGCTCAGGGTGAGCTCAAGTTCGTGCTTCACGATGCCCTGGATGTTTCCGGCATCGATACGGCCCACGCTAGGGTGAACTCTTCTTCTTATACGTTTTAATCTGCTTTCAATCCGTGAAATTAGTTAAGAGCAAAGTGTTCTTTCTGTTTTCCATTTGCTTTGGTATGTTGATGGGATGAATTGAAACCAATTTATGAAGTCAACTGTTTGATCAATTCTGAGTTGGCGGGGAATATTACTGGGAAGGTTTTGACATTTTGGGGAGCTTTTTTATGGTGTATGAGCCACGTCGAAAATGAATCCAGAATTTACAGTAATGATGAGGAATGGAACCTTGTAGATATCCGAATTCAACTATTGGTTCTGCGTTGGTTGGAAGTTTTGGAAGCTGATAGCAAGTTTTGAGTGAATATTTATTGATGGTGGCAGTTGTGTAGGGTGTCATGTTGGAAGTGATTACGAAAGATCGTTAGCTTTGTGTTGAAGATGCTTCAAAATGTGTTGTTATTCTTGTTGAGGAGTGAGGTGGAAATGGAATGATATGAGTCCACGGTCTCGTGTCCTAAGTCCTAACTGGCTAAAATATCTTTGCATTAGGATTGGGGATGAGGATATGATGGCAAGGTGCTTATATCACACTAACCTTTTAGAACTATACTAGATGAAGAGTATACAAGGATGATATGCATTTGTGGATCTGAGTTTGACTTACAATATAATGGATGGTGCTAAGGGGTTTCTTAGCGTCTTTTCTCCTAGTTTGTTGATTCAGTACTTTTACCCTTTTCTCGTGGAATCAATATTTGACAATGTCACTGTTGTGCAGGCTGCAAGGGTAGGCTTTTGCTCACTGATAAAAAATTTCTCTGATATTGAGAGAGGAACAAGTATCGCTATAAATAGAGGGGTTGATTTAGCCAGAGTAGCTCTTCAAATTGCAGCTGAAGATGACTCTCTTATCTCGCACTCTTCTGTTCCGCTTCCAGTTGATGATTTCATCGAGAGATTGGATGGCCTTTCCATGGGCTATTGCTCTCATTACAGCTCCTCAATTCGATCCTCACCAGAAAATTTTCTTGACTACTTGGAGAGATACCTGTACCTCAATAAAGTAAGGCTTTTCTTTATGCATGACATAGTTACAGATTCTGTAGAACTGTATTCTACTTTATGCCCACCACAAGTTGCAATTTGAAGGTATTAGCTAATTGCGTGACCTAACAATAAGGTTTCCTCTCATCTCTGAATCATTAAGTATGCCGGCTTTCATGGAAGAATAGCGACTTCTTTCTGCCTAAGGAATTAGTCGTCATTCATAGAATATGAGCATGTCTCTTGGGATAACTGGATTCTGTAAAACCTCCTTTTTGACAGTGGCCTTGCCCCTTTCAGGGTTTTCGAAGAACAAGTACCAGACACCATCTTGAGCACCGTTCCCTATATCTTAATTCGGTATCTGTCCTTTCAACATCCTTGATGTTAATGTATGATTCATTGTCTCTAAAAAGTGATTTATGTTACAGGTCTTAACACATCGGTCTGGGTCTGTTTCCATGCTCTCCCTTATATACTCAGAGATTCTAAAGATGCTTCGCATGTGGGGTGTCCTGAACTTTGATGTGGAAATCTTCTTCCCTCATGATCCTCATAGTTCTCCGAAAGGATATCTAAAACAAAAGAGCAAAGAATCTGATCACTCGCATATTATGACATCAGAATCTTTATTAGTTCAGGTAACAATATTATTATTTTTGTCCGGTGAAATTTGTCGCATACCAGCAGTTCCTTTCCAGAGGTCTGTTAAGCAATATACTGTTCCACACTCGATGTTTTTGGATTTCATTGTTGCTAATTTTATTAAATACTACTTAGAATTCCTGGAAGATTTTATACTGCTATTTTATCTAGCTACGGAGCTTGGTGGTCTGCCAACTATTTACATGAATCAACTACGTTTTTCTTTGCTACATGTGCAGATACTCAATGATTTAAAGAATGCTTTCTGGCCCTTTCAACTTGATCCTGCTAGGAGTCCATTTTTAAGGGCTGCAGAAGCTGCTCATTGCTTCACTGATGCCAACAATGCTAACGAAAGGTAGTAAAATATCTTAAAACATTTTTATTAAACAAAGGATGATTTACATATTTATTCTCTTATAAGGGTGATTTATATTTCCATGCATTATCTTCCTCTTCTTTGTCAATCCACAGTGCCTCGGAGATTGCCTCTGCCAAGGCTGCTCGCCATCGGTTGCAAAGAGGTGTTTGGACTAGTGTTCATTTTGGTGATATGCGTCGTGCATTATCAGGTATCTTACTCTGTGTATTTTTGATCCACTCTCTTTAGTTGGTCATTATCTACTGAATCTTTGTTTTAGTTAGGAACCCTTTCATATCGTCTATTCACTCTCTAGATGGGGTTCTACTTCACCTAAAAGGTTAAAATATTTGTAAGAAATTGTTTAATATCCACTTTACTTTACCCCAAAGCTTTCTTGATGTGATCTTTTCAATAAGTTCGCAACTTTGATCTCTGATCATGTCACCTTTTACCGAAGCTACATTCAATACTGATCTCACTTAAAGTGTAACTGGTGACGAGGAGAATCATTCCATAACTCCGATGGGGGATTTATTTGATTTGTGCGGCGTTTTTACCATCTGAACAACATATCATAACTGTGGACATTCTCTTCGAAGGTCCTAGTTCGTGGATAATGCATCCTACGACATATATCATGCCTGGCATTCATGAAACTTATTAAAGAAATGCAGTACGCGAACGCCTTATCTCAATATCATCTTAACTTCTATATTATGTCCTGTAACAGCATGTGAACGCCTTCTTTTACTAAAATATGATCCGAAGGAGCTAAGAGACTATGCAGTTCTCCTCTACCATTGCGGATATTACGAGGAAGCACTGCACTTCCTTAAGCAGTACCAGGATACAAAGGTACGTAATTCATATAAACAACCTATACTACTTAATCTTAATCTCAGGCGATGAAAAAAAAAACAGAACATATCAAGTGACAGAGTCGACGTTTTACTGCAGCAGCAATCTGATTCAGACGACATCGTAGAGGAAGATGCAGTAGAGAAGCTAATTATACGTCTCGAATTGATCTTGATGGAGTCTGGTTGGTCTAGACTGCCGGAGAACAAAAACATCCTGTTCAATAATTCTGAACCATGGTAATGTGAATGTGAGATAGTAGTAGTATTATAAATACATACTCAAGGGTAACCTTGTATTTGTAGCTCATGTGTTTAACATTTATATACATGTAAATAGAATGCTGAAATTAATCTATGAAGGTATGTGAAGTTTGGCCTTTAGTAAATGCAACTTTTAGTGATACTCCATTTTTTAATTTTTAATTTTTATTTTTATTTTTAAGTTTTAACGATAGAAGTTTTAAAGGGCGCATCAAGGGAGACTCGAACTTGGGACTTTGACCCCAAAATTTAATCTCTGTCACTAGACCAACATACGCACACATAATATTCCAATTTCGTGACTACAGATTTTCATGAATAATATTTACATGTAAATATATCATATGCCTAAAAGCAAGCCAACTTATTAACAGTATGCACCGAAACCGTGAACATCATCACATAAGCAGCCTCGAGTTTTTTTAAATACAGATAAAATATGTTTTTTCCCCCCAAATTAATAAAATATAAATCTTGTATCATTATATTTAGGCGACCTTACCATTTTAAAAAGGGCAAATTTGTCGTAAATACATAAACTATGCAAAATTTTTGATTTTTCCCGTAATCTTTTAAAATGTGTTTAAAATACATAAACTACCGCTAATTTTGGAATTTCCCCCAAAATCCATTTTCAACAAAATAATGATGATGTGGCACTGATGTATGTTGAATTAAGTATCAGAATTATGATATTTTGATAAATAGATGTAAGATTATGTTTGTTAAACCTTATCTTTTGGTGATCATGTAAGTCAAATCTTGCAAACTATTTTTTTTGGCAAGCTTGTAAGAAGATTATCTTTGAAACTTTTCTATTGTTTTAGTTATCTATTGCCACACATATAAAATGTGGAGAAAGTTGAGAAAGAATTTAAAGGTTGGAATTAAGTTAATTTTTTTTATGCTTGTTAAATATGTTTGGGTAGTAATGATGCAGTCAAGTTATGTTGTTTTGGGTAGACCTAATTAAAAAAATGATTATTTGCCAAGTCTTTAAGTACTAAACATAATTAATTACTGAAGTTTTATACTACTAGTGGATAATAAAAAAATTCCATGTCAACATATATCGGTGCCACATCAGCATAAATTTTGCTGAAAATGAGTTTTGGGGGAAATTCCAAAATTAGCCATAGTTTGTGTATTTTAAACACATTTTTAAAGATTATGGGAAAAACCAAAATTTTTGCACAGTTTATGTATTTACAGCAAATTTGCCCTAAAAAAAAAAAAAACACTAGTCAACCTTATTTTTCAGACATGGATGTTGGATGCACATAACCAACGTTCTAAAACTCACCGCCTAGGTTAGTACATTGTCGATCCGACATAGAAGCTAAATCAATAGTTTATAGTATATGTTAATTAATCGATACCTAGACAAACTATATTATTCTATACATCATTTTTGGATTTATAACTATGAAAATAGTCTCTATGCATGATTTTGAATTTACAACTATGAAATTAGCCTATTAATTGACATATTATGTGCATTTATCGTATATTTTATATTAATATTATAAGAATATTGAAAATAATAATTGTAGTTCAAATCCGTCTTGACCCTGCCTAAGCTCCCGCTTAGTCACCCTTCCACCGCTAACGATTTTTAGAACATTGCACTTACCATAATTTGTTTCAATCCCTTCTTTTGTTTAAATGTCACCAATTATTTATTTCATTTTTATTCGTAATTTCATCAGATAAATTAAACTTTATTTCAATGGGTCATCAATTAAATTTGCAGAGTCAAAAACAGATTGACCAAATCAGGTTAGATAAAAAAAAAATATTCAAAAATTCAAGCTGTAAAAAATCTAGAGAATATATAGTGTTTTACCCAATTTTAATTTGTAAAACAAAATTTTGCTTTGTATGTTAAAAATGTAAAAATATACCCAATTTTTACTTTGGTTTCTTATTATACCCTTACTTTTTAGGGTTGAGTACTTTTTTCTATTTTTCTCCCATTATATGCGAGGAACACCGCATGCTTCACTCTCTCTTCTCTCTCTCTCTCTACCCCATGGCGCCGCAGCCTCCGCCGCTCAAGATTCCGGCCATCCGGAGACGCCAGCCTCTGCAGTTCGCCGATGGTGGTGTCGATTTCCCGTACCTGGATCCGCCATTGGTGTGCTGCCACTTTCTCTCTCTAAACGTGGTTCCTCTCTCTCTAAGAATCTGCTGGTACCATGATAGGGTCGAGAGAACGATTGAAAAAAGCTTGAGAGGGAGGAAAAGGGTCGAGGACCATGGGCGCGGCGGATCCGGCGGCTGGAGCTGAGCCGCTGCACGAGGCTGCGTTTCCACGGCCTGGAGGCGCTGGCGAGGAGCTGCCCCAATCTGGAGAGTATTCTCTCCCTTCTCGAGACCAGGGACATCGGGCCCGGGCTGAACCCGACCCCGTCGCCCGCCTCCGCAGCAATCCATTAACGGCGGCGTCGGGTGGAGCGGCGGCGTCGTGGAGGATGACGGAGAAGCCTTTTCTTCCAGCGGTCCGACGGAGAAGCCTCCGCCGCTCAAGATTCCGGCCACCCGAGGAGGAGGGAGATGCAGGCCATGAAGAGGAGGGACGAGATTCGCGATTTCTCTCCCTCCCGAATTCGCGATTTCTTCTTCATCTTGCTTTCATGCCCATCTGTGTGAATTTAATTGGGCCTCAATCTCATCCCCTCATCTGTGTTTCTGTGTTGTAATATTTTGTAAAAATTGAAATATGTTTCGTAATCATTGTGCTTCTCTTGCTTTTCATGCCTATCTTGTGCAGATTTGTGAACTTGCTTTCATTTTGTAAGTCTCATATGCTAATCGGATAGGGCATATCGAATGAGGAGGTGTTTCGCCTCGAATGAATATGTTATGTTGTGCAAAACTGATCAAAACAAGATTAGACAATGTTGTGTACTTAAGTACACAGTACGAAATGAATAAAAACTTACTATATACCTAAGTCACAGTAAGAAATATAAAAAAGATTACTAGTCTTGTGTAAGTTTTTGTTCAATTTACATAATATACTAAAGTACACTGTACGAAAGGAAGAAAAGCTTACTGTGTACTTAAGTACACAGTACGAAATACAAAAAAAGATTACTAGTCTTGTGTAAGTTTTTGTTCAATTTACTTGTTTGTTTTGTACGCTTGCATGTTTTTACGTCTGAATCTAAAGTTTTTACTTAAGTATACAGTACGAAATATAAAAAAGATTACTAATCTTGTGTAAGTTTTTGTTCAATTTACATGATATACTAAAGTACACAGTACGAAAGGAAAAAAAAGCTTACTGTGTACTTAAGTACATAGTACAAAATATAA
The DNA here is from genome assembly GCA_029379335.1 of Thymus mandschuricus. Taxonomy (NCBI): domain Eukaryota; kingdom Viridiplantae; phylum Streptophyta; class Magnoliopsida; order Lamiales; family Lamiaceae; genus Thymus; species Thymus mandschuricus. The sequence continues at coordinate 4,590,927 of CM057072.1, forward strand.
AAAAAGATTACTAGTCTTGTGTAAGTTTTTGTTCAATTTATATGATATACTAAAGTACACAGTACGAAAGGAAGAAAAGCTTACTGTGTACTTAAGTACACAGTAAGAAACACAAAAAAGATTACTAGTCTTGTGTAAGTTTTTTGTTCAATTTACATGATATACTAAAGTACACAGTACGAAAGGAAGAAAATCTTACTGTGTACTTAAGTACACAGTACGAAGGGAAGAAAAGCTTACTGTGTACTTAAGTACACAGTAAGAAACACGTTTCGTACTTATTTGTATGGAACACGGTACGATTTGTAACACCAAAATTACCGGAAAGAGAGAGAGAGAATTGGTGGTCAAAGTCAAAAAGCAAAAAGCAAAAAACAAGGGCATTTTGGTACAAAATTTAAAAATATGGGTATATTTTTGTCTTTTAAACATCCAAAGCAAAATTTATGTTTTGTAACTTGAAATGGGTATTTTCTTTTATGCCTCAAAAATCTATTATATACCACTCCGGTCCCCTTTAGATGACTCATTTTCCTTTTTGTGACGTCCCATGTTTGTTGACTCATTTTCTTTTTTGAAAAGAATTAGAGTATAATTAGTTCAATTAGTAAACCCCTTATTAGTTATTACACTTAACATTCCATACTTAAATCTCATCCATTAAGAACATGCTTTTATGCATATATGATGCTCTGTTTCTAAAATATGTTTAAATACATAAACCACATTACATTCCCTACAAAATACACTTTATACACTAAACATTTTCGTCTTAATTCCCGTGCAAAAAGCAAATGAGTCATCTAAAGGGGACCGAAGTAGTATATAATAACAGAAACATTTTTCACAATTCATTTTCCCGCCAAAATGCTTCACTAATATTTTGTTAATATTATTTTCAACTTTTTTGATTTACTATTAGCTTTTGGCTGCAAAAGTTATTAGCATTAATTGCATTTTGAGATTCTCATTATCTATCACTCACCAGCCCAATATGGACCATTTAAATTCCAATAATGTGTTTAGTTACCGTTTTTGTTTTAATTATTTACGGAGTATGAGAGAATCCTAAACCGTACGGTTTTTCATTTCCATATTTTCCAATACAAATGAATTTTTCAGTCAGCCGTTTCACCTTCCGTATTCCAAGCAATATATTTTTCTCTATATAGCTCCAAAAAATAGTCTTCCATTAACAATTTAGCATCAGATTCGAAAGCTTCTTATTCTTTTCTATTTTTTGCAAATGTTGTATGTGGCAGTTGATGTTATCCGTTCTTGCTATGTTGCTCTGATGTGCATTTCTTTTTTGCCTTTGTTTTAATAAATTTATTTTCTGAATATATATATAAAAGAAAGTTTGGCAAGGAACTTGAATATGAGGTGATTTTGAAAATGTATGAAGCTCTAGACTGTGTTCATTACAAAATGTAAATGTCGTGTTACATTTTCTTTAAATAAAATGAATCTCTAATGCTATTTTATTTACTCAAGAGTGCTTCTTTCTTTTGTCAAGAATAAAATGAAAAGTCATTTATTAATTTACCTTCACAACCGTGTTGTTTGTAAACAAAGACAACTAACTCAATGTTTTTTTTGCCTGAACAACTACTCAAATTATTGTTAATGATCTTACGAAAAGATTATCAACAACTATGCTAAAAAGAATTAAAACTTTAAATTGAGTATTATCAAAAGTTAAATGTCATCATAATTATGGGAACTGAAAAGTTCTTGCTTTAATAAACGCCTATTAATAGATAGGCTAATTAAATAATCAAGTTTTCAATGTCATTTCAAATTCAAATTCAAATTAAAAAAAATAATAATAATTGACTTTATTAGAGCACTATCAATGGAAGATATACCAAAAAGTGAGTTCTTTTCACAATCTTTAAAAAGCGGGTCTCTACGCTTTTCAGGAGGAGAGAACCCTCTCCCAAAATCTGCAGTGAAAGTATCCAACAATTGTACTTCAATCTTTTTAAATATTTAATTAAGTATATATTTTGATTTATTTAATTTAATTTAATTTATTTATTCAATTGTTTGAATAGTTTTTTAAGAAATACGAGAACTAACATAATTAAGATACTAACAAAATATAAAAATGAATCACGTATATACGAAAGGCAAAAACTTGTATATGGCCGGCCGCACGGCCCGCCAACCCGACCCGGCCCGGCCCAATTGTGGTCAACCCGACCCGGTTGACTCAATTTCGGGTCGGGTCAACCCGACTCGGTCCGTGTTGATCCGACCCGTTTAAGTAAAGTGCCAATCTTTGTTAATAAAAGTGCTAATATTTATGAACAAAAGTGTCAATCTTATAAATAAAAATTTATACGTAATTTGTATGTATGTAGTAATTTTAAAATTACTTTACAGGGTTCATATATCAATTTAGGGTTTTATAATTATTGTTTAGTATTTAACTTTTATAATGTTGAATATGGATTATAAATTGAAACTTAGGATATATAATTCTCCAGCAAAAGTGTCAATCTTAATGAATAAAAGTGTCAATTGTTCTGAATGAAAGTACCAATCTATTTGATATCGAAAATTTTATATTTTTTTTTATCGACTTGTTATTATAATGTTTTGATATTATGTTTTATATTATTATTATTATTATTATTATTATTATTATATATATATATATACATATTATTTATTTCCATTCATGAAATTAATATTCATTATTAACGTATTTTTCGTAAAAGTGCCAATTATTATGAATAAAAGTGTCAATGTTTCAAAAGTGCCAATCTTTGTAAACAAAAGTGTCAATGTTTCAAAGTGCCAATCTTTATAAACAAAAGTGTCAATCTTAATCCGGCCTCACGGTGAGGCCGGCCTCACAGGAGTGTGCCCCTATACGAAATCAACAAATTAAAAATTAGTAACACAATAATTTTTATTTTTTATTTTTTTGAGCTATTTTTTTGAGCTATTTTTTTTAAAATTATTATTATTATTTTTATATATATTATAAAAAAAGGCAATTGGGATCTTAATGGCGTCAGCAAATGAGTATCGTTAGAGATTCTTGCAATGAAACTGGAGGTACACCTCCGGCTCGAACTCGGTGTCGTCAATGGGGTCGAGTGTCTCTCAGTGGCGGCGACACCCATGCGATCCCGACCCATTGAGAATGCTCTTAGAAATGAGAATGATAACTCTATTGATTTTATGTTGTTATTATGTGAAATATAAATACTATGAATAAGACATATAGTGTGGATTGCATTGAAGTTGAATGACCGACATATTTTGTATTTGAGTTGTATAATTTTTATTTATAACTTTCAATAATAAATCTTAAAATGTGAAAGTAGATCATCTCGAAAATAAACAGGGAAAATAGAATGAGAGAAAGTATTGTAAATTACAATATATTATCATCATACTATATACTTGTGCATCTCACGGGTTACTAACTAGTAATAATAAAATAAAAAAATATTTTAAAAAAAATGGTAGTTAAAGAGGTAAAATACTGAAGTAGATGTTTCCACTTTCCACTCTGTGACAGGTAAATAACTAAAAACTAATCCGGTTTCTAACACTAAATAAATATCAAAAAATAAAAAATAAATATTTTAAAATAAAAATGTACAAAGGATGCCATTTTTTCCTGTCTGAATATAATAAATAAAACCTTGTTTTTCTGTACAAAGCTTATTTAATTGGTGGTACCTTTTAATTAATTCTGGGTACCAAAAGAATGGTGGGGGTACAAATAATGCAGCGCGAGGTACAAGCACCCTTTGCTTGCTTCCTGCTCTTCTGTAACTTGTAACAAAACTGTGTTGTGTGTGTGTATAACTCTTTCTGTACCTATAAATACAACAGGAACTATGCAGTAGTTTCATGCATCTTCTGTGAAGACTTTGAATATGAAATCTCGGAAACGTTTCGAGTACTGTTTGGGATCGACTGCTGAGATCGAGGTGGGGTCGTACTGGAAGGACTTGTACGCATGCTCCAGCTTCTTGCTGATGTCGTAGTCTTGTAAGATGTCGATTATCCCAAACACGAGGATCACGTCGTAGTACTCCCCCGTGGGGTCCCCTACGAGCTGGGGTTCGCCGCTGTTCTTTCTCACTGTCAGCTCAGCTCTTGCAGGGATGTTGGAGCCCAGTTTTACATCTCCACTGGCTAGTCCATTCCCTACAAAAAGTTTGTTTCCGATGTAAGGGAAGAGGTTGGATAAGATATACATGAACGAAGAACGGAGTGATGATAGTGGCGTTTATTTACCAACAGGAGTTCGAGCACCAGAATTGTAGACTGGCTCCCCAGTATTCGACATTTCTCTGAAGTGGATCCCGACTAGAAGACTGTAATCCATGATTCTCTCTTGTTCGAGAAAGTCACTGTCTCGATCTACTTGACTGCACGGTTGAATAGAATTGAACGATGGAAAATTGAAATCTCGGAACCCGACATTACATCCTAAGCTAAGCATGCTAAATAAATTGTTCTACATGATTGAGAGCTTCATCCTTACTTTGATGAGGATTTTGATCACTATCTAAAGAATAGAGAAAAAGGCAAGACATAATGTTTTCGATTACCTGCAGAAATCTCGGAACCAAGACTTGTGCAAACGGAATATGAAATTCAAATCGAGATCCTTGAGAGTGGTGGTTGGTTCAATCTCTGATTCGGGTTTGTCAGTTAAGCGACCATGGGAAGATCCTTTCAAGTCAAAACGTCTATGGATGGCGTATTCGGTGCAGAACAGATTTCCCATTATGACAAACCGTACCTGATTTAGAAATAAGACGAATCAGAGTCTTGAACATTATAGCAAATGATGGTTCAAAAGTTTCTGAGACTATGGAGGGTTGTTCTTCCTGTCACCTTCTTTTGTGCAGCACCGGTCAGCTTCACGCAGTGAAGGCCGTAAAATTTGGTTACGAGGGTGTTTTCAAAGGCCCGGACGTGCTTATAATAAGCCGAAAGCATTCTGATAAGCACCTGCTAAAGAATTATGAAATTAGTGTCCTGTTATATCTCAAATCATCAACAACTTTAAATTACTTCTCAAATATCTCACTGGATTATACATGAAGTGAAACACGAAGAACTGAATATCCGACATATCAGATGAAGACTCAGAAATCCTCGATCAACTAATTTAGGTCAAGGCATTTTCCATAACATAAGCATCAAGGAATTGTATATGTGTATATTTTGAACTCACTTTTGCTTCTGATTTCTTCATGGTTTTTATCATGTATCTGTCATCATTGGTCAAGTAAAAGAAGCTTCCACTTTTTCCAGGCGATGAGAGCTCTCGAAGAGCATCATTCCCACATATGGATATCATGTAATCGGCTGGATCCACCTTAAACAATTTTCTAAGTGCCCTGTAAAGGAAAGAAACGAGAAGAGAAATGGAGAAACTACATTACTATAGAAACTCAGCTTATCATTCATAAACACCCTAAGAAAATACAACAGCAACATAACACATCGATGCATGCCAGAAAAAGTAAAGCTTGAAAGTAGTATAAATCAAGACTTGCTTATACTCGAAGTAACATATTTTCACACGGTAGTACCTCACCTGAAAACCAACGGGCAGTAATCCTTCCATCTAAAGTCGCACGACTGGTGAGGTGGAGTGTGTTTAGATCCTGAAGGGGGGAATTTTGTCCATACTTTCTCCCTTGGATCAAAAGCTGAAGGTTTTAGATCGAGGGTCGTGGATGGATGAGATTTTCCAACAGCATGCCTGGAGAAATGGTACGAAGTAGCTACATACTAGTTAAATCCGAAAACACACACAAAAGACAGGTGCAGCAAAATCATTATTATATTAGAAGAGCTGAACTCAAATGGACAGTCCTTTCTATCAAGATTGCAACTGCAGTGAAGAAATTAGTAGTGCATAGGCGCGAAGATCAAGATGGGGCTTGTTTTCGGATTTTTGCCTATTAAGGAAGCGGTGTTTCCGCGAAAGCTTCTCAGAAATGCCTATCTGACAAGCATAAAATGAAACCTATGCAAGAAAAATATAACTATATGCTATAAAATTGCAATGCTATCTTTATCTCGGCTTTCTCATAATGTCGATAAGCTCACAACATGCCAACATCATCTAATGCTAATGGATAAAAAGCCAAAATCACACAAATATGTCACAGTCGAGACTGATGGATCTTAACTATTTCAAGAGCACACTCATCTGAGTTCCCTCTCTCTTTCACATACCTACATTATAGCAAATCAACGAAAACTCACTCTCATGTTTCCTATTTCAAGATTAGGTCATAATAGGCATCCCAAAGAACTCCTTACCGTATCCCTAGCTGCAAATTGAGCATGAGCTCATAATTCTTATGCCCTTTCGATATAGTGTTCCCCTGCTTCTTAGTCGGCTTTATAACAATATGGGGCCTCGACACCTTAGGCATATCCGACTCTTCTCCCGCCAATGCAGGGGACCCTTCACCCAAGTCCCTACCAGACTCAAAACACGCACTACTCCCATCAAAGCTATACTCAGAACCTACATTACTAAGCCCTCCATCCACGGATCCCGACCTCAAACTCTTCCCCGAGTTCTTGAGCAGATCCTCCCCATCACAAGGCCAATTCAAGATCTTCTGAGAAGGGTACTCAGAGACCTCTTCGCCAGGATGAATTCTACAATCACTCAGATTCTCCAAGTAAACTTCTTGAGGGTCCCACTCAAAGCTCCCGGAATTCGAACTCGAAGGATAGTAAGTCCCACTCTGTTCACTCTGATCCTTACTCCAAACACCTACATAGCAACTCCCGTCCACCCAACGGAACGTCCCGTTCCCTCGGGGCAACCCGGCCTCCCAACTCCCATCATATCTATTCCCATTAGCCCAAACCATGGTCCCATTCCCATTCATCCTCCCTCTCCTCCAATGGCCGACGTACTGGTTCCCGTTGATCCAGCTGTACTTCCCCTTCCCATCGGGGAAGCCCCGGCGCCAGTGGCCCTCGTACTTATCCCCGTTGGCGTACTCACAGACGCCCTTGCCGTGCCTCAAGCTGGAGACCCAAGTGCCGTTGTAGCGCTCGTTGGATGAGCCGACGAAGACGCCGTCGCCCTCCAGGAAATTGTTCTTGAACTGGCCCTCGTAGGTGGCGCCGGAGGGCCAGGTGAACTTGCCCCGGCCCATCATCCATCCGCGGTACCAGTCGCCGTCGTAGGAGGAGCCGTCGGCCCAGGAGCAGGTGCCGGTGCCGTGGGGCCAATTCTCCGACCACTGGCCGGAGTAGGTCTCGTGGTTGGGGAACTCCTTGTCGATGTGCGGCGGTGGGAGCTGGTCGTCGTCGTCGTCCACGTGGGCAACCGACATGGCTGAGAATATGTTGTTGGCCCTCTTCCTCGCAGCGCCTCTCGATTTCTTCAATTTCGCTTCCCAGACTTTGACAATGCCATTCAATCCGTTGTTCATTCTCCTCCTTCGATTCCGCTGCAGCACCCGCCGTCGAACCCCCTTCCTCCTCCGCTCTCACCCCATATCATGTTTTCTCCCATTCGGGGCATCAACGCCCATCTTCTTCTCCCCCCGATCAACAATTCACACAATGCCAATGCCGCCGCCGCCGCCGCCGCCACTTCTCACGCATTAAATCATCCCTGCCGCTGCCGCCGCCGTCGACTCCCTTCTCATCTCATGCGTTGTTCTCGATAATCCCCAACAACAACAACACAACAGCTTCTCCTTTTCTTTTTTCTTTTTGATTCGATGATGAAAATGTTTCTTTCTTTTTCTTCCTGAAAAACGAACTGTGTTGTTTAGATTGATCGACCAGAAAAAAGCAGAAGACAGGAAGAACAGAGAGACAAGAGAAGAGGGCCTTAATTTTTGAATTGGAAAAATTTATGTTTCATCGTATAATAATTTTTACTAAAAATAAAAAAAGATCGGATTTTTACAAAGAATTTAGATAGAGAGGAGGAAATGGAAATACATTTGTTCTTGATTTCCGGAATTGGCTCCTGAATCTGCTTCCGCACCTAACAAATGGAAGGATGCTAATCGCACTGCTGCTGGTCGGTTCCCCCCTTTCTTCTTTTAGTTCTCTCTCTCTCTCCCCCTTTTTTTTTCCTCTCTCTTTTTTTTTTCTAATATTTTTTTATCTCTAAATCTAATAGTTCTAAAATTTTCAGCTAGTTTTTTGAGTAACTTCTAATTTTAACGATAATCACAACGCTACTACTACTGCGCTGCGCTGTAAGAGAAAAACTTGTTTCGGCGACGACAACATAAATCCCTCCAGTCTCAGCTACGTACGTCTCGTGCTAATTGTCCATATTTTTTATTGGGATGTCCATTTAATTGTGTGCTTACTTAAAGTAGAAATTTTTTTCTGTCAAAACTTGATTACTGTGTCATTTTCCTTATGGATAATTAGCCTGTGACAAAGGAAGTAATAAACTCATTTAAATAAAAAATAAAACAAGATAGTTAGGACAGAAAGAGTACTTGCTTACACCTCTTCACGGCTCATTGTCATATATTGCTTTACTAGAATATTCATACAATGTTAATGATTTCAAAATCTGGATCGAAGAAGCTATTGTCAATTGAAGCTTTGACAACCGAAATTTAAAAACGCATTATAAAGAATTTGAAATCTGGATCTTTAACCATAAACTTAACCCCTACTGTTAAGTCAATACGCACGCATTAATCAACTCCTCTAATTTCGAGGATTGAAGCTTTCATTTCATTATCATTTTTACATTACAGTTTATGAAGATTATTGATTAATTCCCACCAACACCTACTTAAATTGAAGTTCTCCCAAGAAAATGAAGTAACTTTATTAGGGTAACCATATGAAGTATAATAAGGTGTAAGAAGGGAGGCAATAAAATAGATGAAAGAGTTGTGAGATTATTCATATCTAACCTCACTTACCTTGTAGCTGCAATGTAAAGTCATACAGTGCTATGAGAACTTGTCTCAGCTGCTCTCTCGTTGAACCATCGATCAAGTTCCCATGGCTGTCGAATTTCAAAGGACGCAGGTGTGCGTTCAGGAAGAACTCGGGCTTATTGATGAAGTGAAGATCCAGGAAAACACCAATCTGGCGGAGATGGTACTGGGATCGTGACCCTCGTGAGCCTCCTGATGCGCTCACCACGGCAGCAGATTTACCAGCCCACACGTTCGGAGGCCTTGATCCCCAATCTATCGCGTTCTTCAGAGGCCCTTTGCACAGCACAAATCATGAGAGACTCATAATGTGGGACTAGAACTCATGCAGAAGAAAATAGATTTATGGATGGGATCAGAGTATTTACAGACAAAAGTATTCGGTTATAGGGGAAAAAAATCAATATACTTCTAATGTCGAATCAGGATCAACTAGGACAGAACTAAAGCATTGGGTCCAAGCATAATGCATAGAACAAATTTATTTCATCTTCGCACAGTTTTCGTATTTCTACAATTCTATTAAACTGTACGAGTATACGACTCTATCTTCAGAGCTTGAACCAGATTGTCAAGAGAATACTCTAGTAATGCTAGCAGGCATGGATGACTCCTAACTCTTATACCTCAACTTCAAACAACTTAGGTTGTACAACAATAGCACCAAATTCTCTCGACACTGAACCAAGAACAGATTCTATCCCCAAAGCCTTTCATTTTGGAGGGTAAATAACTAGATAAGAGACATAAATTCGTATAAACAAGTGACTATGAAATAGGTATGGCTTCTATATTTTTTTCCAGCATTGTTAGAAATAATTCTGAACGTACTCTACCCTTCAGCAGCAGATTAGTAACACATTCATCACTCGAAATTACTCATCCTATTCCTATAAATCATAGTCATAAGCCATAAAAGTAATGATGAATTCGAACCAGTTTTTGTTAAAAAAAACACTAATTCAAAGCAAGAAAAAACCAGCAGAGATAAGCAATTAAGCATATGATTGGAGTACCAGAGAGAGAGTAATTGTATTCAGGCGAAGCAAAGAGAACAGCGTGAGCCGTAAGAATTTTCCGGCGGAAAACCTCCACCGGCGAAGGGTAAACTCCGTTCGCCTCCAGATCTGTGTTCAGAAATGGCAGCGCTGAAACGTCGACGTATTCCACCTCCACGCCGCCAATGGATGGGGCGATCTCCGAAGCTATTCCCAAATCCAATCCACATAATCAACTTAAATTGAAGCCACAATCGAAACAAAAACAAACAATATGAACCTAAACATCAACGCAAGCGAGTCTTCATCAATTCAATTAGGGTAAAATTAGAGGATTCAAGCATATTCCGGCGCATGGGATCGAGGAAGAAAGGGTGCGGGAGTTACCGGCGCGGAGGAGGCCGCGGTTGGAGGAAGATTTACGGAGAGAACCGCAGATAGCAACCACTTTGATAGCCGGCGGCGCCGCTGCTACTTCCGCCATAGCCATATCCATAGCTTGCCGCCAAAGTCAAGAATGACTCGGCGCTAATCTATAGTAGTAGAAGTAGTGCTAATAAAGTGGAATGCCCTTTTCAAAAAATAAATTAAATAATAATAAATTAAATTAATAAATTGGAATTCGAACTTTGTCTTCTCCCGCCTTTTCCCTTTGGGGTTGACCAAAGTCAATGGACAAATTACTCCGGCGGTACGGTGATCGGTGATCATTGCCTTCCATGATTTGTACATGCACTTTTTGAGGCTGAATAACGATATCAACGTGCTCAATCGTCGCGCGTACTACCGATGAGATGGATGTCATCTACACACACGAGTTAGTTACTATCTCATCGACACGATCAATCTGAAATGGTCAACATTCGTTGCGAGCCTAAATAAACCACAATTATACTCGTCAACTCAGCACATGCATTGGGTTGGGTTAGGCTCCTTCTTTGAAATGTTTCTCCAATTGGGCTGAACCCATATCTTGTTGGGCTATTGTCGGCTTGGGTTGGGTATGTCTTATTATAGAACCCGAAATAGTAGTTTATTCGGTGATTAGGTATTTGAACCTGTAACCTTGATCATCGTCTCTTTTGTTTAATCGAGAAATAAACTATTAAATCAACTTAAAATAATAATATATTCTCATGCTTATACGTAGTTAGGCTTAGGCCAACACATGGAAATCAAATCAAATTATCAAAACCCAAAACACATTATATATATATATATATATATATATATATATATATATATATATATATATATATATACATAATACATCTCTCACTAAGGAGAGGAGTATTTATTCGATCAAATTATCAAAACCCAAAACACACACATATATATATATATAGGGAGTGTGATACGCCTCAAGATCGAGACGTATCGATAAACGGCACTCTTCGAGTGAGGCCAAACTCCAAAGAAGACGATCAGAGGAAGAACAGGGGAATGAGGAAGACGATAACAACTATTTCATTCACGATAATGACGGCCACATACAAATAAACCTTAAATAGTTTTTACACTAAAATCCTAATGGGCTAAGACCCCTAGTTAGACTTCTAGTATCGGTCCAAATACAAAACTACCATTAAAAGACTATTACATTAAAAGACTAGTAAATAAACATACGTAAACTAATAACATCTTCTCCCGTTCTTGATCGTATCAACTCCTCACCCCTTCAAAACCACCTTGTCCTCAAGGTGGAGATTCGAAAATATCCTTATAAACTTCCTCGAGTGCATAGAGGCTAAAAATGACACCTCGTCGGGAGGCAACAGCAGCATCATCTTTAAATTTGTTATTCGGTTGAGTAAGAGGGGTGGACACCAAATTTAAGAATGTTTGGGCCTTAGTGTCCGATGGGTTGGGCCTGGTGCTGTGGGCTTGCGGTGGAGGGGGTGGAGGCTGCGGCCCAAATTGCAAAATTGGGGGTGGAGTATCTTCAGGGGGTGGAGGCAGCGGCGAGCCAGGGATGTTGACGAAGCCGAGCTTGCCGCCGGCGTTGCCGGTGGTCTGGTAGAGGGTGGTGGTGTCGTCGGAGGAGAGGAACGGCGGAGGAGCGGCGAATTGACCACCCACCGCGGCGGCGAATCCCGCTCTGTTGAGCATAGCACCGCTGCCCAAAGGCAACGGAGAATCGGCGACCGACGGCGGAAATGCGACGGCAGAGGGCAAGGGAGAAGCGGCTGAAGGCGGGGGAGACGGCTGCGAAAAGACGGCCGAGGGAGAAGGAACGGGCGCGGACGGCGGAAGAGCGGCGGCTATGGAGGTGGAGGCCGCGGCGGAGGTGACGTCGAAGGAGAGGAAGGGAACGCCGGGGCTGGCGGAGCCAGGGGACTGGAATGGGGCTGTAGGGAGGCAGCTCTGCTGGGGGGCGGAGGAGCTTCCGCCGGAGCGGAATACCGGAAAGGAAGCTGCAGCTGGAGATGAAGATGGTGGTGTGGAGAGCAGATCTGCGAATTTGGAATCAATCGATAGCATACAAGCTTTAATGGTTGAATTAGTTGCTGTGAGTTGGCTCTCCAAATGGATTCGAACGGAATTGAGAGCTGCAATAATTTCTGAATCGGCCATGAAGAACAGCAATGGAAGCACACACTTTTTTTTTTTTGGAATCAAATTAGCTGAAGAGGAACAAAGGCAACTTCGAGTGTGCCAAACTCCAAGGAAGAAGAACAGAGGAACAGAAGAAGAATCGGGGAAGAAGGAAGACAATGAAAGCACCAATGATACGCCTCAAGATCGAGACGTATCGATAAACGGCACTCTTCGAGTGAGGCCAAACTCCAAAGAAGACGATCAGAGGAAGAACAGGGGAATGAGGAAGACGATAACAACTATTTCATTCACGATAATGACGGCCACATACAAATAAACCTTAAATAGTTTTTACACTAAATTCCTAATGGGCTAAGACCCCTAGTTAGACTTCTAGTATCGGTCCAAATACAAAACTACCATTAAAAGACTATTACATTAAAAGACTAGTAAATAAACATACGTAAACTAATAACATCTTCTCCCGTTCTTGATCGTATCAGAGTGGTTCGTGTGCAAATAAATCCTTGCGTGAGAAAATGAGAAAGATGCTTAAAACTATACAAAATCATGCTTAAGTCAGTATATATTTATGCTTACAACACCATTATGCTTTTTAATGTACAAATTCATGCTTAAACCTAGTCATGCTTATAATACCTTATAATTATGCTTAAATCAATTACAACCACAGATCAAATCAAGATCAATGGTCCAGATCTATTCCTATTTCTCACACCAGGACTTATTTCTATATGATTCATCCTATATATATATATATATATATATATATATATATATATATATATATATATATATATATATATATCTCACTAAGGAGAGGAGTATTTATTCGTAGTATACACACGAGGAATTGAAGGAAGCGATGATGCAGAGAATTGAAGGAGAGGAGTATTTATTCGTAATATTAGATGACATCCCTTCCTATGTCGCCTAGTTTCCAAACACTCCAAGAAAATCTCCAAGCCACCTTATATCTCCCTAATTCGTTCCCACCAGGGATCGCTAGTTTCCAAACACTCCAAGAAAATCTCCAAGCCACCTTATATCTCCCTAATTCGTTCCCACCAGGGATCGAACTCGGGTCACTCCTTCAAGGGAGGATCCCGGTGCGCTAAGACACCTGGTTGCAATTTGTTAGAATATTAATTGGTCTTCTTGATCAATAATAAAGTGCGTATGTTTAATTTATTTATTAAATTAAATATGATATTATTAATCAACTCCGTGAGTAAATTAAACATATATATTTATATGCTCACCAAATTTTAAAAATTGAAAAAAAAAAATCACAAAATTAATAGAAATCAGGATTGTGAATATGGTCGAGACACCAAATTATAGACAAAGGATCGCAAGTGCTAAGAAATAATCTCCAACAATACAAAGATAATTTTGAAGAATTTATATAGGATGGAAAGAAAAATCATATGTTTATCACAATAACTTGAACAAATTACACACTACCACACCATAACTCCAACACATAACACCTCTCAACATTGTTTTATATATAGTACATAGACGACGGGAGAAGTGGGGGAAATTAAGACGAACAGAACGCATAACAACACATAGGAATTGGATCACATGAGAACCAATTCTGCCATATCCGACACGTTGACTAGTTACCGAAAACAACATCAACAACTGTACCAGCGGAAGAGACAACCACCAAAACTTGATTGCATCCTAAATTGAGATCGACTTTGAAGGTCCACATCCGTCGTCGACGCAAACTCGACTTGAGACGAAACGCCTAGAGATTCGATAAGGTCCTCAGCATCATCCCTGCTCCTATCCACCAGAGGACGCAACAATTGCTCAAGGGCTTCCCTCTCGATGGAAGCTGAGGCTCGTCATGCAAAATATATCACACCACAATTAGTGAATAAGCAGTACTCGGTCCCTCCGTCCAGTTACTTAATTATACATAGTACATATTTTTATTTAAATCGAGTCTGTTATGATAATAAAAAAATTGTTAAGAAAAGATGAACGAAGGAAGCTTGCATGTGTGTATAAATAAAGTAACTATATCATCCATGCATGAGAGTATTGTTGGTACCTCTAGGGCATGTTGACATCTCTCTAGCTCTATTTAGATCTCTCTCTCTCTCTCACTCTCTCTTGCTTCTTTAGATGGCGGTGAAATTCTATGGAGATGCATGAGTCCATTTATAGGAAAGAAGAAGAAGAGGACGAGGATGAAGACGACGACGTTTGGAGGGAAAATCGGAAGGTAGCCAGCACATATCATGAGGGCAACTACGTAATATCCGGGGAAATCATTAATATTAATTGTTAATGTCAACTTTACATTAATTTAATTAACATTAGAGTTTGCTGCAACTTTGGCAAGGCATATTATATAGTATGATCTGCCACTATCTGTCATCCTTTGATTATGTATACAGTTTACTCAACTTTGAATACAAGGTCAACTGCACTTTCTGCCCCAACTTTGATCGATCTTGAACTCGAACTCGAACTCGAAATTTTTAAGAAGATAAAATTGATATGGATTTTTATCTAGAAAAATAAAATAAAATATAAAAATCACGATTCAAGATGGCATGGAAAAATTGCTCGGTGGCGTGGATCCTATACTCCGGCGGTACGTAAAGGCCTGCGCTGATCATTCTCAGGGTCGTTGCCTCTCATGATATGT
This sequence comes from Thymus mandschuricus, assembly GCA_029379335.1. NCBI lineage: Eukaryota > Viridiplantae > Streptophyta > Magnoliopsida > Lamiales > Lamiaceae > Thymus > Thymus mandschuricus. The sequence goes on from CM057072.1 coordinate 4,606,097, forward strand.
AGACTTGACATGTACTTTTTGAAGGTTGTTATGTTGAACAATGACATCAACGTGCTCAGTCGTCACATGTATTGTCGACATCTTGAATCTTGAAAGGGATGTCATCTCCGATAAATTTCACAGCCAAATATACTAGAACCACTATAACATGATTTATACTATATCTCATCGACGTAGTCTATCTGAAATGGCCAATATTCGTTGTGAACCCCAGTTATACAACTAAATCGAAGGCTATACTTGTCAACCGGGCTAGCCCACGACCACGATCACGCAAGAGTCACAAATTAAAGGGTAAAATCTTAATCATATGAACGAAGTACAAATAAAATTGACAAACCCAAACACATTACATACCTCTCACAACTAAGAAGTATATGATTGCATTCTCTTTGATGCGAAAGAAAATGAAAGAAAAGAAAAAATCACCCTTTAAATATCACCCTTAAATTGAAGATATTTACAACACCATATTGGAGAGATAATATTCTCTCTCCATTGTAGTGCAAATGAAGGGAAAATGAGAAATTGTGATAAATAAAAAATATTTAAAGGATGAATATCTATTTTTTTTCGTATCAAAGAGAATGCAACCTATAATATATAAAAAATATTATATATATAGTATGATAAACAATACAAATGTTAAAGAAACAAAATGTACTATCAAAACATCTAGCCTTTTGGAAATACGACCGGCAGCTCATAACTCGATTGTGGTGGTCGTGGACGATTGTGAGCATTCGGTCGGAGGGGGTGACGTGAGAGATGGATTGATGGTGGAGGAAACTTATTCGGCTTTCTCCGACGGCGGCAGACGTGAGGTGGCCATATATATAGAGCGCGGTGAGTGCTAGAGAGTAGTTGAGATGCAGTGAAGAGTATGAGCGTAGGATTGAATGTGTTCTCTTTAACCTAGTCGGCCCATATTTATATAATGACCTTTCTCTTAGGGTTTTTCCCCATGCAGCCTCTTGACCGTTGTCACCTTTCGCGTCTGTCCCTCTTTCTTAGGAGGTCATCCCTATATTTGACTTAGTTTCTCACAAAGTGATAAGTAAAGTCATGTTGTTGGCCACGTCGGCTGTATGGGCCGTAATGGCCGATTTCACTAACCCCTTGATATGGATAGGGTTTGGGGCCCAATAATGCAATTGAGCTATTTCGGCCGTATTGAACTTTTTTCGACTGTAATCAGTTGTCTGCCTTTATTTTATTGGGTCATTTCGACCGTCTTTACTCGACTTATTAGCTCTTGGACTAAGTTTATTGAGCTTACAAAATATAACCATTACAATATATATCCTAGTTTTGAATTTACAGACCCCAAATATAGCTAATAAAAGTTAAATTAAATGTTAAAAATAATTGGAAACATGAATTGGATGAGTGTAATAAAAAAAATCATTATGAATTAATTAAAAATTAATTTTGAAAAAAATAAATCAACAAAAAAAAAAATCAAGATTTGGTACATAGTTGGGGCATAGAACTCCGCGCGAGTAATAAGAAATAATCTCCAATGAACACATAATATATATATAGGAATCGGATTATATGAGAGAAATAATTTCGTCATAAAAAAATATACAGGTACAAATCTAAGCCATGATTAAATACCAAACTCGACATAAATAACTATATTATCGAAATCGACAACCACCAAAATTTGATCGCATTCTAAACCATCGAGCACCGGAAACTCAAAATCTATCGGCAGAATTTCTGTTCGAAGCGAAGGGCATAGTCTTTCGATTCCACAGCCCGCTCTCCGTTCATCCCTACCAGAGGAGGCAACGAGCTCTCAACAGAAGCTGCAAAATATACTAGTACAAATTAATCTATGCATATATGAATTCAAAAATCTCACTATAAGTTTTTGATATAAATATAAAATGGTATAGATTAATTGATATACTGACGACAAATACATTATAATTGTACTGACGATGCACTATAATGCATAATGCACAATAATTATACATGTCGTGCATTATAGTTTACGTACTATTATACATGTTGTGCATTATAGTTTACATACAAATTTGTACGTAAAATATAATTCAGGGCATGTATAATTATTGTGCATACATTATGCATTATAGTGCATCGTCGTCAGTATTATTTTTTTTATTTCTTTTTGCCAAAAACCTATTTTGTATGGGACTCATGCACCCTTGTATTTACATGATGCTTAATTCAATGTCACTCATAGAAGCCAGCAAACACGTAGATCATGAGGGCAACTGCACTATCTTGGGAAATTATTAATATTGTTAATGTCAACTTAATTTATATAAAATAATAATAATAATGATTTGCTGAAAATTTGGCAAGGAATATGATAGGATTACACCTCTCCTACCAAAGACGAACGAGCAGTTCGCCGGGAAACACAAGATAAAGGCAGTCGCGGGCTCGCCCCGTCGATCACGCCGGCAAATATGATAAAGGAAGGAAAAGAACGCAAGAGAGAAAATTAGGGTTATTATTCAATGATCAATAATACGACCTAATCTCCCAATTAATATATAGACTACGACCCTGGTTGGTTCGACTCAATCAATTCGGGAAAGAACCAACAAGAAAACCCGAACGGAGCTCATAAGGCTCGACTCAACTAATCTAGAGTTTGGGCCAAGCCCAAACGAATTACAATGGAATAAGTAAATAAATAAAATAACACTCTTACGACTACTAACGATACTTCACGAATTCCTCAAATCTCTTAGGGTCCTTCGTCGTACGTTTAGGCCGATCGTTGCCTCCTTCCTCACGCCTCTCATCATCAACATCCTATGATGTATCACACTCCACAACCACGCCTTCCTCTTCTTTCCACGTACTTCTCTTCTTCCACCTCTTCTTCCACGTCCTTTTCTTCTTCCCCCTCATGCCATGCATCGTTATGATTGGGGTTCGTAACAACTCCCCCCCCCCCCGTTAGAGCCCTCCTTGTCCTCAAGGAGTAAGGACGGAAATCTCCGCTGAATGATGTCCATCGGTTCCCACGATGGCAGCGCCCCATCATCATCATCCCAAGCCAAGAGCCCCTCGTCCACCACTTTGCCATCCTTCCGCACCGTGCGACGTTGTAACATGGCTGTTGGCCGAGCCACAGCTCTCCCCCGTGCAAAGAAAGATGGAAACGGGGGTAAAGTCGTGGAGTCTTGCTCCACAAACGGTCGAAGGAGACTTACATGAAAGACGTCATGTATTCTACTTTCCTCCGGAAGCTTCAAGCGATAAGCGACCTCCCCGATGCGTTCAATCACCTCGAAAGGCCCATAAAAACGTTGAGCTAACTTCGGAGAGATCAGTTTAGCTACCGAATGCTGGCGATACAGCTGAAGCTTTAACAAAACCCGGTCGCCCACTTCGAATTCCACATCACGTCGGCTGCGATTCGCCGTCGCCCGCATTCGTTGTTGGGCTCTCTCCAAATTATGCCGAAGCCAAATCAACATTTCACCTCTTTGTTTAATCACTTCAGCTACTGGAAGTGGACACGACGCAGCAGGCCGAGGTGCCACAAGAGAAGGAGGCTCTCTCCCATACAGCGCTTGAAAAGGGGTCATACCCAACCCTTCATGGTGGAAGCAATTCAAGGCCAACTCCGCCCACGGCAAAAAATTAGTCCACTTGATGGGGTTATCAGCCACGAACGCTCTCAAATACTGCTCAAGCCCCCTATTTCGCACCTCCGTTTGCCCATCAGATTGCGGGTGATAGGCTGTCGTAAAATGGAGCTTTGTCCCGCTCAACCGCAGCAAGTTTTCCCACACTTCATTCATAAAAACAGAGTCCTGATCCGACACAAGAGACGCCGGAAAACCATGGTGCTTAACCACCGTATCGACGAAAGCGTTAGCTACTCTCCAAGCATCGAAACGCGGCGGCAAGGGATCAAAGTGCGCGTACTTAGACAATCAGTCGACGACCACCATAATCGCCGTAAAACCCCTCGATTGCGGTAAACTCGTGATGAAATCCATCGTGACATCCTCCCATACTTGAGATGGAATTGGGAGAGGTTGAAGTAGGCCGGCCGGCTTCTGAGTCGAATACTTGGTCGTCTGACAATCATAACAAGCCGCGACAAACTTTTTCACATCACGACGCATATTCGGCCAATAGAATGACTGTGCAAGACGGCGAAACGTGCGCTCCATCCCGGGGTGCCCGGCCAATGGGGTCGAATGATGCTCATATAATAGAGCCTCCTTAACCCCCGACGTTGGAGCCACGACGATGCGACGGCCACGATAAATCAACCCATCATGAAGGGAATAATCAGTCGGAGCCGCCCCTGCCTCGATGTCCGTGCGCAACGCTCCAAGCTCCGGGATCGAATCAACCTCCACTCTTAACAACTCAATTATATCCGGCATTGGATGAGCCACTGCCAACAGCATAGTCGTGGCCTCCCTAGCCTCCACGACGTCCTCCTCGCGCCTCGACAAGGCATCGGCCGCCTTATTCGTCGCTCCCGGCTTGTATTCAATGGAGAACTTGAAGCCCATCAACTTCCGAGCATAAAGTTGCTGATCGGGAGTCTGAATAGTCTGTTGTAACAGCTCGCGCAAGCTCTTCTGATCCGTTCTAATAATAAAATCTCTTCCCAACAAGTATTGCCTCCATTTCTGTACCGCTTCAACTATGGCATAGAGCTCTTTATGATAGGCTGACGTTACTCGACGATGAGGGCCGAGCTTCTTGCTAAAGAAAGCAAGGGGGTGAGTATCTTGCAACAAAACCGCGCCAATCCCCGTCCCCGAGGCATCCGTTTCAATGATAAACTGTTTGGAAAAATCGGGCAGTGCCAAAACTGGGGCCGACGTCATAGCTCTCTTCAAATCAACAAAGCTCTTCTCGGCCAATTCATTCCACGTGAACCCTTCCTTTTTCAATAAATCCGTCAACGGTGCGGCAATGGAGGCGTACCCGGCTATAAACCGCCGATAATAGCCCGTAAGGCCCAGAAAACCCCATAATTGTTTGACCGACTTAGGTTGAGGCCAATCCACCATCGCCTCAATCTTGAGAGGGTCCGCCTTCAACGAACCGTTCGAAATAATATGACCAAGGTAGTCTACGGTGGAGCTACAAAAAGTGCACTTGGAGAGCTTGATAAAGAAGCTATGGCGGCTGAGAATTCCTAAAACCTCCTTCAAGTGTTCAGCATGCGCTTCAAGAGTCGGGCTATAGATGAGGATATCGTCAAAGAAAACGATAACAAATTGGCGCAAGAATGGTCTGAAGATATCGTTCATCGCCGCCTGAAATGTGGATGGAGCGTTCGTTAGACCAAACGGCATAACGAGGAACTCGAAATGTCCATCGTGAGTTCGAAATGCCGTCTTGAAGACATCCCCCTCATGCATTCGTATCTGGTGATAGCCCGAGCGCAGATCAAGCTTCGTGAAAACCCTCGCCGCTCCCAACTCATCAAACAACTCGTCTGCGGTAGGTATAGGGAAATGATCAGGCACCGTCACGGCGTTAAGAGCTCTATAATCGATACAGAAGCGAAACGAACCATCCTTCTTCCGAATCAACAAAACCGGAGAAGAAAACGCACTACTACTTCTCCGAATAATGCCCATCTCGAGCATCTCCTTCACCTGTTTCTCGATCTCTGATTTCTGAAAGTAGGGGTACCGGTACGGGCGGACATTGACCGGTTGCGTGTTGGGAAGCAAGTGTATTCGATGATCGAACACTCTCTTCGGCGGGAGAGACGAAGGTAATGCAAATACTTCCCCATGCAACAACTACACGTCTCGAACCATAGAGGGCAGGTCCGATGGCAACTCCAGCCCTTGTTGGGTCGGCCCAATCCCTTTCTCCGACGAATCCCCGTCCAATGCCACAATCTCGAATAAGGACGCTGATTCCACCCGAAGCAAGAACGCCGTAAAACGCTTAGCCGAGAGCTGACATGGCACACGAGGTGTAACTCGTAAACAAATTGACTTCTCTCCCCGAGAAAATTCTATGGTGCCTTCATCGTAATCACTCGTTACGCGATGTAAGTTACGTAACCAAGCCATCCCCAAGACAACGTCGGTACCATGCACCGGCAAGATGAACAAATCAACAACGAACGCATGTCCTTGAATCAACAACTTCACCTCCGAACTCATGTAGGAACAAACCAGGGATTGGCCATTTCCCATGTAAACCCAAAATGGCCGAATTGACGTTAAAGCGAGGCAACACTTCTCCGCAACCTTGGGGTGGATAAAATTTTGGGAGCTCCCTGTATCTATCAATATAAAAACCTCTCGCTTGCTCAAAAACCCACGTAGCTCCATTGAAGAAGCTTTCGGCCGCCCGTCCATACTATACTGATACGAGTCCCGTCTATGAGGACGGTGTGGCCTCCGTGGTGAGCGAAGAGGAAGACGAGTCAAGCGATGGGGATGATGAGCTCAACGAGGATGGGGACGCGCACGTCACGGAAGGAAGGCCTAAACGGGTTACTAAAGCGCCTTCGAAGTTGCAGGATTTTATTAGATAATCGGGCTTAGCCCAATTATCATCTATCGAGTCTATTTTAATGTATTTATCTTTTCGGGTTTTCTTATTGGTTCTTTCCCGAATCGTATGAGTCGAACCAATCAGGGTCCTAGATTATAAATAGAGGAATTAGGGTTTCATTATAATCATGAATGAGAAGAACCCTATTTTTCATGCCGCGTTTTCTTTCTTCTTTTCCGTCCCTTGCGCAATTTTCCGACGTGATCGACGGGGAAAGCCCGCGACTGTCGTATTGATTCTTGTTCGGGTGTTCGTGTTTGAGATAAGAGTACCTCGCTCTTATCAAGTGGTGCTTTCATCGAATTCTTCCACTACAAAAAACCTGGGTTTTACCCACACATGCATGTGTGACTAATAATATGCTTATGTGTGTGTATTGATTATCACCCACACATAATGCAAGAATCACCACGTGTCACTATTTTTATGTAGAAAAAGAATTTTGCCTACACATACAGGTATGTGTGCAGAATTCGTTGAATATTTATCTACACATGCATGTATTATTAAATATATCCTTGGAACCGAGCGTCTGCTGCTTAATCTGTTCGACTGTAGCCAACAATTCATCCATGTTCTCATGCAAATAGGGATGAGCGACTTACATTGGCACCAAGTACCAACAGACAAATGAGAAATATTTTCAAGAAAAGCTTAGGATGCTAACCTTGAACCGGATCGTGTAGCCGAGGCCAATGAGTTCACAAAAAAAAAGGGATCAAAACTATATGAAACAATTATCCATAAGAAGAACGATGTAAAGAAGAAGGAAAAAAAATAAAAATTAAAACCCATATAGCAAATACTTCTCTCAAGAAAGTAGAGATAACAAAACAAAACAAAAAAACCATATGCTGGGACTGCTTCGAGTTGAGGGGGAAGTAGAGGCATAAAACTGCCACAGTAGAGGGGAAGTGTCACATCCCAGTTCCCGAAGGAAGGCACGTGTGCCGGGACGTGGCAAGGGGTTGGGATTTAAGAAGCGGGGATAGAAAGGGGCCTAGTTTCTTAGGATAATCAACCATATCATTAATGAGTTTATTTAATTAATTATGGGATCGGGACGCACAACACGAACCACGGGGTAGGCAAACCGTACTGCCCGTGTCGGTCGCCATGTCTGAATACCCATAAACTTTAAATAAAATACGGGATCGGGACGCTCAGCTCAAATTATGGGGCTGCCTGAGCTAAACAACCCATAATGGCCGGCTTGTGTCTGAATACCCGTAACTAAAATAAATATATATAATATATTCTTATAATGAGACTCAGGTATAGCATAGAGATTTTATTTCAAAACCTGAAATTAGACTTAGGAAATTGAGTACATTGCAGGATCGTTACTAATGACAAGCGTATTTCCAAGCGTAGCGGAAGCTCTATTCTTAAATAGCACAACAACAATCCTCTTTAGCCACGTCTGCTCTACCAGCTCCTTAATCTGCAAAACATTTGGAAAGGAATTGTAGGGCTGAGTACTAATGCACTCAGTGGGGTTATGCCAAAAACATTTACTATAAAAAGAATATCCATGATAATAAAGCATACATAGAAGGGTTTTAAAATCATATAACTTCCATGCACACCCAAAACTCATTTACGTTGATTGCGATGCGGATTACCACGTTACTCTTATACCGATCCCAGGATGTACCACTGCCGGATCCCTTTCTGATGGAGCCTATAGTTTAACTTTCACCGATCCCGGGACGTACCACTGTCGGATCCCTTTTCATGATGGAGCCATAGTTTGGAGACAATGGAGTATTTCATCCACTAGTTCTCCCCTCGAAGTTAGAACCAATTGGTGATCAACCCAATGATATCTAACCGTGCGCACAGCCCCTCGATTAGTGTGTTAGACCAATCGAAAGACCCGATCGTAAACATAAGAGCATTAAACATGTAATCACGCATCAAAACATTTTTCATGGATAATCCCATAGTTTAGAGCTTACTAACTCAAAATAATATTTTGAAAAGAGAAACCCCACCTTATAACCGAAATACCAAAATAACTTGATTTACAGGATCCTCTTCTTCTCTCTAACCGGGATGCTTTCTTTGAAACTAATTCCTATAAACTCCGCTAATGATTTATGGAATTGATGCAATTTTGAGAGGAATGAAATGGAAGGCTTGGGGCGTCTATTTATAAGCAATGATAAGTTGCTTAATCACCCACATAGCTTGGAGTAGTCACCTAGCTATATTAATAGGCTAGGGACGTGTAGGATTTTGGAAGAGATAACAATTCACTCATCTTATCTAATTAATACATGTGGCATGCATATTTCTTATGGAATTAATATATAGTACTATTTATTGCATGAACTAATTTACGTAGTATATATATTAATAGTCATGCATGTTTACGTTCCATGCATATGCCATATTTAAGGTCCCACTAAACTATGGAAATATATTAGAGTTATTTTAAGATTATAAAAATAATAATTAAAGTCTTATATAAGAATTGTTTTGAATATATATATATATATATATATATATATATATATATATATATATATTAGGGATATTACATTCCACCCTCCTTATAAAAATTTCGTCCTCGAAATTTGTATACATATAAAATTTAGATGAAAATATGGTGGCTTATTTTCTTTTCGAATATTACCTTGTTTAACTTTATCTATCTCTTTCTAGTCATGATAATAATATATTAACATGGATTTTTTTTTTCCCCCTTACACCCACATAGCTCTAACTACATAGTCTATTGTCTTAAAATCTAAAGTATCACTAAGTACTACTTCGCTAGTCAAATTTTCATACAACAATTAACACGTATAAATGATTTTTTTTTTTACACATCTAAATAAAAATATTTCACTGTATCATTTATCACATGCGAAATAATAATTGAGAACATATTATTACTATCATATAATGACATGCAACTATCATCAATTTATATTTACTTATTCTTTTATAACCATGTAGTCTTTCCTTATTCATATGGGTTGTATACTTCCCAAAACTGACATTATTTACAATCATACTCAAAGTGTCTCGTTGGAAGACTCAAACACGTAAATAATACAATTTATTATCAAAAATATTTTCTTAAAATAAAACGTACCTCCATTTTTATTGAGCATGGTGAGACAGCGAGCTAAGAGTCGTTGTTGTTGTACTTACTTACAAATCTAGAGAAATGATTCTAAAGACAACTGAATCAAAAACTCTAGATTTCAGAGCGGTGAATTGCTCTGATACCATTTTGTCACATCCCAGTTCCCGAAGGAAGGCACGTGTGCCGGGACGTGGCAAGGGGTTGGGATTTAAGAAGCGGGGATAGAAAGGGGCCTAGTTTCTTAGGATAATCAACCATATCATTAATGAGTTTATTTAATTAATTATGGGATCGGGACGCACAACACGAACCACGGGGTAGGCAAACCGTACTGCCCGTGTCGGTCGCCATGTCTGAATACCCATAAACTTTAAATAAAATACGGGATCGGGACGCTCAGCTCAAATTATGGGGCTGCCTGAGCTAAACAACCCATAATGGCCGGCTTGTGTCTGAATACCCGTAACTAAAATAAATATATATAATATATTCTTATAATGAGACTCAGGTATAGCATAGAGATTTTATTTCAAAACCTGAAATTAGACTTAGGAAATTGAGTACATTGCAGGATCGTTACTAATGACAAGCACTACAAAAAAAACAGTGTGTAGTGTCGACGGTTGTTGTCACTATAAGTGCCTAAGTTGTCACTAAAAGTACTTAGTGACAACTTTTGTGGTCGTCGTCAAGTTGCAGCTGTATGTCCCGACACTATAAGTTATTGTGACGACGAGTGAATATCGACACAACATGCCGATTTATGGTGACAGGCGATATTGTCACTAGAGGAGGTATTGTTGTGACAAGATTATGTTATCACAATATTTCGTATTTATTGTGACATATGATTATTGTCACTGTATTCGATGTTTTTAGTCACATGTGATTTTTGTCACTATATTTTCTTGTTTTAGTCACATAATTTTGTCGTCACAATATTAATCGGATTGTAGTCACAAAGTTCTTATTGTCACTAATACGTCATGAATTAGCGACATTAGTTTATCGTCACAGATTGCCCACAAAACAGTGACACCTTATTTTTGTCACTAGAATTCTTGACTTGTAGCCATGATTTTTACATAGTCACTATAATAGTATATTATACTCACGAACATTGGTTGTCGCAATAAAAAAAAAATCTTGTCACTAAAGTTGAGAGTTATAGTGACACACATAATCCATCACTAAATCTAATTAATTCGGTCACTACAATAATAGATTTTAGTGACATCACAATATTGTGGCCATACTTGTTGTTGGTAAAAATGACGAGAATTAGTGACACGTGTATTTCATAACAATAGTAACCTAATTCGTCACTATAATATTTAAATATAGTGACATAAGCTATTGTCACAATATATTTTGTCACAACTAAATGATCATATAGCAACAACATATGATTTTAAGGTCGTCACAAATCTTATAAAAATAACAATATTTATTTTGTCACTAAAATAAAATATTTATATAATTTAAATAATGCATATATTAAATTGAGTATTTATAAATCATAAAACATAAGAACAAATAATAAATAATTATACTAAATCAATGCATCAATAATTGAAATTAATATAAAATAATATAAGTTCATCTAAACATGTAATACGAAATTAAAAGCTAGAGGATAGAACGTTTACAACTTAAAATGAGATAACTAACCAAGAAAACTAAATTCTAATAATAACTCCAAATCCTAAGTATCGTTGTTTCGGTTGATGCCTTGGATGAGACTTGGAAGTTGAACTCTCAAAAGCGCTTCCACTTGACTTTGCAGGTTGGTTTCGTGGCTATTGACTTGAGCTTGTAAGGACTCAAAGCGAGATGTCAGTTCTTCATTTTGTTTCTTTAACTCCAAGTTCTCCTTTTGAAGATCAAGGTTTATCCTTTCTCCTCTTTTGGAAGGCGGCTTGAGCCCGTCTCCACATCCACGCAATCGGCTAGATTTTTCTTCCCCAAATATTTTTACAAAAGCTTCGTCTTCAGACATAACATCTCCACCATCTTCAATCGGTTCACTTTGAAGCTTAAGAAGTTCATCCTGAAAATTAGAATTTGTAAGTGTTCGCTTACATTATCAAACATCAAAACACAACACATTGTATAACTTACATAAGCTTCTTTTGAAGCATCATCGATCCATCTTTTTTTATGGTTGCTATATCTGCTCAACCTCCAAGCAGCTGTACGAGTAGGCTCTTCGCCAGTTTCAGCATTACGCTAAAAATATAAAAAGGTAGAAGGATTAATTAAACTAGCATTGAAAATATATAGACTAGTGTGCCTACCTCTTCGTAGCAAACTTGAGCAATGGACTTTGTACCACACGAATGACTCATTTTCAGCTTATCCCTATTTGCTTTATTTCGACGACTAATTTTCTACAAAAGAAAAGATAACCACAATTTAGTGAATGATATAGAATCATTACCTTATTTGAATAAAAACGTGATCACAGTCATAATCAGAACCTTATTTTTAAAAAAAACATGATCACTTATGTACGTGATCACAACAAAACAAAACTTTAGAACCTTATTTAAAAAAAAACGTGATCACGGAAAAACGTAATCACAACAAAACAAAACGTCAGAACCTTATTTTAAAAAAAAACGTGATCACGTGGCACAATAAAACAAAACGTGAATCAGAACCTTATTTTTAAAAAAATGTGATCACAGGAAATCGTGATCACAATAAAACGTGAATCAGAACCTTATTTTTAAAAAAATGTGATCACAGGAAAACGTGATCACAATAAAAGGTGATCAAAAACGTATTTAATATTAGTACAACATGATCAATTGTATGCTTCCATACATGTATAAATTCACAAAAAAGATAAACGTATGATCACACAATCATATTAACATCACTAGGCAAACATAGAAAAGAAAATTGTACACAAAATTACCTGAAAATCTTCACTCTCAAAATATTCGACTAGTACTTTCCAATCATTGCGATTTACTCCATTTGGGGACTTTTCCAAGATGTTGCCTTCTTCTTTCTTGCTTTTCAGATAGTGCAAGTGCAGTTTATGTCTATAGCTCCTATATTGACGGTTGAGCTGGTCGAAAATTACTTTTTTAACACGTACATCATCTTCTATATTGAACTTTTGCTGCAAAATAAAAATAAAACATCAGAGAGCTAGAAACCGAAATAAAATATCATGCATATTTAGACGCTGCTCAACATAAAACATTGATTAGAATTTTTATACCTTCATTCGAAACCACATTTTCTTCTTATCATCGTTCGAGATGTCCTTCCAGAAAGGTTTTGTAACAAGAGCATATTGTTTTACTACAACACATGCTTCTGTCTTAAAATCCTTAGCGTTCTCACCGACGATACGGTTTCTTGTAGGATGTATGACAACGTCTAACTTTTGATTATCTCCCCTTTTTTTTTGGACCGACAAACCTTTTGTAACACCGCACACATTACGTTTGGTAGCACCTACGACAAATATGTAAATCATTAAACATGTAATATAAATATACAACGTATAAACAATCAACAATGTTCTGGAGGATTTATAAATAAATGTTTAGATCAAAATCTTAAGCACATTATAATATTATTTAAGACATGGTTGCGAGTGCAAAATATAAAGTGGAGTATCGATTTCTTCGTAAACTCTTCAATATTGAAAACTAGGTTTTAGATGATAGTGTTAAAAACGTGATAACATTTTATTTTGTAGATAAGAACTTACTCTCTGGGGTATCACGTGCAGTATTTATTTCTTCCATATACTCTTCTTCTTCTTCTTCTTCTTCTTCAGTAGATCTGTGCCTTGATAAGTCTGTAGGAAAAATACGTGTTTATAATTTCATATAATACCAGCAATTCTTTAAAAGAAATCATGAATCAACACATTCAAGTATACCTCTATCGTTGTTGGTTGAGCGATTGGACGTGTTATTCTGAGAATCCATCGTTGGAGAAAAAAAGATGAATGAAGGAATTATGCAGAGAAGAAACTTGAGAAGGCTGAAAAAAGATATAAGGTAAAACGTGTGTGGGTGGCGGATGATACGGGTTTTTAATCGTGGTAAATATTATTGGCGGTGCTTTTGTTTTTTTCGTTTGCCTCCAAAATTTTGGGGTGTGAGCGGCAGATGTTTAGGTTTAGCGGCTGCCCTCAATCTTATTATTAAGATTTAATTATACTACTTTATTATTATTTTTTTATTATCACCCATTTGGGCTTTTTATTAATTATATGGACCTTTGGTGATATGTTACTTTAAATAAATAATAATAAAAAAGAACAAAAAATTGAATTACAAGATGCATGTAGCCGCATATTCACTTGTACGTAATTATAATATATTATTAAAAAACATACACTATTTTTAATAAATATCTATATTATTCGAAAATATGTCAAAAAATAATATTTTTACCTATACTACTTTTAACTATACTACTTTAATGAATAATATATTATTCAAAAATATTTTAATAAATTACAGATTTTTTAATTGTTAATTCAAAACACATAATATAAAACAAAAATATATAAATATACAAGAATTATTTTATTTACAAGTACTAAAAAAAATATAAGATAGAGTGATCGACAATTTCTTATTCATGATGATATCTAATATTGAGATGAAGAGATTTTTTTGATAAATTTTGAAATATAATGTAAATAACATAAAGATGTTAAGAGATGATCATTCTCGGAATATTTAAGGAACAATTGGCTAGCTCTACTACTAAATTACATCATATAATTTAACAAAGACAATCAATTAAAATAAATTGACTTCATTGCATTTAAATTTAAAAGTGATGATTATTACATTATTTGTTGTGTAGATAACAAATATTAGAGTTTTTCTTAGTCATGATGATAGGTGGTGATATGTGTTTGATATGTAAATAGGGAAAATATACGAGGAAAAGAGTCGGATAATGTATGTTTATGCAAAGCTAAAAAGCTTTGAACACAAAAATAGCCATTCATTTTAAATTTCAAGAAAATATAAAGTGTAAAGATCGAATATAATTAACATTCAAACTTCAACGTTCAATATCATGCAATCCGTTCCTCACGATCAAGAAGATAGAAATGATGAATTTGTATGTTAAATTGTACTTTCAATATATACCGTATTGTTGAAGCTATGACTTGAGGAAATTATTTGTTAAAACACAGTAGTAGCTTAATTGTTCATGCAATGAGTATTATTATTAGAATGATAACAAAGAATAAGTTTAATAGTACACTACTTTAATATTTTAAAGTTCAATAATGCTATTTGGTCATAATGTGGCTGGCCACACAACAATATTTTTCATAATACAATAATGCTATTTGGCCATAATGTGGCCGGCCACACAACGTCATTTTTCATAATATATGTAATTTTAAAAATATTAAATGATAACTATAATTTATTACTTTTATATTTTAATTTATAAATATTTTTTCCCCAAAATTACATATTTTTCTCTTTTTTTTTTTAGATAAAAGGGTAACAAATTCTTTAAAATTAGATAAAATTATCCCAATGTTAAATTTTCTTTTCATGCCTAACTTAAGTTAACAAAAGAATTTATTAAATTGAAAATTATAAAAAAAAAAAAAAGGAATAAATGGGTTATTAATTTACGAATTTGGTTACAGGTTTAAAATTTATATGTAAATTAATTTAATATGTTATTACTTCTTCAAAATTTGAGACTTAATTATTGAAACTTCTCCATCAAAATCGTTTCCCCCCTTTCTCGCCCTAATCGCCTGCTACCGTCGTGAATTTGCCTGTCGCCGTGTACCTCCGCCGTCTCAGCGTTTTGTTCCGATTCTCTCCCTGCAGTTTAAGGTAATTGATGAGAGCTGTGTTTTCCGTAAATTAAAAGATTCTACATTCTTCTTCTGAGCATTATAGGGCTGTTATGAATACGCTGCAGTAGTTCTCGGAGTTGATTAGGGAACAGACTAAAGCTTAATTAGTGTCTTCTTCTCTACAGCTTGTGGTTCGTGAAGGGGTAGAGTCACCGTCTTCATTACTTTGTAACTTCACTGCCAAGTTTCAGGTTCTTCTCTCCTTCTTCATCTTTTCTGTTGGCCCTTACACAATAAGATGGATAACAATGACTTTGATTTGTTCACGTGTAGTGCCGATGGTGGCCTTAGGTGGCTTAGGTTTTTAGGTTTTTATGACTCACTTTAACTCTTGTTAGCTTAAATTCTTATGTATTTGCTGCTCATAGAATGTTAGTAGTAGAGAAATAACAAGGATAAGAAGGTGGATATGATTAGCTTCTTGTTTGTAGAGTTCATGTTTCATCTATGCTTAAAAGCTCTTGTTTTGAATATTTAGTTTCTGAATCTTGATCTAATGAACTTATTTTAATAAACTGGTGTTACACAGGGGTGAATTTCTTTGTTGCATGGACAATTTTTTAACTGGAAATCTACGTGTAATTCGGACCTCGTTAGCTAGTTCTGTAATTGTACACGATTCAAGATTGAATGTTGCTCTGAAATAGTATTGTCTTAGGTGTTGATTCAGTATTCCACGTTGTTGATATAGTAAACTGCACCATCTATAGATTTAAGAGGCCACACCTTAGCTTAAAAGTCTTGTGTTACAAATCCGAAAAATTCTTACGTTTTATATCTTTGTGCAGAATATGGCTCGAACAAAAAATGGATCTCGTGCTAAAAATCCAAATACTTCAAGCATCACACCTCCGGAAGCAATCATCAATCAATCACATTCCACTAAAAGGAAGCGACCTCAAGTTAAAACAACTAGATCTAGTAAAAGGTTGGAAACTCTTCCTCCATCAGAGTCTGTGCTGAAAAAAGCTTTAAGTTTTACTTCTAAAACCTTGAAAGATAGGTATGACATGATTTCTAAGCGTGATATTCTTCGAGGTAGAAGTATTCACAATGAGACTCTAGATGCCCTTGGAATTAGGAAAAAAGTGGATGACTTAATTGATGGAATTGGATGGAAATCATTCTTTGATATTAATTGTCCTGCTTTTGTTGAATTGACGAGGGAGTTTTATACGACCTTTAGTTTTGATAATTCGGGCGATATTGATGCATATACTCCTGGGGTGGTTAGATATAGGTTGATGGGGCATAACTATGAAGAATCCATTACTGATTTTAATAAGTCATTGGGCTATATTTCGGAAAATGATGGGCATGAAGCGTGGTACATAAATTCGAAGATAGGATATGGGAATTGGTCTTCTATTGATACTTGGAGAAACATGTCTATTGATACTTGCCTTCATACCAATCACACTTAAACAAGATTACTTGACGATCATTCAAATAGTCCAGTTTAACTATACTACCAAAATCCCATAGTAATCTTTAGAACCAGATGCATCTTCACCTTTCACAACAACGCCATAATTTTGGGTTCTTTTATGCAAGTCATGACTCTTTGTATGAAAGCGTAACCCATTTACTATACAACCCTCATAGCGATACACTCTTTTATTAGGGCCATATGATAAGTATATCAAATCGGGATGGAGTCGTTCATTTTCTTCACTTGAAGCCGACGCGATCTACGATGGAAATTAAATATATTAGACAATAAATTGAATAATTACGCTGAAAAATATAGAAACTTACCCTTTGTTCAAACCATTTGATAAAACCATCATAATGTTCCTTTTCTACATTACGACATCGTCTCTGCATTAGCAACTCCTTATGCTCACTGCAGAAACAACATATAATGTGCATAATTGGAAAGTAAGAACATAAAAACATACGAAATATAATATAAGATGTAATAATTATAACGAGTGATAGAGAAATAATATCTTATAAATTCATCCACTTCATCACAATTCTTCAAGACATATGTATGTGCTTGCTTCAGTGATTTATCATCAAGCGGACCATATTTAGCTGCTCCTTGAGATCGAGCATTCCCACAAAAAACGGACAAACTGTTAAATCTTGGATCTCTGTAGCTTTCATAATTACGCTCTACTTTATTGAACTGAGTCTCAATATCATTCATATACATAGAGCAAAATGTCATGCATTCTTCAGCAATATACCCCTCTGCCATTGATCCTTCCGGATGTGCTTTGTTGGTAACATATTGTTTCAATTTATATAAGTACCTATATAACCAAATCGCAAACAAATAAGTATCATAGACATATTATGTTAGGAAACAGGAATTTATTAGAATTAAATGTAGTTACCAACCTCTCGATAGGATACATCCACCTATATTGTACAGGTCCCCCCAACATCGCTTCACGAACAAGATGAACCGGAAGATGCAACATGATATCAAAAAAGGCCGGAGGAAAAATTCTTTCCAACTTGCATAATGTGACACCAATTTGATTTTCAAGACTCTCCAAGTCCATTCTGTTCAAATTTCTCGAGCATATTTGTCTGAAAAAGTAACTTATGTCATGCAACGCACCAAGTACATCGTCATCTAGCAACCCACGAACAGCGATTGGCAATAATTGCTGTAAAATAATATGACAATCATGGGTTTTTAGTCCTGCAATGTGACATGTGGTTGAATTGACACGTTTTGACAAATTTGAAGCATATGCATTGATCGCACTATTTTCTACCACACAAAATAGGTATAGTATAGAATAAGTACGAGTATCGTATCCACAGGGATTGATGTATCGAAAACGCACACAATACCTCTACTAAAGAACTAATGTGATGTTTAGGCTTTTAAGAGTTTAGGATGTGGTATTTATAAACTAGGCAAATAATAAAAAGACTCAATTAAATCAAATAAGGAAACAAAGTGTGCAGGAAAATAATTAGTCAAAATTAAACAACTTAAGGCACAAGCAATTAAATAAATAAGGAAAGTGAACAAATAAGGAAAAGTGTTGATTCTAGGGAAGCCTACCTAATCAAAAATATGCAAATAATTAATGAATACAATTAACCACTTTAATCCAATCTAAATGTGATACATGCAAAAATAACTTACACCCTAATTAAAGCAATGCAAGTAGTCACTCAACGAGATCCTAATATTCTTTCGAATTGTAAGAATCGAATCAAGTGCAAGATAGAACAAGTACCAATAATATAATCAACTAGGTTCAACTAAGACACCAAATCAATTATATATGAACATATAACAATTCAATTATCAATCAAGAAAATCAAACTATTATATCATGCTTTCATGAGATCTATTATGCAATTATCCAATTAAGGCATAAACACATAACTATGCATACACAATTAATGGCCAGTTAACTATGCATGAGAATAAGCACCATGAAACATGCATCTAGATTGGAAGGCTAATTGTAAACAAAAACACTTACATAAATTCAATTAGGCATTCAATCCCTAAAATCAACTAAGGAATTTAGCTAGACATAATTAAAGTAGACATGAACACAAAAGATTGAATGAACATAATTAAAAAGTAAGAGTAAGAAAAACTTGGAATTGAATCTTGAACACGAAGAACTTCGAAACTTGAATCTTGAATAAACTTGAAAAGCTCCAATGTTGAATACAAAACTCTAAAATAAGGTACTAGATAATAAGGTGTTTGCTAGGTTAGGGTTTTACAATGCTAGACTAGGAGTATATATAGGAGAAATTTACATAAGGAAAGCCTAAACCAAAAAGGAGTCAAATTAAATAAGGAGAAAAATTCTCGGCTGGACACCTCTCGACAGACCTCTCGATCGAGAGGGTATCATTTTTGCTCTCGATCGAAAGCTGCGGCAGAAGGCACCTCTCGACACCTCTCTCGATCGAGAGGTCGATCGAGAGGCCTTCACTCGAACTCAAATCTTGATTTTCAGCTTCGATCTTCACGCCTTTTCTCGTCTCGGGGTTTTATCATCGATTTATCATCAATTTATGCCTGAAAACACAGAAAAACACCTACAAGCATAATATTGTCCCATATACTAAAAACCATATAAAACATAGACAATACTATAAAATCGAGACACAAAATCGACTCTTTTTGGCTATGAAAACAAGGTAAATTTCACCTATATCAAATCCCCCAAACTTAAACGTTGTTCGTCCCGAACAATACCAAACATAAACAATAGACTCTAGCATTGTGAACTATATAGGCCTCAAAAACTTTTCAAAACCAATACTCATGATCATGATCAAAACTATGCATACAACCTTAGCATCAATAACACAACCTATCCAACAAATTCGAAACATGTCAATCCATCAAAGAACACTCTCCAATCATGTGAGATTATGTATATAAGTGAACTCTCAACTCTCTCAAAGAAAAGATGTAATATAATGCACATCATGGGGTTCACTCAACATCAATGTAATGCAACATGTTTACCATAGGCTTGCCCCTAATCTCAACATCTCCACCTAATGTAATATTCACAAACTAAGATCAAAAAGGTCTTTGTAAAAGCTTGTAATGTAGGGACATTGGTTAAGGTAGGAAATATATAGGCTAAGTGACTCAAATTGCTCCAAATCATCAACCTCTTTTCAACTTCACCCAAAGTATAGATTTTACTCCATCTTCTACCATCCAACACCAACTACAAAACTCAATATCAAGATGCAACATATACAATCCAAGCTAACTATCCCCTTATGTTTTTTTTTTTTTTTTTTTTTTTTTTTTTTTTTTTTTTTTTTTAGAGCTCAACTAATGAATGTTCTTTCTAACAATGAACAAAGGCTCTATATTTCTTTTCTTTCTTTTTTTTTCTTTTTTTTTTTTTAAAGCTCATAGGGATAGCTAACTATACTTAATCAAGCATCTCAAATTCTTTTCTTTTTCTTTTCATACCACACCAAGATAATCTACTCAACTCCTTCCCACATCATCAACTAACTCCACTAAAGATACCCTTATCCATCCAAACCTCCTATCATCCAAGTTCAAGAAAGAAAGGCTCATAACAAGGCTCAAAAGGGGGTAAACAAAGATAATGACCAAGGTTAGTGTATGGGAATCATGTGGTACGAAAGAATGGCCTAATATCATCTCCTAGTTCATAAATATACTAAGGTCTTGACGGAGAAATAGGGCAAGTTCTAGAAACAATGAAGCATACATGATCACTCAATCAAGAAAAATAGGCATCAATATGCACCAATAGCTCAAAACTCACGGGCTCAAACTAACTAGTTCCCGACTTCATGACATGCTTCAATTTCATCAAATAAAATCGCGTCGCTTCGCCAAGGTTCCATGCATAATAAAGATCATGAATTTTCTCCAAAAATCAACAAACTTTTTCTATCATTGGCCAAATTCACAACACTATCATCACATGCTTACTTGACTCAATTTAAACCTAAGACTCAAAACAATAAAAGACTCTAACATACCCCAAAATAATACTAACAAATAAAAGACTCTCAAAGCAAGAAAACAATAAAAGTAATTAACTTAGACACTCTTTCCCTCCCCCAAACTTATTTCAAAGCATAGCAACGAAATAAGTTTAAAGAAAAGAAGTAGGCTAAGTTAAAAACTGACCTCATTGAAATGGCGGTGGGAAGGGAGGGTTGTCGGGGTTATTGGGATCGAATCGTTGATGGCTCTCCGGGTAGTGAGGATAGAAATAGTGCATCTCATGCACCATCCTATTGTAATTCTCCAAGTACGCTCGTTCATCCTCACGCCTCTTCGCCTCCTCTTCTCAAAATTTCCTCTCGTTCTCAATGTAGGCGTCGAGAGTATCAAAACGACTTCCAATAAATGTGCGAAGATCCCCCACCTCGGTTCTCAACGTTTGTACCTCTTCGCGAACTCCTCTTACTTGGGATTCAACAAACTCCCTACTATCCCAATGATAGTTGTCCATTGCTTCCATTGACTCCGTGTGCCAATCCCGCATCGTAGAGAAATCCGGAGCTCTCATATGAAAACCGGGCTGTGGAACACCCTCGTATCCTTGCTCAAAAGCATCTTCCCCTTGATAAAATCCCCGCTCATATTGCTCAGCCTCGTCTTCATCTTCTTCCTCCTCATCATCATCACCACCTTCGTCGGGTTTTGGACCTCCCTCAGCCCACATAAGCTCCTTGTGTTGAGGAGAATCCATCTTTCCGTTCCCTCTTCGCAGCTTCTCGTTCCCGATCACCTCCGTCAAATAACTGTTCGGAAGCGGAAAGAGATAAATGCCACTC
Source organism: Thymus mandschuricus (assembly GCA_029379335.1). Lineage (NCBI taxonomy): Eukaryota > Viridiplantae > Streptophyta > Magnoliopsida > Lamiales > Lamiaceae > Thymus > Thymus mandschuricus. The sequence continues at coordinate 4,627,903 of CM057072.1, forward strand.
ATCCCATGTAACTTGAAGAACCACCCGGACGTGTCATATGAAATCATCCTTGCAAGCTCCAACGTCCGTCTATCTACAAAGATGGACGTAGATACGGGCTGCTCACCAATCGGAATGTTGAAGTGTTCGGCAATGGGAGTGACGAAAGCTCCTATCCCGATCTTTTGCCCCCCGAACAAGTATGCTTGGCTCTCCATATGATCGACGAGGTAAAGGGCTGCATTTTGTGAATGTCCTCGCAAGGAAGTCCAAATAAGATGAGCGTCGGTGGCAAGGAAGGTGCCGGAGTCATGACGGGAGTGAATGGTGCACGAGATCAGCCTATGGAAGTAGCGAATCGTGGGATTCCGAATTGAGGTGGCCTTTGCTTTCGCCGGGTTGTAGGATCTCGTTCTTTCCTCCTCAAAATCCACGAAGTGTGCCCACAAATCTTGCAAATCCGGATGATTGTTGCCAATATATTCACCATGCTTGTTTCCTCCAATGATATCGTTAAGTTGATCCATATCAAGCTCTCTCGGTTGACCACCAAGTTGGAAACGAATGACATGGGGCACTTGGTTGACTCGCTCCACTACCAACGTTGAGAGGAACTCCACCGTGAGAATGTGGTAGGTGAAGTGATTCCCTTGAAATATGTTGGTGAAGCCTCCTCGTTGCATCAATTGGGTGATCTCATTAGCTATTCCCATCGCTGCCACCGTCTCTTGATGTAGGAAACGACAGTGCTTGTGCTTGAGTTGCACAAGGTGGGACCATCTCCTCTTTGACTCCGCCGTCGTGAGCTTGAGTTTGAACGCCTTGGGCTCCAAACTTGAGGGCATCGACCTCGCCGGCGGTATTCTAGTCTCCGGGATAGTCTTGTCATTCTTCCATGTCTCATTTCCCTTGCTCGAAGAGGTGACCTTTTCTTTTCCTTTGCCTTTGCCCGAAGAGGTTGAAGCGACATTCTTGCCCTTGTCTCGTGCCATTTTTTTTAGTACCTAAAAGTATCACAAATCAATACAAGGGATGCAAGAATAAAGCAATTTAAATCATCTTCCCCCAAACTTCAACCAAACTCAATTCTCCCCCATTATCAACTCAATTTCATCACCAATTTAAACAATCACCACAATACTCCTCCATAATCATGAACTTATAATCACAAAATCTCAATCTCGTGTATATAGATACCAACGAATCTTCAATAATTCATAGACAAATATAAAGACTCATTCGATTATCAATACACAATTCTCTCCGCATTCATCCATGAATTCAATTCATACAAATAATTCAATGAATTCCATGAATCCAATCTATCATGCTCAATCTAATACCCAATCTATCAATTCAATAAATTTAACCATCAAAATTGAATTTTAATCGGTCAAAACATGCGAAATCATGTAAAGAATCAAGAATTGATAACAAGAGAGCAAGAAATCGAGTACCTTTTGACGAATTGAAGAAGGAAATTGAGAGTTCTTGTGTGTGCTTAAGAGAATTTGTGAGTTATGAGAGAATGGTATGTGAGTTGTGTGCAAAAGGTGTATTTAAAGGAGTAAATAAACCTGGTCAAAGTCGGAATGTGCGCCGTCAACGACCCTCTCGATCGACCTCTCGATCGAGAGACCTGTCGAGAGGTAGCTACTGGAATCTGAATTTTGACCTCTCGATCGACCTCTCGATCGAGAGAGGTGTCGAGAGGTGCTGCACTGTACGTTCTGACCTCCCCTCTCGATCGAAAACACGGGGGTCTCGATCGAGAGGCTTCACGTGACACACCTGGGAAATTAAAAATTCAAAACCTCTCGATACACCTCTCGATCGAGAGAGGTGTCGAAAGACCCCTACTGTATGCTAACATTTCACCTCTCGAACGACCTCTCGATCGAGAGAGGTGTCGAGAGGTCCTGCTCGATTTTATTTTCTACACAACTTTTTAACATTCGTTAGTATATTAAGGGGTTCGACTCTAAAATACGAAATTTGACTCAAACCTACGAAAAATAAACTACCTAAGACTCTAAAACGTAAAACGAAACAAAATAAAAACGGGATACGAATATTGGGTTACCTCCCAACAAGTGCTACGTTTTACGTCTTTAGCCCGACGATACCTCCTTTCTACTTTGGATCATCGAGGTAAGTGGCCGCTTTCTTAGGGAATAGAGGCATCGGCTTGAAGTAGTGCTTGAGGCGATGTCCATTCACTACGAATTTCTCACCATCGTTCTTCAACACCTCGAATGCACCATTCTTCAAGTCCTTGTAAATGACGTACGGCCCCGACCACTTACTTTGCAATTTTCCTGGAAATAAACGAAGTCGAGAATTAAAAACAAGAACATCATCACCAATTTCAAACTTACGCTTTTTGATGCTCAAGTCGTGGAATCTTGCAGCTCGTTCCTTGTAAATCCTCGAATTTTCGAATGCTTCGTTTCTCCATTCATCAAGTTCCAACAAGTCGTCACATCTTTGGCCCATGGCTTCCTTGAACTCGAAGTTGATCCTTCTCATCGCCCAATAAGCTTTATGCTCCAACTCCATTGGTAAATGGCAAGATTTGCCAAATAGCAATTGATATGGCGACCTCCCAATTGGTGTCTTGAAAGCCGTCCTATAAGCCCACAGTGCGTCATCCAAGTACTTCGCCCACTCCTTTTTGTTGGTGACGGTTTTCTCCAAGATTTGCTTGATCTCTCGATTAGCTAACTCGGCTTGACCGTTTGCTTGAGGGTGGTAGGGCGATGTGACCTTGTGCTTGACTCCGTATTTTGCAAGAAGCGATCCTAACCAACGATTGTTGAAGTGGCTCCCCCCATCACTAAGCAAAGCCCTCGGAGTTCCAAACCGAGTCAAAATATTTCGCTGGAGGAATTTGATCACCACCTTCGAATCGTTGGTTGTAGTCGGAATGGCCTCGACCCATCTAGAAACATACTCCACCGCAAGTAAAATGTAGGAGAACCCTTGAGACTTGGGAAAAGGACCCATGAAATCAATCCCCCAAACATCGAAGAGCTCCACTTCCATGATAGTTCGTTGCGGCATCTCGTCCCTCTTCGTGATATTCCCCATCCTTTGGCATCGATCACATGACTTGATGAACTCATGGCAATCCTTGTAGATCGACGGCCAATAGAAACCACTATGAAAGATCTTGAGGGCGGTCCGATTCGCTGCAAAGTGTCACCCATTCGGAGCGCTATGGCAATCTTCGATGATCTTCTTCCATTCCGATTGTCGAACACATCGCCTTATAACTCCATCGGCACACCTCCTATACAAGTATGGATCATCCCAATAATAGAACTTACAATCGTGGAGGAACTTCTTCTTTTGGTGAGACGATAGATCCTTGGGCACATGATGGATCACCAAATAGTTGACGATGTCGGCGAACCAAGGTATCAAATCGTCCATCTGAAAAATCTGCTCATCGGGGAAGCTCTCCTTGATTGCAATTTTTGAATCCTCTCCTTCCACGGGCTGCTCGAGTCTCGAGAGATGGTCGGCCACCACGTTTTCGCATCCTTTCCTATCCTTGATCTCCATGTCGAACTCTTGAAGAAGCAAAATCCAACGAACTAACCTTGGCTTCGAGTCCTTCTTGTTGAATAGATAGCGAATGGCGGCATGGTCGGTGTGCACAATCGTGTGAGATCCCACCAAATAAGGTCTAAACTTGTCAAAAGCGTAGACCACAGCAAGTAACTCCTTCTCCGTGGTGGTGTAATTCCTTTGAGCCGAGTCCAACGTCTTACTAGCATAGTAGATCACTCGGAATAGCTTCTCCCTTTTCTGCCCCAAAACTGCTCCTACCGCCCAACCGCTTGCATCGCACATGAGCTCGAACGGGGCACTCCAATCCGGCGACACCAAGACGGGAGTAGAGATAAGCGCCTTCTTCAATGTCTCGAAGGCTTCCAAGCACTCATAATCGAACACGAACTTGACATCTTTCTCGAGCAATCCACACAACGGCTTTGTGATCTTCGAGAAATCCTTGATAAATCTCCTATAGAAGCCGACATGTCCTAAGAAACTTCTCACCGATTTGACATTGGTTGGCGGTGGCAACTTCTCGATGGCTACAACTTTGGCTCGATCCACCTCCAAACCATATGAAGACACCTTGTGACCTAGTACAACTCCTTCTTGAACCATGAAGTGGCATTTCTCCCAATTGAGAACGAGATTCTTCTCTTCGCATCTTTGAAGTACCGTGGCAAGATTCTCCAAACATTGATCAAAAGAAGGACCAAAGACTGAAAAATCATCCATAAATACCTCCATGATATTTTCGATCAATCCGTGGAAGATGGCCATCATGCACCTTTGGAAAGTGGCCGGTGCATTGCATAATCCGAACGGCATCCTCCTATAAGTGAAGACTCCATATGGGCATGTGAATGCCGTCTTGTGTTGGTCCTCCGGAGTGATGGCGATTTGATTGTAGCCGGAGTATCCGTCGAGAAAGCAATAATACTCATGGCCGGCTAGACGATCAAGCATTTGATCTACGAATGGGAGGGGAAAGTGATCCTTCCTTGTTGCTGCGTTGAGAAGACGATAATCAATGCACACTCGCCATCCCGTGACGAGCCTTGTCGCGATCAGCTCTCCTTTCTCGTCGTTGATGACCGTCATGCCTCCTTTCTTTGACACCACTTGAGTAGGACTCACCCACTCACTATCCGAAATGGCATAGATCATGCCGGCATCAAGCAATTTCAGCACCTCCTTCCTCACAACTTCTTGCATGGCTGGGTTCAATCGTCTTTGGGGTTGGACTCTTGGGCGATGGCCTTCCTCGAGCAAGATTCTATGCATGCAAATCGTAGGACTTATACCTTTGATGTCGGCAATCGTCCATCCAATTGCAGATTTGTGCTCCCTTAGCACCCTCAATAGCTTGTCCGTGTTTGCCTCCGTGAGATGAGAAGATACGATCACCGGGTATGTCTCTTCTTCTCCTAAGAACTTGTACTTGAGGTGCTCGGGTAATGGCTTCAATTCCACCTTAGGGGCTGCATCCTTCTTCTCTTCCTCTTCGAAAAATCCGTCGTCCACCTTCTTGTTGATATCGAGATAAGAAACCTCCTTGTGGTGACTCGATGGTCGGTTGGCCTCCAACTGATTGAGATACTCGAGTATCTCGTCGCAAGCTTCATCCAACTCCTCGTAGGCATAGAGAGAATTCGAAATACAATGGTTAAGTGCCTCCTCCGAAGTAGGTGGTGTCAATGTCTCGATGGAGAAGATATCCTCACGTTGATCGTCGGGTCTCTTCATAGCTTCGTAGATAGAAATTTTCAGTTCCTCCCCGTTGACTCGAAATGTGAGGTCTCCATCTTGAACATCGATCAATGCTCTTCCCATTGCTAAGAATGGCCGTCCCAAGATCAAAGGTTGATTTGTATCCTCGGGCATGTCCAAGACTACGAAATTTGCCGGAAAGACGAGGTTGTGCACTTGAACGAGAACGTCCTCTACTATCCCCCTTGGATAAGAAACTGATCGATCCGCCATAAGTAGAGAGATGGTGGTTGGCTTCATCTTCCCGATCTTGAGCCGGTTGAATATAGGGAGAGGCATCAAATTTATGCTAGCACCAAGATCACATAGCACATTTTGGAAGATTTGATCACCAATCTTGCATGACAAAGTGAATCTTCCGGGATCCTTTTGCTTCAATGGTAGCTTCCTTTGGATCACCGCGCTGCACTCCTCCGTGAGATTGATCGTCTCGAACTTCCCCCACTTCTTCTTCCCCGAAACCGCATCCTTGATGAACTTCATGTGGTTGGGCATGCCTCGGAGAGCATCGAGAAGTGGTATGTTGATGTTGACCTTTTGTAGTATCTCCATGAAGCGTTGATACTTCTCGTCTTGCTTCGTCTTGGTCAATCGTTGCGGGAAGGGGGCCTTCGGAGTGTAAGTCGGAAGTTGGTGCGGCTGCTGGGCCTCTCGACCGACCTCTCGATCGAGAGAGGTGTCGAGAGGTCCCTTCTGACTTTGCTTTTTGACCTCTCGATTGACCTCTCGATCGAGAGAGGTGTCGAGAGGGTCAATTTGAATTTCCTCGTCGTATACCTCTCGATCCTCCTCTCGATTGAGAGAGGTGTCGAGAGGTGAATTCTGACCTCCAGTATGGACCTCTCGATCGACCTCTCGATCGAGAGGGGTGTCGAGAGGCCCTCGCCTCGGCTCTTGGATCCTCGTTTCCTCGAGCACCACATTCTTGAAGTTCCCGACTCCTTTCTTCTCAGCTTCCAAGGATGGATTTGTGTATGTAGTGCCACTCAGAAGCTCAATAGCATGAACGTGATGGTTGTTCTTCGGGTTTTGCTCCGTGTTGCTTGGGAATTGGCCGGGCTTATGGACTCCTCCTTGAACGTTGGCTATTTGACTCATTTGCGTCTCCAACATTTGCATTTGCTTGGTCAACGCATTGATGCTACTAGCCAAGTTGTTGGTTGATGTACTTTGAGTGAGCTCCAACGTCCTCAACTTTGCATCTTGTTGTGTCATCCTCATCTCCGATTGAGCCATATATTGACGAATCAAATCATCGGTAGACAATTCCTTCTTGGGCTCTTGGATGACTCCGTTCTCAACATGGAAGCCGGGAGGTGGTTGCAATGCGTTGCTTGGATTGGCATAGGAGAAGTTCGGATGATTTCGGTTGTTGGGAACATATGGTTTCTTGTACCCTCCTTGGTAGTTCGAACCTCCTTGTCCTCCTTGCCCTCCTTGCCACTTGTTTCCTTGATTCGGTTGCCACTTGCCCCCTTGCTGCACAAAATTGGCATCTTCCTCTTCGGTTGGGTTTGCTTGATCATCCGTGATAGCATCGCACCGAAGTACTCCTTTCTTGATAGAATCCAACTCATTTGCTGTTTTTGTATACTTCTCCATCAAGTCCTCGTAAGCATCGATCCCAATGTTGGCAACTCTCCTTCTTCCAAGCCGTCGATCGGTAGCCTCTTCATAGCTCGAATTTACGGTCAGCTCAATAATCTCCATAGCCACTTCATACTCATTGTTCAAGAATCCTCCCTTCGAAGCGTAATCGAGCTCCTTCCTACACAACTTGTTCAAACCCCGATAGAAGCACGTGATTTGATCCTCCTTACTAATCCCATGATTCGGGCATGCTCGAAGTAACTTCTTGAACCTCCCCCACGCCTCATAAAAGTGCTCATCCTCATATTGTTGAAATTGGTTGATCTCATTGATAAGCTTTTGAGCCCTCGAAGGTGGGAAGAACTTGTTGAGAAACTTTGTGCACATCTCAGCCCAAGTAGTGACCTCCTTCATGTCCAATCCATCCAACCACTCTCTTGCATCGTCCTTGAGAGACCACACGAAGAGACTAAGCTTGAGGTAGTCCGAAGATACTCCATTGGCTTTGTATGTAGCACATATGTCCAGAAATTGCTTCAAGTGCGCGTTGGGATCCTCCGCCGGTGATCCTCCGTATTGATTGTTTTGCACCATGTTGATGAGGGACGTCTTGAACTCGTAGTTGTTAGCTTCCGTGGTCCCCCACCTCCTTGCTGAAATTGGTCCACGACCGGTTTGAACCGATCGTTCAACGTCCTCCTCACTTGATCCGCCATTGAATCGAAACTCCTTGGTGAATCGGGTGGTGAAGAGAGGGGTGTATCGATCTTCTTTGCCTCCTTTCCTCGCCTCAATGCTCGAAGAGAGCGCTCTAACTCCAAGTCTATAGGAATAGGATTTATCCCTTTAGACCTTGTGGTCATGCACTACCTAAAACCAAAGAGAAGAAAAGAAAAACGTTAGATCAATAAACCGAAAACAGAAAATTAAAGCGCCTAAATCACCTATTAATTCTATTTCAAAATATGTATGTGAAATCTAATCAATCCCCGGCAACGGCGCCAAAATTTGATCGCACTATTTTCTACCACACAAAATAGGTATAGTATAGAATAAGTACGAGTATCGTATCCACAGGGATTGATGTATCGAAAACGCACACAATACCTCTACTAAAGAACTAATGTGATGTTTAGGCTTTTAAGAGTTTAGGATGTGGTATTTATAAACTAGGCAAATAATAAAAAGACTCAATTAAATCAAATAAGGAAACAAAGTGTGCAGGAAAATAATTAGTCAAAATTAAACAACTTAAGGCACAAGCAATTAAATAAATAAGGAAAGTGAACAAATAAGGAAAAGTGTTGATTCTAGGGAAGCCTACCTAATCAAAAATATGCAAATAATTAATGAATACAATTAACCACTTTAATCCAATCTAAATGTGATACATGCAAAAATAACTTACACCCTAATTAAAGCAATGCAAGTAGTCACTCAACGAGATCCTAATATTCTTTCGAATTGTAAGAATCGAATCAAGTGCAAGATAGAACAAGTACCAATAATATAATCAACTAGGTTCAACTAAGACACCAAATCAATTATATATGAACATATAACAATTCAATTATCAATCAAGAAAATCAAACTATTATATCATGCTTTCATGAGATCTATTATGCAATTATCCAATTAAGGCATAAACACATAACTATGCATACACAATTAATGGCCAGTTAACTATGCATGAGAATAAGCACCATGAAACATGCATCTAGATTGGAAGGCTAATTGTAAACAAAAACACTTACATAAATTCAATTAGGCATTCAATCCCTAAAATCAACTAAGGAATTTAGCAAGACATAATTAAAGTAGACATGAACACAAAAGATTGAATGAACATAATTAAAAAGTAAGAGTAAGAAAAACTTGGAATTGAATCTTGAACACGAAGAACTTCGAAACTTGAATCTTGAATAAACTTGAAAAGCTCCAATGTTGAATACAAAACTCTAAAATAAGGTACTAGATAATAAGGTGTTTGCTAGGTTAGGGTTTTACAATGCTAGACTAGGAGTATATATAGGAGAAATTTACATAAGGAAAGCCTAAACCAAAAAGGAGTCAAATTAAATAAGGAGAAAAATTCTCGGCTGGACACCTCTCGACAGACCTCTCGATCGAGAGGGTATCATTTTTGCTCTCGATCGAAAGCTGCGGCAGAAGGCACCTCTCGACACCTCTCTCGATCGAGAGGTCGATCGAGAGGCCTTCACTCGAACTCAAATCTTGATTTTCAGCTTCGATCTTCACGCCTTTTCTCGTCTCGGGGTTTTATCATCGATTTATCATCAATTTATGCCTGAAAACACAGAAAAACACCTACAAGCATAATATTGTCCCATATACTAAAAACCATATAAAACATAGACAATACTATAAAATCGAGACACAAAATCGACTCTTTTTGGCTATGAAAACAAGGTAAATTTCACCTATATCATGCATCCGGATACTTCACCGAGGATAGGAATGCACACATCTTTCTTTTTTCAGTCAAACTGAGTCAGGCTCATGTTTGAGAAAGGATTAAAACCATCACTTGCTAAACCAAGTCTAACATTGCGAGGCTCTAGTCCAAATGATTCATATTTCTTGTCGAATTCTTTCCATTCTTCGCCATCAGCAGGATGTCTTAACACACCATCATCTGTGCGCTTTTCCTTGTGCCATCTCATATCCTTTGCAGTTTTCTTAAACATAAAAAGCTTCTGGAGTCTAGGCTTCAATGGGAAATAGCGTAAAATCTTTTGAGGAACCTTTTTACGCTTTTTCCCATTATTTCCTTCCTTATCAACGTCCACAAATTTATATCGGGGTTCTGCGCAATTCGGGCACTGTTCATCTTTCTCATGCTTGTTTCTAAACAATACACAATCATTGATACAAGCATGAATCTTCTCATAGTCCAACCCAAGACCTCGAATCATTGTTTTAGCCTCATAGTACGAGCTTGGAAGCGAGTCACCATCCGGTAAGGCCTTTTTTAACACGTCGAGTAACATAGAGAAAGATTTATTGCTCCATGTGTGCATTATTTTGATATGCATCAAGGTTAGAACAAACGACAACTTACTGTAGCTCTTGCAACCTGGATACAACTCCTTATCAGCATCTTTTAGCAATTTCATAAATTTCTTCGAGTCAAACTTTGGGATTGAATTCTCATCACTTGTTCCCTCCTTTGATAAATTTATCCTAGATGGAGCATAAATATCCTCTAGCATAGCCTGTGTATCAACTAAATCATTTGTATCCCCATCCATATCATCAGTCATACCTTCCCCATCTTCAGAATCACTAAGTTCTTCTTCGCCATGAAGACTCCACCTAACATATTCTTTGAGAAATCCGTATGCAAACAAATCAGCCTCAACATTATCCCGATCCTGGAATAAAACATTGTTGCATCTTGTACAAGGACATCTAATTTGCTCCGTTGAATCTTTAGAAGAATATGCAAAATTCAAAAATTCACGCATAACGAGGGAGCCTTCTATCATCAAGTGCAATCCACGTCTTATCCATGGAGAAAATCTAATAGGTGATGTATAATTAGTCTAATCTATATATGATGTAGAGAAATAGGTTTATAAGCAAATAATTTAAAATTTGAGAGAAATTAAAAACCTGGATTTCCGAAGAGCAACGCCTGATGTAGGAGATGATCACTCGTTTTTTCTTGTAGAAACGTTATCTGTAGACGAAAATATGTTTTGATAAACAATATGCTCTTTTTTTAGGTATCATAATATATATATATATATATATATATATATATATATATATATATATATATATATATATATATATATAGTTTAGGTTTAAATAGGTTTAAATAGTTTGTTTGCGTATTAATGGAAAAAAAAAATCGACTGTTCGCAAATAAGCGTGGCCACGCTTTTTTATAAATAAAATCTTCCAGCGTATGGTTAATCGTGAATGTTTAGGGTTTGAGCGTGACCACGCTTATTGTAAGAAACTGTTTGTTTATGCGTTGTAAAAAAAATAAAATTCGTTCATAAATTTAATAACTATGCATTAATGCTTATTTTGTTTTAGTGACAACATAAGTAATATGGTCATATATTCTATTTACAGTGACATATATAATACCGTCACTATGCTATAGTGACACTATATAGTGGCAACCATAATATGTATCGCTATGCAATATTTTTTGTCACGGTGTAAATTATTGTCACAATATTTTGTGTATACAGTGACAACTATATTGTTGATGCAAATATATAGTGACAATATTTAGTGATAAGAATATAAGCTGTCAAGTTATTATTTTTTTGTGACAAAAGAAATAATAGTCACTAATCACCCGGATATAGTGACAAGAGGTCGATATGTCACTAACATATAGTGATGACAAAATTTGACAACAACACAATATGTCACTATTTTATTAATTTGTGACATACAACATTGTTGTCACTACACCTATATTTGTAGTGATAATCAAAACATCGTCGCTGATCTACAGTGACGCAACATGGTGACAATGGGAAACTTTGTCGCTGATGTACAATAATGTGACAATGAAAATTATTGTCACTAAAACCATTATTATAGTGACAATTTTATTATTGTCAAAAAGAATGTCGTCACTACACACTATTTTTTTTGTAGTGAAGCGTATTTCCAAGCGTAGCGGAAGCTCTATTCTTAAATAGCACAACAACAATCCTCTTTAGCCACGTCTGCTCTACCAGCTCCTTAATCTGCAAAACATTTGGAAAGGAATTGTAGGGCTGAGTACTAATGCACTCAGTGGGGTTATGCCAAAAACATTTACTATAAAAAGAATATTCATGATAATAAAGCATACATAGAAGGGTTTTAAAATCATATAACTTCCATGCACACCCAAAACTCATTTACGTTGATTGCGATGCGGATTACCACGTTACTCTTATACCGATCCCAGGATGTACCACTGCCGGATCCCTTTCTGATGGAGCCTATAGTTTAACTTTCACCGATCCCGGGACGTACCACTGTCGGATCCCTTTTCATGATGGAGCCATAGTTTGAAGACAATGGAGTATTTCATCCACTAGTTCTCCCCTCGAAGTTAGAACCAATTGGTGATCAACCCAATGATATCTAACCGTGCGCACAGCCCCTCGATTAGTGTGTTAGACCAATCGAAAGACCCGATCGTAAACATAAGAGCATTAAACATGTAATCACGCATCAAAACATTTTTCATGGATAATCCCATAGTTTAGAGCTTACTAACTCAAAATAATATTTTGAAAAGAGAAACCCCACCTTATAACCAAAATACCAAAATAACTTGATTTACAGGATCCTCTTCTTCTCTCTAACCGGGATGCTTTCTTTGAAACTAATTCCTATAAACTCCGCTAATGATTTATGGAATTGATGCAATTTTGAGAGGAATGAAATGGAAGGCTTGGGGCGTCTATTTATAAGCAATGATAAGTTGCTTAATCACCCACATAGCTTGGAGTAGTCACCTAGCTATATTAATAGGCTAGGGACGTGTAGGATTTTGGAAGAGATAACAATTCACTCATCTTATCTAATTAATACATGTGGCATGCATATTTCTTATGGAATTAATATATAGTACTATTTATTGCATGAACTAATTTACGTAGTATATATATTAATAGTCATGCATGTTTACGTTCCATGCATATGCCATATTTAAGGTCCCACTAAACTATGGAAATATATTAGAGTTATTTTAAGATTATAAAAATAATAATTAAAGTCTTATATAAGAATTGTTTTGAATATATATATATATATATATATATATATATATATATATATATATATATATATATATATATATATATATATATATATATATTAGGGATATTACAGGAAGAGAACCGCCTAAATTTTGGATGATTTCAAATTTCAATTCCGCCGCGTCTTATTTCGATGTTGGAGGGTTTTTTTAAGCGAAGGGCGGCAAACGGAGAAACTAAAGGGGAAAAAAAAAACGAATTTTAATTTTAATCTTTTTCACCTTCTATCCTTTAAGATTTTCTCATCTATTTGATCTTTATCTCTTATATCTATTAATTTTATAAATAAAGGTTGACTGTTTAATAAATAATTTTCTAAACAAAAAATCAATTTTAATTTTGGATTATAAAAAAACGATTGATACACAAGATATTGAACACATTTTATTAATTGAAAATACATCAACTATGAATTATAATTAATTGATTTAATACAAAAACAATAATAGAAGAAAAACTACATAAAGGTCACTGCTTTTTTATTTTTGCCACGTATATAATTAATAACAATATAGAGTTATTTAACCACACATATATAATTATGTGTCGCAAAACACCTTTAACAATTTGCCACGTTGGCACACAAATGCAAAAAGAAATTTAATTCAATTAAAAAAGTAAAATAAAAAATGACGATAAAAAAATAAATGTTAGTAAACCCTTTTTGCCACACATTATAAATGTCAAAATTTGTGCAAATATGTCAATTTGATTTACTTACACATATTTCATTATGTGTGGTTAAATAACCACACATAATAATGTGTGATTAAATAACCACACATAATAATGTGTGATTAATTTATGTGTAGGTAAAAGTTAAATTTCTTGTAGTGTTCCTCCGCTATTTCCATGCATAACCCTAGGCGGCCTTCTAACCCTAGTTTTGGGGTAGTGTCGACAACGTCGATGTCGTCGCCGATTCAACAACCACCACAGTCGGCCGGTGGGATCGTGCCGACGCAGGGAGCGCAACCACCACAGTCGGGGGGAGGGACCGTGCAGGTTCCGGTGGACACGTTGATTAGCGTGCTGCAACAGCTCACGGCGAAGGGGTCCTCCTCCGATCTGCAGCATATCAGGTCGCAGTTCCATCACCCCTCCTCTCGTTCGGAGTCGGATTCTTCCTATAGACAGTACGGGGATTGGAAAACGCCTCCGTGGGCGTCGGAGAGCATCGTTACGGCCTCGACGGCGGTATCGCTACCGCCTTGGCAGCCCCCAACGTCGGCTGCAGGTTTTCCGTCGGCGGATTCGCCTATGCCCTTTCAACCGCCTTACTCCGGGTATGCCTCGAGGCCGCCAGATGTCCCTGTGCAGACGGCGTGGGACCGGCCGAATCCTCACCAGCCCTCTGGCCTGTCCTCGTCTTCGACGGCATGGGATCGCCCTCGAGTACGGGGGACTGAAAGCTATGACCCAGCAGCTTCCCAAGGTGGTTCGCACTCCGCTCCGCCTGACCCGACAAGGCTCATAATGGAACCGCCCATGTTCGATGGTTCTGACGTGCAAAGCTGGGTAACGCGTATACAATATTATTTCGATTATATTTCGTTACCCCCTGATCAACGCTTACACTTCGTTGTTTTGTTGTTTGCTCCGCCAGCGCCGGAATGGGTCTTCGCGTATCGGGCGAACAACCCTCATGCTACGTGGCCGAGGTTCTTGGATGATGTGCGCCGTAGATTTGACCCACACTATTTTGTGGATTACATGGAGTTGTTGTCCAAACTCACACAGTCGGGCCCGATTTCCGAATATAATGCGGAGTTTGAGAAATTGATGAATCGCATTCAAGGCCTTACGGAACCTATACTCATTCCTATGTATATTGGGGGCTTGTTGGGAAACGGCTGATTGAAAGCCGCCCCGACCCAGATCTTGGTTCGGATGTGTTGATTCGATCGTGCACATAAATTCATGCAACGGTTCGAGTACATACCTTGATTATGAAGAACGTGCAATCTGAGTCGTGTCTGATCGATCTACGGTTCTGATCTTCTAGGATGTGATCCCACACCTTGAAATCCGAGACTTGGTGGGCGTCTCGAGATCACTGGAACCTCGATCTTCTTCACACTCAGACTCGGCCGACTCTCTCTCTCTCACCCTCGATTTCTGCGCCAATCTCACAGAGAGAATTCTGGTGGCTAGGTCAGATTATATGAACTAGGGTTTTATGAGAGACTTGAGAGTATATATATGTGGTTCATAAATAAGGAGATATGATTCCTTATTTATCTCCAACCATATCTTTGCCATCCCATATTTATTCCTTTCCATAACTTACAAATCTTATTCCCTAATTAATACGGAATTAATAAGGAATTAATCTGTTCAGTTATGCAGCTGTATATCCGGATTTAATTCTAACAAATAGAATTTAATCCTAATTCCAGTAGAAGAAAAAATAAATAAATATATACTAAATATATTTATATATGATATTTATCCCCATAAGATTTAATTAAATAAATATTATCTTATTAGATTTAATCTTATCCGTGAATAACTAAATAATAAATAATTAGATTTAATCCCACAGGATATAAATCTCAATTAATTATATTTATTATCCATTCACCGGATATAAATCCAATATATATCATATACCGGGCCTGAGTACAATTATTGAGTCCAGACTCAATAATACTATTTAGATCGATTCTCGAGGTCTGTTTGGGCCATCCTAGGGATCGAATACCAGACAGAGTTGGACCTTATCTAATTCGATATTTCCATGTCCACCCCTGAACATGTATCTCATTAGAACTATGACGCACTCCACTAAAGTGTCATAGCTGAATCACCGCTCTGTCCCAATTATGTAGATTGGGTTGGTATTTTGTTTAGTTCGACCCCCGTGTTTAAGACCTTCCATATCCATTAATCAATTAGAGCTACCATGACTGCTCCTAATTGTTAACATCTATTCCTCAGGTAGTACCCGTTCACTCCTCATTATTATACCTGAACTTAATCAGCATGCATGACTTGGTATAATAAACATTGTGAACTCCCTGAGGGGATATCGTCAGCCTGCACTCACACAGGACACGGCTTGTTGATAACACTTATTAGACATACTATGCATCTCCGTGTTACCCAAAGTACGACTGATTAAGATGAACTAACGAAGTTCATATCTTCGTAAATCAAAGCAACATCGAAGAATACATATACATCTAATAGTTTACCAAGGTTAAGATCGAGCTAGAGCCTGAGATCTATAGCTCTTCACCTATATCACCTCTGATATAGGGTCAGTATCAGAAGAGCATTATCTCTGTTGATCCTTCAATACGTTCCACCGTACCAGCATAATAAGTGATTAGGACTCATCACTACCATTAAGCTGCAGTCAAGACCGACAGCTCAGCCCAAGCTGTCTCGACTGTGAACTGTTTATATCTCATCATTATTAACGACCTTCGTGATCCTCTCCGAACTCAGATCGACACGTGGTCTAAAACATGAGATAATGGGCTTTATTCTTGCTTAAACATATTCTTCCAGATAGGGATTGTTAACAGTGGACCTGTGTCGTAACCACTAAAACAACTGGTTTTGCTTTAGTTATACAACAACCCCAACAATCTCCCACTTATACTAAAGTAAAACCTTTTAGTATACCAACGCGTCTACGGGAAACCATATGACTTCATCCATGTACAATGTTAACAATCGCACGATCGCAATCGTTAACAACCATCATACACTTTTTCTCCCACTTATACTCAAAGATTTTACCTTTACCTTGTACCTTCTAGTGGGAGGTTCACTAAGACATGTCAGCCACGTGCTACAGTATACCTGACATGGTGCACTTAGTGAAGGAACCGTCATCGTACATTCCTCTAGTGTTTCTATTTTCTCCACGAAATCGCCTTATTTAAGGTACTCACTATGTTGTTACCGGCATTTCCAAATCTCTAAAATTCGCCACTGCACTTAGAATCCTTCCAGGGGGTGTAAGAATTCTAGCAAATTTGAGATTACTGCCAATTCACGAAGTCAAACCCTGAATTATCTAGCTCCCTCTCAGCATTTCACTGCGTGAGAATCTTCAAGATAATTCTGCTTCTTACATGAATCCATAGTAAAAGGTCGATGATGTCGTTTCTAGCTACCATTCGATTATCCGTGTCCACAAACATGATGGACTATATCCGTTACCATGCACACAGCACTAACATATATTTGGCTCCTTATGCAACACGCAGGTGTATTGCAAGCTTTGCCAAGACAGTAGTCTATGAAGAGTACTTGAATAATGTTGTACTATCCGCAGATATGTCTAACATTACTCCTAACCTTCATTCTAAACTGTTCGGATAATCACCACTTATTGTGTCAGATAATACTTTCACACCTTATTCAAGTGCTAGTAATATTATCACACAATGTACAAGACAACCATTTCAACGTCTTTTGTAGATGAGAGATATATCATTTGTCAACACATTTCATAAAACGAATTTATATGTGTTGTTTGACAAATGAATGCTTTAAATCATTTAACTACACATTTCTATGTGTTTGTCCCGAAACATAGAACCTTTGAGGAAATTCTTCCCTTTTCTCAAATTACATCCATGTTTCCTCATGTATGTCCTCAACGAATATGAGCATACAACTTGCAAGTCTTTTGAGTGTTAAACTCATAGACTAATCAATGATAAGCAACTTCTTTCATCTAACTTATCCTTTACTAGTCAACTTGGTTTGTTCATTATCCAAGAAAACTAGATTTCTTGATGAACAATTTACCATTTTCGAGACATACCCGAAAAAGCTCCCACTGTGACAAGGATCCTAAAATAATCTTGTGCAGATCCTTTTGGTTATCTGTCTTGTACTTCCGGCCTTATGATGTTCCAATCCATAATTTCTTTTTATTCTTGGACGTTAAACAAGAATAAATGATTGTCTTTCCTTGAAAAATAACTACTTGTCCAACTAATTACTAAATCAATCATTGAAATTGCGACACTTCATGTGCAAATTATCCTTATTTCCGAACAGATTTAACCAATGAAACTTACAATTAGCATTTCCGTGGGAAGGGAAAACGCGATCGCAGCGCGAATGCTAATCAATTCATAATAAATCACAATGAAATCTATGATTAACATGAGTGCTAATCACTTCATTTCAAATAAGGAAAGGAAATAGATTTAGACATAGTGACATAGTATTTTGTTAAAAGACAATATTGAACAAGAAGTACCACATTTATCATAACACATTTTGGAATATCCTTCAAAATTCACAGTTATTACTCCCACTACGAATGATATATCAAAACAACCAGTATTAAAGAAGTAAATCCTTAATACAATGTAACAAAATAATCATCCATTAATATCCAAAACATAAGTATCCTGCCAAAACAAGGCAACCAAATGTGGTAAAAGAGTAATAAACCAGAATCTAGTATCCAAAAACTAAGATAAAATGTAAGATAGAAATCTCCAAGTCTGCTAGACAACTGTATCAACTGAATGTTGCTTGTCGAGCTCAAGAACTTGAAGTCGTCCTACTCTTTCCTTGTAGTCGAACCTACAAAGATTGCAACAAACCACAATTAGTATCCACTAGTTAAATCCGTCCGTGAGGACTAAACTAGTATAATTTGGTTTTTCATGTTACACGAGTCTGACATACCTCCATCTACCTTCAACTTCTTGTTCCTCCTCTGATAAACCTTTATAGTCGGAGGTCTCTCCTTCCTGGCATCATTCACTTCCTGAGTAGGCTGATCGGAGTTCAGCTCATTCACATCGTGAACAAGACTTACAGACTCGGAATCGCCCACTCCCGCCATGGATTGATCAGAGATCAGCTCATTCATATCGTGAACGAGTCCGTCAAAATCAAAATCATCAATCCTCAGTGACTGAAGGTACTCATCAATGATGGACTCGTTGTCCCGGGCCGTAAAATGCCGATTAACATCGACATTCCTAATAGGACGATCCCAGAACTTCCTCTGTGCCTCATAAGCAGTCTGCAATATATCAATCCTCTCCGCATCTACCACGAGTAACTCCCCAATGAGAGCCATTGGATCCTCGTGAACGATGTGGGTCGGGACGACCGCTTCTCTGAGAGCCAGGAACCAAGTCGGGAAACATGCAAGTAGAAGCTCGCAAACAGTCTTTCCCGACATAACACCACCATAGAACACGTACATCCGTACAAGGTTTTTAAACCTCATGAGAAATCTCTTTAGGTTAGGGAAATCATCGAAATCCTCGTACCTCAAGAAATCTATCTCTTTCCGTGCCAGGAAACCGAGTAGTCGAAATCGAAAGGAGTCCGGAACACCATCGGAATAAGCTAAACGACAAATCTTCGTGCGAATAGAATCAATAGACACATCTGAAATAAATAACAAGTAAACAACTTATAAGCGCAAATAATTTATGTTATCAATGTTAGAAACCCAATAATAACATTGAACCAACAAACGAGTAGCCCGATACTATTTACAAATAGTCCACTATAGGTGAATGCTATCCATAAAATTATCGACCATGACCGCAGTCTATTTTATTTCTTATCCCATCACACGGACCATAGTGAAACAAAGAAATAATAACCCGTGCCTCAGGACCCTGCTAATTCGAGAAGTGACCTCTATAGGAGGATTCATCAATAAGCAGCTAAGCTACAACCATATTTTAATATTCCGAAAAATTAATTCTATTAAGAGTAACCCACCCGTTAAGGAGGAATTACCTTTATAAAATCATTTTTCCATATTATCAATTTTGAATTTAACCAATGAACCATAATCAGTGTCTCCTATAGGGAGGAAGACTCATTGTCAACGCGAACACTAATTATTTCATTTTAAATCAAATTATCCTTTTGAAGTCTAAACCAATGAAATCCATAATCAGCATCTCCTATAGGGAGGAAGACTCATCGTCAACGCGAATGCTAATTACTTCATTTTTAAACCAAATATGGAGGTCCTTTTAAATCAATTAACAGATAATCGATTAATTATACCGCTTAGTCTTTTTAAGGGTTTGTGTGACAATCGTAGCATATAGACAATTAAGTCCTATCACATGATTTCTAAGCGCAAGTAATAAAACATGCTCGCATTGAAATCATTAAAACCGGCATGCTATGACCCCTATGCATGTTATTTCTATTACGCAAACAATGAATAGCAACTATAACATGCAAAACATGCTGATCATCTTCATCGCGTAATTTAAATCCATCCATAGCATGCATAATAATTAAAACGAATAAATAGGCTGCCGACCGGGAATAGAAAGCCCTATCTATTACATTTAATTAAAATAAAAACCCCGGAACAAGCTACGGTCTTTAATCTTCAATTTTGGAAGCCCATCCCGATCTTCAAGTCCACCTTCCAAAAATAGCAAGTGCTCGAAATAATTAGGGTGCGGAAAACCCTAATCACCAAAACCGGAAAGCGAATTAATTTCGAACGAACTAGGGTGCAAAAACCCTAGCCGTCGACGATCATGCCTAGGTTTCGGAAAACCCTAGCCGTCATCAACGTAATGGGCCGAACGTTGTAAAACGTGCAGCCCGTCGTTCGAAATCCGGCCACGCGCCGCCGCCGAGCCACGCGTGTAACACACGCGCCGCCGCGACGCACACCGGGGACACCGTCTCGGCTCCACGACGAGCCTGACGTGGCTGGGTCCGGGCTGGGCGCGTCCGTTGCAGCCTAGCCCGAGCCACTGCTCGTCACCGTCGCCAAAACCGCCGCCGCCTTCGCCGTTATCCGCTGCACAAAGCAGCGCCGCCACCGCGAGCCACCGCCGGTGGCTGGCACGCCACCGGACGCTCCCACTAGCTCGCCGGCGTCCCCAGCACCACTGGAGGTGCTGGGTTCGAGCCCAGGCAGCCGTGGCTGAGTCCGGCAGCAGCGCGCGCTCAGGGGACAAACTCAGCCGCCGCCGTTGATCAACGCCACAGCCACCGCCGCCGGTGGTCAGGGGACCACCGGACCTGCTGTCCGCCTCCGTCCGCGCCCCCGTCACCGTCGAGCCATCGTTGGGCCGCGGGCTTGAGCCCAGCAGCACGCGAGCACGAGAACCCGTTAGGGTTTCGGCCGCCGCTGCTGCAACTCGCTGCCGCAGCCCTCGCCGCGCCGCCGCTGGTGGTCCGGCACCGTCATGGCTCCGTCCCGACGTCGAGCCGGGCGCTGGACCGCCGGGCAGGCCACGGTTCAGCCCCAGCAGCCCGCGCGCGAACCAAAACCCTTAGGGTTTCAGTCGCCGCCGCTGCCTTCACCCGTACCGCCGTCCGCCGCTGGTTCTGCCGCCGCCGCCTCTTGTCTCCGGCTTGCCTGAACCCTAGGATGAACCCTAGGGTTCAGCCGCCGTGAAAATTGACGAGGAGCAGCCGCGCAAAACCGCGGCAGATTACGCCTCCCGCCGCCGTGCGCTGGCCGACGCGCCGCCGCCTGCGGCCGTCGTCGTCTCGTCTCTTGTTCGTCTCGGACCTCGTTCCTCAGCAATTCTTCGATTTACAGCATATAATACAATACAAAAATTGAAAAACACAAGAAAAACGAATCCTATTCTAATCGTCACCTTATTATCTCGCCGATTTAAAAAAAAAACGAACAACGATAAAATTAACGCACATAAATCCCGGACAGCAGCATGCACACATAATCATAATGACTCGAATGCATGAACATAAAATTCGATTCAGCACAGAGCCGATCCAATAACCTCGGGCTCTGATACCACTTGTTGGGAAACGGCTGATTGAAAGCCGCCCCGACCCAGATCTTGGTTCGGATGTGTTGATTCGATCGTGCACATAAATTCATGCAACGGTTCGAGTACATACCTTGATTATGAAGAACGTGCAATCTGAGTCGTGTCTGTTCGATCTACGGTTCTGATCTTCTAGGATGTGATCCCACACCTTGAAATCCGAGACTTGGTGGGCGTCTCGAGATCACTGGAACCTCGATCTTCTTCACACTCAGACTCGGCCGACTATCTCTCTCTCACCCTCGATTTCTGCGCCAATTTCACAGAGAGAATTCTGGTGGCTAGGTCAGATTATATGAACTAGGGTTTTATGAGAGACTTGAGAGTATATATATGTGGTTCATAAATAAGGAGATATGATTCCTTATTTATCTCCAACCATATCTTTGCCATCCCATATTTATTCCTTTCCATAACTTACAAATCTTATTCCTTAATTAATACGTAATTAATAAGGAATTAATCTGTTCAGTTATGCAGCTGTATATCCGGAATTAATTCTAACAAATAGAATTTAATCCTAATTCCAGTAGAAGAATAAATAAATAAATATATACTAAATATATTTATATATGATATTTATCCCCATAAGATTTAATCAAATAAATCTTATCTTATTAGATTTAATCTTATCCGTGAATAACTAAATAATAAATAATTAGATTTAATCCCACAGGATATAAATCTCAATTAATTATATTTATTATCCATTCACCGGATATAAATCCAATATATATCATATACCGGGCCTGAGTACAATTATTGAGTCCAGACTCAATAATACTATTTAGATCGATTCTCGAGGTCTGTTTGGGCCATCCTAGGGATCGGATACCAGACAGAGTTGGGCCTTATCTAATTCAATATTTCCATGTCCACCCCTGAACATGTATCTCATTAGAACTATGACGCACTCCACTAAAGTGTCATAGCTGAATCACCGCTCTGTCCCAATTATGTAGATTGGGTTGGTATTTTGTTTAGTTCGACCCCCGTGTTTAAGACCTTCCATATCCGTTAATCAATTAGAGCAACCATGACTGCTCCTAATTGTTAACATCTATTCCTCAGGTAGTACCCGTTCACTCCTCATTATTATACCTGAACTTAATCAGCATGCATGACTTGGTATAATAAACATTGTGAACTCCCTGAGGGGATATCGTCAGCCTGCACTCACACAGGACACGGCTTGTTGATAACACTTATTAGACATACTATGCATCTCCGTGTTACCCAAAATACGACATGATTAAGATGAACTAACGAAGTTCATATCTTCGTAAATCAAAGCAACATCGAAGAATACATATACATCTAATAGTTTACCAAGGTTAAGATCGAGCTAGAGCCTGAGATCTATAGCTCTTCACCTATATCACCTCTGATATAGGGTCAGTATCAGAAGAGCATTATCTCTGTTGATCCTTCAATACGTTCCACCGTACCAGCATAATAAGTGATTAGGACTCATCACTACCATTAAGCTGCAGTCAAGACCGACAGCTCAGCCCAAGCTGTCTCGACTGTGAACTGTTTATATCTCATCATTATTAACGACCTTCGTGATCCTCTCCGAACTCAGATCGACACGTGGTCTAAAACATGAGATAATGGGCTTTATTCTTGCTTAAACATATTCTTCCAGATAGGGATTGTTAACAGTGGACCTGTGTCGTAACCACTAAAACAACTGGTTTTGCTTTAGTTATACAACAACCCCAACACTTACGACAGCCGGTTCGTAACCAAGTTTGCTTGCAGCATCCCCAGTCCGTGGCGGCAGCCATGGCGTTAGCCTCGAAATTCGAAAGTGTGAGTGATCGGAGCAATCAGGTGCCTCGTCGTCAGTGGCCTTCTCGGGATTTCCGTCCTTCCCCACTGCCGTCCAGCTCCGAGGCACCACCCAAGTCGTCCTCTACTCCTGCCACGGTCACTCGATCTCGGGAGTTATCCAAATTGCCGATTGTGCGTTTATCTTCGGCAGAACGGTCAGAGCGTAGTCGTCAAGGCTTGTGTTGGTATTGTCCTGAGAAGTGGGGTGTAGGGCATGCGTGTAAGAAGCCGGTGTTAGCGTTCATGGGCACTGATGAAGCCCTTGAGGCGTTAGATAAGGCCGAGGAGGAGGAGTCGGGGGCAGAGGTCATTACAACGGACCTCTCTCATATGCTTAGCCTTGATGGGAAGATTAGAGCGTCATCTATCGAGCTTCAGGGAATATTGGGAATGGCTAAGGTGTTTATCTTAGTTGATACCGGGAGCACGCACAATTTCGTCCATCCCAAGATTGCCGAGAAGTGTAAGTTATCTTTGACTCCAATCACACCTTTTCGGGTGTACATGGGGAATGGCCAATCGTTGATGTGTTCGTACAAGAGTTTGGGGGTGGAGTTAGGCATTCAGGGGCATTCTTTTCGTGTGGATTTGTTTGTCTTGTCTCTTCACGGGTTGGATATGGTATTGGGTATGGATTGGTTGCACGGGCTTCGTCGTGTGACAAGCGATTACGAGAAGGGAACATTGGAATTCAGTTGTGGTGATCGTCAAATTTGTTTACAGATCACACCTCGTTTGCCTCGTCAGGTTTCAGCTAGGGTTTTCACGACTCTCTTGGGCCATCGTGACATGGGAACACTATTTGAATTGATCGCTCTCGACGACCCGTCTTCGCTGGAGGTGGCAGCGAGTTTCGAGGCAGATGCAGCCTTCCCGTCGGACCTTCCCGAGGCTGTGCGTGAGGTTCTCTTTCGTACTCGGCGGTCTTTGCTCTCCCGTCTGGCCTACCACCCGTTCGTAGGTTTGATCATCGGATTCATCTCTTGCCGAATACCAAACCGGTGAACGTCCGTCCTTATCGGTACCCGTACTTTCAGAAAAATGAAATAGAGAAGCAGGTTCGGGAGATGTTGGAGTCGGGTATCATTCGCCGCAGCAACAGTGCGTTTTCTTCCCCGGTATTATTGATTCGGAAGAAAGACGGGTCTTTCCGCTTTTGCATCGATTACAGGGCCTTAAATGGGGTGACGGTTCCGGATCATTTTCCCATCCCCACGACGGACGAGTTATTCGACGAGTTGGGGGCGGCGCGGATATTCACTAAGTTCGATTTGCGTTCTGGTTATCATCAGATTCGGATGCACGACGAGGATATTTATAAGACAGCATTTCGAACTCACGACGGGCACTTTGAATTCTTAGTTATGCCTTTCGGCTTAACTAATGCCCCGTCTACTTTTCAGGCGGCCATGAATGATATTTTTCGACCCTTACTGCGTCGATTTGTGATAGTCTTCTTTGACGACATCTTGGTTTACAGCCCATCGATGGAGAGCCACGTGGAACACTTATCGGAGGTGTTGGCGGTTTTGCAGGCTCACCAGTTTTTCGTCAAGTTGTCTAAGTGTTCGTTCTGTGGTACTTCTGTTGATTATTTGGGCCATATTATATCGGAGGGTCACTTGAAGGCGGACCCGGCTAAATTGGAGGCTATGGTTGCATGGCCTAGGCCGAAATCTGTTAAGCAGTTGCGAGGGTTCTTGGGCTTAACTGGGTACTACCGCCGTTTTATCTCGAATTACGCAATGATTGCGTCTCCGCTAACGGATTTGCTCAAGAAGGATTCGTTTGAGTGGACTTTTGAAGCATCTGAGAGTTTCGCGGCGTTAAAGGAGGCCATGACGTCAGCTCCGGTTCTTCGTCTGCCGGATTTTTCGAAGCCTTTTGTTGTTGAAACCGACGCTTCGGGACTTAGCATTGGTGCGGTGTTAATGCAGGATAACCACCCGTTGGCATTTTTCAGCAAAAAGTTGGGCCCGAGACGTAGAGTGACGTCAACCTACCATAAAGAGTTATATGCTATAGTTGAGGCCGTGCAGAAGTGGCGTCAATATCTCTTAGGACGGGAATTTGTAATTCGAACGGATCAGAAGAGCTTGAAAGAGTTGTTGCAGCAAGTTATACAAACGCCTGATCAACAGTTGTATGCGCGGAAGCTAATGGGCTTCAAATTCAGGATCGAGTATAAACCGGGAGCGGCTAACAAGGTTGCTGATGCCTTATCCCGTTGTGAGGATGACGCCCACGAGGAGGAGGATTCGGTCTTATCCTCTGCCGAGTTAGATTTATTGATGACGGTCTATCGACCTATGCCGGATATTTTGGAGTTACTTTGGGTGGATGTGCGTCAAAATCGGGAGCTTTCGGAGTTGGCTTCGGCGGTGGAAGCGGGAACGGCATCGTGAGGGTATCATCTTAGTGATGGCCTTCTATTTCGTGATCATAGGATTGTCGTGGCAACCTCTTCGGAAGCAAAGACGGCCATCCTTTATGAGCATCATTCGACTCCTTCGGCGGGACATCCGGGAGTAGAACGAACTTTCCGCCGCCTAGCTACATCTTTTTATTGGCCAAGCATGAGGAAGTACGTAAAAGCATTTGTGGCTGCATGTATTGAGTGCCAAACTACCAAGTATTCGACGCAAAAGCCGGGAGGCCTCCTCCAACCTTTACCAATTCCATATCAAGTATGGGCGGAGGTTTCTATGGACTTCGTGATGGGCCTTCCGCAATCTCGTGGTTTCACAACTATCATGGTGGTCGTGGATCGCCTCTCGAAGTATGCGCACTTCGCGCCTCTCCCTACACGCTTCGATGCATGGCGAGTGGCGAGGCTCTTCGTGGAGACGGTGGTAAAGCATCACGGGTTTCCGGAGAAGCTTGTTTCTGACCGAGATTCGATTTTTCTTAGTGAGGTATGGGAACATATGCTCAAGTTGAGTGGCACGAAATTGCATTTCACTACGGCTTATCACCCTCAATCCGATGGGCAAACCGAAGTGAGGAATCGAGGTCTTGAGCAATATTTAAGGGCGTTTGTTTCCGAGCAGCCGGCGAAATGGTCAAATTTCCTTCCATGGGCTGAATTGGCGTTGAATTGTTTTTATCATGAAGGATTGGGGTGCTCGCCATTTCAAGCATTGTATGGCTGAGAGCCTCCGCCTTTGATCGCGGCTCGACCATCCCCGACTTGCCCACCCTTGGTAGCGGACGTGATCAAGAGCCATGGGGAGATGTTGGTGTGGCTCCGGAAGAACCTCGAGCGAGCTCAGCAGCGTATGAAGGACTCAGCAAACAAACATCGTCGCGATGTTCAATTTCGTGTGGGAGACAAGGTGTTGTTGAAACTTCAGCTGTATCGGCAACATTCGGTGGCCAAGCCGTTGTCGGTTAAGTTGTCTCGATGTTTTTATGGTCCATTCGAGGTGTTGGAACAGATTGGTGAGGTGGCGTATCGGCTACGACTGCCAGAGGACAGCCGTATACACGACGTGTTCCACGTCAGTTTGCTCCGGCCATATGTGGATGGTGGTGGGCCGAATCCGGCTGACTTTCCTACTTATTTCGCTCGGGGGAAGGCTGTAGCGCGGCCCGTGCGAGTTGTGGAACGTCGTCGCGTGAGTCGTGAAGGTTCGGTGGTCGATGAGGTGTTGTTGGAATGGGATGATGATGGTGGTCGTGAGCCTACATGGGAGCCGTTGGAGGTTGTGCAGCGCTGTTTTCCTACTTTGCTCCTTGAGGACAAGGAGGTTGTTAAGGGCGGGGAAGTTGATACGAGTCCCGTCTATGAGGACGGTGTGGCCTTTGTGGTGAGCGAAAAGGAAGACGAGTCAAGCGATGGGGATGATGAGCTCAACGAGGATGGGGACACGCACGTCACGGAAGGAAGGCCTAAACGGGTTACTAAAGCGCCTTCGAAGTTGCAGGATTTTATTAGATAATCGGGCTTAGCCCAATTATCATCTATTGAGTCTATTTTAATGTATTTATCTTTTCGGGTTTTCTTATTGGTTCTTTCCCGAATCGTATGAGTCGAACCAATCAGGGTCCTAGATTATAAATAGAGGAATTAGGGTTTCATTATAATCATGAATGAGAAGAACCCTATTTTTCTTGCCGCGTTTTCTTTCTTCTTTCCGTCCCTTGTGCAATTTTCCGACGTGATCGACGGGGAAAGCCCGCGACTGTCGTATTGATTCTTGTTCGGGTGTTCGTGTTTGAGATAAGAGTACCTCGCTCTTATCATATACATATGCGATAAATCCGTAGTAATGACGCCCGGCTCATCCCCAACATCTTCCGGCGACTGAACATCGTCCACGTCCTCTTCGTCGACTCCCATATATGCCAAAACCGGTGTCTTACAAGCATGGCCGACGCTCCATTTGTCCGGGCAGTACCAACAAAGCCCTTTGCTCGTCCGTTCTCTCTTTTCTGCGGCCGAAAGGCGCACAATCGGCAGCCGGGACAAGTCGCGATTCCGTCCAACCGAGGGGGCCGCTGATGCCGATGCGGGCGTGGTGGCCACGGCGGTGGCTGCCGGTTGTGGGGATGATGACGCCCCTCTCCCTTGCCACGGTTTCCGAACCCCGAAGTTGCCTCGATCCCCCGCGCTCTCCAACTCCGTAGTAAGAGCCATGGCGGAAGCTAGGAAGGCTGGGTGTTGGAACCTCACTTGCTGCCGTAGGGGTTGTCGGAGGCAGCCCAAATAGATGGAAATCACCGTAGATTCGGCGACACCGTGAACCTGATTGAGCATACGCTCAAACTCCCTGTTATACTCCCCGACCGAGCCTATCTGCGTGAGCTTGGCAAGTAGCTCGATATAGTCCACGTAATAGTGAGGATCAAATCTCTTGAGCACATCATCCAAGAATTTAGGCCACGTCACGCCCGGATTATTGGCACGATACGCAAACACCCAGTCCGACGCCGGCGGAGAGAACAACATAACAACATAATGTAAGCGATCTTCCATGGGTAACATAATATGATCAAAGTAATATGTAATACGAGATACCCACCCTTGTGCGTCGGATCCGTCGAATAGCGGAGGATCCATCTTAATATGTCGAGTCTCGCCCGCCGAAGAATGAGGAGGGCCCCGTGTGCGAGTTAAGTCCCATACCGAGGATTGATGGTGGGCCTCCGCTGGTCTGGGCCGCGGTCTGTCCCACGCAGATCGACGTTGTGGCTCGGAAAACCCTAATTGGCCATGGTGATCAGCATGCGGCCACAAGGAGAAGGGTGACGACGAAGGGGGGGTGGCTGACGTCGTCACCGTAACGGCCTGCGTCGAGACGCCCTCCGGAATCCCCGAATACTCCTGCCAACCCGGCGATATCCCATAGGGAGGGTCTGGGTCCGGTCGTGGTGGCCGTGATTCCCCCACTTTCGGAACCACGGTGTCAAGCTTCGCCTCCAAACGTTGCAACACACTGATCAAGGTATCCGTCGGAATCGATTCCGCAGTCGTTGTCGTCGCCGGAGGGCGCATCGCCGATGAGACAAACGGAAACTTCGGTGAAGATCCGAAATTAGGTTTGTATCCGCGATTAGGGTTCATCGTCCACTGGAGCGCAAGGTTCAAGAATGAAAGCACCAATTTGATAGGATTACACCTCTCATACCAAAGACGAACGAGCAGTTCGCCGGGAAACACAAGATAAAGGCAGTCGCGGGCTCGCCCCGTCGATCACGCCGGCAAATATGATAAAGGAAGGAAAAGAACGCAAGGAGAAAATTAGGGTTATTATTCAATGATCAATAATACGACCTAATCTCCCAATATATAGACTACGACCCTGGTTGGTTCGACTCAATCAATTCGGGAAAGAACCAACAAGAAAACCCGAACGGAGCTCATAAGGCTCGACTCAACTAATCTAGAGTTTGGGCCAAGCCCAAACGAATTACAATGGAATAAGTAAATAAATAAAATAACACTCTTACGACTACTAACGATACTTCACGAATTCCTCAAATCTCTTAGGCTCCTTCGTCGTACGTTTAGGCCGATCGTTGCCTCCTTCCTCACGCCTCTCATCATCAACATCCTCTGATGTATCACACTCCACAACCATGCCTTCCTCTTCTTCCACGTACTTCTCTTCTTCCACCTCTTCTTCCACGTCCTTCTCTTCTTCCCCCTCATGCCATGCATCGTTATGATTGGGGTTCGTAACAGAATATTATATTCTCATCATATCAAATGAGATCCTCTATCCTCATTTCCATGCATCAACAGTGGCGAAGCTAGAAATTTCAAATGGGGTGGGCTCAATCAATGGAGGATACGGACAAAATAAGAGTTACTCATTTTCTTCGTACTCGACGTGGGCTTACAATTAAAATTTTCGATAAAAATAAAAAATTTAAGAACTAATTACGAATAAAAATAAAAATTGAATTGGGGTGGGCTTTTAGCCCATGGGGAGCTGCACTTGGCTCCGCCACTGCGTATCAATCGTGTACCGGATGTCGATTTTTATTACTCCCTCCGTCCCGTGGCATTAGTCCCATTTGGATATGACACAGTAACCAAGATATGCAGAGATAAAGGGGTTTTAAAAGGTGTTTTTGTGTGTTAAATTATTTCCTTTTAAGGAAATGGAACTAATAAATGGGACTGACAAAAAAGGAAAGTGAGACTAATGCCACGGGACAGAGAGAGTAAATTTATGCATTTTTGATTGATAATTTCAAAGTATTATAATTCAGAATAATTTATAAAATTTCTAGAG
Source organism: Thymus mandschuricus (assembly GCA_029379335.1). Taxonomy (NCBI): domain Eukaryota; kingdom Viridiplantae; phylum Streptophyta; class Magnoliopsida; order Lamiales; family Lamiaceae; genus Thymus; species Thymus mandschuricus. The sequence goes on from CM057072.1 coordinate 4,657,969, forward strand.
TTCGGTCATCCATTTTAGAGTTTGTAATTATTTTTTAGCATTTAATTTCAATTTTATTAAGTTAAATAGGATTGATAAATCGAAAATCGGGGTATATAATCTTTTAAATTTCTAATTTTTTGTCATAAATTTTTTATTTTATTTTGTTATAATGTTTATTTTTCATTTTTATAAAAATCATTAAAGATTAATAAAAATAATTATTTAATATACGATTGATACACATAATTAAATTGGGACAGAGGATCCTCTCTGATATTATATACAATCAATAATAGTAGTATCATTAATTCGCTAGTTAGTTAACGGAGTACGCGAACGTCGGCCAGTTAGTTATTTTATAGTTTGGACTTTCAAGTTTTACTATTAAAAAACTCATATGAAATTTGACTTCTGCAGTGATTTTATCGTCTAGGCTGAGCGTTAGTCGGAACCGTGCCGTCGAATTAATGTTTAATCCACCTAGTCATTAAGCGGGTATCGCATCATTTTGACATTGAAACTTTATCGGTAGGAAATTTTGGATTATAAGCTCTGTAGTGTATATAAAGATTACGAGATTTATGAAATTAGACTAGTAATTGCCCATTTATGTACTTCTATTATGATTTTAGTTGGTACTAATATTATGAATAATAAGTGTTGAAATAATTTGTACTCAAAGAAACATGATGTAAAAAATAGTTAAATAATCATATCATTGTAATTTTGACCAGTCTCGCACCGGCTAATCGTTGGTCTCCTTTTTACCATAGCGTCCAGCGCTTTTAGAACATTGACTATCATAAAACTTACGCTATCTGGTGAGTTTATTGAATACCAAAACTATACTTATAATTACCCTCTGAACATCTATTTCATTTAATTTTTTTCTCTACTATATTATCTTAAATTTCATTTTCACCGTGCATATCAAAAGCATCAATGCTCCAAAATAGTGTATTTCAACAATTAAAATTAATTATAGTTCATCGTAACTAAAAGATAAAAGTATGATTTAGACTCATTTTACCTCTGTAGACTATTTTACCCGTACAAAATCCGTAATTTAAAAATAAAACCATAAATTCAAAAACCCTACCTCACAAACCGTCGTGTATACGCTCTCTGACGATGTTAGGCATAAAAAAATATGTATATTTAACGAATAAAAATACATATTAACCCGAAGTGAAGCTCCCACGGTAAAAATAAATTATAATTCCGTCGCCGCTGCCGCCTACCGCCGTCCGTCGACACCTTAAACGACAGGTTTATATTATGGTTGGTTAATTATCCATGTAATCTTATTGGAATGTCTCATTTAATTGTCCACTTACCTAAAATATAAATCGCACTATCTTTTACTGGATTGGTTACTGTTCCGATTTTATAGTTGACAATTAAATGATACAGGTGAAGTATTAAAAAGGAAAGGAAATCCCATTATATTATTGAATTCTTTGAAGTGCAAAAAAAAGTAGCGAACGGCCCAATCAAAAGAAGCAGGAGATTGAAGAATTGGGCTTTTTTTCCTCTCTCTCTCTCTTCTTTTTTTTTTTTTTTTTTTCATTTTTTTTTTTTCACATCGTGTAACGGCACGGCACAGACGTTTTTATATTATTTCGTTTTTCTTTTCTCTTTTTGTCTCATGCCGAATGCCGCCATTCTTCATCACACAGCACAGGTCACTCACCATTCACTTCTTCGTTCTTCCCTTTTACTATACACTTTCCCTTTTCAATTCGGATTTCTCGGAATTCAGCAATCACCTGAAACTTTTCGGAAGTCGGTTTGTTTTTTTCTCGATTTGTATGATTTTTGTTGTCGATCTACCAACTCTGAAACGCTCTGCTTTTTCCTGGATGTTTATTCGCTCGAAACAACACGAGTTTGCCTTTTCTGGATGTTTGTCTCTCTCTCTCTAGAATTTTGGAAACTTGTCAGTAGTATTTTCTGGTGGAAGTTATCTTCTCTCAAACTGCATGGTTTTATATATTGACGCTACACCAATTGTATGGGCTCTCTGAATTTAACTTAATTCTCCTGAGAAAAATTGTGTGGGTGTGGTGAATTTACAGTGTTTGAATTCATGGATCGAATTGCATTTGTGCTGTGTTTAGAAGAAAGGATTCGAATTGTTATGATTCATAATCTGCATTGAATTCCCTATAGAGGATGGTAGTTGTAGCTTTACCCTAATTTACCCTCCCAATATTGAAAATGCTTTGATTCTTACATGGTGGAAATTGAAAACTACTATGCATTGGCAATGTATTTCTCTGAATTTCTCGCTTTCGTGCATCAGGCGAGCTGAATTCTTCTACTTTTGCAGGTAGCCATATACAGGTTCATGTAGGATGCTTTGACTTCATAAGTTCATATAGTGTATGTTAGAACAGTCTCCGAATTCGTATCCGCAGCCCATACTGAGTTTCAGGATTAGTGGAATTTCATGAGAGCTTGAGTTCAATATTTTGAGAAAATATCTGAAAGAGGGGAGCCAGTTTGATATGCTGTGTTGCTAGATCATAATCTGGTTCTGTAGTAGTGAATTTAATACTTAGACAGAAACAGTATGAGGCAAGCAGTAGCCTTCTTCTTCATGGTACTCTTGTCTGTAGGGGCTCTCGTCTTGACTTATAATTTCGTGACTATGATCGTACATTACAAGAAAACCGGTTTTAAAAAATGGGCATCCGGTAAGAACCAGAACCATGTTATCTTGGATCCTTTGGTTGAGATGCCAGAGTATGTGAAAAGGCCAAGGAATCAAAGGCGACCTTTTCATGTTGCTGTGACAGCCACCAATAAGACATACAGCAAATGGCAATGCCGTATAATGTACTACTGGTACAATAAGAAGAAGGATTTGCCTGGATCAAATATGGGGAAGTTCACTAGAATTCTTCATTCAGGGAGTCCAGACAACCTTATGGATGAGATCCCTACGTTCGTAGTTGATCCTCTTCCCCCGGGATTGGACCAGGTCAGGAGTAGATATCCTTCAAGTTTTTATTATTCTTCGGCAAAATAATGCTACTAATTCTCAATCTATCATGTTTCTGGAACTCATCCTGTGTCCATTGCCATAATATTCGTATTCAAGTCTTCCTATAATGAACCTCGTTTCTTTGTTATAGGGTTCATCGTTGTGTTTCGTGTAGTCATTTACTTACTTTCATTAACTTTGACCTTTCTATTCCATATACTCTGTACTAATGGGAAATCAGTGATATTTTGCCTTTAACTGTTTATATTGGATTGCGTGGTCTAAAAGTGTCGTGTTATATCCAGGGTTATGTTGTCTTGAATAGACCTTGGGCTTTTGTGCAATGGCTGGAGAAGGCGACGATTGAAGAAGAGTGAGTTTGTCCTCTCTTCGAAAGGTATGACTGGCATTCAAGTTCCCCGAGCAAACCTCATTTTCTCGTGCTGTTGCAGATATATATTGATGGCTGAACCTGATCACATATTTCTAAAACCACTGCCTAATTTGGTTTTTGAAGAATATCCTGCAGCATTCCCCTTCTTCTATATCAAACCTGCAGAAAATGTGAAAATCATTCGAAAGTTCTTCCCTGAGGAGAAGGGCCCAGTAACAAATATTGACCCTATTGGCAATTCTCCGGTTATAATAAAAAAGGTGCATATAATATGTTCTCTTAACATTTTGTAATCAAATTGGATTCACTATTGACGCTTTGTGGAGTTTGACTTCTTGTTTGTCATTCTGTTTTATAACACTAATGTTTTAGCAATATCTTGATCGATATGCTTAGGATTTGCTTGAGAAAATTGCACCCACGTGGATGAATGTTTCCTTACAAATGAAAAATGATCCGGAGACTGATAATACGTTTGGATGGGTGTTGGAAATGTGAGAACATTCTAGAAGCATTCACTCATTAGTTTGAGTTCAGATTTAGCACCTCTTTATTAATTTTGGCGTTTGTTTATCTGTTAAACAAAAGGTATGGGTATGCTGTGGCCTCTGCTCTTCATGGAGTTCAGCATATTCTTTGGAAAGACTTCATGTTGCAGGTTTTACTTCTGAACCACAATCACATTTATATACCTATCGTATTTTCCTCTTGTTAGCAAGCTTAAAATCCTAGTTGATTTTCTTTATTACCCAAAAATTTAAACCATGCTGATTTTATTTGTATTTCATTCTCAGCCCCCTTGGGATATGGAAACGAAGAATAAGGTTATTCTTCATTACACTTATGGGTGTGACTACAACTTAAAGGTAAAGTATGTTACTTCAGACTGTTTTTTCAATGTGAAGTGTGTTTACTAGCTGCAAGATCGAAGTGCCCTTGAACATTACTAGGGAACTGAGAAGTTCCAGATTTCTTGATCATAATCGAGTCTGTATAACATGTGTATGTCCGTTTATTTCTTGATCATAATTGAGTCTGTATAACATGTTCAGGGAGAACTAACTTATGGAAAAGTCGGAGAGTGGCGTTTTGATAAGCGAGATTATCTTGATGGACCTATACCTCGAAATCTGACATTGCCTCCTCCTGGTGTTCCCGAAAGTGTGGTATGCCAGAAGAAATCGTCCTTTCCAAATAATGCTTTATATTTATATTACTTTTATTATTCCAGCATCAGTCATTTTCATGCTAAATTATTTAAGAGATTTGACATGATAAGCTGTTATATTCTTGTGTATTTCCCCTTTTTAGATTAGCTTTCTTGTTAACATTTGTAGAAATGGCTTAGTTTTTGCTTGTTTTCTAGGAGAGTGAAGCTTATTTTTTTTAAGTGTTCCGTCGTTTCTCATTAATCTCGGAGATAACTCATGCATTGAAGATATATAGTTCAGAACATGATCAGAAACAATGGAAGTTAAGACAGAAATTTCAATCTAATGTGTTTTCATTTGACTATCTTTAGTCTGTCGATGGCAAAGCTGAACTTGAAAATTTTGCTTTTCCCTTTTCTTCTCTTGTTACGAACGGATATAAAGGCATGGTGCATTATCGTAGTAAGCTGATTCGAAACAGTTAATAGTGAGAACGGTTGTGGAGATAGGTATGTTGTTTCGTTGGATCATATACACACGACGTTAAGAGAGATTGTTTTGCTTCCTTAATTTGAACCCAAGTTCTAAGGCTGATATGGTACGTGGTCTCGACTGTTTATGTATTGACTAAACTAACTGCCCGCGTTTTTGCAGGAGACTCTCGTAAGGATGTTGAACGATGCTACCGCTAACATTCCGAATTGGGAAACAGCATGAGAAGGTGGTTAATAAAACTCGAAGCTCTTAGCCTTGGTTTTTGGTGCAAATTGTCTTGCACTATCAGCTCAGGTAGCAGTTAAGAGTGAGAGAGAGAGAGGCAGAATATGAAATGTGCCTCAATTTGTAAAAAAAGAAGAAAAAGAAATACTACAAGTCATTTATAAGCTTATCTTGAATTTAACATGTCTTATAAATTTCATTTATTTTATTTTATTACAAATTATTACAATAAGTAAAAATTTAGCATGCAAGTAGTTATGTTTAACCTAACTCAATATCACCACATTTCACACTACACATGCATGTTCATAAAAAGGAGAGAATCGTCACTAATTCATGCAAGAAACACACAAACATGAAGTCTCTTCTCCTTCCACTAGCCACTCTCTTTCTCTCACTAGCCCAAGCCCAAGCCCTTATCTCGCACGACGGCTCGACCCTCCGGATAGCGCACTCGAGCCATCATCCGAGCTCGAAACCCTACCTCCCGTGGGAACAAAGGATGCTCGAAACGCACGCCAATGATAGGATCCGGCGCCAGTACTTGTCGAGCCTCGTTGTGCCCTTAGCCTCCGGGAGCGCGCTCATCCAGCGCCCCATGTACGTAGTCCGAGCTAGCTTCGGGACCCCCGCAACGACGCTCCTCATGGCGGTGGACACTAGCAATGACGCCGCGTGGGTCCCGTGCAGGGGCTGCCTCGGCTGCACCACCACCACCACTTACGACCCTGCCGCCTCCTCCTCCTTCCGCGGCGTCCCCTGCTCCGCCCCGCAGTGCCGTCAGGTCATTGTAAAATTACATTAATACCCTTTTACATATATGCAAGGATTCAAATTTTTTTAAGGTGGGAAAATTTTGGTTTAGGTTCCTAGCACGAGGTGTGGAGGCGACTTCTGCATTTTCAACATGTCCTACGGCGGCTCCACCTTGGCGGCGTCGGTGGTGCAGGACACGCTGTCCCTCGCCGGCGATACGATCGCCGGATTCTCGTTCGGCTGCATTTTGCACGGCGTCGGCAGCTCCCTGCCGCCGCAGGGGCTGTTGGGGCTGGGGCGAGGGCCGTTGTCGTTGCTGTCGCAGACTCCGGGGCTGTACCGGTCGACGTTTTCGTATTGTTTGCCGAATTTCCGATCGGCGAATTTCAGCGGGACGCTGAGATTGGGGACCAGAAATCAGCCGGCTAATGTGAGGTGCACGCCGTTGCTGAGAAATCCGAGGCGATCGTCGCTTTATTATGTGAATCTCATGGGGATTAGCGTCGGAAATCGGTTGCTGGAGATTCCTACCTCCGCCTTCGTCTTCGATCCGAACACCGGCGGCGGCACGATCATCGATTCCGGTAATTTGTTCGGTGAATATGGATTTTTGGAGGTTCGGATCTGAATTTGGGGGAGGGGAATTGGGGATCTGAATTAGGTTTTGGTGGATTTGATTAATTGCAGGGACGACGTTCACGAGGCTGGTGGCGCCGGCGTATGCGGCGGTGAGGGACGAGGTGCGGCGGCGGATGGGGGGCGCGCGGGTGACGTCGGTGGGCGGGTTCGACACGTGCTACGGCGGCGCGGGGATGGCGGAGGCGGTGCGGAGCATAACGCTGATGTTCGACGGGATGAGCATGACGCTGCCGCCGGAGAACTTCCTGATCCGCAGCGGCGGAGGCACGACCTGCCTGGCCATGGCGGCGTCGCCGGGGAACGTGAACTCGGTGCTGAACATAGTCGCCGGATTCCAGCAGCAAAACCACCGCATCCTCATAAACCAGCCGGAGTCCAGCCTCTGCATCGCCCGTGAAATATGCAGCTAATAGCCAACCACCTCTCTCTCTCTCCTCTCTCTCTCCCTCTCATCTGAAAATTAATAATCAATAATAATTACAGCCACATGAAAATTAACTCAAATTTATGAATCAACAATCAATATATTGAGGCATGATCTTCATGCAATGCAACCAACTAAAAGCATATGCACAAAATAAAATAAATAAAATACGTATATCGAAGCTCATGCCGAGTAACTCCTTAAACAAAAGCATTACTTTAGAATGAACATGATGAACTGCACCGAATTGAAACTCGTTGATTTTATTAACCGCATCGTTGTGCTCATTGATACAAGAATAGTAGTAACAAAAAAGAAAATACTGGCTATATAATTGCTCACATTTACATTCAATATGAAAAGTAAAAGTTAATTCTTTCTACTATTTAAAAAGACAATCATGCTTGCATGGGACGACCTGATTAAAAAAGTAGACGTATTATTGATGACGGTGGAATTAAATAATGTAAAACATATATTGAAAGGCAAATTGCACTATAATAAAAATTGTGTGGTGCAGTTTCCAAATAAAATTCCAAAATCATGTGAAGAAAGCCTCTCTTGTTCCCTTTTGTTATTAAGTATGTGTTGTTTATACCCTCACATGAAAACTCTGATTTTATAGTACAAAATATATAATATTTTCCAATAAATTATTCCAATTTAACAAACATCTCTCCCATATGCTTCCCTCAGAAAAAATAATATAAAAAATGGGAAACAAAATCTTGGTTAAAATACTATCATAGCCTTGTTTGTTATTGCATGGAGCTACTCACTAATAGAACATCAACATTCTTGGTTTCACACATACACAAACAAAGTGAAAGAACAAGACAAAATCAAGACACATCCCCATACACTCACACATGATTGTTGCAGAAATAAATTCTGACGTAAAAAAAGTGAATCGATCGAGAGAATTGATTTTAGCATGAAATTTATATATTGTCATGTACTGCAAACGTAATAAGGTCAATACTCGGAATATATTCTTATTTTTCACACAACAACTCATATATGCATATAGTGCATGAACAACATACGCATTGGTATAAATGCACATACAAAAACATAACCCCTCTCTCTGGTTTGGTTTCGGATGACATGTTTTGAAATTGAAATGTGGTTGGAGTATATATACGTGCGTTTTTCTAACGATATTGAGCTGATGATTTGAATCTATAGTTTCAAGTTTGAAACCTCTATAGGACAATTTTTATTTTTTTTTTTACCTTGGTGTTATTTTTTATTTTTTTAAATAAAGATTTAAAAGAAATATTCCTTACTATGGGGGATCCATTCATTCAAACATGTGACCAAAGAAGGTGACATTATTGTATACATACCTTTGCTTTGCTTCGCTTCAAACCAAAGATATAATAATAAAAATACAGTACTATATACCATCACACATTTGTGTTTTAATACAGCAAAAGATAATCAAAAATCCATTACAACATGTAATTGAAAATTATAACTGAGTGGTGGTATCAGACAATAATATATATGAAATAAATAAATAAATAAATAAATAAATAAATAAATAAATAAATAAATAAATAAATAAATAAATAATGTGGGGCTAGCTAGATTTAAGAGTTGTACTACCGATTGGGGGCTCCAAATTGTACTTGGAAAATAAATTTAAAAAAAAAAAAAAAAAAAATAATAATAATAATAATAATAATAATAATAATAATAATAATAATAATAATAATAATAATAATAATAATAATAATAATAATAATAATAATAATAATAATAATAATAATAATAGTTCTTGAATTATTAACCTAAACCCCAACTCCAATTCGTAAACACATTCAAGAGAGAGAGAGAGGAGTTACTATTAGAGATCCAAAGTGCTCATATTTAATTTGAATTCAGATGGAATTTCATAATTCAAATCTAAAGTATTCACCATATTGATAATAAGAATATCCTATTTTGAATATCTCTTATTCTTTTCCTTTTCCTTTTTAAATTTAAATAAAGGATGATTAATAATGGTTTCCGGTTTTTCCATCACAGTAACTCAAACGTCCGACTTTTTAGTTGGAGGAGAAGGGTCTTACCAACTGAGTTGTTCTTACTGGATATCTCATCTCCATCTCGACGTATCTTAAAATTTAGGCTCTATTATTTATGAAACTAATTTATTAATATGATCTATTCTAATATAATTTGAATTTAAAGATTTTCGTATCATAATATCTTACTCGTTTGTTATCTATATTACATTCATATCGAATGTGATCTTCCATTCAACATAACAATCAATATGTAATGCCATAGTCACGTTCATGCAATGGTGGGGCTTAAGTCCACCCCAATTTCCGTTTTTCCATTCTCGATATTCGTCGAAAACTTTTATCGTGCCAGCTGTGAGAAAAAACGAGCGAGCAACTCTCATATCGTTCATGCCATCAATCAATCGAGCCTCCTCCATTTAAAATTTCTGACATCCCACTGTCAATAAGTTTTATCGCTAACTAAAACTCGTCTAAATATCAAATACTCAAAGAATCGGACTCTCGCGATCGAACGGGACGGTAACACGGAGGGAGTGGGATAAATAGGTCGTTACCGTTACCGACTTATGTCAGAATTTCCCTAAGGTAAATAGTTTTTAACTTTGATCATAATATAAATACAACTTGTCCCTTTTCATTTTTTATATTTCTTCCCACCTTTTTGAGGAACTCCAATTATGAAATTCATACATGCTTCAAATCCCTACCGACGTAATAAAAGAAAGTGGAGTATTATTGAATTCGAAATGTGGCATTATCTATACACTCATGTCATGCATATCACCAAACAAAATCACAATACAGATTTTGAATTTGTCATCCACTCAATTAACAAACCAATAAACTGGGTCTCTCCGCATTGTTTACTAGCTATAATGCGCAACAAATAGTTTAGCCACTCATATTTCACCACCACACATAGTCACTTAAATTATAAATTTTGACTTATTTTATTATTTTATAATTTACATATGAATATAAACGGTCCGAAGAGATAATATATACACTCTCCATCTCATTTCAGTTGATGCATTCGTTCAATATATGTGATGTATAAAATAATGAAACGAGTTATCTAGATAGAATGAGCTAGATTTATAAAAAAGTAGCCTGCGAGTTTATTACCCATTTTTTTATTTTTCTTGGTACTTTACATGTATGCGTGTGCAGTACTTTATGGAAAAAAGGGGTTTATATTAGGGGAAAGTGAATAGATAACATGACTAATATACTCTATGCTCATGTTGTGAACAAAAATTGGTTCATTGTTTATTATAGCAAAATTAATGTGCACTTCAGTGATATTACATTGTTATGTAACTTTGGTCTTTTTCCTAAATAGAAATATATCTTGAACCCATTCCACTTTAGTCTGAGTCTACCACCACCATATTAAAATCTAAAACACATCATCATATTAGTTTACACCTTCTAGATTTATATTACTTTCACATCAACCGAGAAATATGCTAAAATAAGAAACATACCATACATAATTACCACCTCCTAAATTTATAGTACTAAAAATAGAAACATACAAGTTAGATAGAGAAAACAATCCATTTAAAACGAGACCGATCGAGTGTACATATTTGTGTAAGCTAAAATGCTTAAGGTGAACTCAAAACTACATAATTTTTTTTTTTTTTTTTTTAACTTTACACTAACTTTTTTTGTCCAAAAACTTATTAAGGTCGATTTTAATGAAGTCCCAACACATTAATTGTATCTTATGTTATCCAAGAACTTGCAATAGATTATTGCTATTTCCTTTTTGCTGCTTCTTTTACAACGGAATTTTGCAATGGCCCCACACCCCACACCCCCTAAAAAAGGCATCATTCTTTTAGTGGCAGAAAAGGTAAATTTATAGCCATCACAGGGGTATTTACGAATCACAATAACTGACCCCTACTCCTTCACTCTCACTACACTACTCCACTATTCAACTATAAATACCCCTCCCTCCCTGTTACAACCCAACCCAACCCAACCATGGCCGCTCTCCTCTTCTCCCTAGCCACCCTCCTCCTCTCCCTTTCCCCCGCCGCCGCCATCTGCGGCGGCGCCGACCGCGGCTCCACCCTGGAGATCATCCACGTCAACAGCCCCTGCTCCCCCTTCCGCCCCAAAACCCAGCTCTCATGGGAGGACTCCGTCCTCCAAATGCAGGCCAGCGACAAGTCCCGCCTCCAGTTCCTCTCCAGCCTCGTCGCCGGCCGCTCCGTCGTGCCGGTCGCCTCCGGCAGGGCGGTCACTCAGAACCCCACCTACATTGTCAGGGCTAAGATCGGGACGCCGCCGCAGCAGCTGCTCGTCGCCCTCGACACCAGCAACGACGCCGCCTGGATCCCTTGCTCCGGCTGCGTCGGCTGCTCCTCCGCCACCTACAACCCGGCCAAGTCCACCACCTCCAAGCCCCTCCGCTGCGGCTCGCCGCAATGCGCACAGGTAAATGACCATAACACGCGCCCACGCGCCGCCCTCGTGCGCCGCGGGAATTTTCTCTGAACTGTGTTTTTGTCGTTTTGTATAACCGCTCCTATTCTTGTCAGCATTCTTCGTCGCCCGTGATCTAGATTTACATACATTTGAAAAAACTGGACCGGCTCCAGTCTCCACGAAATTGTTACGTTTCGTTACTTTATACACGTAGTATTATTGAAGAAACGTAACAATTTCGTTGAAACGGGGCCATAATTTATTTATGGCGCCTCTATTTCAATAAATAGACTGAATATTTATTATTATCTGACGTATAGGTGCCTAACCCGAGCTGCGGCGCCGGCGCCGGCGCGTCGTGCGGCTTCAACGTGACGTACGGCAGCTCCTCCATCGCGGCCAATCTAGTAAAAGACAATATTACCCTCGCCACCGATTCCATCTCCGGCTACACCTTCGGCTGCGTGGCGAAGACGACGGGCTCTTCGTTCCCGGCGCAAGGGCTATTGGGCCTGGGCCGCGGCCCGTTGTCCCTACTGAGCCAGAGCACTAGCCTCTACAAATCCACCTTCTCCTACTGCCTCCCGAGCTACAAATCCGTCAATTATGGCGGATCCTTGAGGCTCGGCCCGAACAGCCAGCCCATAAAAATCAAAACCACCCCGCTCCTGAAGAATCCGAGGAGATCTTCTCTCTACTACGTCAATCTGCAGGCGATCAGAGTCGGACGGAAGGTCGTCGCGATTCCGCCCAGCGCTTTCGCCTTCGATCCAAACACCGGCGGCGGCACCGTCTTCGATTCCGGTGATTATTTCATTTTTTATTGTTAATTTAGGAACGATCGGAGGAAGGAAGTTTGGTTTGGAGATTTACTACCTAATTTTGGCAGGGACGGTGTTCACGATGCTGGTGCGGCCGGCGTACGAGGCGGTGAGGAACGAGGTGCGGCGGAGGATGGGGAAAGCCACCGTGACGTCTCTCGGCGGCTTCGACACGTGCTACAGCGGGGCGATCAACGTGCCGACGATCACCTTCATGTTCGCCGGGATGAACATGACCCTGCCGCAGGACAACTTCCTGATCCGCAGCAGCTCCGGCACCACCTCCTGCCTGGCCATGGCGGCGGCGCCGGCGGACGGGCACGTGAACGCGGTGCTGAACGTGATCGCCAGCTTCCAGCAGCAGAACCACCGCGTCCTGATCGACGTCCCCAACTCCAGGCTCGGGGTGGCGCGTGAGACCTGCAGCTGATCGGTGTTTTAGGGTTTTTGGATTTCAGTGCCGACAGTCTCGAGAGAGAGAGAGAGAGAGAGTGGAAATATCTCTGTGGAAGTCGTAGTGAAATTTGAGGGAAATTTAGTCACGGGTTGTGTTTTAGGCTTGTGTTGTTGGTGTTCGTTCTCTCGTGATTATTTATGTACGGCGGTGACAATTGATTGGGTCACGGCACGGGTCTTTAGCAGTTACCCTTTGGATATCCTCTTTCCTTTGTACTTGTAGTTTCTAATTTCAATAATATAAAACCTACTTCTTCTTCTTTTTTTTTTTTTTTTTTTTTTTAATAAAAACTTTCCCATAGTGCATTTCTTCTGTTGAGGCCATGTGGGTGGCCTGCGGGCTTACAGAATCATTCATGCGGTAAAGCATTTCCTTTCCGGAACGAAGACGATACAAACGTTCGTATTACAAACATTCGATTTTGACTTTTCAATGAATTTGCAATTTATTTTTATTAACTTTCAATGCATTTGGAAGGTCATGATCAACGACTGATCCGTTTAATTTATAGTACAAACGTTTGTATCATCTGAGCCAATGGGCTGCAGCGGCAATTGGCTAGACGCCTAGCATCCAACAACGTGCGCCCATGGAAAAATAGGCACCGCTACGGATGCTCTAACTGGTGAAAATGTGATGGATTTGAAGAATAAAATAAGTGGAGTTCAAAGGAAAGATGGAGCATTTGTGTTGGTATATTGAATTTTGACATATTGGGTTGGGGTGATTGTTCATTGATTGCAGTTGGGTTTTTGATGGTTTAGGGTATATAGCCCATTAGATCAAGACTTGGCCCATTGAGCCCAGCCCACCCCACCCAAATACTCCCCTCCAAAATGTTTATCTTTTTTCTTATTGTTTTGATATAATAGTAGTAGTAGTAGATATGTTCAAAATCTTTACTACGATCTTTAGACTCTTTTACTTTTATAATTAATTTTAGGGCTTTGTAACGATAGATTTTTAAATAGTTTTTTGGAGTATAGGTTCTTTTTAACGAATATTACGAGCACTAGCTAAAAATGTTAAAAAGTATATAGAGATCGTGGACGAATGAAGTATCATTCAAAATCAGCTAACACTCGAACTCGAAGAACACAATCGATTCATTAATCAAAGTAACATAAGCGCTCTAGTGCTCCATCTTCACCGCACTTAATATGCACAATCGCTAATGTGGGGATGTCGATCAGCATTTTTTTTCATTCATATTTTGATTGTCATATCAACTGTAAGCATATTACGTACGAGATGAACGGTGAAAGTAAATAACTTGATTAATCCCAACAAAGAATCCTTATCCCACCTAATAAAAGCACACGATTACGTACACACTCGCCACTCCAATCTCTACATTCATAAATGAAGGAGAGGAAAAGGCCTTATACAAAAGTAGCTTTTCTTTGGGAAAATATCCAAGGCCGTAATCCCCCACATAGATGAAAGGTCAACACCAAGAAAAAAAAGAAGTAAAAAGGTTAGGGATGATGGCCAAGTTTTCCCCAATCAAATGTTGAGCAAATATGGAAAAATTAGATGGAATTAGATGGTGGAGGTGGTGGTGGTGGCCATTCACGTGGGGCTGTCACCACCACCGGCGATGATGGGTGGATGTAGTGTAATGGGTATGGGTTGGCTTCATATCAACGCTAACTGCCAAATTTCCCTAAACCCTAAACTTACACTAAACCATCAAAAGAAAAGGAAGATGACACTTTGCACAATAATAAAGGAGTGGGAATTCAACTAAAGTTAGATTAGTATCATTGCCTCATTTGACTACCTCACTACTATGATTGCCCAACCCCACTTTCTCTAATTTCTTTCTTCTTAACTACTCCCTCCCCCTCCGTTCCGCTCCATTTGACCTATAGAGTGAATAGATGTGTGGTATAAAATAATAGAGCAAGTCAAATGGAGCGGAACGGAGGGAGTACTATTATGAATTAGAGAGAGAGATAGAGAGAGAATCAATCTAGGATTCTAGACTTTTATCTAGTGATGGTGATTTAGGGATTAAATTAGGTTTATTAGAATTTGAAGTGGGGGTGAGTCAGTATTAGTAGACATCTGTTGGTATTTCCATCCTCCACTCTTCCACCCTTTAGGAAGAGCATCCAATACTTGTTGTTTCTTGAATTATTACTTTAGTTGCAATTGGGGTTGCTACTTGAAGGCATATTTATGTTATACTACTACTCCTACTACTACTATTACTATGTGGGATTGGATTCTTGAATGTGCATTTTGTTAATGTTAATAGTATTAGGAACTTTAAACTTGGTCATGTTTAGTTCATTTGAGTCAATAACTTGTTGTGTTCGGTTGGCTGACTCGGCCTGATTGTCCTCATAGTGTCACGCAGGATGAATCATGTTCTTACGAATCTTAGCCTCCTTGTTCGACAAAATAAATCACGACCGATTTAATGGTGTCACCGGGAATAATACACGCACCCGGAAATTTGAGTAAAATGAAGATCCAAGTATAAGATGACAATGAAAGTTGAAGAACTGGATTCTAAACGTCAAAAGTCTACATATAAGTAATTCCAAGAACTTGAAAGTCAAAATTCGGATGTAAGGAGCCATCCTTGTCATATGATATTCAACCATTCATCATGTGCACATAACTACAACTTAAACAAAAGAGTTGTCCATGCATATTGTTTCATTTTGTTCTGCCTCTGTGTATATTTTATTTTATGTTTAATAGTCGACTCACTATAATACAAACGTTTGATCATGACCTTCCAAAAGTATTATATTTCGTTTCTATTTAACTTTTAATACTCTTAAAGAGCCAAAAGATCAAAAAGTATGTATCATCTCCATTTACTCAAGACCCAATCTCTTATTCATATATTGTTGTACTATATGATATAGAAAGGAAAAGAAAAGGTGCAAAAGCCTATAATAATTTCTGCCCTATCAAAAAGACAAGAGATAAATGTCTCTCTAGTCATTTGTTTCTCTCCACCTATATTGTCTGATGCTACTTTATTATTCTCTCCGTCACATTATTTTAATTTTACTGTATCTGTATGACATATTTCAACAAAACTAATACAGTGGAATGAAAGGAGTACGATCGTTTAATTTATTTTTTTTAATCTTAATATTTAAAATTGTTATGTAGTAGTAGTATTTATCTTTTGAAATGTTAGTGTCTCTCTCTCTAACCTATTTTCTCACTCTAAGTTAGCCACAAAATGGTAGTGCCCTTTCTCCCTCCTTTACCACTACTATGGTTTTAACCTTTCACCAAACACTTCATCTGCACCTCTAATTATGAGAAGTGGAGATGGAGAGAGGAGGAGATCATCATCAAGCGCCTAAGCAACAACAGAATCCATCCCCTCTCCCTCTCCTCTCTGCTCGGAGCCAGAACCCTAAGGAGACGGACTCACCGAGAAATGTTGCTGCGGCGGCGGCGGCGGCGGGCGATCGGCTGAAGAGGGACGAGTGGAGCGAGGGGGCGGTGTCGAGCCTGCTGGAGGCGTACGAGGCCAAATGGACGCTGCGGAACCGGGCGAAGCTCAAGGGCCAGGACTGGGAGGACGTGGCCAAGCACGTGTCGGTGCGCGGCGGCGGCGCCAAGTCGACGAAGACGCAGACGCAGTGTAAGAATAAGATCGAGTCCATGAAGAAGAGGTACCGATCGGAGTCGGCGGCGGCGGCCGACGCCTCGTCGTGGCCGCTCTACCCGCGCCTCGATCTCCTTCTCCGCGGGAACGGAATCGGAGCCGCCGCTCCTCCTGCTGTTACTGCTGCTGCTTCTCACCTTCCTCCTCCTCCGGCGGTCGAGGATTTTCCATCCGTGCAACCGATTCCGCCGCCGCCTCCTCCGGCGGCTGTTTTGGAGGTTTGCGGCGGCGCGCAAAATTCACACTGTTCGAACGGCGTCGATCGCGTGGGTAAGGTGAGTACGAGTACTGAATTCTGCCAATTGCGATGATTGTTTTCAGTGACGAGTGAAATTCAATGCAGTTCATCCATTATCCAGCTCGAATTCTGCTGATTTTCGCATGAAATTAATGAAGTTCGAATGCTCTGTGTGTATGATGCAGGAGGAAGGCACCACCAACAATGGCGAAAAAGCAACGAATCAACCAGAATCAGAGAAAATCCCAATCGACGAAACCGACAGCAGCACAGCACCGATCGATCTCCGAACAGAGTACCAGAAATCGAAGAGGAACAAGGCGGCGGAGAAATCGACGACGAGGAAGCGCGAGTACTGGGAAATAGGGGAGAGCATACGGTGGATGGCGGAGGTGGTGGTGCGATCGGAGCAAGCGAGGATGGAGACGATAAGAGAGATAGAGAGAATGAGAGCAGAAGCTGAGGCAAAGAGAGGCGAAATGGACCTCAAACGTACCGAAATCATCGCCAACACTCAGCTCCAAATCGCGAAGCTTTTTGCAGGAGGATCAACTCATCAACAATGGAAGAATCCAAGCTAGTTTAGTTTCTCCCTTCGCCTCTAATTTCTCAATAATACTTAGTAATTAATTCATGTACTGACTCAAGGTGATGAAGAAGGACTCATAATTAATAATATAGTATGATGGAAATAATTATGTTTGTTTGTTTTGACTTTTTTTTTTTTGTAAAGAAAGAAAGACGAGTTGGTACCCCTCGTAGCTATCGGTAATAAAATTCTCTTTTCCGATAAAAAGAAAAGAAAGACTAGAGCAAAATAGAAGTCTTTCTTTATCTATTCAATGAAATTTTCATACTTCTAAAATTCAAATTCAAGTGGGAATTGATCAAATCAAGTCTTGTGAATTTACATAGGGCCAATGATTATGCTCCCACCTTGCAATTCTCTATGAATTTCGCATAATTCTTACGACTCAATGAAAGCAACTAGTTTTTTTAAATTTATATGAGACGTGTTATAATAATGAAACCAGTCAATTTGATAGGAATTGGAAAAATACTATAGTAAATATTGATTGGTATCCATATCGTTACAGAAGACTTGAACTCGAATCCTTTGACTTTGAAACGTAACTCATACCGCTAGGTTAACACACACGGTGCTAATGTTTTTGTTGCAAGACTTTGTCTTAAATAAATACCTAATCCCTGCTTCTTGGTCATAACCCAACCGCCAATATGATGGTACATATGTCTAAAAGTTAGGATTTGAGATTTTGACATATTGTATTGTGCTATTTTATTTTACCTCTCAATTCAAAGTCTCGTGCTTTTCATCTTAAGCCAAAGAGTCGTATTTATCCACCTAAATTATTACTTTTAATTTATTTAAAACCCCATGTCTATCGCGCTCATTTATTTATTAAATTTATATTATTATACACCAACAAGCTAACTACGAAACCAAATAATCACAAAAATAAATACTCCTTCCGTCCCCCGTGGCATTAGTCTCATTTGGATATGACACAGTAACCAAGACATGCAGAAATTAAGGGGTTTTAAAAGGTGTTTTTGTGTGTTAAATTATTTTCTTTTAAGAAATGAGACTAATAAATGGGACAGACAAAAAAGGAAAGTGAGACTAAAGCCCGACAACGACGACATATTTCGATGCCTTTTCTTCTTCTTCTCTCTCTCTAGTTTTTTTTTTTTTTTTAGTTGGTATGAAGAAATACAACACAACTTGGAGGTAGCTTGTGGAATATTTTTACAATCTCTACCACATCCACACAAGAGTTGAGTCGGGTGTAACTTCGACTTTAGTACGGTTCAAGACACAGCCATTTGATCTCATCAAATCAAGTACTAGTAGTTGATTAAAAAAGGAAGTGGAAATTCAAAGTCAGCTTATATACACCCAACCCCAACAAACCTAACCCCATTAATTCATTAATTTCAATTTCAATTTCACATGAAGGAAGAAGCTCTGAATCGAAATCAATGGAAGCCGTGAAGCGGAGAACCGTGAAATCCCTAGTCTCCAAGCTCACCTCCGTCTCCGAGCAGACCCGCACCGAGGCCATCTGCGAGCTCCGCCTCCTCTCCAAGAACGACGCCGACTCCCGCCCCCTCATCGCCGACGCCGACGCCGTCCCCCTCATCGCCGAGTCTCTCTACTCCCCCTCCGCCGTCCTCCAGGAGAACGCCTCCGCCACCCTCCTCAACCTCTCCATCTCCTCCAAGGACCACCTCATCTCCTCCCACGGCGCCCTCGACGCCCTCTCCCACGCCCTCCGCCACCCGGCCTCCCCCTTCGTCGCCCAGTGCGCCGCCGCCACCGTCTTCAGCCTCCTCAGCGTCGAGGCCTTCCGCCCCATCATCGGCCACAAGCGCGACATCATCTTCGGCCTCGTCGAGATCGTCCGCGCCCAGGGCTCGGCGGCGCGCTCCATCAAGGACGCGCTCAGGGCGCTCTTCGGGGTGGCGCTCTACCCGCTCAACCGGGCGCAGATGGTGGAGCTCGGGGCGGTGCAGGCGCTCTTCTCCCTCGTGGTCAAGGACGGCCGGGTGGGGCTGGTGGAGGACGCCACGGCGGTCATCGCCCAGGTCGCCGGCTGCGAGGAGAGCTGGGAGGTGTTCAGGAAAGCCCTAGGGATCGAGATGCTGATGGATCTGCTCGACAACGCCACTGGATCCAGCTACCGGACCAAGGAGAACGCGGTGGCGGCGCTGCTGAACCTGGTGCAGTGCGGCGGGGCGGAGGTGGCGGAGGACGTGAGGGGGAAGCTGGAGGCGAGGGTGGTGGAAGGGATCGTCGATGTTATGGACTGCGGCAGCGATAAGGGGAAGAGCAAGGCGGCGGCGCTCTTGAAGGTTCTTAATGTTACCACCTCTTATTGAAGGAGGACTTTTTCTTTACATTTTGATTGTGAATATTATGGAGTCGATTTTTGTTGTTTGTACATTGTATCTTAGGTGTTAATTAATTTGAACAAAGATTTTTGTTTGATGGAATATGGAAGAAATTAGCATAAATGTTGTGTTGTTGTGTGGAAAAACGATACGTCCCAACGAAGTTGAGTAGTTTCGTTAGTCGATCTTGATATCCGGTGTTTAACCTCTATTGTAATCTTTATAATAGCCAGGATATCAAATGTTGATTGTAATTGTTTGATTTAGTTTGTGCTAGAGAACAAATTCACATGGAATTCTCTATCCTCAAACTTGTATTTAAAATTGTATATCCATGTCAAAACTACATAGTTTCTTTCTGATATTTTTTATTGCTGCAAATTCAATAATCTCTTAAATTATCTAAACCATGTAGTTTCGACTTAGGTATACAATTGGAACACGAGTTTAGGAACAGAGGATCACATCCAAACAAATTGTGTGCATGCATTTTGGCCAAGGACAAAAGTTTCAAATTCGAGTATTTCGTAACACGTCTTTAAATCTCCTGTCAATTCTTCTAGTATGTTATGTGCCACATGGCAAGGACTTATAGAAATAGGAATATGTTCAAGTTGAGCAAGACACATTCGTAGAAATCAAGCTAGAAGCACGTAGGAGAAATGATTCTTCAATTTATCTATCGAAATAATGCAGTGAAGTCTTGGTGTACTAGTCAAACGCACTGCACTAGTTGCAGCAACAATAAAAAAGTAAGTACTTCAGAAAATGATGGTAATAGAACAACAAGTGGATAACGATGACTGTGACTCGTTACCTAACAGTCGATTCGGCTCCGACTGCAGAGGCTCGAAGACGAGGCAAATCTATCTCCAGATAAGCATATCGTGTATTTGATTTCTGTTCTTCCCTCCCTACATCGGGATCCATGGAGATATTCGACTTTTATAAGCATTGGACATCTCCGGAGCCATGGGTTTTCGACAACTTCATCTTGCAAAACCACATCTAATATAGTTCATGGGATGTCATTTCCATAGCCATGCCTTTCTTCTCAAAAATAAAGCCAGTAGATAAGATAAGGCTGAATCGACAGAGGAGAGTGCAACGATGAGCAGAGCAACGAGAACTAGAGTCAGCATTGCTGTCTTCACCTGCAGTAAATAGAAACGTATCTGATTAATGCTCACACGTGCTATATGTTGACAATTTGCAGAACGACTACATCTAATGAGATATGAAACCATCTAACCTGTGCATTTGATTAGTTAACCAGTATATTACATCTTTGAGAAATACATTTGGTAGATATTGGACTCAAAATTATTCCAAACCCGAAGCGCTCATGTCAAACCTTAACCACATATTAAAGATCTTATGCAGTATACTTTTCACTTATGGTTAGAACTATGGTGTTTATCACATGATCAAACGTGTTAAGACATCTACCTCCTGTTTCAGTTTATATCTTGGTTGATTTGATAGGCATTCAACGTAGAGTTACAAAGGAAAGAGAAGCACAATAGCTTTAGTAAACCTCAAATAAAATCACTGGAAAAGATAATACGTGTTGCTATTATAACTTATATTCAAACAAATTCTACAGGTTCGTTGGTAAAAAGCAACTCTCAGCACTTAATGCGCTGATGATGACTAACACTCCATCACTCATCATTGTGTAATTTCAAGAAACTAACCGTGCTCTGAAAGCTTGGCCATTCGATGTATCTAAGCTGGCTCGGCTGTTCAGCTAAAAACAGAAACAAGCTCTGAATAGCCCTACAAAACGGTGAAGAATCAAGTTAGCATATAGCAATGTACAGTTCATGCACCCAAAAAAAAAAAAAGGGAAAGGAAAAGCATATAGAATCCCATTAAAGTTCAAAAGTTCCCCTAATTCATTGTTATTGGCTATTTTGTTTGGTTCCCATTTTCCTGCTTGTGATTGATTATATTACCGTGTGACTGTTTGAATTGTGCTCAACCAAAAAGGCTCGTTACGATAATCATCACTATGGTCCAACTCATAGTTTCTCCCTGCACATAAAATAGGTGTTGTGGCAGCAGGACCATGAAACGACAGCTTCTGAAGATTATGAATCTGAACATAGACGAACAACATGCTATTACATAGATACACATCAAAAGTCAAAATTATAATCTACGGAATCAAAGCCTCTGCTCACCCTCCTTGACGCTAATGCAGTTCTGTATTGAAATTTACTATCGCACTTATGAATCTGGAGCGGTATCTTAGGGTAGCCAGGGTAGCCAGCACCATTTTCCAGGCTTCTAGTACCTAGTCAATATAAAACCATTAAGGTTTCAATTACACTGAACTCGTATTGAAGAACATTTCAAGGATATGCCAAAAACATGTTTATTTCGAACCTGAAAAACTCAGAATCGATCCGGAAAAGGTTGCCATGTATAGGTGAAGCTAACTGCAGATCGATCGAAGAAAATAGAATGATAAGGATAAACCACTTCCAACGGAGGGGGGAATCCAACAAACTCCAATCATACAACTAAAACTAAGGAGGATTCCCCATAATAACATATTCAAAAATCTTAAACTGGTTTGAGCGAATTAGAAAAAAGCATGCCGAAAAAATTAGGATATGAACATGGATAACGGTCACAAGCCTTGAAAATTAGAGAGAAGCTTCTTCTCCACTCAAACTTAATTTAACTGAACACACATATTCATATGAACAAATACCTTCTCCCAGAATAAATCCAACTGAAATGAAAATTCAATTATGATTTCAATTTCGTAGGCATTCTTCTGAAAAAACAAAATCCACGGAAATGTCGATACACAATAAACCGTAACTGTGCGTACATATATAGATATATATTCCCCACGAGTATATATAGACAGAATCGCTTACATGCGGACGGCGAAGCTTCGACGGCCGACGGCGGTGCGACGCGGTGGCGGAGGGGCGAAAGCGCGCTCCTTAATTGTTCTGATTTAGGGGTTTTGAGAGGAGGGGTTTTTTTTTTTTTTCCTCCAATTTTTTATGTTTGTTTTAAATTAAATAAAAATAAAAAAAAAAGTAAAAAAAATATATATATGAAGGGCCCGCGGGCGCCCGGCCCGGCCCTCATGGGCCCGTCATTTTTAGGCTGAGCGGGCTGGCCCGATGGGCTTAATCTTTTACCTTTTTTTGAAGTTTTGATAGCTCTGCTCTGGGTTTACTGTAAATTATCCATTTCTTCTCCCAAGCAGAATATCTTCAAAAGAAACCTCTCTCTCTCTCTCTCTCTCTTGCTTGCTCACACAATCAAATTCATAATGCAAGCTTCAATTTTTTCATTCGGCTCTCCGCCTCTACCTCAGCCTCCGAATTCCTCACCTTGTTCTTCGCTGAAACCCCGGCAACCGAACACTCTATTTTTCACCTCCACCATTAACGGCAACAGACCTTCTCTTCTATCAACTCATATCCTCTCGAGAAAGCTTATATGCAAACCTCCTGCAGGAAAATATCTCAGCGACGATTATCTTGTGGTAATTCTCTACTCTGTCACTACCTCTCCATGTAGAATGAGTAATTCTATGCGAAAGATTGATTCCATTTTTGTTTCAATATGTTATCTATGCTGTTTCTGGTTTTGGATTTTGTTAATTTTTCTGAATTACTAGTGATGGGCTGCTAGAAAGATTTTGGGATTTTGCATTATACAACTATTTACTGTACTGTAAAAATGAAGGTGTAGTATTAGTAGGTAATTACTGGAAAATGGAAATGATTGAGAAATAGTGAAAGATACTGTCTTTTGGGTTTTTTCTATATTCTACATTCTTCTAAGGGTATAAAGTTCTGTTTTTGAGCTCGAATCGAAGAAAAAGTGAAGGAATGTTCTCCTTGTTTATCCTAATTGTGGCTGTGTTTTTTATGTAATGTTGCTCTTGTTCATTGTGATTCTGGGTGCTTCTTTTGGATTAATCGTTGTTTGGTTCGTTGTAGAAAAAATTATCGGCAAAGGAGATCGAGGAGTTGGTAAAAGGGGAGAGGAATGTGCCTCTCATCATTGATTTCTATGCCACATGGTGTGGACCTTGTGTCTTGATGGCACAAGAACTTGAAATGGTATGTTCTTGCATTGTGCAGTAAGTGTCGTCGCATTTTATTTGACGTGGGAGCAATGGTGCCTATTATGAATGTTTGATCACAAGTTTGGAATGTTGGTGATTCCTTCCGTAATGCCAAGCCTCGTCTTTTTTCTATGGTCTGAATGGAACGAATTTCCTTGCACTAGTTTGTAAGCATGACAATCAGATAGATTGAATGAATAAAATTCCGTGCTTAAGCTACAATTTTCTGGTTAATTGCTTTTCTTGGGAAGTATAAAGATACTTCGAGGATCTGTACATGGAGATGGAGTTCTAATCGCCATATCCAATCGGCGAATCCAGAGCAATATCTAACACCGTAATGATTTTTAACACACGTACTATTACTAATGTGTGTGTATGTTATGTATCGTATCGACTGCAGAAATTAGATCTATTTTCACTCTTCACTCTGCTTTAGCCACTCAATTTTAGCTCCGACTTGACGGAAATGGGTTCCAATCCACCCTTTTAACTTTTGTTGGGTATTATATATAAATCTATACTATGTTAAAAAGTCAAAAGGAATAAAATAAACGACCTTCTTTCTATCATAAAATCATAGTATAGTACCACTCCGGACCACGCTTCTTGACTCATTTGCTTTATACACGGGAATTAAGACAAAAATGTTTAGTGTATAAAGTGTATTTTGTAGGGAAATATAATGTGGTTTATGTATTTAGACATATTTTAGAAATAGAGCATCATAGATGCATAAAAACATGTTCTTGTCTGATCTTAAATGAAAGATCGTATCAAGACCTTTAATTTGATATAAAAATCATAAAAATCCGATAACAAACGAGCAAGTTATAATAATTTAAACTTTCAAAATTTAAATTATATTGAACTACGTGCAGAAAAATGAGTGGATGAGATTTAAGTATGGAATGTTAAGTGTAATAAGGGGTTTACTAATTGTACTTATTATACTCTAATTATTTCTAAAAAAGGAAATGAGTCAATATGTGTGGGACGTCCCAAAAAGGAATATGAGTCAAGAAGCCTGGACCGGAGTGGTACTATAATGCCAATTTAAATGGTTACTACATGTATGCTTTACAAATCATTGATAATTCAAATTGAATCTTAATTCACAAAATTGTTTCATGATTTACACAATCATTAATCGTTTGTTTCATGATTTAGGAGGAGAACGTTTGAGAAAATCATTAACCATAGTCCCAGGAATAACAATATGGATTGTGAAAAAATGAAGCAGATTGTGACTATAGCGAATGATATATGGACTTCGCATGCCACCCTTCCCGTTCGGCCCTGAATCTATCGCATCATCACCGTTTTGACCATAACTTACACGTTTTAGATCGGAACAACATGATTTCGAACCCCCCGGAAATCCCATTCAGATGGCTACGACGAGGACTTGCAAAATTTTGTATTTGACCCTGTTTACTAGGTCAAAATCAATCCTGAAAATGAAAATGGCACCCAAAGTGGTTTCTTATTTTTATGACTAATCAGGCAGTCAATCCTATGCACAGTTGCCAAGCTAATGCAAATCTCATCAGATACCGATCACAAACATCATTGAGTTGCTTTGGAATCATAAAATGTAGATTCCATTTTGGAATGTTTTTTTCAATAACTCTAAGGGCGAAAACTCATTTTTTTGGTCTAACAGGAAGTGTTGCATTTTGCATATCCGGGACCCCATAACCATAGTCCTAGGAATAACATTGTGTGTGGTTAAAGAATGAAACAGATTGTGACGATAACGAATGTGATATGCACCTTTTTGCATGCCACCGTTCCCGTTTGGCCCTGATTATGTCGCACCCTCACAATTTTGGTCATATCTAACTCGTTTTAGATCGGAACGACACGATTTCGAACCCCCTGGAAACCTCATTCAGATGGCTACGACAAGGACTTGCGAAATTTTATATTTGATCCTCTTTATTAGGTCAAAATCGATCCTGAAAATGGCATCCAAAGCGGTTTTTCTTATTTTTATGACTAATCGGACAATCAATCCTATGAATAGATGCCAAACGGATGCAAATCTCAACATATACCGAACACAAACATTAAAGAAACATAAAATTTAGATTCCAATTCGGAGCGTTTTTTACGATAACTATAAGGGCTACATCTAACTCGTTCTAGATCCGAGCGATCCGATTTTGAAACCCCTAGAAAGCTCATATAGAGGGCAACAATTGGACTCCCAAAATTAATATATGACCCTGTTTACTAGGTGGAGATCGAACCGAAAAGGGAACCCAAAGCAGTTTCTCATTTCAGAGGACAGAGAGTAATCGGATTATGTGGCCCATACATAGGGGGCAAAAGAATGCAAAGTCTATCATATTATGCTCCAAAACATCATTGGGAATTGGGATGCACTAGAGTCGTAAAATTGAAATTTCATTCCGAATCCTAAAATCGAACTGGAAATGAGCACCTCATGCAGTTTCTCATTTCGAAGAGTTATTGGGCAATCTAGAAAGCATTTAGCGGCCAAAAGGATGCAAAAGTCATCATTATTTGCTCCAAAACAACATCGAGAAGTTTTGGAATCATAAAATTGAGATGCAATTCCGGATCAATCGACGTTGAAAATTCAATGGGTACCCTTTAACTAAATCTCGTTCTTTCGGCCAACCGGAAAACGTCAATCTGCACCTTCGAAGATCTATAATTGTAGCTCTAGAAATAACATTATGTGTGACGAAAAACAAGGTGAAGTAGGTCAATAACGAATGAGATATAGCCCATATGGGCATATATACGTCAGCGTCTTCGTTCGGCTCAAATTTCGCCACACTCATTCTATTTTAGTCATAACGGTCTCTTTAAAGATTCAAACGGCATAATGAGCACCTCGAGGGTTTGTACTTTAGTATGTTTACAAGGTGAAAATCGAACCGAACATAAACACCTCAAGCTTTTTACCATTTCATAGAGGTCATCAAACAATCTGGCAAATATATACAAGTGAAAAGATGCAATATTCATTATGTGGACCAACTTAGTCTTGGTAATATTGTGGACCAACTTTGTCTTGGTAATATTCTTTGGCCTCCGTTTTGTATTCGGCCAAAATATGTAAAACACAATCACATACAATTGCGGACTACGTGGTTCCTACCTTCCTTATTTACACAAATTTTATTTGATAACCACTGCAATTGTACAATAGTTATTGATTGAAGATAGAAATAACTCATCACCCCGGTCTCTCAAAACCTGTCTGAGATGAACACGACTTTTCAACACATAATGGCTTGAACTCCCAAGCTTTTAATAACAGTAAACAATGAAACACTACAGATATTTGCTGATACATTAACAAAGATTTAGAACTTGTCCTAGGAATAACATTAGGTATAGCTCTAATTAAATTGTAAGAAGCATGTCATCAATAATAAATTACTGCATCAAAAGATTTTAAGTAGAAACAACTCAAGCTCAAAGCTCAATCAGAGAAAGTATCATGGAAAGGTAACAGTTCCAACTGAAACAATAAAGGTTCAAAATCCATCATACCAAAAAAAAAAAAAAAAAAGAAGAAGAAACTGTTTTAACATCTAACAGCAAAATTCATACTGCCTAAAACTCACATCCCTGCAAAAGCCTTCTTCCCAAGACCAGATGACCCTGCTGGAATGACCTTAAGAACATTGAACCTCACAGTTTTCGATAGCGGCCTGGAAGAAATTAATGAAGCTCATAAGAAGCAAACTCCAGAAGCTTCAACATATGATATATATAGTGACAAAATAACAAGATCCCAACCTGCATTGACCAATGATGACATGATCACCTTCCTTCACACGGAAGCATGGCGATATGTGTGCTGGGATGTTGGAATGCCTCTTCTCATACCTACAGATCAAATCAGAACACTCAGATAAACAACCATAAGAGTAGCAGTATTTCTCATACCTACAGATCAAATCAGAACACTCAGATAAACAACCATAAGAGTAGCAGCAAAACTTAATAAAGGAAATTAGCATACCTTTGGTATTTCTTGACCCAATGCAGGTAGTTACGTCTCACAATGATGGTTCTCATCATCTTTGCACTGTGGCAAGTTCCAGCAATGATACGCCCTCTGATGGATACATCACCAGTGAAGGGGCACTTCTTGTCGATGTAAGTACCTGCAGAAATAGATGCAGACTCAGGAAAAAGTGGCAACAGAAACACAAGTTCTAACACACCACAGAGAAAATAGAGTTGGATAATCAAAAGAATGATTAAGACAAGAATAATAAACCATAACATCAGTTACATTTACATAAAATAGGATGCAATCCATTCTAGTATCAACGAAATATGTAAGACTGTAGAGAATAAATCATGCATCATAAGACAGCAGAATACACGAATTTACAAAAAGCAAACCAAGTAGCTTTGCGATTGAAAGACGGCAATGCAAAATTGCAAAACATATCATATAATAATTTTAATGTATACAGAATTAGTGAAACCAAAGCACAATAAAAAGCACAATAACCAGACATCACTCATCTTCAATTTTAAATAACACAAACGCTACAAAAGATGCAACGCAAAAACACAAAAATAAAAAAGAGAAAAATCAACCTTCAGAAGCCTCGCGCGGAGTTTTGAATCCAAGGCCAATGCTCTTAAAGTAGCGGTTTCCACCCTTTCCTGGGGTCTTACCCTTCCCGGTCTTCTTAGAGCTACATACATTCATAAGTCGTTGCAAGTAGCATAAGATATGGATGACAAACAGGATATTGTAAAAATAAATCAAAATCAAATTGAGATCTTATAGTTATGACATACTACTCACCAAAGGAACACCTTGGGTTGCTTCAAGAAAGCCTTCTCGGTCTGTAAAATTAGAATAAAATTCAGCATTCACGAAAGAAGAAGAGATGGTAGGAGAGCGGTGAGTAGAAGAATTTACCTGTTCCGCCATGGCTGCTGCTGCTGCTTCTTCTTCGAGTGTGTGGGGGGAGAAGGAGGAGAGGGGGCAGCGGCAAAAACCCTAGTCCGCAGCAGCTTATTGTAAGAGTGAAAGTGCGGAGGGTGGATTTGGGTATTTAAAGTTGCAGCTCCATCTCCAACTGGGCCTGGGCCTTTAGAAAGAAAAAAATCCAAGCCCAAGCCCAACAATAAATGGGCCTTTATAATTATGGGCCTGCTCTGCTAGACCAGGAAGATTATTACGATTATTACTAGTAGTAGTAAAAGTTATTGCTGACCAAATAATTATAAACCAAACACTCAGACTCAGTCATTGCTTTTATTTTTTTTAAAGTACAATTACATCAAAGTTTACAATTATATATACACAACCCATATACATGAGATATATGACACCACACACGATTGTAGAATTATATTACAATTTATAGTCCAACATCTACTCATATATATCTACCCACACAAAGGTGGAACAACTACACCACACAAAGGTAGGAAAGCTCCCCACATACAACGTTGGTAGTGGGACTCGAACTCAGGACCTCCTGAAGAGGAGAGTCCTAAGTGCCTCCCCTTGCCACCAGTCATTTTTTTGATCAGAAAATCAAATATATTAAAGGTTGAAAAGCGCAAGCACCAGAGGTGCCATTACAATTACACAGAGAACCATAAGTTGCATAGGCAACTCTTATTCCACTTATCAAAATTCCAACTCCCATTCACCTCTTCTTTTCTTGCCACCAGTCATTGCTTTTATTGTATTCTTCGTTTTACAACATATTATTGAATGTGGGCTAGTATTATTCAATACTTCAATTGTTGTAGGGTTAAATGCATGAAAATACACAAACTTTCACTTGATTTTCATTTTTAACACAAACTTTCAAAAATTCAGAAAAATACACCAACTTTCATTTCTGTTCAAATTTGACACCAAATTGAAAAATCCCCAAATTCAATCTGACGTGGCGAAATTCTTACATGGCAAAATTTATACTGACATGTCAAAATATTGTTGACTTGGCAAAAAAAATAAAATATATATATATATATATATATATATATATATATATATATATATATATATATTCAATGTAGATTATGGATAGATAATAAAAATTATGTAGATCTAAATGCTATATTAGATACAGGAAGTACTAAAAGCTTAATAGGATATAGCTTAGTAGATCCTAAATTTCATAAGTTATTAAATTATAAAATGGAAACAAGAACAGTTGAAAATAGAATAATGAAAATAACACATTGTTTAGAACCGGCTGGAATACAATTTTTAAATTTTGCAGGAAATTATAGTCTTAAATACGAATTACCTCAAGTTATAATAAATCCAAAGGAAACAAATTCTAAAGATTTCTTATTAGGATTAAATTTTATTACTAGTTTAAATGGTAACCTTACAATTGCAAAAAACTTTATTACGTTAAGTAAACAAGTTTATAGTTTTCCAACACATAGATATACACATACATCAGAGTTTGCTCGAAAGCGTGGTGGACTAGGAGAATTAGATTTTTTAAAACAAGTTCAAAATAAACAAAATAATTTTATAGAAAATGAAGCTATAATGTTATTATCACAATTTATTTCACAAGAATTAGAAAAGGGTCCTGATATTACTAAAAGTAAAAATTATCCTATAATATTAAAATTAGAAAAATTAGGATTAATAGGAGAAGATATTACTAAATCAAGGGTTAATTATATTTGTAAAATAAATAAATTACCGGAAATAACAATAAGAACTAAAAATGGAGAATATAGTGCAGAAGATGTAGAAGAATTTAGAAAACAAATTAGTGAAATGTTAAAACAAGGATTAATTAGACATTCAGAAAGTCCTCATAGGTCTACAGCTTTTATAGTAAGAAATCATTCTGAAATAAAAAGAGGTAAACCTAGAATAGTTTATAATTATAAAAGATTAAATGATAATTGTGAAGATGATGGTTATAATATACCTAATAAATAAACTCTTTTAGCATTAATACAAGATAAAAAGATATTTAGTAAGTTTGACTTAAAAAGTGGTTATAATCAGTTAAAATTAGAAGAATGGTTTAAACCTTGGACTGCATTTACTTGTCCCGAAGGACAATTTGAATGGAATGTTTTAAGTTTTGGATTAAAAAATGCACCTGCAATTTTTCAAAGATTTATGGATAAAATATTTTTAAAATATAAATTTTGTCTTGTTTATATTGATGATATTCTTGTAGCAAGTAATAATTTGAAAGAGCATGAAGAACATTTAAATATTATTTTTAAAGAAATTGAGCAAAATGGTATAGTTGTTAGTAAAAGAAAAATGGAACTATTTAAAAGAAAAATATCATTTTTAGGATTAGAAATTGGAAATGGAAAAATAGAATTACAACCCCATATAGCTACAAAAATTCTAGAATTTCCTAATAAATTAACTAATTTAAAACAAATACAATCATTTTTAGGACTTGTTAATTATGCTAGAAAATTCATTCCAAATCTTAGTAAATTAGTTGGCCCTTTATATAGTAAAACAACTAAGAATGGTCAACGACATTTTAATATAGAAGATGAAAAATTAATTAAAAAAAATTAAAAATGAAGTAAAAAATATAAAACCCTTAGAGTTACCTACAGATGATAGTTATAAAATTATTCAATGTGATGGTTGTAAAGAAGGATGGGGAGCAGTTTTAATTTGTAAACCTCATAAATATAGCTCAAAAAGTGAAGAAAAAATTGCTGCTTATGCTAGTGGTAATTTTAATAAAACAAGATTAAATTGGACATCTTTAGATTATGAAATCCAGGCTTTAATTAATTCATTAGAAAAATTTAAAATATGGCTTAAAAATGAATTTACTGTTAGAACAGATTGTGAAGCTATTGTAAAATTTATTAATAATGTTAATAGTAAAAAGGTTAATAAAACAAGATGGATTAATTTACAGCAAATAATTCAAGGAAATAATTATAAAATAATATTTGAGCATATTAAAGGTCAAGATAATAATATTGCTGACCTTTTATCTCGAAAAATAAATCGTCTTTTTATGTATAAAATGGATAAAAGGATTATTAAACCTTCTAAAGGCAAGGAAAAGATTACACAATCTCAAAGCTCGAGATCAGAGAGGATGGATATTTCTTCAGAAGAAGAAAGTGGAAAGATTACACAGATTACAAAGTTGGGAGGAGTTAGAAATGATATACAGTTTGGAACTGTAACTTTAAAACAATGCTCTAACCCTGCTATGCAATTTAGAGCAAATTCAAAAGTTACACAGAAACAACAGGTTCTTCTCGATAACTTGTGGCATATACAAACTATTCCAAAAGCCACTGCTTTTAAAGTGCAAGTTTTAAATGCTCTGGCATTTTATTTTTCTGAACAAAATCAAAATCCAGAGCAACAAAAGAAATTTACACATTATGTGATTTTCAGAGGGACAAAAACTGGAGTTTTTCATGATTTTAACACAGTTAGAAAATATATTTGCTGTCCCAAACCACTTTATAAAGGTTTTTATAGTTTTTTCAGAAGCTCTAGCAACTGCTAGAGAAGCCTTTGGTATACAAGATTTTTATATAGAACCAGAGGAAGTAAAAAGTTTTGCTCAAATTGCTCAAGAAAACCCAAGTGGTGTGATTCAACATCAATCTGCTTTATTAAAAAATTATGAATCACAACTTGTGGAGTTTCAAAGAAAAACTTCTGATCTGAACAATCAGTTAAAAACTTTACAAAATGATTGTACTTTTAAAGATCAGACGATTTCAATTATGGAGTTAACTATTACTAAGTTAAATGAAAAAATAAATAATTTAAAAAATAAATATAGTTATTCTCTTTCTCCAAGAAATTTTGAAAGTTTTAAAACTAGAATTCTTGACATTCCTTGGAGAGAAACCATAAAACCAATTTTAAACACTATTCCTGCCCTTGAGGATATTATTTCTGAAAAGGTTTTAAATGAATTTCCTGAAGTTATTATGAATTTACAAAAGAAACTTGTGGAAATTTGTTTTAATGAAGTAAAATATAAAGGAATAAAGGTTATACAGAGACCTGATTACACAGTGCAAGATGGAAATTTGATGGAAGAACAAGAAAAAATTCCTGGACCTCTGTTGTTACAAATTGATTTAAACAAAACAGATATGCCAGATGATATGATAATCAATTTTTACCATAATGGTATGATTGATTTCATGGAATTTACTTACACAGAAAAGATTGAAAGTCTGATGAATAAATTTGGAGAAAAATTCTTAATCATAGCTGGGAATATTTCTTATTCAGCTCTAAGTCCAAAAGTATACAGCAAATATTAGCTTCTTTTCCTGAAGCTACAGCTTATACATATCGGCCTGCTCGAAAAAGAATATATTTGACAGATAAGGAATATGCTGGAAAATATCTGAAAACTTTGTTCATGAAAGAGGAGCCTGATAACTTCTCATTCCAGCATGCTCAAGAACAAATCAAAAATTTTCAAAGGTCAGAAAATATTCCAAAATTCGAATCATGGAAGAATTACAGACTTGCTGCTGAAGGACATTATTTACAAATTTGGGTCACTCCAAACTAGAAAATGATCCTTCCTTTTAGCGGAGAAGGTGATAGTCTTACAGATGAAGAAAATGCAATAATTAATACAGATAAAGAAGACAATTCCATGTTCGAAGATTCGCAAAGTTATGGAAGTATTGACACCATAC
Organism: Thymus mandschuricus; assembly: GCA_029379335.1. Lineage (NCBI taxonomy): Eukaryota > Viridiplantae > Streptophyta > Magnoliopsida > Lamiales > Lamiaceae > Thymus > Thymus mandschuricus. The sequence goes on from CM057072.1 coordinate 4,691,360, forward strand.
CAGATACACATCGAGATTTTTAGACAGGTGTCCAAATTTATACAGAAAATTAGATAGGCAGTCACTTATTGTCTGCCATTTCTTTTTGTATTCTTATTCTTTTTCTGTTTTCTTTTTGACTTGTATAGAAAGTGGGAATAAAAAGAACGATCAAGAGCCATTAGGAAGGATTTTGGAATCCAGCTCATTGACACGATCAAAAGTCTTGTATAGGTTTAGTGCTTTTATAGGTTTAGTGGTATGGATTTTTTCTTCATTTTTTATCATTATAGGTATTGAATTTTTTTATGGTTATCATATACTTGTAATTTTGCCTATAAATAGGCAAAAACTCTTCATTGTAAACACACCATTGGAGAATCAATAAACATTGTATTTTTTCCAAAACAAAATATGAGTTTCTAAATTTTTTTGCATCCGATTCCTTTAGCCGATAGTAATTCTAAATCCCATCCTTAGCACATACTACCTCCATCTCACTATATTAGCCCCATTTGTTTTTTGACTTTTTCCGGCACGCATTTCCACCGAAACCTAGTACGGGTTTTACGATATAATTTTAAAATATTATTTCTTTTACGGGATAGCCCGACACTCCTAGTATCCCGTAAACGAAATAATAGTTCAATATTATATCGTAAAACCCGTACTAGGTTTCGGTGGAAACGCGTGCCGGAAAAAGTCAAAAAGCAAATGGGGCTAATATAGTGAGATGGAGGTAGTATAATATATCCCTTATACATAAAATTAAAAAAAAAAAAAAAAAAAAAAAAAAAAAAAAAAAAAAAAAAAAAAAAAAACCTCTTCCTCTTTGCTGTATATCTTCGTGTTCTTCTTCGTGTTCGCTGCTTGTGTTCGTTGCTCGTCCGCTGTAGATTCCTGTGTTTGCTGTTTGCTGTTCGTCTAACCAGAGTTCTGTGTGAGCTCTTACGGTATGTATTTCTTCCTTTTTATTTGTGGTTTAATGTGTAACCCTAAAAAACACACCAGCACACCCCCGTTGGTCCTATAGTTGTTTCTAAATAAGAAAACATATCCATATCTACTCTTTTTTCTTTTTCCCAATATCTTACTACAGTTTGTTCCCAAACTAAAACTTCATCTCCCCATAATTGTGGGCTTTGTTGTTCTATATATAACATATCTAGAATCACATATAAAACATCTACATTTTCTTTTATAAGGTTTTTTAACATATTTATTTTTATCTCTATTTTTGTTATATTTATAAGTAGTACTTTTTCTAATTCCTTTTTTATAAGGTTTTTTATAATACCCATAAGCTTGAGGTGTATATATAGTTGTTTTACAAAATGCTCATGCTTGTCTTTTTATTTGTTCTTTTATTACAGCATCTTTACATTTATCTTCTAAATATTTAAATGTAAACGTAATTCTTGGTCCTATCCCTAGATTTATAGAATTCTTTTCAGTACTTTCCCATGCTACATGTATTTGTTTTCCTAAATCTTCTGGAAGTTTTATAAAATATTTATTACATAAATTATCTTCCATTGCTCTACCAGTTTGTGATAATAATCTAACAAAATCATTTGTAAATTCTCTTATATATTTAATATCTGAAATACTTAATTGTTCTAAATTTCTTATTGCAGTATCTTGTAAAAATGTATTATCTTTTGCTGGATCTATTCCTATTATTAATAATCTTATAGCACTTGTAAAATTATAAGGATTATCTCCTAATGCTTTTAATTGGTTTATTTCATCAGGAGCTTGTGCTTTTTTACTCTGCCATAATCCTAAAATATTTGGAGCACAGTAAAATAATGCCGAATTTTTACTTAAATCTACTTCCATTCCTGCTATAATAGCTCTTTTAATATCTTGTTTCCAAGCTTGATCTATTATTAATACTAAGGCTTTAGTCCCTGTTTCTTGCCTTCCAAATGCTTTTATTCCAATTATTATTAATCCTATATGTGAAAATAATTTATTACTCTTTATTAGTTTCTTTATAGTTTCTGGTGATAATATTTCTATAAATTCTGTTGTTCCATCTATTATTCTAGTACTTACTTCTCACAAATTTCCACAAGTTTCTTTTGTAAATTCATAATAACTTCAGGAAATTCATTTAAAACCTTTTCAGAAATAATATCCTCAAGGGCAGGAATAGTGTTTAAAATTGGTTTTATGGTTTCTCTCCAAGGAATGTCAAGAATTCTAGTTTTAAAACTTTCAAATTTTCTGTATAAATTTGGACACCTGTCTAAAAATCTCGATGTGTATCTGGTATGGTGTCAATACTTCCATAACTTTGCGAATCTTCGAACATGGAATTGTCTTCTTTATCTGTATTAATTATTGCATTTTCTTCATCTGTAAGACTATCACCTTCTCCGCTAAAAGGAAGGATCATTTTCCAGTTTGGAGTGACCCAAATTTGTAAATTATGTCCTTCAGTAGCAAGTCTGTAATTCTTCCATGATTCGAATTTTGGAATATTTTCTGACCTTTGAAAAATTTTGATTTGTTCTTGAGCATGCTGGAATGAGAAGTTATCAGGCTCCTCTTTCATGAACAAAGTTTTCAGATATTTTCCAGCATATTCCTTATCTGTCAAATATATTCTTTTTCGAGCAGGCCGATATGTATAAGCTGTAGCTTCAGGAAAAGAAGCTAATATTTTGCTGTATACTTTTGGACTTAGAGCTGAATAAGAAATATTCCCAGCTATGATTAAGAATTTTTCTCCAAATTTATTCATCAGACTTTCAATCTTTTCTGTGTAAGTAAATTCCATGAGTTATATCTCCACTATATATTTTTCCTATTGGAGCACGTTTACCTTTTCCAATTATTGTAGATTCTCCTTCATATTGGGTTTGAGCTGGTATCCAATTTTGTCTACCCTGTCCAGTTATACTACTTTCTCCTGTTTGTATAAATTCTAATTTTGGTCTTTTATTATTATTATCCATAGAAACATCCATAAAATTAGGTTCTATATTATTTTTTGATTTATAAAATTCACTTATCATAATTTTTCCTTGTTCAATATCTTGAACTAATGGTAAATTAAAATATTTTTCTAATTCTTTATAAGCTTGATTAGAATCCATTCCTAATTCAGTAATACATTCTACTAACATATCATCTACTTGATCTTGTAAATTTATTTCAGTAAATTTTTTATTAATTATTTCATCTATATTTGTTTTTGTTTCTTCAAATTTAAATCCTATTTCAGTTTCTAAGTTATCTTCTAAATAATCGTTTTCTTCATTATTAAATTGACAATATCCTATTGTAGAAATCGAGAGAGAATAGAAAAGAAGGAATCCAACATATTCAGTAGAATAGCTCAGCTCGAAAGAAAAGAGCAAAGTTACAGTACATAGGACCGTTAGTACTGTATATAAACAGTACCAACTAAGTCGTAAAAGTAAAGAAGAAGCGTTACACGCTTTTACAATTAATCTGCAATCTAACCTAAGCCATTAGATTTAAATATGATCCAACGGCTTTTATTAAAACTGGAAAATGAACAACAACGGCTATATCTTCATCTTCTTCCTGTTTCCATCTTCACCATCAATTGCAGTGCGCACCTCCTTCATCACCTCCTCAACATCCAATTCTTGCATATCTCTACACCTATCATTTCTATTTCAGTTAATTCTAATGTATTTAATTCTTCAGAATCAGTATCATAAATAGGTTTTGTATCATAATATTCATTCATCAAACTATGATTTATTTCTACATCATCATCTTCACTATCTTCATTTTTATTATCTTGTTTAATAAAACTTGTAAATCTTAAACTAGCTAATCCATTATTGTCATAAATAACACTTTTCTGTGGTACTAAAATTTCATTTGAATTCTTTTTTAAATCTTCTAAATTCCATTCTAATCCTGCTAATTCATTAGGATCAATCTTTTGCGGTTCTATCATTTTAATCCCTTTTGAAGCAATAACTTTTATTATTTTTTCAATAGTAACTTTATATTTCATACTTGATGATGTACTCATTTTTCCTAATGTTCCAATACTTATGACTAAGTTATTTCCTTCATAATTTGTATATCCTTTAGTTTGTATAACTATTTTTATTTTACTAATATCTCTAGTATCCTTTAAAATTTCTTGGAGAAAGAGAATAACTAGATTTATTTTTTAAATTATTTATTTTTTCATTTAACTTAGTAATAGTTAACTCCATAATTGAAATCGTCTGATCTTTAAAAGTACAATCATTTTGTAAAGTTTTTAACTGATTGTTCAGATCAGAAGTTTTTCTTTGAAACTCCACAAGTTGTGATTCATAATTTTTTAATAAAGCAGATTGATGTTGAATCACACCACTTGGGTTTTCTTGAGCAATTTGAGCAAAACTTTTTACTTCCTCTGGTTCTATATAAAAATCTTGTATACCAAAGGCTTCTCTAGCAGTTGCTAGAGCTTCTGAAAAACTATAAAAACCTTTATAAAGTGGTTTGGGACAGCAAATATATTTTCTAACTGTGTTAAAATCATGAAAAACTCCAGTTTTTGTCCCTCTGAAAATCACATAATGTGTAAATTTCTTTTGTTGCTTTGATTTTTGATTTTGTTCAGAAAAATAAAATGCCAGAGCATTTAAAACTTGCACTTTAAAAGCAGTGGCTTTTGGAATAGTTTGTATATGCCACAAGTTATCGAGAAGAACCTGTTGTTTCTGTGTAACTTTTGAATTTGCTCTAAATTGCATAGCAGGGTTAGAGCATTGTTGTAAAGTTACAGTTCCAAACTGTATATCATTTCTAACTCCTCCCAACTTTGTAATCTGTGTAATCTTTCCACTTTCTTCTTCTGAAGAAATATCCATCCTCTCTGATCTCGAGCTTTGAGATTGTGTAATCTTTTCCTTGCCTTTAGAAGGTTTAATAATCCTTTTATCCATTTTATACATAAAAAGACGATTTATTTTTCGAGATAAAAGGTCAGCAATATTATTATCTTGACCTTTAATATGCTCAAATATTATTTTATAATTATTTCCTTGAATTATTTGCTGTAAATTAATCCATCTTGTTTTATTAACCTTTTTACTATTAGCATTATTAATAAATTTTACAATAGCTTCACAATCTGTTCTAACAGTAAATTCATTTTTAAGCCATATTTTAAATTTTTCTAATGAATTAATTAAAGCCTGGATTTCATAATCTAAAGATGTCCAATTTAATCCTGTTTTATTAAAATTACCACTAGCATAAGCAGCAATTTTTTCTTCACTTTTTGAGCTATATTTATGAGGTTTACAAATTAAAACTGCTCCCCATCCTTCTTTACAACCATCACATTGAATAATTTTATAACTATCATCTGTAGGTAACTCTAAGGGTTTTATATTTTTACTTCATTTTTAATTTTTTGAATTAATTTTTCATCTTCTATATTAATTTTTCGAACCGGTGCCCTAAAATGCCGCCGGAATCTCTGCCGGAATCGAACCGGTATATTCCGAGAAAGATGAGGGAGAGAGAGAGAGGAGAGGAGTTACGAGAGAGAGATGAGCTGCGAGAGAGAAGAGTTGTGGGAGAGAGGAGGGAGAGCTGAGGGAGAGATAAGAGAGAAGCAAGTTCGAAAAATTTTGTCCGAAATTTTCAGCTCAAACTTACGAGCTGAAGAGGGGGGAAAAGCCAAGAGAATTGTGAAAATTTGTCAAAACTTTTAGGGGCATTTTCGTCCGAAAATGCAAAAATTGGACATAATTTATGTAACTTATCTTACCGGACATAATTTATTTCCCGAAAGTCAAATTGGACATTTCACATGATTGTGAGAAAAGAATATATATATGAAGGGCCCGCGGGCGCCCGGCCCGGCCCTCATGGGCCCGTCATTTTTAGGCTGAGCGGGCTGGCCCGATGGGCTTAATCTTTTACCTTTTTTTGAAGTTTAATTTTGATAGCTCTGCTCTCCGCTCTCTGAGTTTTACTGTAAATTATCCATTTCTTCTCCCAAGCAGAATATCTTCAAAAAACACCTCTCTCTCTCTCTCTCTCTCTCTCTCTCTCTCTCTCCTGCTTGCTCACACAATCAAACCAATAATGCAAGCTTCAATTTTTTCATTCGGCTCTCCGCCTCTACCTCCGCCTCCGAATTCCTCACCTTGTTCGCTGAAAACCCGGCAATCAAACCCTCTATTCTTCACCTCCACCATTAACGGCAACAGACCTTCTTTACTATCAACTCAAACGCTTTCGAGAAAGCTTATATGCAAACCTCCTGCAGGAAAATATCTCAGCGACGATTATCTTGTGGTAATTCTCTACTCTCTCTCTCTCTCTCAATTTGTTATTTGGGCTGTTTCTTGTTTTAGATTTTGTTAATTTTTCTGAATTACTAGTGATGGGCTGCTAGAAAGATTTTGGGATTTTGCATTATACAACTATTTACTGTACTGTAAAAATGAAGGTGTAGTATTAGGAGGTAATTACTGGAAAATGGAAATGATTGAGAAATAGTAAAAGATGCTGTCTTTTGAGTTTTTTTTCTCTAATTGTACGTTCTTCTGAGGATATAAAGTTCTGTTTTTGAGCTCAAGTCGAAGAAAAGTGAAGGAATGTTCTCCTTGTTTATCCTAATTGTGGCTGTGTTTCTGATGTAATGTTGCTCTTGTTCGTTGTGATTCTGGGGTGCTTCTTTTGGATAGTCATTGTTTTTGCTTCGTTGTAGAAAAAACTATCGGCGAAGGAGATCGAGGAGTTGGTAAAAGGGGAGAGGAATGTGCCTCTCATCATTGATTTCTATGCCACATGGTGTGGACCTTGTGTCTTGATGGCACAAGAACTTGAAATGGTATGTTCTTGCATTGTGCAGTAAGTGTCGTCGCATTTTATTTGACGTGGGAGCAATGGTGCCTATTATGAATGTTTGATCATAAGTTCGGAATGTTGGTGACTGCTTCTGTAATGCCAAGACTCGTCTTTTTTTCTATGGTCCGAACGAACAAATTTCTTTGCACTAGTTTGTTTGTAAGCATGAAAATCAGATAGATTGAATGGATAAAATTCCGTGCTTAAGCTCAATTTTCTGGTCAATTGCTTTTCTTGGGAAGTTTAAAGATACTTCAAGGATGTGTACATGGAGATGGGGTTCGAATTGCCATCTTCTATGGAGATTTCATTAGAAATTTGCAGAAAAAGTTTAGAATATATCCATACTAGCTGCAGTTGCCTTACTGTTTTCATTTCTCAGTGGAACTCCAGCAGCACGGAATAGATTATTGCTCGTATAAGTTGTGAAACTCGTGTAAAGGTGGTGTAGGAACTGGGGAATATCATATGGCTGTCCGAACCTGCAAGTTGAATCCATAATTGTGACACTTTAGATCTTTACTTGACTATGAGAATCAATCTGCTAATGCTGCAGCTTGCTGTTGAGTATGAAAACAATGCAATAATCGTGAAGGTCGACACAGATGATGAATACGAATTCTCACGTGATATGCAGGTAACCTTCTCTTCCTCTCATTTACGTAGCTTAGCCATGAATTGTTGTGTCCAGATAACTGTTGCATCCACAAAGAACATTAGCTGCACCTTCGATCAATTACCTGAAAACTGCAAAACAGCATCTGCAGAATGATAGTGTCAAAACTACCATTTGGTGGTTCTCATCTCTTCCATGACTTAACAAACGACTTCATGTGATGTACAGGTTCGAGGGTTGCCAACAGTGTATTTCATCAGTCCTGACCCGAAGAAGGAGGCTATCCGGACAGAAGGCCTCATCCCCATACAAATGATGAGGGACATACTCGATAACGATATGTAAACTAGCAGCATAATACGGCCTAGATCTTCATCAAAATTAGCCAGCCGCTGTTCTTAGAGACTCGTCCACGTCGCCTCGAAGAACAGTTCGACTCGAGAAAAATCTTCAAGAAACCATTGCAGCTCAACAGTTTTGTTCACCTGTGAAAAATATAGGTTTGTAGAATCATTGTTTCAGTGTAAGTTGGAGAAAGACACAGATTAGACTAGATTTGCTTTTTTCTTTTTTACCCTCTTGTTTTTGTTTCAGTTTAATAACTATTTTATGTAACACTAGTAATTTATTTTCACGATTAAAAATCTAGGGCTTTGGCTTTATTTTATTATTTTATTTATTTATTTTTTTAATGTTGAGGAAATTAACTAGGAAAGATATCAATTTGCTTCCTAAATTGATGATTATTACAGGATTTTACACAAAATAGAATCTATTATGCAGCTGTAATAAATTAGTGCCACCAAAAAAAGATCAATTTTTTACCTTAAAATATGTTTTATAATTAATTAACGCGTAATTGTGTATAAGCAATTTTTGCTGTATTTCCAAATTTAAACACACACAATTTTGGTATTTCTTCACATATAAAAAAAATGGCTAATAAATTCAAGAAACTCATCAAAAAAATAACCATGGATTTCGCCGTGATACGTCCAAAGCCGCCTCCCAAGAAACCGGAGCCTCCGCCGCCCAAACCGCCGCCGCCGGACGCGAAGCCTCCGCCTCCACCACCACCACCTCCTCCGCCGCCGCCGCATGGGATAGCTCCGCCTCCTTACGGCCCCTTCACGCCGTACATGGCGGAATTGGAGCGGATGGAGCGCCTGAGAAGCGTCGAGTACTCGAATTCAAGATTCTGGAAGATGAACTTCGACGAATATCCGAATCAGCAGTTCGGCAGCTCCGAATACCACCACTATCCGGTCGGAGGCCGCACCGCCGCCGCCTCCGGCGGAGGTTATGGTCATCGCCACCACCCGCCGCCGCGCATGGGCCTACCGCCGCCAGATCACCACCACGCTCTCCCCGGGCCGCCGCAGCGTCTCGGCCTGCCTCCCCCGGATTACCACCACGGCCCGCCGCAGAACTACCAGTATGGGCCGCCGCCGCCGCAGCCGCAGGAGTACCACCACGCGCCGCCGCCGCCGCAGAATATGCATTACTACCCTCAAGGGCCCTCCCACTACGGCGGGTTGTTTAGCGACGAAAATCCCAACGGCTGCATGATTATGTGAGAAGAACAGTAAATTTGCTTTTTTACCGTTTTACTGTTTTATTTCCCTCGATAAATACGTATATTAGTCTTTCTCTGTCGATTAAATTAAATTACTTATTTAATCTCCCTATTATTATTACTGTTTTTTTTTTACAGTTTTACTTCACTCGATAAATACGTATATTTGTCGAATTAAATGAAATGAATTAGTGAAATATATTACGTTAATTAATAAAGGAAAAAAAAAACAAATATAGTAGAAGCAAAATTTTCGTAAATAATATTATCTACTCAAATATATGTACACATTATCACGTACGTGAAACTAATTAATTCTCTCTTCAAAAATTTGTCAATATATATAAATATAAATTATCTAGGAAAGAACTAGCCCTAGTGATTTAAGTAGGGGAAAAGGCCAACGCCATGAGAAGGGCCATAATCCCCACCGGAAAGAGCATCAACGACATCGGAGGCGGCGGCAGCGGCGGCAAGATCGGCGGCAGAACCAGCAGCGACACCGCAAGCATGGCCAAAACCACCATCAACCACCCATTATTCGAACGCCGTTCCGTCGACTTCTCCACGCGCCACCGAGTTTCTTCTCTCTTGTTCATCTTGCTTTCATACATTTTTCTTTCCCCACTAATTTATCTTCTTCTTCTTCTTTGAAAGAAAAGTATAGTAGTAGTAATATTTGTTTGGTGGAGTTTTGAGTTTTATATATATAGAGAAAGATTTGTTTATGTTTAATAAAAGAATGATTGAATATTATTGAATTAAATTAATAAAGTAGAATTATCTTGGACATGGAAATCTTGTCGAAATATGATTTAGGTGAGAGAATCTGACAGAATCACGATTTTTTCACAAATCCCAAAAACAATAATCAAACCCTAATTACTTAATTACATTATAATATTCTATTTTGTGTATTTTGCTTAATATTCATGCATCGAAGAAAATAGTTTGGGAAATATTATTCATAGTGTTATAAATATAATCCCTCTATCTCCGAAAACTCTGTCCAGATGAGACTGATACACAGGTGTTAAGAAAAACGTAACTAATCAATTGACGAACTGTTTATTCATATGAATGAAGGTTGAAACTCATATTTATCGTAAACGAAGATTGTTAAGACTCTGGATGACGAACGTAGTAAACAGATTGTAATGTTTAAACGATATAAATTGTGTTGTTATAGTGGATCCATCTCCGAAAATGAAATCCTAGTTACTATAAGTTTGGAACATCCGACCATTTTAATTTGGTCATGTTTGAATCGATAGAATCACAAAAGATTGGGTCAAAATTAAAGGACCCAAATTCCAATAATAAATAATAGTAATTCAAACAACAAATCCCCATTGAACTTCTAACCATTGAAAAATGAATATATACCCTTCACAACTAGTAGTATAAGCTATGTAAAGGGTGTGTATTGGGATAGGGAAACTTAGGCCAATTGGTATTTAATTAACTTACATAGTGTATATTATAGTATGGAATAGTTGGTGAGAGTAGTGCCAAATGCAATGTATCCTTTGCTTAAATAAAGATATGAATATAGGGATGAAATCTCATCAACTTGCACATTACTCCTTTTCCACATTCAATTATGTGCATTTCAAAACCTATGGTAGGTTGCATGTATTAATTAATATGTACACAAGTCGAAAAGAGTTCGTCAGACATCTGTTCGATCAGCACGAGCTGAGCTCGATGTTTTTGAGCTGGGTTCAAGAGGCTTAACGAACATGTTCGAGTTTGAGCCAAACACATGCCTGTCAGCCTACTGATAAACCCGTAAGCACAATTTTCAAATAAGATCAAAACTTATTTTAAATACTCGTATGTATATGACTTGATTCTGAGTTTGAGATTGAGTTAGGTTATGACTAATCAAACCATTATTGAAGAGAACTCGAACCCGTAAAGAAATCTCAAATCGAGCTCAAATCTGGCACTATGAATATGCTAGCTAGTAGCGGATGGGATCATCTGTCCCAAACTTTGTGTCTCAAGTCTCAATTCTTATTAGTTTTGTACATTTTTTTTCAATATTTTTAATTTATAATGATTTATTTTAATTTTATGATTATTTCTAGGGTTCACTAATCCAAGTTAGGGTATATAATTATTTTTAACATTTAATTTCACCTTTATTGGTTATATAATGATTGAAAAATTCAAAACTAGGGCATATTACATTTAAAAAATCTAAAATTTTCCCCATAAATGTTTATTACAATTTGTTATATAATGCAATTTTTATTTTTTTTTAATATAATATTTAACTAATAGAAATTAGGATTTGGAACACGATTGAGACACATAGTTTGGGACAGAGGATTCCATCCGACCCAGTAGTATGTAACTTGGCTCGAATGCAACCTTACATTATAATCAAAGTATGTTTATTTAAATATATTCATAATTCTCAAAAAATGAACATGTTTTGTGCAATGCAATGAATGGAGACACTGCACACCCAATCCTAAAAGTACTTAGGACCATACTTTTTCATGATTCTGCCCAGTAAGAATCATTGGATTTTTAAATGGAATCTTTGAATCCATTATTTTATTTAATTAGCTTCAACTAGTACATATAATATTTATTTTTATTTATTTTTTGAAAAAACATAATCTACCTTGGTTTTGATAGTGGAAGTTGTGTGGTTCTCCAAGCAAAAACGTATTTGATCTTTGAAGAATATCTTCATCATGCTAAAAATAAAAAATTGAAATTGAATTAAAATTAAAATGATGTAAAAAACAATAATAAAAGTGGTATTTATTGATTAGGATAATATTGATTTTAAAAAGAATGAATATATGCATGCTAAAAATAATAATTACAGATAATAAAACACTTTATTAATTACAAAAAATATATATATTACTACTATAATTTATAAGCATGATAATAACTGAAGATGGTGATTTTCCTTTCTGTCAGAAAAAAATTAAAAATAAAGATATCACTCTTTGAATATTTTATTTGGCTATTAAATATCTTAATTTTTCATCCCTGTAGCTCAAAGTACTAGTGCATGTAGTATATATATCACAGTAATTAGCCCCTTTAACTAAATACTCCCTCCTCAGTCCACGATCTTTAGACGGTTGAACCTATTAATTTCGATCTTTTAAACTTTTTGAAGTTTCTTATTAGCTTATTTTGGAGCTTTGTAATGATAAATTTTATCAAGCAAATACAACTTTTACACCCACACTCGCTCAAGGCTACTACTGGCAGAGTCATGAATTTCAAATGAGGTGGACGCGATCGATTGATGGCATATACGAGACGATAGTTACTCATTTTTCATGTGAAATGACATTTTTAACATTTTGAATTTTAATGTGAAATGTCATTTTTACCTTTAGTATTACTTTTATCATATTAATATACATCTAAAATATATAGTAAATTTTAAATTACAAAATAGTATAAATGATAATTTGATAGTCCGTTTAAAATGGTACACTCTTGATACAACTAGAAAAAAATTTATTTTGTTGTAAATTTTATACTCCCTTGGTTCCACTTCATTACTTATGTTTGCTATATTCTCTCCTTTTCTTGCACATTCTTTTAACATTTGCATTTTGGACATAAAATCTCATGTCGAAAAAAAAAAAAAATGAATAGTGAAATCAGACGGATGGATTATTTGATTTTTAAGAAGTATAATTTTGACACTCCTTCCTCAAATCTATGGTAAAGACGGTGGATTGGGAATTACTCCCTCCGGTCTTTTACAGTTGAGTCGAAACTTTTCGACACGGGAATTAAGAAGAGTTGTTTAGTACTTTAAGTATGTTTGGTAATTGAGAAGAGAATGTGATTATGTTTATAATTACTAAGTACTGTATTTTATTTTAATTAATATAAAAAATGTTTTTTATTAATTAATATTTTTTTGTTTTTCAGTTTATTTTAAATTAATTTAAAATTTTCTGGATTTTTTTAAAATTAATTTAAAATTTCTGGATTTTTTTTTAATAAAATTATTGTTGATGTTTAAAATTAAAATAAAAAACTTTTATGGATTTTTTTTTTTTATAAAATTAAAACTTTTCTGGATCTATTTTAAATTAATTTAAAATTTTCTGGATTTTTTTTATAAAATTATTGTTGATGTTTAAATTAAAATAAAAAAACTTTTCTGGAATTTTTTTTTTATAAAATTAAAACTTTTCTGGATTTATTTTAAATTAATTTAAAATTATTTCGAAAGAGACGGCAATGGCGATAATGGAGAAATTGAGAAATTGGGGCGTAATTAGGATGTTAATTAAGTAAAATAAGGGGTACAATTAATTGTGTGTTTAGTACTTAATTTTTACCCAAAAAGGAAACGACTCAACTTCGAGAGACCGGCCAAATCGGGAAAGTGACTCAACTGTAAAAGACCGGAGGGAGTAGCGTCTAAGCGGCTAGGTTGAAGTCTACACGGCTCCTAGGTGGATTAGGCGGATTAGGCAATAATGTATTTTTTTAATACTATTTTCGCATTATATATTAGGATATGTTCTCTTTTATGCGAGAGAAAATAAGAGAAAAGAGACAATTACTCTTTAAATATCAGATTTTTCGTCACCTTTTCTCATCTTTTATCAATGAAGAAGAATTTTACTCTTTAAATTAATAAAATAAAATAAAAAATTACAACACTGCATGAAGGGATAACATTTTCTCTCCATTATAGTGCAAATGGAGGGGAAAAAAACCAAATGTGAGAAAATGTAAGAAATAAGAAAAATTTGAAGGGTGAATATCCATTTTTCTTTCGTATCAAAGAGAACGCATCCTTATAGTACAAACTATATAAATAAAATTAGTAATAATATAGGGAGAAGAAGACATGAGAAAAATAAACTTTTGTCTGAACGATAGAGTGTTGCAAACGTTAATAGATGGCGGAATTATTGTCAAGTGTTCAATCCCCCTTAGGGGTTGGCCTAGTGGTTTACCTGTGATCTAATAGGCCACGGTTTCAAACGCCCTTTGGATCATCCTTGATAAAAAAGATTTTTTAAAAAATGATTGTCGAGTGTTAAGGACGGAGACTAGACAGACTAGGCTCGGTTGATAGTTTTTTTTTTTTGTTTTGGTTGAAAGGCATGATACATGTCTCTGAGAATTTTTTTTAACTTTTGAAGCTTTGGATATAGGTAGGAAGCTTCCATTGATGATTATAGCATCATGCAAGTAATCATGCTAGTTTTGGCTTCTCTAGATTCAATTCTTTTATATTAATCAAGTTCAAATGTATACTTTGACCTGACTTTTGAACCCCTTGCATCCAATTTTGGTATCAATTTCCCCAACTCTTTGTTATTTTGTTTTAGTGCTATTACCAATCCATGGTCAATGTTACGATATCAATATCAATATCGTCAAGTATGTCATCGAATCGGATATAGTTTATTGAACTATCGCGTAATATTTCTTACTATTACATTATCAGATTATTGAGACGCAATAAGAACATTTATGATGTCAAAATAATCGTAATAAGTGACATGTCGATCGATCGTTGCAATTGAAGACACAACACACCGCTTGATGCTCGTGCATGTTAAAAGTGTTTCCAAAATCAACATTTTTGTTTAACAAAATCTTTAATCATAGCTGAATTCGAAAATATTTATAATACGCGACGAGCAGCAGTGCAATATGAAATATTGCTACCGACACGCGATATAAACAGAGCACACGATGAACACCAACCATATTCATATCTAAACAATCAAATACTACTAATCTGCAAGCGAAAATTGGCAATATTTTGTGTTTTTGATCTCTTCCATATACGCATATATACAACAAAAGTACACAATCTAATGCTAAGAGCTAGCTAGTTACTGTATTATTTATGCTATCGGAGTTTCTTCCTTCGTCGCCGGAACGAGTGAACTCAGTGCAGCAACTCTCAAAATTCCGCCTCTAAAAGAAGAAAAACTAACCTATAATTCAACTCCTTCACATTATCAAGTCGTCGTAGCTACCTAGAACGTCCATCGGAGACAACTCCGACGAGAAAAACCCGCGAAATTGCTCCTCGAATTGGACGGCGGCGGCGGAGGCGAACGTATTGTCCGCCGAATCCGACGTGGCTGCGGTGTCGTCGGAGGAGACCGACGCTGAGGCCGAGGAGGGGACCCGATCGGGCAGCAGCGTCCCGTCCTCGTCGCGGTAGTCGACGAAGGCGCCGCCGCCGTCCATGTACGGCGCGATGTCGGAGTTCTTCCCGGTGAGGTGCTGCACCAGGGTTCGGAACCTGGCGGCGCTGGTGCGGACCTTCATCGGGGTGGAAATGTAAACGACCTTGAGCGATTCGTCGCGCTTCCGCCTCTGTTGCTTCCCCTGCGGCTGCGGCGGCGGAGGGCGGCGGTTGAGATGATGATGCGGCGTCGTATCCATTTGTTGATTGCGTTGGGGGATGAAGTGATGAGGTGGAGGCGGCGGTATATATATAGCCATGGGGGTGAGGGTTTCTGGGAAGGTGAAGTGGCGAAAGGGGGGAAATGAAGGTTGGAGGAAATGAGGAGATTGAGGAATTTCAGATTTTCCACAAAGTTGATGTTGATTTTGACGTTGTGTTTTTTGATTGATTAAGCAAGCCCCTTTGTTTCTATCGTTTTGACTCATTTTACCCCGCAGCCGTAAGTGACTGTCCGCTCTTTCGTATCGAAATACGTACGTTTTTCATGGACGGAACGAAATGAGTATTTCTTTTTTTCTTTTGTCTTTTATAAGCTCTCAACTCTCGACTTCTTTATATTTAGTTATTTACTATACTTACATACTCCTTTCGTTCTGTCCCTTTGTACTAGTTACCTTTCTTTTGGGGTTCGAGAATTAAGAAATGATGTATTTTTGTGTTAATATGATGAGTGCATGTGCAAAAAATGTTTTACCTTTAGTAACTTTTTACGAAATAAGGAAACGTAACGTGTTCCGCGGGACGTACTAAAAAGGAATACGAAACTAGTATAAAAGGAGTATATAATTATCACTTGAGTTATAGTTCACTTTTAAACCTTTTATTTTGTATCCATCGATCATCGACCGGGAACTCTTCTACTACTAATGTTCATGTGAGCACTTATTTAATAGTGATTTAAATGATGATAACTGAGGGAGCTAACCAATGGCAGATTTAGCCTTTTGTAGCCGAAAATTATTGATTTTAACACCCTCGTATCGATTTTTGTGCAAATGTTACCTGAGGTAACATGTGCGAGCAAATGTGATACTTGGGTGCACGAATCCCTTTCAATTAATTATTAATAGGGGGAGATAACAGTTGATATGTAGAGAAATATCACGGTTAGTGTATGAAGGGGATAAAGATAAAAATATAGAGGATAGGTGGAGAAAAGGAATAGGGTGGAATTGGGCGCATGGAATTTAGTGTGGAAAATATTGTGGCTGCTGAGGCGGTTAAGGGTTAAACCCACATGTTCCTTTGTTATTGGCCAACACATACACCACGTTTCCCAATTCTAATTCAACGCCGGATATTGTATAACATAGTCATAATTTACATCTTTTGGGATTTAATTTAATTGAATAAAAAGCTTCCATGCAGAAATTATTGATCGATTATCTTATTATCTACGGTCAAATAGTTGGATGAGAATAAGTTTACAAAAAAAAGTTACAAAGGTGGGCATAGGACAAACTTTTTAGTTTTTGTTCTCCCTCAAGTCTCAAGCCTTCTAGATTTTCACTTTTCCCGTGTCATTCATCAATGAATTCTATCTAAGTTACGCATGAATTCTAAAAGGCCATTTAAAAAGAGACGACGATAATCTTTCCAAAGATGCGTACTATTTAGTACTAGACGAAAATTGAATAATCTATCTATACTATACTATTATAAAAAGTGTGTTGTTTACAAAATTTAATTTGTCTATTTTGCCCTTACAATTAGAATAAATCTTTAAAACATTATTATTATCATTAGAATATTAATTTAAGATATATTTTAATTTATATTCAATAAGAATATATCTTGTACATATCATTAGAATAAATCCTTAAAACATTAATATTATTATTAATTTATTTATGTAATTCATATATATTAATATTTTCACGATCTAATTACACTAAAACTATAATGTTACATGTGCAACAAGATTATACGTGCATCGCATGTAATCTCCGCTAGTTTATTAAAAATACTACTAGATGGTTACTTCGGAAAAATTAGTACATAAATTTATATCATATTATTATAAAGGTGAGAAGATCAACCCAACATAATCTAAATGTTTTAGCTAATGAAACAAGAATCATCTCTCATTTCTCTTTTCCCACGCCTTGCCTTTGACCGAGAGCCCCAATTTTCCTCTTAAATTTAAACAAACTGCCAATCAGATAAAATGCTCTAGCAACATCTAGATCAACAAGAAGGAAAAAAAAAAAAAAAAAAAAAATCAAGTCTTTCAAATTTCAAAATCACTTTTCAATGACAAAAGGATAAAAAATTATAAAAACTTGAGTGAATTATTTGTACCATCCACCAACATGCCACAGAAATTGAAATTTCCTGGTGGCATTCGATCACCAAATTGCTGTAGCACCAGTTAGTAGCAATGGCTGGCAAATGAAACTAGTAATCTGATGATATGTCTGGTTAAGAAATTCAACAACAGTTCAAGAGTTGGAGAAACGGAGAAGGAAGAGGAAGAGGGCCGTTTCTCCAACTCCGGAAGCACACACTCAGAGCATACCCAATTCTACGGGTGGGTTTCATCCGAATATTTATTCTTCCAAGGCATATATCAATACGGGAATGAGATTCAGAAGTAGTTGCTTCTGAAGAAGTTTTTCAGGTACTCAGATCCCTCTTCCTTGGCCTCGACTCCTGGGTTATGTTCCAAACGATTCAAAACATATTGGCCCAGAATGTGATGCCGTTGCTTTGAGTGTTCGACAACGTTGTTCAACTCTTCCATTCCCTTGAACAGCAGCAGATCAATGACCTGTGGGAAAGTGTAATGAGAATGAAGAAAGTGATTTTGTTAAATGATCATTTGTTTCTCTTCATATACGTAGGCCAAAAAACTTGATCAACTAATGAACTTACACCAGAAGTTAGAGCAAACTCTTCCTTTGCTTGCAACTCAATCTCTCAGAGGAGATTTTGTACTTAACAACATTTTGCAAACATTACATGACAAAATCTACCGCACATACGAATCACGACTAATAGCTAATTAGAGATATACGTTAAGCAGATGGAGCACTGTGGCTGTGTAAGACCTAAAGTTTAGTGAACTAACTATAGAGATCATAATACAGTTTTCAAAATGGAAGACCCTCGTAGAAAACTAGTGTTGTAAAATATCCAAAATTGCTTTGAAGAATATCAAACACAAAATCATCCCACATAAACTCTTCAGTTTCTACTCCTTTCCTACAACTTGATGCTTATACATGCTGTCCAATATCCACTATCACAATCGGAGCATTTGTTCCAGTGAAATAGAGTGACTAAGTATTATAAATTATGAGTCCCAAAAAATCACATCAGTGATAATCCTCCAACACATCACTCTCTAACCAAAATCAAACCTCCGATCACTAACACCGTTTCTTTTTTTTGTCAAGAGCTTTCTCATCATTTGCTCTATCTAGGGCCTTATTCAGCTAGTAAGAACTCTTCAACCTCGCTCTAAGATTCAAAACTGCGTGACTGAAGCAAAATCCATGTGAAAATGCTGCCATCTGAGAGAGGTTCCTCATCGCCATTACAATCATCAAGTTAGAATTAGAAACAAAACACAAGGAGCTCTCAATGTTATCTCTCCATCTCTTCAATTTCATATGACTGCTACATGGAAACACTATAAAAACGATCCAAACAAAGCGAAACTTGTCAAAACCACACGAGGAACCGAGAAAATAGACGCCTTTGGTTTGCGCCTTCCAAGCAACAAACGTAGGCATACTATAAACCTAGCAACCAACATAGGCATACTATAAACCTATTCGTATTAATTGTTCACTGCCATAGCTTTCACCCCTTCCATATGAACAATGCTCTACAAATTGATTTCTAATTGATCGGAAACCTAATCGAATTTGCATATACATCTCACTACTCGATACCCAAATACAAACGCAGAGAAATAGCAGGTGAAATCTTAAATAAAATCCATAATCGGTGAATAACGAACGGATAATCGAAGATAGGAAGGATGAAGAGGCATCCGATCGGACCTTAGGGTTAGAGATGTTGGCGTTCTCGCGGATCTTGGCGGCGACGGTCGAGCGCAGCTGGGAGGGGGTAACGACGTCGTCCAGGTTGTAAACCTCCATGATAGTGGGGATGGATCTACAGGTGGTCCTGAAGAACTCGAACACGCGCCGACGCGCCTCCTCCAAGGTGGCGGAGTTGGGCGGCACGCGCACGTACTTGACCGATGACGCCATCAGTTTGTGTGGTGTGTCGATTTGATGAGCTCAGACACGAGGATTTGATTTTGAGGGAAGAAGGGAAGCACAGAAATGCAAGAATAGGGCGAGACTGGAAAATTGGGCGTTTCCTATACGACGTCGTCTCGTTGTTTTATTTCATTTGATTTCCATGAACGATCGCTAGATTAGTTGGCAGGTGAGTAATGTCGATTCTACACCCGACTCTTGAAACGATCGATATATTAGTTGGTCAGTGAGTAAAGTTGATTCTACACCTAACTCTTAAAGTGTTATGCATGAGTATATTGAAAGTGAATTATAAGACCGATGGGAGGAGCCTAGCGCCTATTATAGGCGCTCCGGTTCTAAGGGGACGGGTGGGGGTGGGGAATAAAATCGGCGATACTCCACAATCTTGGTTCGATTCAAATTGGGGTTGGTTTTGGTTCCGGTTAAAATAAACGATTTTATGTTTGGATTGTTTCGGGACCGTCGGTTCACATTAGAATTGGATTCATTATCAATACGTCGGTTCACAATTCTACAAAGCTATAATCGGAGCTAAATTCTCAATTCCTATGATATTATCAGTTTCTTTCTGAATCCAATGATCCTGATTCTAAAATTGAGAGTCTTTGTTCGGTTCAATTCTAAATGTATCGATAGTTTGTTACTTTGACAATAATTATATTAAGTGTGTCTACGATCGAACATGGAATATTTATTTCGAGAAATATATATCTCGTAGAAATTGTCTATTTTTTAATCATGTCATTTAAACCCATTGTCTCTGAATAAACTATAGGTGAAACCCCATGGTTCATAAAATTCATATGTGCGTTTCTAGACTAATCGAAAAGAACATTGGAAATTCAGTTGAAAAAGAATAGCTAAGCTCAAATTAGAATGCGTGCTTACAAAATTTCAATTACATTATTCCCAAGACTATTTTGCTAACAGGTGAAGGCCGTGAAGCACTGAGCAGTAGAAAAGAGTCGGTTTTGATGGCGGCGGCGGGCGGCGGCGGAGCGGGGGTGGAGTGGCACCAGCGGCCTCCAAACCCTAAAAACCCTATCGTCTTCTTCGACGTCACCATCGGCAACATCCCTGCTGGCCGCATCAAGATGGAGCTTTTTGCTGATATTGCCCCCAAAACCGCTGAGAATTTCCGGTAACTTTCAACTCTGTTATCTGATTGGATTATTGTTTTTGTAGCCTCTCTTCATTGATGGTTAAGCTCATTCAGCACTCGAAATACTTGAAGATTGAGTCGGTGATTATTGAAGGTTTGGAATGTTGAATTACTTTGAAGTTTGAGCGGAACTTATTATGTAAGCCGCCATGGAATTTGGATACGGAAACAGTATATTTTTTTGAAATTACACGAGGCATGATGTTGCTGCCTTTTGAATTTATACATGAGAGTTCATTATGATAGCCGGCCTTTGAATTAGTTAAAATTCGTGTTTGCTTCAGTCCATAGCACTCTTGAGTTATTCGAATTTCTTGAACTTCATTGGATCCGTGTTGGATTTCTGGAAAATCGACTGAGATAGTCTAATGGAGATTGTTCAATTAGGGTTATGGTGTTATGATTCAAGTTTCTTTTACATTTTTCAGTTTCGTTTATTCTCTGTCAGTCTAACTAACTGATGTTTACGTGTGTTATGATTCAGGCAGTTCTGCACGGGCGAGTACAGGTTCGTAACTCTATCTTTGCATTATTTTTTTTTATCTCGATACTTTTTATTGCTCGTACTTTCCAGTATGTAGTAAGTGTCCTTCTACCTGGTGCAGTTAAAAGCTATGACTTATCATGGTTATGAATTTTATGATCTTATTGTTTCTTCAAAACTGAGACTATGCTACTCCTTTTAAGTGGAATAGGACTTTACAAAATGTCATTCAGATATGCTAAACCTTGTACTAGAATCAATGAAGGTGAAATACACGTTTCAATCATGAACTCTCGGGCCTCTGACTGTTCTTTAGTCTATTAAAAAGGTGTTTTTCCCTCCTAAATGAAAGTCCGAAGAGCTTTGAAGTTGAATGTTAGGTTTGATTTTGTTTTTCAATAATTTTAGCCCTGCTCTTGATACTTTTCTCCTTGCTTATTAGACTTTTGACAGTTTCCTTAATTTCCAAGGCTTGTTGGTTCTCAGTTGACTGTTTTTAATTTACATTTGGACCATTTGGTCCTTTCTTTGTTTGTTTGATTTACAGGAAAGCTGGATTACCTGTGGGTTATAAGGGATGCCAGTTCCATAGAGTAATTAAGGACTTCATGATCCAAGCTGGTGATTTCCTCAAGGTATGTTTCGTCCTCCCCAAATTTGATCCTTCAATATGCTGTTTTTCAAAGCATCTACAGTAAAGAGTTACTCAGGAAAAAAAATGGATAAAGAAAAAGAAACAGAAACCGATATGAGCTACCAGGTACCACCAGCCACCAGTCACTAGACCACTAGTCACATAGCTTTGTTCGAATCTAGGTTTCTGCCCTCTCTGGAGTTCTCGTATGTACTAGTTCTATACTTCTATCTAGGTTTCAGCCTGTTCAGATTTCGGAAGTTGAAGACATCCATTAAAGTCGTACATCAATCCAATTGCCTAAACCACACTTCCATTAATATATGATAATAACAAGTTCCAATGTATATACCCTTTATTCCTCTTGTAAATGCGGAGATCATGAATCGAGTTTGAACAATTTGGTATCTGGCATAATTAGATGGCTTGTGCACGATTTGCTCATGATCTACATATGTATCAATCTAAGTTTATTATCTACTTTCAGGGTGATGGCAGTGGCTGTGTATCCATTTATGGAAGTAAACTCGATGATGAAAATTTTATTGCAAAGCACACTGGACCTGGCCTACTATCGATGGTATGTGCATTATCTATACTGTGTAAATTGAGCTTCTTTTGTGGTTAAGGTAGCATTGTAAGTGAAGCTTGAGTGACCGTTTCTGAAATAAACTAAATGCTAACTTCACAGTTTCTCTAGCACGCGTTTTTCTAGTTTTTGCTTAGCATGCTCTTTTGCCTTCTGAATACTCGTGGATTATTTTTCGTAATGTCGGTGATTTTTGCTTGGTTAGCGTCAAGTAGTGTCTCTATTTTCATAATCAAGTATTTTGTCTCTTGAATTCACCATTGTGGAAGATTCGTCTTTGTATTACTATGACTATGTCGACCCTGAGCAAATCGTTATGTTGTCTTTGGCAGGCAAATAGCGGACCGAACACTAATGGTTGTCAGGTAAACATTTTGCTTCAACTTTTTGGAGAATAGACTTTGCTGTCCTACTATACTAACTGTGTTCTTTCTCTGAAATGGCAGTTCTTCGTCACCTGTGCTAAGTGTGACTGGCTTGACAACAAACACGTCGTCTTTGGGGTATGTATTCTCAAATCGCAAAATCTACCAAGGAACGAGTAGACGTGATATAGGTCTCATCACAAGTTCTTGAACTATATGTTTTTCTCTCCTGACATTCATGAATTTTCTTTTCGAGTGCAGCGTGTGATCGGAGACGGTCTCTTGATCGTGAGGAAGATCGAGAACGTTGCGACTGGACCCAACAACCGCCCTAAACTTCCCGTTGTCATTGCAGAATGTGGAGAAATGTAGAGTTTTGATTATACTTGTTTGTGGATGGATGCTGTTAATCTGCTAACATTGTTACTCCAGATTTGTATACAGTCATGAACTCTTGGCGAACTGAACTGTATCGTTATCGCCCACTAACCATACGTCTCGGTTGAAGGGGAAGCATCGTATCACCGTTATTGTTAATGCAAAATATTAGCTTAAATTAAAATTGCAACCAATAATTTGCGATACTTAATGTCTACTAGCAAGCAATTTGACACTATCATGTTAGTCACTTTCATCTTGACTTTACAAGTTTTTCTCGATTACATTATTCAATAGTCAATACTAAAGTGATCTTGAAACCAATGATTTCGAATTCGTGAAACTGAAACCAAAGATTCCAAATTCAAGTTTCCTTAACACCTAGAGTCACAATTTATGATTTTACTTTACCCATTCAATTTCAAAGCTCACTTAATTAGGCACCTAGTCTATTACTCCCTCCGTCCCGGCCAAGATGATACGTTTCATTTTGCCAATTTCTGGCACGTTTTTCCACACTTCTTATTGATGTGTTTTAAAATAGTTTTTTAAAGAATTTTTTCTTTTACGGGATAATACAACTATCATAGTATCACGTAAAAGATAAAATTCTTCACAAATCTATTTTAAAACACATAATCAAGAAGCGTGGAAAAGCGTGCCAGAAATTGACAAAATGAAACGTATCGTCTTGGCCGGGACGGAGGGAGTACTAGTTTTTAACAAAAATCTCAATCTTAATTAGTTTCCTACTAACATGGATTTTGACCAAATATATTTCCGGATTTTATATACTTTTGACTCTCTACACTAAACCTTTAAATATTTAAATCATATATAGCAAAATATCTAATTGGTTGGTTGAATTGAATAAATATTTATACACACTATAAAAACTTTCAATTGATGTATCATCATCATTATTATCGCCTCTAAGCAGTAAATATTATGCCAGGAGGTAAAGTCGACGCTACACACAATAGTATATTGACATGTATACTTAATTTTATATTTCGTTTTCAACATACTTCTATTAATTTTTCAATAGTCCGGTGTATCATCGATTTTTATCTGGGTTTCGGAAAATAAAATAAAGTCGGGGCAAAAAAAAGGCTGCTCAGAGTTTGGGACTACGAAATCTCACCGACTTCCAATTATTTACTAATTTCTACGCTGTATTTCCTCTGTTTCTCTCCGACTTTGGCGTCTCTCCTTTCGCTCAGTTCAATCTCTATCTCTCCCCTCCCTCTCTCTGTTGCATGAGAGAGTAGATAACTCCACAGTTTACATCTGGAGTTCCATTCACCAATTACTCGCATTATCGCTCTTAATTTGGATTCTACGTTTCAACTCAATTTGACTTCTACTCAAGAGATCCAGAACTCCAGCTAGAATCTGCGTTTTTTGAGTTGCCATTTCGCTTTTATCGAAATCTTCGGGATTCAGTTGCTGAAGGTCGCTGCTGTTCACTCGCCATGGATGAGTGAGTGCTTTTCTGGATTATTCCTTTTGCTTTGATGTCATTGTGTATACTTTCGATTGAGATTGAATTCGGCGATTTTTTTGTTTTTATTTTTCGATTTTTAGCGGCAAACGGTGATTAAACCAGTCTTGCATTTATCAGATTCTTAATTTGCTTAGTTAGTGTTAGTGAATCGTGATGCTTGATGTAGTGTTGTGGTTAATTAGAATTTGGGAGCTTCATTGAGTAAAAAGCCATCATAATTTGATTTCGATTAGTTACTGAAGAGTTGTTTATCTTCATCAATTCAGAGAGAACGAAGTCGAACTTTTGCAGAGATACCGACGAGATAGGCGGGTGCTCTTAGATTTCATACTCTCTGGTAGCTTGATAAAGAAGGTAGTAATGCCACCAGGAGCGGTGTCGTTAGATGATGTGGATCTGGATCAAGTCAGTGTCGATTATGTCCTGAATTGTGCTAAGAAAGGTGAGTATTTCTTGTAGAGATTTCTCACTTCTTTTGGCTTATGTTGGTTCTCACTTTCCATTTTGGGATCTGTTGATTGTAGGCAATATGCTTGAACTTTCGGATGCCATTCGAGATTACCACGATGGCACTCTATTCCCTAGCATGGTAAGACCAATATCTATGTTGGTCCAGTCTCTGAACGTACTCGAATATGTTTTTGTATACCTTTGGGCTTTAGGTGTTCATGACCTTGCTTAGATAGTGGTAATTCTTTAACTTTTGTCGTTACTGCAAAAAAGAATAATGCAGGTTCCACAGATGAATTCTTTCTGGTCACAGCTCCTGAATCATCCGGTTCACCTCCTCGAAGGCCTCCTCCGCTGGTCCCGGATGTGGGAGCAACACCAATTTTGTCCAATCTTTCCATCTCAGAGCCAATTGAGAGTGAACCGATTGAGGAATCACGAAACATGTCAAAATCACAGTCTCTAAGCACTTCGCAAGCTAAAGAACTAACAGTTGACGACATTGATGAATTTGAGGATGATTTTATGGAGGAGAATGAAAGCCACAGATACTCCAGGAGGGTTTTGAATGATGCTTCTGATGTTGTTCTCGGATTGCCTTCATTTTCGACTGGTAGGTGTGGTTGGTGGTGGTTTTTTGAATTTCTGGGCTCATCTCATTGTTTTGCTGATTTGACAGTGCTCTTACTTTGTATACCTCTGTTAAGATGATTAGTTACTTTAGAGCCTGTGAGCAAATAGAATCCAAGCATGCCATACTTTCGTTTTATTACGTTGCATGGGTCAATTCTTGTGATTTAAATTTTATTAATATTAATTACATTATTATAAAAGTATTAATAGTAATTTCATTTGATAAGAAGGTTCAGAACCTCTGAAAGTATGTCACTCAGGTCAGAACCCCTAAGAGTATGCCACTTAGCCCAACTATAACTCTTAAAAACACATGCCAGGAACTTATTTGATCAGAACTAGGCAGATATGATAATGATTTACGGCTTCTCTTTTATCCTCTTGTAGGTATTTCAGATGAAGATCTCCGTGAAACTGCATATGAGATTCTCCTTGCTGCTGCTGGAGCTTCAGGGTACCTTTCTACGGACTCCCCACTCCTCTTTAAATCAAAAGTAAAATAAACTTTCTGCTTTCTGAATGCATTTCCTTATGTTGGCAGGGGTCTTATTGTTCCATCAAAGGAAAAGAAGAAAGACAAGAAATCTAGATTGATGAAGAAGCTAGGACGAAGTAAGAGTGAACATGCAGGAACACAATCGCATAATTCCAATGGTTTAGTTGGCATCTTGGAGACAATGCGTGTCCAGATGGAGGTACCTTATAAGACTGCTGCTTTTTTACTTTTACGAGTCTTGTAGTGTACTCCCAAAAGTATCGACCATTAAATGTTTGCTGAGAGTCTTACATGAATTTGGACAGATTTCGGAGGAAATGGACATCAGAACAAGACGTGCACTACTCAGTGCCATGGTTGGCAAAGTTGGGAAAAGGATGGATACTTTGCTGATCCCATTGGAATTGCTATGTTGCATCTCACGAACAGAATTCTCGGATAAGAAGTCTTACATAAAATGGCAGAAAAGACAAGTGAGCTCTTCATCTCTCCTTTCTTTTGCATATAAAATGCAGTTCTTGTTACCTCCTTTTTTAATACTCATTTACTTTACTGTCAGCCCAGTTAAATATGTTGGAGGAAGGGCTTGTAAACCTTCCTGTTGTGGGATTTGGAGAATCTGGCAGAAAAGCGAGTGATTTGAGGATTCTTCTGGCAAAGATAGAAGAGTCCGAGGTCTGTTCAGCTTTTACGGACTATTTTATAACTGGATATTAGAAACTTTCTATTTTATATGACTCCCCCAACCCAACTAGAGACTCCTATAACTATGTTTTTTTCTTTTCTTCTCTTCCTCAGTCTCTTCCATCAGGTACGGGTGATCTTCAGAGGACAGACTGTTTGAGATCTCTGAGGGATATCACTATTCCACTTGCAGAGAGACCTGCAAGAGGTGATTTAACTGGTGAAGTATGTCACTGGGCAGATGGCTATCACCTAAATGTCAGGCTGTATGAGAAGCTATTGCTTAGTGTCTTTGATGTCTTGGATGAGGGCAAGCTTACAGAGGTTAGTGGGATTACGTGCATGAAGATGTTTTTCTATGTATCCTCAACATGTTTTGTACTGAAAGTTAGGAGTCTTCCAATGTGATTGAATACGTACCACTATTTGCTTCCTAGAGCTTTGACAGTGAACACAGTTACTATTTTTCTTTCAAAATTTCTATGGACTTCATTCTGATTACTGGGACCAACTCAAATGAGAATAGCCTTCAATTTTGCTTTAGTTGCAAAAAGCAAGTTCTCATGCTCATATCTGCTTGGAGGTAACATGATTTCTTTCTTCCAGGAAGTAGAAGAAATGTTGGAGCTTTTTAAGTCAACCTGGCGTATTTTAGGAATCACAGAGACAATCCATTATACATGCTATGCTTGGGTGTTATTTCGGCAGGTATAAGACCAAATTACTTCTCTTGAGTTGATTGGCATATGGGGATTATTTCTAGTTAGAAATGAATCTCTAAAGTAGATACTGAGTAAGCATTTGCTCAATAGTAGTGCACGGATATGAAAATTTCTAATGGATGAATGATGGATTCGCCGTCTTTCTCTTTCTTGTTCTCCTCTCCGTTCTTATATTATTTCTCTTCTTCATCCCCAATCTCGATGCATTTTCTGTCCATTTTCTTTCTTTATGTCTTGATTCCTTGATTCAATGTTGCCTAATGTGTTGTGTTGTGTTATATTTACTGCTGTTACTCATTGTGTGAGGTATAAAGTACCAATCTTGACAAGAAGTAGGACCTTGCTCACAAGAGGTTGAATTATACTCCCTCTGTCCCCTATATTGATGTGAAAAATTCCTTATCGGGACGTCCCCCAAATTAGTCTGAAGGTTAATAATACCTGTTTGCACCCGCTGCTTTATCCCTTCTCCCAACAACTTTAACGTTTATCATTTTGCAACAACATTATCACTCACTACCAACTAACTGTAACATATTTTTCTTAAATTCCGTGCCACTTGAAATTTAACATTAGTATAGTGGACGGAGGGAGTAATAATTAACAAATGTTACTCAGGTTGTTGTAGAAATACTGTTACTTTCTTACCCTACTATATAGGATGAGGTTGTTACACGAGTACAACAGATTTGCATATATGTTAAAGGGAGAATCCTAATAGACTAATATAGTGGGAATGGGAAGTTGGAGCTGCAAAAATAATTTGTTGGGGAAACATGATATGATTAGTCATAATGGGAGATAAGGAGATTGATAGTATGCCAGTGAGGAGTGCTTGCAATAAATAGCTGAGTTCTATCAACTTGTTTGGTCATAGGTTTCAGGATGCAGTGCGTTATACTGAAAATTGAATGAATACATTTTTCTTTTTCATTTATTATCATTATTTTTTTTATTGTGGTGGTGGGGGTATCAGGTTATGGACTGTAGAGATTAGAAATCCCTTCTTTCTGGTCTCTCCTAAACCAACTATAAAACTCTCTGCGCAGATTTTTCTATGTGGCTTTTGAGGGTTTGTTGAACTTGTGACATATTAAATGCAATTATCGCTTTGCGAAGAGAGTTCCTTTATATACCATAATCACACTTTAATATGTTGGTGGAAGAGTTCAATTCACCATTGCTCCTTAGTCCTTACCAGTTGCCATGTTACACCACAGCTTATGCTTCATGTATTTTTCTCCATCTATTGACCAAAACCCTCCTACATGTTCATTACAGTTTGTCATCACTGGAGAGCAAGATATTCTGCAGCATGCCATTGACCAGTTAAAGAGAATCCCCTTAAAGGACCAACGGGGTCCACAGGAAAGGCAACATTTAAGAAGCTTGACTTGCAGAGTTCAGACTGAAAAAGGATTTGAGGAGTTGACTTACCTGCAGTCATTCCTATTACCTATTCAAAAATGGGCTGATACGCGATTGGCTGATTTCCATCTTCATTTTCCTGAGGTATTTTTCTATCATTCGAGTTGATTGATCTTGACCATAGTACACTACCTGGCTTGCTACCCTTTTGAGCAATTTTCCTTAAGAATTTAATTTCTGTAGTGAAGAATATATTTATGGGAAGGTACGTTAAATTTATCCTTATCAATTGCTCAATTGCTGATTTTACTGGTGGTCATCAAATTATTGTCTTTTGAATAATATCTATGTGTTATTCATTAAAGAAAGTAGTTTGGTTAACTCTTCCAGGAGATTCACATTTTCTACTTACGATGTACTTTGTCAATATCCTATCTGGTGTCTTTAAAATATTATTCACTGTCCGCTTTCCTCAGAAAATCACTTAGCTGTATCAATATTCGCACTATTAAGCATGGCATGTAATTAATTGATTTTTTTAATTGATTATTTATTTTTTGTATAGGTTCATCAAACTGAATATGCTTTGTGTAGATTTTTATGTATATATTAGTTTAATATATTGCTTATTCCGAATTATGATAAAAAAAATGGGAAGGTGACCATTCTTTTATTATTATTTTCTCTTTCATATTAGGGATCAAAAATGATGGAAAATGCTTTAGTAGTTGCCATGGTTACGCGGAGGCTCCTTCTCGAAGAACCTGTGTTGGTAATGTAGTTTTCCTTGTAGTTTTCCTTGTTTAATCTCATAACTTACTTCTGCTGAAAGGACTAATCAACAATCTTTATTTTTAAGCTCATACTTGGCTTCTTATTTATACTCATACTTGGCTTCTGCTTTGGGGATCATCCTCTAGATATTTTATTGCAGAGATTTTTTATGTAATTTTCCCCTGTGACCCTAATACTAACTATAGATATCTCATATCTGCAATATATGATAAGTCAATTCTATCTCAGGCCTCTGTTTTCTTCATTTATTGGTCAGTAATTTGCTATTCGAATGACGGTCCTGACAAGCGATTCTCTTAGGTTATTTCATGTTATCATGGGGAAAAAAGACAACATGTTGTGACTCGTTAACGTGAAGCTATGTATCAACAAGTGTTGAATGGTTTAATATGATTATAACATTGGAGTAGGAGTCACATGCATTTAATCATTGCAGTTGAATTTTTCGGTAACATGAATTATATTGACCTTACCCTTGAATTTCCAGGAAATGCAGGGTCCACCTGTCACGGATATAGAGCAAATTGAGATATATGTGCTATCTTCAATAAAACAAGCATTTTCCAGAGTGAGTTCTTTAATCAATTTCTAATAGTTTGACTTAGTTGTCTGTCTGTTTTGATAATATAGTAGAGAAATTTTATGCTGAAAGATAGCAAAAAAGTTTGGTAAATATTGGATTGGTGGATGAATGGGATGATTGATTATTTTACTTTGCATGTAGCTTAGATTAGAAGTCACAAAATTCGGAAGCTATGCTGTATTGTATTTAAGCATACTACCGACATTGCAATTTTTCAACCTCCTCCCAAGAAAATGAAATCAGAAGAAATAAATAAAGAGGAAATTAATAAAATTTTGTTGTTACTTTTATTCAAATTCAATTAAATTATCTAGCTGATACCAGTTGGCTATTAGTGGTAAAAGCTATTCTCTAAGACTTTACAACTCTTGATTTCCTCCTTTCTAGATTATACAGGATGTTGAAACATTGTCTGACACAACAAACGAACATCCTTTAGCATTACTTGCTGAACAGACAAAGAGGCTCGTTAGAAATGATCAAGCCATGTATTTACCCATATTAACCCTGCGTCATCGCAATGCAAGTGCAGTTGCAGCATCTCTTATTCACAAGCTCTATGGCATCAAACTGGTAAGCTTGCACCTTAATGTTTCTTCACCATCCTGACTTGTTTGAATGGCTAATTAATCCAATTTCCTTAGAAACCATTCCTTGAAAGCTCTGAGCACCTGACGGAGGATGTTGTTTCTGTGTTCCCGGCTGCTGATGATCTTGAACAAAACTTGATATCCCTTATCACATCCACCTGTGAAGAAGGCACTGCAGAGGCTTACATCAAGAAGCTAAATTTGTACAAGGTGAGGGGTTGTTTTTTTTTTTTTGTATCGATTTTTGGATCTACTTCTTAGCTAATGCGCCTTGTAATCATCTTTTTCGTGTATTCTTCCCTTTTCTCCTCCATGTATAGAGGTATTTTACATATTCCACGGAACTTAAGAGCTTCTCATCTTATGCATACCTTTTTTATTCCCCCATTTTGATTTGCATCATTTTTGTACATTGAATAGTTCTCTAATGGAAGGCTTTACATGCCCTTGTTTCATTCAGATAGAGACTGTATCTGGAACATTAGTGTTGCGGTGGGTCAATTCGCAACTTGCAAGAATTGCAGCATGGGTTGAACGAGTTTTGCAGCAGGAGGTATCTACTTATACTTACATTCTTACAATATTGATATCATGTTCTTAGTCAAAAGAGGAGTTACATCCAACTATTGTGAAATTGATGCAACACTTTAACTTTACGGTGCCGTAAAGTTGATGTGATACTCTAATCTCTAAATAGATTTCCGAATCTGTTCTTGGTGGTATGGCATGGTTAAGCATCTAGTAGGCATACAATGAGAAACCCCTTCTCGATGATCACCCAGCTCTTCGTCTGCCTTAACATTTTGGTGTTATAGACCAGCTCTTGGTTTGGCCCTCAAAATTGATAGAGACATATTGTTGGTTTGATAATTTCATAATATTCTAAATAGATTGCTGAATCTGTTCTTGGTGGTAGCTTTGTTAAGCATCTAGTAGGCATACAGTAGAAGAAACCCCTTCTCGATAGTCACCAGGCTCTTGGTCTGCCTTCCCTTTTTCTTTTTTTTTCTTTTTCTTTCTTTCTTTCTCTTTTTTTTTTTTTTTTTTTTTTTTTTTTTTTTTTTTTGGGGGGGGGGGGGGGGGGGGGGGGGCTTGTAGCCAGTGCCTCTTTGTGGTTTGATTAAAATTGATGGTAATCACAAGTTACAAACTGAAATTTTCTTCACCCATGAGTTAAGAATTCCCGATGTTCCTTATAGGTGGAAGCATGAATTTGAGTTAAATTCAATCTGATTCTACTATTCTCTTTTTCCAGAATTGGTCCCCTGTGTCAGCACAGCAAAGGCATGGAAGCTCGATTGTTGAGGTCTTCAGGATTGTTGAGGAGGTGAGCTTTCTATGATATCCATAGTTTTCAGAAGAACTATATTCTATCATAAAATTTGTTGATTACATGAAGAATCCTGTCAAAAGTTGTATTTGTATGATTTATTTTGGTTCTTAGAGTCCATGTCAAAAGTTCTATAATGGTACACTCATGATATGATATCCATGGTGAATCTTAATTGGGAGCCATTTATCAATTGTTTGCAGACGGTTGACCAATTCTTTGGTCTTAAAGTTCCAATGAGGCCTGGAGAACTCAAAAGCCTCTTTCGTGGCATTGACAATGCATTCCAAGTTTATACCAAGCATGTCGTGGACAACCTAGGTATTGTATTCTCATCTTATGCCAAATGGATTTGCACTGCATTTGTTGGGTTCGTAACCTTGTCTCCTATATTGAAACTAAAGCATGTATGATCCCAATGACTGTTTCTTCTCCAATTTTTCCGTGTACAATTTTGGTGGGATGCTTCTAGATGATGACATAGCTAAGATGAAATCAATAACTTTCACAGCATAGATTTACAATAGCTCAAATCTTCAACTTAAAGGGGCATTCACTTTGGTTGATTGCTTGATTTGCAACACATAGGATGAGTTTTTGAAGGCCTACATGATCCAACAAGCTCAAACTTGTTCAATATATCATAGTATGTGGTGGATTAGGTGTAATAAATTTATATATCCTAGCCATCACCTTGAAGGAAACACCCTGTATTATAGCTTTACGAGCTTTGCTCCCACTCCTCCCTTCTCCTATTTCATTCATACCAAGAACTAATACCTGAAGCCAACTTGCATCTTAAGTTTACAACAATAGTGTGTTATAGGTTTACTCCCCTAGAAAATCCCAGTTAGAACTAATTGTCTTTTTGTAATCGGTAATCTTACAAGTTGATCAGGAAAATTAAAGTTTATTAATGATCATTCTTCTCCGAGTTTTTGTTGTTATGGTTATATTTTCTGAACAAGTAATTTTACTGTTTCTGATGTTGAAGTGGTATCTTTACCTTCTAATCCTGGAGAAATTTTGTATGCCATAATGCCTAGTTTGCTATACACTGAGCTTTGTGGATTAACAGTTAATGTGTTTGTTATGCCCAACTTGTACTTCCTTACTCCTTAGCCTGCATGCTGTTTTGTTTGTCCTAATTTTGTGTATTGCATTATTTTCTGGAAGCATGTGCACTGGGTATTGATGACGTTCACACTTCCGATTAAACAATACAATATTTAGTTCAAGTTTCAGCATGATATCATAAACTCTTAAATCTACTGCAGCTGACAAGGAAGACATAATTCCACCTGTGCCCCCTCTTACACGATACCGGAGAGAAAGTGGAATCAAATCTTTTGTAAAGAAGGAGGCGACTGATCCGAGGCTGCCTAATGTTAGAAAGTCAAGTGATATCAATGTTTTGACAACACCAACTCTCTGTGTTCAATTGAATACTCTTTATGTGAGTTGAAGCTACATTATCACCTTTCTGGCACTATCTTTTTCCTAATTTTCGATTTCCAACTGCTTTCTGATGTCTTTTTCTTTCTACTTGAGAGACTATTATTGCTCTTCTTCTATGTAGTTGTTTCTTACTTTTGATGTATTCATAACTATGTACTGACACTAACGCAACCCTCTTGCCATTGCCAATTTAGTATGCGATTAGCCAACTGAATAAATTGGAAGATAGCATTTGTGAGAGATGGTCTAAGATGCATCACGGTCAAACAATAAGTAAGTAATGTGTACTCCTTTGTCAACCAACTTATTTTAAATGTAATTTACAATTTACAGTATATGTATATGTACATTTTATTATTTGTATATGTTTTTTGTGGAAAGTTGCTGCTTGATTCTGTTATGAAGTATACAAGAAAAATATTGAGAGCTCATATAATGTTACGATATAAGCTAATGGGTTAACTACCACCCAAATTCAGCATTTCTGGAAGCTTGTCTAATTATTTGTGTAGCTTGGATTTCCTTATCACACCTTTCTCAGCTAATTTCGTCGTCTCTGCTCTGCTTCTTTGCATTTTTAATTTCTGTATTCTCCTTATTTTTTTCCCTGTGTCTCTTGTGTTCATCTCCAAATGTATCTCTTGTCTTCATTTCCAAATGTTCACTTCAGCTGGACTCATCTGGAAGCTTTTAACAAGCTTTCGAGATACCAATGCTAGTGCTATCAAAAATAGTTTTTTTTACTGATTCCTTTCACATTAACTAGCTTGCTTGTGCACTACTTTCTTGTTTCCAGAAAGACAAGTGAATGGTAACTCAAAGAATTCCATCCAGAAGGACGGTTTTGATGGTAGCAGAAAAGATATTAATGCTGCTATTGACCATATGTGTGAATTTACCGGTACGTATCAGGTCAAATGTGTATCTCTGAATTTTACTATCGATACTCTGCAGGCTAAAAAAATCTATTTTTTCTTTGTTTCTTCTAGGAACTAAAACAATTTTTTGGGACTTACGAGAGCCGATCATTGATGGTCTCTATAGACCAAATGTTGCTCAGTCTCGACTGGAAAATGTGATTGAGCCTCTTGATTTGGTATGTTCTCTTGTACCCGTGAAGAAATAGTTTTGTTTTCCCTCATGGTTTCAATTTAACAATTACCCTAAAAGGCAGGAATTTGATTCTCGTCTTTATTTGTTTCTGTTATTTTTGTATTCTACCTAATCTCTTTATGATTCCGAATGAAAACTTATATTACTAGCAGACCATGAGATGTATGAATATGTGTAAAACATTGTGTATCCTTCGTTATTCCAGTCAAAGAATACAAGAAAACTGTAATGGAATGACGTTCTTAATAAAACCCAACTTTAACATGAGGAGCACAAGGGACTATATACTAGTATTAAGTATAATCTAAAGAAAGGTTGATGAGATTTCGTTATAATGGCTGCAGGTACTCAGTCAATTGTGTGATATCATAATGGAACCACTTAGAGATCGTGTAGTAACCGGACTTCTTCAAGCATCACTGGTTTGATACACTTATCTTGAACCCCATATAATAGCTTGATTGATATATACTAACTGATATCATCTTCTTCATTACCAGGACGGTTTAATCCGTGTAATACTAGATGGAGGTCCATCACGTTTGTTCACTCCACCTGATGCTAAGTTAATTGATGAAGACTTGGAAGTCTTAAAGGTAAACCATACTAACTATTCAGTTGCACAAGAGACCTTTGGCCCGACAATCGTCATCAGCTTATGGTAGATAAACTGAATTCTTATTTTCCCGATTATAATTACCTACC
Source organism: Thymus mandschuricus (assembly GCA_029379335.1). Taxonomy (NCBI): domain Eukaryota; kingdom Viridiplantae; phylum Streptophyta; class Magnoliopsida; order Lamiales; family Lamiaceae; genus Thymus; species Thymus mandschuricus. Next base: position 4,726,893 of record CM057072.1, read on the forward strand.
TGCTACTGTAGGAGTTTTTCATATCCGGAGGCGACGGTCTCCCACGCGGAGTAGTGGAAAACCAAGTAGCACGTGCTCGGAAGGTTATATGGTTAATGGGCCATGAGGTTAGTATAGTGACGGTTCTCAAGTTAACTTCACATTTCTTAAGCAGCTCTTCTACGAGAACAATGTTCTTGTAACATGCTTCTCTCTCTCTCTTAATCTCTGTTTCGTGGTTGGGTTGCAGACTCGGGAACTGATTGATGACCTGAGATCTGCTAGCGAGATGGAATCGCAAGGTGGAATGGGCAAACTGGGAGCAGATTCGAAGACCCTTATTAGGATTCTGTGTCATAGGTGTGATTCAGAGGCTTCCCAGTTCCTCAAGAAGCAGTTCAAAATACCGAAATCCGGAGCTTAGTCCGATTACCAGAATTACCGTGTTGAATTGAAGGCTGCCTTTGTAACTATATGATGCGTTGATTTTGTATTCTTGTAATTTATATTTATATTTTAATTATTTGTAAGGTATTTCGCAGACGAGTAATGGAAATATTCGTTCGAAGCTAAATGCTCGTATTAATTATGTTAGTTCGCGATTACGATGCAGATCAGCATGACCCACATTATTATTTTGTACTTTAAATATATTTCAGAAGTGAGACATGCTTATCGGGATAGAGGGAGTAATTAGGTATGAGCACGATACTACCTTGAAATGGTAACTAAACATGGAGCAAAAGAATCATAGACTTAGTAAAGCATCGTTGTTTTGATGACTTGTTCGTTTGGAATGGAATACTCCTTCTGTCATATTGAAAGCGAGGAGTTTTTATTATTTTATATCTTACACATATTCAATAAATGTTTCACTTCCGTTGGGACGTGATATATCTTACTAATACAAAAGAGTACTTATAACGTGTGGAATTCAAACTCAAAAGGCTACCCAATCGGAAAAGAATAATTATACTCTATAGTAATCTTGGAAAAGAACAAGAGAAACAAACAGAAAAAAAAGTATGAAACACAAGATGCCCTCGAAATGTTTAAAGCAAAAGAAAGTTTACAGATAGCTATGGTCGCCATTAAATTATATACTCCATCTATCCCATTAATAAACGGATAATTTCTATTTTCGTCCGTTTCGCTTATATAGGGATATTATCTTAAATAGCAACATTTTAAACCTACTAAAACTCATTTGCACTACTTTATCCAACACTATCACTCTTGTCTTAATTCTCGTGTCGTAAAAAAGTTATCCCTTTATGAGTGGGACAAGGGAAGTATACAAAAATGATCGCATGTCAAAATAAAATAGAGTGATGCTATTCGGCCATAATGTGGCCGACCATAATTTAAATTTTTTTTATTTTTTTTAGTATCAAATAATTTATATATTTATGCCAAACTTTTATGGATTATAACAAACTCAAAAAGCAATACTCCGTATTTTTTACGTATTTTTTAAAATTAATTCCTTAATTATTTGATAATTTTTAGTGAAAATATTGAAATCTACCCATTTTGAAAACCTCCACCATAAAACTACCCATTTTTTTTTTTCCCACATTTAAATCTACCCATTTGATAAATATTTGGTAATTCAATTAAAAAAAAGATTTGACACGGAAAGACAAATGTGAAATAATACAGTTCAACTTTTCCGACCGATTCGTACGTAGTTCGACTTAATAGCCGGAAAATGGTCAAACCGGTCGACAAAAAGTCGCCGGAATGTTGAAACCGGTCGACCGGTTTCAAATATTCCGGCGACTTTGTCGACCGGTTTGACCATTTTCCGGCTTACATTGACGTTTTAAGTCAAAATATGTACAAACCGGTCGACAAAGTCGCCGGAATATTTGAAACCTCGACCGGTTTCAACTTTCCGACGACTTTGTCGACCGTTTGTACACTTTCCGGCTTTGAGTGACAAATTCAGTGCTTTACCATAATTTCGGCCGGAATTTCTTCGTCTGAATAGCTCATTTATTCGTCAGCTTTGGGAGAAAAACAAGAGCATCTTTTTTTAAAATTTTAAATTAAAAAATGGAATGGGTATTTTAAATACCATAGGTAATTAAATGAGTAGTTTTGTGGTGGAGTGTTTGAAAATGGGTAGTTTTAATTTTCACCCTAATTTTTACTATTTTAAAGGATTTATTACCTTTTTATCTAGAAAAAAAGAGAAAAATATGCAATTTTTGGGTAAAAATTATTTTTAATTCAAAATATTAAACTAATAAATCATAGTTATCATTTACAATTTTTAAAATTACGAATATTATGAAAAATGCCGTTGTGTGGCCGGCCACATTATGGCCAAATAGCATTATTGAATAAAATAATCTTTACTTTATTTATTATAAAATCTAAAGTGATGAATTATTCACAATTCATGCAACTGACTTTAGCAACCACGTTCCCTTTTGCATGGGATTCAGATTTGAAATGAGTTAATATATTAATTATCTTGATTTGAGAAATTATTATTTAAATGATGTAGATATATGCTTTTAACAAAGTGACAAAAGTGGAGAGGTTCCATAATTCCATTACATGGCACCTTTTCTTTTTTGACATGCACACAACTATAATTAAACACTGATTTTTAGTGAACGTAACATGATAGGTTAATTGGCGGATAGTGCATGGATGAATTGCATATCATATCGCAATATATTCCTTTCAAATTTCATATTCGCTCCGTCCTTGTATTAGCATGGAGAGAGGAACGGTACGTAAAAGTGAAGAAAAGTAGGTAGTCTTGGAATAAGCTAGGATCATACCAGTGAATAGCAAGACAAGTATTTTAGGATGTTAAGGGCAAAATAGTCATTTCGTCGAGGGAATCTATCATGAGCGACGTTCCAAAAGAAATACGCACACTAATATGGGAATATAGGGAGTATTTTGATATCATCGATCAATGTAAATAAATGACACCATAGCTTGTGATAATTACGATCCTTACAGCGTGCACATATTGACCTAGCGGTAGGGGGTTAAGTTTTGGGATCAAAGGTCCCGAGTTTGAGTCTTGAATTATAGTTGTTTGTTCTGTTCATAGACTTATATGCTTTATTAATTTAGTGGGCCGACCTCGGCGTTTGCCTAAAGTTCTGATACCATGATAAAATTCCGTCATCTAAAAGTTCGAACTTGTAGAGAGGGTAGTATATATTGACTCATATTATGATTCCCGGTAGCTATAAACAAACTATTAATTGAAATTAGTAAAAGAAAAAGGTGACCCATAACAGTGCCAAAAGGCACTAGACGACCATGGCTCAGCTCAGTTTCAAGAATGTGTGAAATTCTTATAATCTGTTAATTTCGAAAACGAATAAAGAGAAATAGACAAGTATAAAAACAAGGAGTGATGCTATTCGGCCATAATGTGGCCGGCCATAATTTAACTTGTTTTATTTTTTATAATATCAAGTAATTTATATATTTATGCCAAACTTTTTTAGATTATAAAATACTCAAAAAGTGATACTCCGTATTTTTTTACGTATTTTTTAAAATTAATCCTTTAATTATTTGATAATTTTTACTATTTTAAAGTATTTTTTACCTTTTTTACCTAAAAAATGAAAAAAATATTTAATTTTTGGGGAAAAAATATTTTTAAATTAAAATATGAAATTAATAAATTATTGTTATCATTTACAATTTTTAAAATTACAAAAAATATAAAAAATATTGTTGTGTGGCCGGCCACATTATGGCCAAATAGCATTATTGAAAAACAAGATGGTGACCTTGAAATGGTATAATATTGAAGCAAAGGAATGTCACACATCATTGTTTGGATGACTTGTTTGTAACCAATATTAAAACTCCCTATCTTTCCCCAAATATGTACATTTAATTTTATTTCGTTTCGTCCCTCGAATCTATTTATATTTTATCTTTAACCACGATAATATCTTTATACTCTTTACGTACACTCACAGTATACAGGTAATTCATTCTTAAAACACGTATCAGCCACAGCGATGCACATATTCAGAGGCAAATGGATCCAACTATTTGAATTTAAATGGTGTCTCTAAATAATTAAGAAGAATATTACTTCCCCGTCTCATTTAAAATGATACGTTTCTTGAATATATGTATGAAATAATATAAACGTGTCATTTCAAACAGGATGAATAGAGTATTATAATCTATTAACCTTGAGAGAGGATAGGATGGAAATATACACAAAGTATAAAACACAAGATGCCCTTGAAATAGTAAAGAATTGATAAAGGAAAAGAACGTTAGATGTATCCATGCATGGTTGCCATATTTTAATACAAGATGAGCACATATAGTAACAAATAATATTTGCTTTATCCTTAATCAAATCTAAAGTCACCAATAATTGAAAAATCATGCAATAAAGCTTTAGCACCACGTCCCCCTTAATTTTTGCATGGGATTTAGATTTGAAACGAGTTATTATACTAATTATCTTGTTCGATGAATTCTTATTTAAATCGTGCTTTTAACAAAGTGACAGAGAAGTCCAGCTTCCATTAATCTTTTTTTTTTTTTTTTTTTTTTTTTTTTTAATTTGGATAGTGATTAGTGCGCCAAACGTTGCAATGTAGTATTCGTTTCAAATTTGATACTCGTAACAAAACTTCTAGACCGAGTTTTAGTAAAATATTAGGTGATGTGGTATTATGGTATATCAATCGAGATAATATGTGCAGAATAAAACTATATATTCTTCCCTAATGGAAATTTGTTTGATATCTTTCTTATTTGAAACAACTGGCAGGACTCAAAAGGTTATAGTACCACGGAGGACTCGAACTCAGAATATTAGATCTCGAAACGTAATCTCAGACCCCTAGGCCATCACACGCACACTCGTTTGATACCTTTCAATCTTCTCCGCCGTCACTAGATCAAATGACATCTTTAAAGACCTTTTTGACTAACGTTGATTTCATGTGTTCATATAACGTTGGCAATTTTGTTCATATAAAAGTTGTGCACTTATTGGGTGGGCCTCTTACCCACAGGTGAGTGAGGGTATTGACATACATATTTCTTTCATCTCTAAAAGTTAGATCAAGCTTTTAAATGAGTCGGAATTCTATCTGTAACGAGTTAATTATGTATAACACCCTGTATATATGCCACGCTCTAGGACCAGGAGTATTCTCTCAATACCAATACCTAAGTCATGTTTCCATTATTAGTTTGGTTATTTCAACTTAATTATCAATTGTTCAAACTTCAAAAACAAACTAATCAAAAATATTTATGCACCTTATGGGTGGCCTAGTGGTTAAGGGATTAGCCTGTGATCCGACAAGTCACGAGCTCAACGTAATAACGTTTGGTCTTGCCTGATGAGCATATGCTTTATATTCCTTATTCCTTCACATTGATCATGTTTACATAAAAAAAATGTATTCCTTTTACAAAAGATGAAACACTAAGATCAAATGCTCTTAAGGGAACTTATAGAGATCTATATATATGTTATCTTATGCTTCATATGTCACTACACACACACAACTATGGCTTCTCTACTCCAATTCTTTGCTATTATGCTACCATTCTTTTCACTCACTATGGTCTACTGCATGTCACAGAAAGAAGGCTACAAGGCAAGCATTCACATATACTCTTCCCGTCTCAACGAAATCGAGTCGTTTCTTGCATTCTGATGATAGTCTTACTAATGTAGCATATACTTTCCATTTAATTATGTGCAGCCTTATATTGTGTACATGGGGAGCCCTTCCGGTGCCAGTGTAGGTGCTGATGAACTGTCCCATCTCAACCTCTTATCATCCTTACTTTCTATGTAATCTAATCTTCATATTTATACACACAAATTAAGCTAATTCCATCTTCATTATAAACTCTTTTTTAATTTCTCTCTCGAAAATGGCAGCGACGGGAGCGAGAGACGGCCGTTGCTACGATCCTACAGCCATGCTTTCAAGGGCTTCTCCGCTCTGCTTACGGAGGACGAAGCCTCCGTCTTATCCGGTAATGCTACCTTGATCTTGAGAAAATCATCGGTTTCTTTTATTGCTTCCTTCGACTAACGTAAAGGAGGGGGAAAAAACACACGCAGCTCACGAAGAGGTCGTATCCGTGTTCCCCGATCCGAAGCTACAACTCCACACGACGCGTTCCTGGGATTTCCTCCGACTCCCAGACTGGGCGGTCATTGCTGCAACACGCCATCGTCGTCATCATCACAAGCACGAGTCGAGCGATGTCATTATCGGAGTCATAGACACAGGTAGATTTACGGATACTACTACTTTTCCACACTTTACACCTTCTCCTTAATTACCGTGCCAAAAAGAAAGTGAACGCTCGTTTACTAATTTCAGGCATATGGCCCGAGTCACCGAGCTTCAACGACCGCGGCATGGGCAAGATCCCGTCGAAATGGAAAGGGATCTGCGAGGTATCCTCCGATTTCAACCGGACCAACTGCAACCGGAAGCTGATCGGCGCCCGAGCCTACAACGACGACGACAATACAACTCAGGCCTCGCTCTCCCCGAGGGACTTCAACGGCCACGGAACTCACACCGCGTCGTCCACCGCGGGCGGGGCACGCGTCCCCAATGCCAACTACTACGGCCTGGCCAAGGGCACCGCGCGCGGGGGCCACCCCTCCGCACGGATCGCGAGCTACAGGGCGTGCCAAGAGGGAGGCTGCTCTGGCTCCGCCATGCTCAAGGCCTTCGACGACGCCATAGGAGACGGAGTCGACATCATCTCCGTCTCCATTGGCTCCACCTCCAACCCCGATTTCGACAACGATCCTATAGCCATCGGAGCTTTCCACGCGGCGCAGAAGGGAATTATGGTGGTGACTTCGGCCGGAAATTCCGGGCCCGATCCTGGCACCGTCGTCAACTCTGCTCCATGGTTGTTTACAGTAGCTGCTTCCACAACCGATCGCACTTTTCACTCGAAAATTATTCTGGGAAATGGAAAATCCTTCGAGGTATAGTATCATAATTCATAGCAAACTCAATATTCAAACTCACTCAAATCAAATTCAGTAATTTGTTACTTCCCTCTCTGTTGTTGTGGAAATTAGGGCACTGCGATCAATTTCTCCCCTCTGAAACCGGATGAGAGATTTCCTCTTGCATTTGCACAAAGCGTTGCTGCAAAGGACGCTACGCCCTCTGATGCGAGGTTCCTCTTCTTCTCCGTCTTTGTCTTCGTCTCCTGCAAAGCATAATTGAAAATTGAGTTCAAATTGATGCAGGAACTGCTTCCCATCAGCATTGGATCCGAAGAAAGCAAGTGGAAAGATTATAGTCTGTATGCATGAAGATCGAGCTATATCGAAAAGCATTAAGCGGCTCGTAGTCGAAGATTCTGGAGCGAAAGGAATGATTCTGGTGCAAGGAGGACGAGTACTCCTCATTCCATCCGATTCAGGCACGTATCCATTCTCAGAAGTAGACGAAAATGCAGGAGCTCAAATTCTCAAGTACATCAACTCAACGAAGTAAGCCGCTATTATCATCCATTTTTACTTCTTCAACCATCTCGATTTTTCAGAGTATGTAGCCTGAAAGGGATTGATTTCGACGCAGAAATCCCAGTGCAACCATACTTGCAACGAGGGATGTGAAAGGCTTCAAGCCGGCTCCGGTCGTCGCAACCTTCTCCTCTCGAGGCCCCAGTTCTCTCACCGAGAACATCCTCAAGGTGATGATTATCCTGTCGTTTCAAATGCTTGATCGTTCGTTACTCCGATAGGATTGTATCTGACGGTATTGTGTAGGAATTAAATTCAATTAACTCTTGAATCCAGGAATCATAAATCACATAATTACAATCCTAGATTCATGATCTCTATCACTAACCTGTAGAAGCCATATAATCGAACTTGAAGATTGGAGGTTTTGGCCTTCCAAGAATACGGCCGTCTCTTCTGATGCATATGTTCTTGACGGGAAAAGAAAACGCAGAGAACTCTTTTAACCGTTTCTTGGAGATCAGACCATTTATATAAAATAATAACTTTTATATTTATTATTTGGCCCCTCATCAAATAATAAATAACACTTGTGGCATATACATATTATAATAATAATTTTTACATTAAATATATATTTGCCCACCATTAATTATTAAATAAATCTAGCAATCTCCCACTTGGGCAATGATATATATTTCCTGATAAATGTAGAACTTTATGAGCTCTGAACTTAATATTACATAATATGTATATCTGAACAATCTCGTCCATCAACTATATCTGTATAGGATCAAAGCAGCTTATGTCATATTAATCATGACTAAACTCATCAATGGTCACATACACAAATATAATCAAATGACATAGATCAATGGTTGTACGAAAATCAGATACAATATCTATTTTCGACTGGTCCTCTTTAAACCAAAGTGAGGTCACATAATAGAGTACATACGAAATACTTTACTTCTGATCAGAAAATATTCAAATACATAAGTGTCTGGAATATCCATAAGCCAATAAGCCAAATAAAATACAAACTCCCACTAAAACATGATATCATCAAGTGATACAACACCCATACGAGCAACATGCTCATGAAAGACCTTGGGTGGTAAACCTTTAGTGAATGGATCCGCTATCATGGAGTTTGTCCCAATGTGCTCTATAGATATTTGCTTATTTTGCACTCTTTCTTTTACAGAAAGGAACTTTATGTCTATGTGCTTCGACTTAGACGAGCTCCTATTGTTGTTGGAATATAGTACTGCCGACTTATTGTCACAAAATAACTTGAGTGGTCTTTCTACATTCTCCAAAATCCGCAGCCCCGTGACAAAATTCCGCAACCATATTCCGTGGTTTGATGCCTCATAGCATGCTACAAACTCTGCTGCCATAGTTGAAGTAGCTACAAGTGTCTGTTTGACACTTTTCCAACATATAACTCCTCCAGCTAACAGATAAACATAACCAGGTGTAGACTTTCTGCTATCTTGACACCCAGCAAAATCAGAATCTGAATATCCAACGACCTCCAAATGATCTGATTTCCTATAAGTGAGCATGTTTTCTTTTGTTCTCTGTAGATACCTCAAAACCCTTTTGGCTGCTATCCAATGGTTCATACCAGGGTTACTTAAATATCTACCTAACATCCCAACAATGTACGCAATATCTGGACGCGTACATACTTGAGCATACATTAGACTCCCGACAACCGAAGCATAAGGAATCTTTTTTGCATTTCCTGAATTTCAAGGTCACTTTTCGGGCATTGTTTGAGACTAAATTTGTCTCCTTTAGCGACTGGGGTATCACCTGGTCTACAATCTTGCATGCCAAACCTTTTGAGCACTTTGTCGATATAACTCTTTTGTGATAATCCAAGAATACCTCGAGATCTGTCTCGATGTATTTGAATTCCTAATACAAAAGAGGCGTCACCAAGATCTTTCATCTCAAAATGCTTTGATAGAAATCTCTTGGTTTCGTACAATAAGCCCGTATCATTAGAAGCAAGCAAGATGTCATCCACATATAGAACCAGAAATATGAACTTACTCCCACTGAACTTGTGATACACACAATCATCTACTAGATTCATCTCAAAACCAAATGAGACAATAACTTGATGAAATTTGTGGTACCATTGACGAGAAGCTTGTTTGAGCCCATAGATGGATTTCTTTAATTTGCAAACCATATTCTTTGAGTCTTTTGACTCAAAGTTTTCTGGTTGCACCATATATATTGTTTCTTCAATGTCTCCATTTAGAAACGCAGTCTTAACATCCATCTGATATAACTCTAGATCAAAATGAGCGACAAGTGCCATGATTATTCTAAAAGAGTCTTTCGATGAAACCGGAGAGAAAGTCTCTGAATAATCAATACCTTCCTTTTGAGTATAACCTTTAGCTACAAGACGTGCCTTATACCTCTCCACATTACCATTTGCATCCCTCTTGGTTTTAAAAATCCATTTACAACCAATTGGTTTTGCACCTTCGGGTAAAGGGACGAGTTCCCAAACTTTATTGTCTTGCATAGACTTATACTCGTCATGCATAGCATCGATCCAATTTTGAGAGTTCGGACTTTTCATGGCTTGATGAAAGTTGATTGGATCATCTTCCATCATTCCATTATCATCCTCATGTTCATGAAGAAATACAAAGTATTCATCCGAAATAGCATTTCTTCGCTCTCTCATGGATCTTCTTAGTGGCACTTGATTTTGAGGTTGTTGAATTTGTTCTTCAAGAATAGGAAGATCAACATTATCTTGTTGAGGTTCTGGATTCACTTCTTGAGCAATGTTAGGTGTGAGAACCTGAACATCGTCAAAAGCGATAGTATGAATTGAAGTCGAACTTGATTCCTCCTCAAAAGTAATGTCTCTTACTTTATTTCTCCCCCCAAATTCAACATCCTAAAAAAATACTGCAGTTCCCGTCTAAAAAATACTACTAGTTGTGGGATCATAAAACTTATAGCCCCTAGATCGCTCAGAGTAACCAATAAAGTAGCTGCTCACAGTTTTGGAGTCCAATTTCTTTTCATGTGGCCTATAAGGCCTTGTCTCAGCTGGACATCCCCAAATGTGAAAGTGCTTAAGACTAGGCTTTCGACCAGTCTAAAGCTCATAAGGTGTTTTTGCTGCTGCTTTAGTTGGTACTCTATTGAGAATGTAAGCTGCCGTCTTTAATGCTTCTCCCCAGAGAGACTCGGGTAAGGTAGAATGAGCAATCATACTTCCTACCATATCCTGAAGAGTCCTATTTCGTACTGTGGGACAATACCACATTCCTCTAGGAATTTAGCAAATGGACCTGGACGTTGTTCACCTGAGCCGTCATATCTACCGTAGTATTCACCACTACGATCAGATCTGACGTTCTTAATCTTTTTGTTGAGTTGATTCTCAACTTCAACATTAAAAGCTTTGAACATGTCCAAAGATTGAGATTTCTCATGAATGAGATAAAGGTAACCATAACGTGAATAGTCGTCTATGAATGTGATGAAATATCGTTGACCATTCCAAGATGTTGTAGGGAATGGTCCACAAATATCAGTGTGAATCAATTCTAAGACGTCTGAAGTTCTATTGGCACCTAATCTCTTTGTTTTGGTCTGTTTTCCCTTGATGCAATCAACACGGATATCAAAATCTGTAAAGTCAAGAGAATCAAGAATGTCATCAGACACAAGACGCTCAATTCTACCTTTTGAGATATGACCCAAGTGTTTATGCCATAATGACGCCGAATTTTCTTTATCTAATTTACGCTTAGTACCACGTGAATCCACATGCAAGGTTTCATTATAGGATGCAATAGTTTCCAACAAATAAAGGTTGTCATATGCATTAAGATAACCAGTTCCAACAACATTTGAATCCAAAGACAAAGTAAACTGATTGTTTCCAAATGAACAACAATATCCAAATTTGTCCAACAAACAAACAGAAACTAGATTCCGTCTAAAGGACGGTACAACATAAGTGTCTTTCAAATCCAAATAGAAACCAGATCCTAATAACAACCTAAAATGCCCAATTGCTTCCACTTCTACCGACTTTCCATCGCCCACGAAGATGTATCTTTCACCATCACTTGGCTTTCGGTAGCTCAGGCAACCCTGCATAGAAATACTTATGTGTGTAGTAGCACCGGAATCTATCCACCAAGTATTTCTAGGTACTGAAGCTAAATTAACTTCAGAATAGACCAAAGTATGAATAGTACCTTTCTTCGCACGCCAAGCGCGATATTTGGCACATTCTTTCTTTACATGATCCGGGTTGTGACAAAAGAAACAACCACTCTTATCCTGATGTGGTTTCTTTTGAGTCGGACCCTTAGCAGCTTCATTCACAAACTTTCTTTTCTTGCCCTTGTCTTTAGAGGTACTAGCCAAGTGAGCACTTTCTGTTCTCTCATGCTTCAACATTTCTTCCTCTTGAACACAATGAGAAATGAGCTCATTAAGAGACCACTTCTCCTTTTGACAGTTGTAACTAATTTTAAATTGGTTAAACTGTGGAGGAAGCGAAACCAACACCATAAGAACGAGCAAATCCTCAGAAAGCTCGATCTTAAGTGCCTTAAGCTTTGAAGCAATATGGAACATCTCCATAATGTACTCCCTTACGTTTCCTTGACCCTTATACTTCATTGACATCAAAGAAGACAGAAGTGATGTCATTTCAACCTTATCGTTTTTCGCAAAACGTTTCTCAAGTTCGTCAAGGAAATCTTTAGCCTTAGTTATTTCCTCAGAATCAGGACCTCTAAAGGCATCCGGAATGTTGTGCTTCATGATCATTAGACTCATGTGATTCGAACGATCCCACCTCTCAAATTCCCTTTTGGTATCAGGGGTGCTTTCCGCAGTGAGAGGTACAGGTTGTTCTACCCTAAATGCAAGGTCTAGATCCATACAACCAAGCACTATCATTAAGTGCCTTTTCCATTCCTTGAAATTCGTCCCATTGAGCATGGGAACCGAATTGATGTTAGAAGATATAGTGGCAGCAGAAGAAGAACTTGTTGAAGTAGAACAAAAGAAGTAAATCAAACTCACATTAATATCCATAATCAAACAATAAATTCAAAAGAATGGTCAAACCCATCTCAAGATACCAAACACAACATTAATATTATATCTTTGGATAGTAATACTAATTGTAAACGGTACTCTTGGCGTAGTGATCAAATATTGACAATAAATGATGTTAAACAATAGATCAATCTTTGGATTAATACATTGTTCACATCAAATACCATATAATTGTCACATATTTATCACCACAAATGTCTTTATAATTCTGCCAAATATTAATTAACCTTTGGGTCAATTAATAAACGCATTGTTAGATTTATTTAATATATTGTTGTTGCTGCAGCCGGATATAATGGCTCCCGGAGTTTCCATTTTAGCAGCTTTTGTGCCGATCATTCCACCGGACTATGACGCCCCTGGGAACAAGAGCTCCACCTTCGCCCTGAGATCCGGAACCTCAATGGCGTGCCCTCACTTCTCCGGCGCGGCTGCTTTCATAAAATCGCACCGCCCTCGCTGGTCTTCTTCCCTCATCAAATCCGCTCTCATCACCACCGGTGCGCCTTCTCCGCCATTGTTGCCTACTCTGCAACTACTTTTTTTCTAGCTTCGTTTCTAATATTTTTTGTTGCCGCAGCTTCGATCTCGAACAACCTGGGCAAAATCGTGACCAACACTTCGTATTCGGTGACAAATCCGCACGAATCGGGAGCAGGGGAGATAAGCCCCATGAAAGCGCTGGATCCAGGGCTAGGGTTCGAGACCTGCATCAACGATCATTTCCGATTCCTCTGCTACTACGGCTACAAACAGAAGCAGATTAGGTTAATGACCGGTACCAAATTCATCTGCCCTAACAGCTCGAGCAAGGAGCTCATCTCCAGCATCAACTACCCTACCATCTCGATCGCCGCGCTCAAGCGCGGCCAGGGGACGGTGAAGATGAAGCGGGTGGCGACGAACGTCGGATCGCCGAACTCGACGTACGTCGCGACGGTGAATTCTCCGCCGGATTTGGGGGTTAGGGTTTCCCCGAGGAAGCTCGTGTTCGGGCAGGACGTGAAGAAGGCGTCGTTCAGAGTCGTCTTCGACGCAAAGAGAGCTTCCAAGGGGTACAAGTATGGCGACGTGAGCTGGAGCGATGGATCCCACCTCGTCCGATTAGTTTTCGCGGTGAATGTTGAGTGAACTATTCCGGATTTCGATCGATGACTGTGTGTTCCGTGCGTGTTTTTGGATTGATTTCTGGTTTCTTTTGGGAATTCTTCGCGCCCTCTGCAAAAATTGTTTGAATGTTGATCGCTAACTGTTTGTAGTAAGTCCGCAGTGGAAGGTTGTACAAGGTGAAATAAGGTAATTACTATATTAGCCCTTTGCCCAAAAATTGGTCTGTTTTTTCTATTTTAACAAATTTTGTTTATTTAATTTTATAGTACAGTAAGTTGGACTTAAATATTGGCGCCAAAAATTATTTGTACGCGAATTTCAAGAGTTATGGTGATTCTATTTTCTGCAAAAGTTAAATAAACTAGAATAATAGTAGTATTACTTTATACTACTTGCATTATGCATGTAAACAAAATTCATCATTAATAAGAAACTTTTACCATCCCTTCTCTCAAAATCTAAGATTCCATTACCGGCAACTACTCATGTATCCTCTGTTTCAATGTCACTGAAAGTTGTATGTTCAACTACTTGTCATGTTTTTTCACAAAAATGGGGAGATGATCATATGTGGGAGTGTGAACGTGAAGAGGCTAATATTTGATGATATTGAGGGGGAGGATACTAATGCTGCTACAAATGTTCCTAGAGATGATAGATAGATTTGAGAGTTTACTAAAAGTGTTGTTTTAGTATTTCTCTCAGCATCCGAAATTTACATGTGAGGAAGAGCATTTTCCTTTCTTGTATTGTAACTCTCAATTTTTACATCTTCAGTATCGATTGTGTTGAAGATAATTTTACTTTTGTACATTCACATATTATAGTAGAGTGTTTTTGCCCTGAGGCATCTGCTAGTTACTTATAAAACTTGGGGAAAAAAATCGTCTTAAGTTGTTTAAATTTCGCTGTGTATTTATATGTCATTAACCGTGTTTATTTCAACATTGTCAATATAATTTTATTCATTCAGGTGTGCAGCACTAACATAACCTTATGAATTATAATTGAAAAAGCTACCCAATTGGGAAAGAATATTTATAATCTATATTAATCTTGAAAAGGAACAAAAGGGACAAACAAATAAGCATGAAACGCAAGATGCCCTCGAAATGTTTAATAAATAATTGCTGCAAGCGAAGGTTTTACAGATAAGCTATGATTGCTTATTTTGGTTTCCTAATTGAATCGTCACACATCGATTGTCATATTTTTTAAAATGAAAAAGAATTAACTCTTAGTTTTCAATGTGAACACTTTACATTTTATTTTCAACACTGTGTTAAATTTCTGTGTCGAAATGAATTATGATAATTGATTTGGGAGGAAGGAGTATACAATATAACCGCATGTCATAATAAAGTAGACTCTACTTTATTTATAATAAAATCTAAAGTGATGAATTATTCACAACTCATGCAACATACTTTGTCACCACGTTCCTCTTTGCATGGGATTCAGATTTAGAACAAATTATTATACTAATTATCCAGATTAGAGATATTTTTATTTAAATGATACAAAGTGAAAAAGTCGAGAGGTTTTATTGAATAGTGATTATTAGTGAGCGTAACGTGAGAGGTTGGCGGTTAGTGCCTGAATAAATCTCACTTCGCAATATATAAATATAGAGAGGAATGATCCGATGTCTACCGGATCATACTTAATAATAGTGATTAAGTATGTTCACGGATGATGTGACAATATTATTAATGAGTAATATGATTTAAATATATACTCTAACTTGTTATATAAAACGTAAATCCTAATAAAAAGTTGAGAACGTGACACTCTGCGGTCGCACATTGAGAATGCTCACATTGGAGTAGGAGAGTGTTTCTGTATAAATATATATATTCCTCTTAAATTTCATATTTTGGTATCAACTATTAGCAAATTTCAGTATTCCACCATAGCTTTGATTTTTCCAATCCTTGCAAAAATGACTTTTACACAACCAATTATAAAATTTAATCACGAATATATATAGAGAAGTGATATGCTAGTCACCTTCGTGGACACCTCCGTCATTGTTTTATTTCGACATTATTTTGTTTGATTTTTTCGAATGTGATATATTCTAATACTTTATAAATTAATATTTCACTAATAAGGTATATATTAGAATATTACGTTCGAAAAAATCAAACAAAATAATGTCGAAATGAAAAAATGACGAAGTTACCCACAAAGATAACTAGCATATCACTTCTATATATAAAATATATATATATAGATATAGTATATGTTTGAGTTTATAAAGACAATTTACAAGCCAACTAATTTTAAAGTAATAAATATTACACAGTACCTCATTAGTCTATATATAATAATAATAATAATAATAATAATAATAATAATAATAATAATAATAATAATAATAATAATAATAATAATAATAATAAACACATACATCGTTACAACACCCACAATTTGCTTCTGATTCTATGTTACTCACTTCGTCCATTTTATCACGACAATTTTGTTCAATAAAATAGATAGATATTTAATAATAAACATGTTGGAATAGTGATAGTATAACGGATTTTAATTTTAAATCGAGCTCTCATGGGCCAAAATACTAATAGAAAAAGCTATCAAACATAAGATACGAGTCTACTGAAATCGTCTAAACTTGCTATATCTTAACTATCAACTAGCTCTTAGTATCAATGATGTTATTTGATCTAGTAACGAAAAAATCCTTTCTTGCACGACTCAGAATCATAGGCATTTTCTTTTCAGACACTGTACTCCGTCATACGACATGACTACATCATCTAACATTTTATATATTAACATAGATGCGAGAGATTTGAAACGAATACATAGCAATGTGAAATTTTCACACACAATCCGTCACGTTTGGCTCACTAAATAAGAATACCTCAAACGTGATAAGTAGTAGTAATAAAATAATTCGTTTCAAATCTGAATCCCATGCAAAAAGAAGGAAGTAGTGCTAACTTTATTGCATGATTTTTCAATTATTAATTGGTGACTTTAGATTTGATTATGGGATAAAGCAAATATAATTTGGAACTACATGTGGTCATCTTGTATAAAATATGGCAATATGGATGCATCTAACGTTCTTTTTCTTTCATCGATTCTTTACTATTTCAAGGGCATCTTGCTTTATACTTTGTGTATATTTCTCAATACTAATATTTCCTTTGTCCCACTTAGTCATATTTTCGTCTATCTTATTGATATATGGATATTATCATTTACTAACAGGACATCTACTGACAGGACGAAGGGAGTAAAATGTAGATTATACCGGCCAGTACTAATCTTCTTAATTCATGGACACCATTTAAATTTGAATCGCTCAAATTATGGCAATCAATATTCCCCTTGTCCCCGTACATCGACGTGATTGATACTTGTTTTAAGAATGAAATGTATATCGAACGGTGGACATACTTAATATCTGGTTCTTTTACAAAGATCCAAGTCATACTTCCATTATTTGTTCCGATGGGATCCTTTGTCTCCAAATTTGTTTTCTAATTGCATTGTGTACTTAAGTCAAAACTACGTATGTTCTGACATTTTTGATTGTTGCAAATTTTAGAATTTCTTAAACTAACAAAACTACGTAGTTTTATTATGATAGTATTTTTAATTGCTGCAAATTTAAAAATTTCTTAAACTAACAAAAACTACGTAGTTTTGACTTGAGTACACAAGTTTGAGGATAAAGTATCCCATCCATTATTGGTTGGTTCTTTCAACTTAGTGAATTACTTGTTCAAAACCCAACTAATCAAAAAAAAAAAATCTATGAGCATATGCTCTTATTCCTTCACATTAATCATGTTTACATACAAATATATAAAAATATATAATCCTATTTTAGAAAGGATGAAACACTAAGATATACTACATAAAATACTAAAAGGGGTGAGTCTAAGGGAACTTATAGAGATCTATATATATTTCATCTTATGCTTCATATGTCACTACACTTGTGAGCACAATTATGGCTTCTCTACTTCAATTCTTTGTTATTATAATACCATTCTTTTCACTCACTATGGTCTACTGCATGCCACAGAAAGAAGGCTACAAGGCAAGCATTCACATATACTCCTCCCGTCTCAACGAAATCGAGTCGTTTCTTGAATTCTGATGATAGGAGTCTTACTAATGTAACATATAAATTATGTGCAGCCTTATATTGTTTACATGGGGAGCCCTTCTGGTGACAGTAGTGTTGGTGTTGATGAATTGTCCCACCTCAACCTCTTATCATCCTTACTTTCTGTGTAACTTTCATATATATACACACAATTAAGCTAATTCCATCTTCATTATAAGCTCTGTTTTAATTTCTCTCTCGAAAATGGCAGCGACGGGACGGGAGCGAGAGACGGCCGTTGCTACGATCCGACAACCATGCTTCCAAGGGCTTCTCCGCTCTGCTTACGGAGGAGAGACGGCCATTGCTACGATCCTACAACCATGCTTTCAGGGGCTTCTCTGCTCTGCTTACGGAGGACGAAGCCTCAATCTTATCCGGTAACGCTGTCTCTTTCGATCCATACTTGTTCTTGAGAAGATCATCGGTTTCTTTTTTCGTTTCCTTCGAGTAAACGTAAACGAGGGGGAAAAAACACATGCAGGTCACGAAGAGGTCGTATCCGTGTTCCCCGATCCGAAGCTACAGCTCCACACGACGCGTTCGTGGGATTTCCTCCAACTCCCCGACTCGGCACTCGGTGCTGCAACTCGCCATCGTCTTCGCCATCAGAAGCCGAAATCGAGCGATGTAATTATCGGAATCATAGACACGGGTATATTTATAGACGCTACCACTTTTCCACTTAATTACCGTGCCAAAAAGAAAGTGGACGCTCGACCGCTTAAATCAAGTTGTTTACTAATTTCAGGCATATGGCCCGAGTCACCGAGCTTCAACGACAGCGGCATGGGCAAGATCCCGTCGAAATGGAAAGGGATCTGCGAGGAATCCTCCGATTTCAACTGGACCAACTGCAACCGGAAGCTGATCGGCGCCCGAGCCTACAACGACGATGACAACTCGACCCAGGCTTCGCTCTCGCCGAGGGACTACAGCGGCCACGGGACGCACACTGCATCCATTGCGGGCGGGGCGCGCGTCACCAACGCCAACTACTACGGCCTGGCCAAGGGCACGGCACGCGGGGGCTTCCCCTCCGCGCGGATCGCGAGCTACAAGGCGTGCGGGGAGGAAGGCTGCTCCGGCTCTGCCATGCTCAAGGCCTTCGACGACGCCTTAGGAGATGGAGTCGACATCATCTCCGTCTCCATAGGCTCCAACTCCAACCCCGATTTCCGGAACGATCCAATAGCCATCGGAGCTTTCCACGCGGCACAGAAGGGAGTTATGGTGGTGACTTGGCCGGAAATTCCGGGCCCGATCCTGGCACCGTCGTCAACTCTGCTCCATGGTTGTTTACAGTAGCTGCTTCCACTACCGATCGCACATTTCAATCGAAAATAATTCTAGGAAATGGCAAATCCTTCGAGGTATAGTATCATAATTCATAGCAAACTCAATATTCAAACTCACTCAAATCAAAGTAATTTATCCTCCCTGTTTAATCTGTTGTGGAAATTAGGGCACTGCAATCAATTTCTCTCCTCTGAAACCGGATGAGAGATTTCCTCTTGCATTTGCACAAAGCGTTGCTGCAAAGGGCAAATCGCCCTCTGATGCGAGGTTCCTCTTCTTCTTCTTCATCCTCGTTTTCGTCTTCGTCTTCTGCAAAGCATTATTGAAAATTGAGTTTAAATTGATGCAGGAACTGCTTCCCAACAGCATTGGATCCGAAGAAAGCAAGTGGAAAGATCATAGTCTGTATGCATGAAGATCGGGCTGTCTCGAGAGGCATTAAGCGGCTCGTAGTCGAAGATTCTGGAGCGAAAGGAATGATTCTAGTGCAAGGAGGACGAGTACTCATCGCTCCATTCGATACAGACACATATCCTTTCTCAGAAGTAGACGGAAATGCAGGAGCTCAAATTCTCAAGTACATCAACTCAACAAAGTAAGCAGCATCCTCATATACTTTACTTCTTCAACCACCTCGATTTTCAGAATATGTAGCCTGAAAGGGATTGATTTCGACGCAGGAATCCCAGCGCAACCATACTTGCAACGAGGGATGTGAACGGCTTCAAGCCAGCTCCGGTCGTCGCCTCCTTCTCCTCTCGAGGCCCCGGTTCTCGCACCGAGAACATCCTCAAGGTGATAATCTCCGATCATTTGAAACGCTCAATCGTTCGTAACTCCAATAGGATCGAATCTAACGGTATTAATCATTGCTGCAGCCCGATGTAATGGCTCCTGGAGTTAACATTTTAGCAGCTTTTGTACCGATGATTTCACCGGACAATGACGTCCCTGGGAACAAGACCTCCACCTTCGCCCTCAAATCCGGAACTTCAATGGCGTGTCCTCACGTCTCCGGCGCAGCTGCGTTTGTCAAATCGCTCCGCCCTAGCTGGTCTTCTTCCCTCATCAAATCCGCTCTCATCACCACCGGTGTGCCTTCTCCGCCATTGTTGCCTACTCTGCAACCGACTACCTTTCAGCTTCGTTTCTAATTTTTCTGTTGCTGCAGCTTCGATCTCGAACAACCTGGGCAAAATCGTGACCAACGCTTCGTATTCGGCGACGAATCCGCACGAATCGGGAGCGGGGGAGATAAGCCCCATGAAATCGCTGGATCCGGGGCTAGGGTTCGAGACCAGCATCGACGATCATTTCCGATTCCTCTGCTACTACGGTTACACACAGAAGCAGATTACGTTGATGACCGGTACCAAATTCACCTGCCCTAAGAACTCCAGCAAGGAGCTCATCTCCAGCATCAACTACCCTACCATCTCGATCGCCGCGCTCAAGCGCGGCCAGGGGACGATGAAGGTGAAGAGGGTGGCGACCAACGTCGGATCGCCGAACTCGACGTACGTTGCGACGGTGAATTCACCGACGGATTTGGGGGTTACGGTTAACCCGAGGAAGCTCGTGTTCGGGCAGGACGTGAAGGAGGCGTCGTTCAGAGTCGTCTTCGACGCAAAGAAAGCTTCCAAGGGGTACAAGTATGGCGACGTGAGCTGGAGCGACGGATCCCACCTCGTCCGATTAGTTTTCGCAGTGAATGTGAAGTGAATTTTTCCGGATTTCGATCGATGACTGTGTGTTCTGTGCGTAATTTTGGATTGATTTCTGGTTTCTCTTGAATGTTGGTCGCTAACTGTTTGTAATAAGTCCGCAGTGGAAGGTTGTACAAGGTAAAATAAGGTAATTAACTATATTAGCCCTTTGCCTAAAAATTGCTTTGTTTTTTTCTTTTTCTCACTAAATTTGTTTATTTTATAGTGCATGAGTTGGACTTAAATATTGGCGCCAAATATTTGAACGCTCTTTCGAGAGTTATCGCGATTCTGTTTGGTTTTTGTTGACAGTCGAATAAATAAGAAAATACTCTTAACACTATCGTAAACCCGCACTGTGCATTTGAACATTTTGATAACAAAATTTGAATTGGTGTGAAAATCATTTTTCTTTTACGACTTATACTTTGTTGGCAACATTATTGTCGATACTATACAGTTTTGAAGCTTGGAGTTATTCATTGGTCGATAAGAAAGCATCTCTTTAGTTGAGTTAGTATCGTCTTGAGAATGAGAAACGGGACAAATATAAATAATTAAAAGCGACTTTGAGAAAACGTGGTTCTAAGGCTGTCTATCATCAACCAAACACGCAATGCATCTAAAGGGGATAAGTAGTAACAACAAACAAGAATAAAGCACTAAGATAATAAGTATTCCACATGGTTTTGATAATTATGTGCTTCAACCAACAATAATCATCTTATATCCAAAACCCATTGCAACTGCTCATAATAATGACATGACTCTTTTTTTTTTTTTTAATTAGCTTTTGCAAATTACTTGAATTTAAATCAATGAAAAAAAAAAAGAGGTGAAAAGAGGTGAAGAATTTTATAAAATTAATCTTAATTTTACATAGAAATTGAATTAACATAAGAGACATGTCTGACATGTGGGCCCAGAGTGGTTATGATAAAGTGATAAAATTAAGCCTCTTGATGAAGCAATCCTTAACGAAATTGCATTGATTTTGTATTACTTATATAACAAAATTAATTATTAATTTTGTATGCTAACTAACTCATTAAAAATTAATAAAGATGATGAAAGATTAGTGCCACAATCCTACAGTGATGATATCTTGCCATGAAAGCAAGGAATAGCAGCTGCATTTTCCCAAGGCTTCTTTTTTTCACATGAAAACATCTCTCTTTCAACAGACGTCTTAGTTTTAGCAAAAAGGGCATAACATGTAGTATGTTTGTTTTTAGGGTGTTGTTTCTGTGTGGTTTTCACTGTGAGTGAAATGCAAGCTTCACGTCCCGTTTATAATATTCAGCGTATTCATTATCAACAGGACGGAGATAGTATATATACTATGCATGATCTATATATGCCTCTCATTTGTGAACACACTATTTGGAAACACACACAAAAAAAAAAAACACTATGGCTTCTTTGCTGCAGTTCTTCTGCATACAATTCTCCATTATTATCATGAGTTGTATGGCCTCAACTTTTCAGGCAAGTGCTTAACCATCCAATAATCTTGGAATCGTGATTTCAGTCCTTCTAGTACTAACATCAACATGTTTGCATATTGCAGCCTTACATAGTGTACATGGGGAGTTCTTCCGGTTCGAGTCCAGGCGAAGACGACTCGTCCCATCTGCAGCTGCTCTCATCCTTGATTCCAAGGTGAATTCTAGTGCTAATCTCCTTTCTTTATCAAGTATACTTGCACACAATTCATGATCTCTCTCTCTCTCTCTCTCTCTCTCTCTCTCTCATGTAGTGAAGGGAGTGATAGAATATTCTTGTTGACATCCTACAATCATGCTCTCAAAGGATTCTCTGCTATGCTTACAGAGACCGAAGCATCTCTCCTATCCGGTAATATTATGAATGCTCTAAACACCCTTATGACGTCTCTATCATACAATTTTTGTAATCTAGCTTGAACGAAAATCAGGTCATGATGGGGTTGTCTCGGTTTTCCCTGATCGCGTACTGAAACTCCACACGACGCGTTCTTGGGATTTTCTTGAAGCTGCAGATTCCCAGTTCAGATCAAGGTTCCCTCATGAGCAGAAGTCAGTTGATGTTATAATAGGAATCATAGACACAGGTCCATGCAAAACTCAACTTTTAGTCCTCATTTTCATTGTTGTGAAATTTCAAGATTCTTGAAAAATTAACTTGTTTGATTTTAGGTATATGGCCTGAGTCACCTAGTTTCAGTGATGAACAAATAGGAACAATCCCTTCAAAGTGGAAGGGAGTTTGCATGGAAGGCTCTGATTTCAAGAAATCCAACTGCAATAGGAAGTTAATAGGAGCAAGATACTACTCAAACCATCACTTCTCAGCCGAATCGAGCCAAAATGCGACGAGAGGCACGCCAAGGGATTCCATAGGCCACGGAACGCACACTGCATCGACTGCAGGGGGTGCGAGCGTGCCAAACGCCAGCTACTACGGGCTTGCACGGGGCACGGCTCGAGGGGGCTTCCCGTCTGCTAGAATAGCTAGCTACAAGGCATGCAATGAGGAAGGGTGTGCTAGCTCAATCATACTCAAAGCCATTGATGATGCTGTGAGGGATGGAGTTGACATCATCTCCATTTCCATAGGCTTGAGCTCGTATTTCCAGTCCGATTTCCTCACCGACTCCATTGCAATCGGAGCTTTCCACGCAGGGGAGAAGGGTGTGATGGTGGTTTGCTCAGGTGGGAATGATGGACCTGATTCCTACACTGTAGTCAACTCTGCTCCTTGGATCTTCACCGTGGCCGCTTCCACTATAGATCGAGGCTTTCAGTCCACGATCATGCTCGGAAACACCAAATCCTTCAAGGTAGCTAATCCACACACACCTCACTAATCTTGATCAAAACATAACACGTGTGACACGATTTTCGTGCTGTCCGAAAACAGGGAAGTGCAATCAACTTCTCCCCTCTAACACCGAGTAAGGAGTATCCGTTGGCATTCGGAGAACAAGTCTCTGCAAGATTCACCCCGGCATCCGATGCTAGGTAGGGAACACACAATCAGATGGTGGAGTCATGTATATATGAACTCGACTTGACTACTCGATGCGATGCAGGAACTGCATACCGGGCTCGTTGGACTCCAAGAAAGTAGCAGGGAAGATAGTGGTTTGCATGAATGATGAAGCTAATGTTTCAAGAAAGATAAAGAAACTAGTAGTGGAAGATGCCAAGGCAAGAGGAGTGATCATAATAGATGGAAGAGATGAAGAGACTTCACCTTTTGATTCAGGCACTTTCCCCTATGTAGAAGTTGAAGAAACAATAGGCTCTCAAATCCTTCACTACATCAACTCCACTAAGTAATCAACCCTACTTCACTATACATATTGAAGAAAAAAGGAAAGTAAACTATGTCTAATCAAAGAAAGTGTTGCTATTGTTGCATAGGAATCCTACTGCAACCATACTTGCATCAACGGAGATCAGAGGGTTGAGGCCGGCTCCGGTTGTTGCGTCGTTCTCCTCGAGGGGCCCCGGGGCACTCACCGAGAACATCCTCAAGGTATTTTGCAATGCATTGGCTAATTTTGTGACTTAAGTATGTGTTGTGACATGGTTGATCTTACTTTGTTTGTTTAGCCGGATGTCATGGCGCCCGGTGTGGCCATTCTGGCATCGGTAGTACCGAAAATCGAAGCGTACTACGGTGCACCGGGTGGTAAACCGTCGGCATTTGGCTTCAAGTCCGGTACGTCGATGTCTTGCCCTCACGTTACGGGGGCTATGGCTTTTGTCAAGTCCGTCCGCCCCCGGTGGAGCTTCTCCGCGATCAAGTCGGCACTGATGACCACAGGTTATTTTATAAGATGTTTCGAGAGTTTATAAAATGTTAAAATAAGTTGTTAAAGCTTATTTCTTTTCTTTTTTAATTTTTTTTTATAATAAGTTAGTGTAACAGCTTATAAGCTCGTCCAAACACGTGACAAGTAGAATAAATTATGTCTTTGCAGCATCGACCTCGAACAATATGGGGAAAGCGGTGTCGAACACTTCACAATCCCCCGCCAACCCGCACGAAGCGGGGGCGGGGGAGATCGACCCAATCAAAGCCCTAGACCCGGGCCTAGTGATCGAGACGAGCATGCTCGATCACCTCTACTTCCTCTGCTACAAGGGGTACAAACAGAGGACGGTACGGCTGGTCTCGAAAACCAACTTCACTTGCCCCAGGGGCTCGAGAGAGGAACTGATCTCGAGCCTCAACTACCCCACTGTCTCCATCGGTCGCCTCGTGGGCACCCGAAAGGTGAAGAGGGTGGCGACAAACGTGGGGGCAACGTCGGACGCGACGTACGTCTCGTCCGTAAACGTGCCACGTGGGCTGGGGGTGAGGGTGGTGCCTAGGAAGCTAGTGTTCGGACAAGGAGTGGACAAGGCATCTTTTAAGGTTTTCTTTGATGGGAAGCAAGCATCCAAAGGGTATAATTATGGGGATATTACATGGTTCGATGGTTCACACATTGTCCGAATTGTTTTTGCAGTTAATGTTGACTGATTTATTTATTTATTTATTATTATTAGTTGTTGTTGTTTTTTTTTTTGTGTGTGTGTAATTTAATTAGTGGCTTTATACATGCACAAAGTGGTAGATTTTATACGTATTTCTCAAGCTAGGTCCACTTACATATTATTTGCCCTTTTGGAAAGTGGAAAATTGTAATAAGATTTTAAGTTATACCGATTTGTAACACAATATTTTATTCTATTTACGGATTACCTTTTTTCACCTGTTCTGTATCATGGATAATTTCGTTTGAACATGATAAACGAAATTGGACTATTATCATTCAGCCTCTTACACTTGAATTCGTGATATTTCCACCTTACAAAACATATATTTCATTTAGTGCATCCAGTTTGACGCAATACTTGTATATATATGATGTATAAAATAATGGAACACGTCAAAACGGCAAAATGTAAGAGGCGGAATTTGGCTATTATCTTTTCGCTTCTTACACTTGATACGTTATCGCTATTTTCCACCTTACAAAATATATATTTCATCCAGTGCATTCAGTTTAACACGATTATACGATGTATAAAATAATGAAACACGTCAAAACGGCAAAATGTAACGGAGGGAGGGAATATATATTTTTCTATCACTTTCAAATCTCTTTATTTCATATTGTAATGTTGAGTTGTTGACTTAACAAAAGTCCAAACCAATCCTATTTTCATCTTTTATTCCTTTCCCTTTGTTTTTTGAATGGTTCTCCCTTAATTTCGTTGTTTATTGGCATCTAGAAAGTTTTGATAATGACATGATTTGATGAAAATGTAAGGATATTATTAAAAAATGAAATCTGCACTTTTATCAAATGCTTGTCTGATCTTCAAAAGATTAAAATAAATTCCTTTAAATTATAAAGTTGACTAGTTGAGTAATAATGTATCGAGAATTGCTTTCCTACCTATGGAAAATATATTCAATGTAATCACGACTGATATAACAATAACAATAATATAATTAAAGAAAATTATTATAATACATACCCTAACAATAAATTATGCCAAATAAAACTAAACTTTACTAATACTACCTCCATCTCACTAAATTAGCCCCATTTGCTTTATTGACTTTTTCGGCACGCGTTTCCACCGAAACCTAGTACGAGTTTTAAAATATAATTTCGAAGTATTTTTTCGTTTACGGGATACAATGAGTGTTAATGTATCCCGTAAACAAAAAAATACTTCAAAATTATATTTTAAAACTCGTACAGTCGTCGTACTAGGTTTCGGTGGAAACGCGTGCCGAAAAAGTCAATAAAGCAAATTGGGCTAATTTAGTGAGATGGAGGTAGTAAATGAAAAGAATTATTAGGGCATGTACAATGGAGGGGTTCTTGTCTATGTGGCAAAAACAAGAACTCATACCTTAATTAGCACCCCCATTGGAGATCCCCTAAATAAGAACCCGGGTTCTTATATAAGATACTGGTTCTTAAGAAAAAGTGGGGCCAACATTCCTTTTTATTTTTTCTCTCTCTTTTATTTTTTTCAAATAAAATAATTAGTGAGAC
The DNA here is from genome assembly GCA_029379335.1 of Thymus mandschuricus. Taxonomy (NCBI): domain Eukaryota; kingdom Viridiplantae; phylum Streptophyta; class Magnoliopsida; order Lamiales; family Lamiaceae; genus Thymus; species Thymus mandschuricus. The sequence goes on from CM057072.1 coordinate 4,753,796, forward strand.
CCTTTAATTATGATAAGAACATTTATTAAGAACCTTACCATTGTGATTTTTTAATACGAATGAGATCTTGTCTATGTGGCACATTTAAAAACCTCATTTGGGGTTCTAGCATTGTACATGCCCTTATGGCATTTCTTGTCGTTAGTTTTCTAAATATCCAATTTTATTTATTTTTTCCGTAGAATTTTATTCGTAATTCGTGGAATTTTTCGGGGGCAAATTTGACATTTTCAGCTTGCTGAATAGGCGGTGCAAATTGCCACTTTCTTTTACATACAAAACGGCCTGTCGCCACGTAGTATTAATTTAGACCTAGTACTGGGGCAACTATAAATACAAATTTCCCATTTTGACTTTTCGAATAAAGAAATATGCAAACAAAAATGCTATAAACCCGAGCTTAAATTTGGAAAGCGTGAGGAAACACGTTCATTAAGAAAGAGGTGATTCCCGCAGATTAGGGTTTTGTCTTCCATTCCTCTCTCGTTCCCAGGTATTCGAATCTCGACCAGTTCATTGCTATTTTCATGCCGATTTTATCTCTAATAATGTTGTTTTTGTGTTTGTAATGTGAGTAGTTTTGTATGCTGCATGATTCGTCGCGCCACCTCTTTCCGCCTCCGAGCAATTATTTTCGATTTCTCGTCGTAATGAATTGATCTGTTGAGTCGGTTGTGTTTGGTGCTTGATGCGTTTGTGAAAATGCTGATTCCGTTTGGAAAATGTGTGATTCGAGGTGTTGTGTAGATTTTAGTTTTTTTTTTTTTAGTGATTTGATCGTTTGTTTCTGTTGGATTGGATTAGGATGTTTTGGAGATAGCGATTGATTTGGTTAGAACCGCTTCGAAGTTTCTGGAGTTGTGGTCGATTTGGTTGTTATTGATTAGATTTGGTAATAGCTATGGCGTGGTATAGGCTTGGCTCGAATGTGGCGAAGCTAGCTGTAAGGCGAACTTTGTCGCAAACTGGTTCTTATGTAGCTAGAGCGAGGGTTGCTCCTGGACAGAGTAGATATTTCCATACGACGGTTTTTAGATCGAAGGCTCAATCTGCGCCTGTTCCTCATCCTGTACCTCTCTCGAGGTTGAGTGATAGCTTTCTAGATGGCACGAGTAGTGTCTATCTCGAGGAACTACAGAGAGCCTGGGAGCAAGATCCCAACAGTGTGGATGAATCATGGGACAATTTCTTCAGAAATTTCGTGGGCCAGTCATCTACGTCTCCTGGAATTTCTGGCCAAACAATCCAAGAGAGTATGCGTCTGTTGTTGCTTGTGAGAGCTTACCAGGTCTATGGTCACATGAAAGCCAAGATAGATCCATTAGGTTTGGAAGAGAGGACTATTCCTGATGATCTAGATCCGGCACTCTATGGTTTTTCAGAAGCTGATCTTGACAGAGAGTTCTTCATTGGTGTTTGGAGAATGGCAGGGTTCCTGTCTGAGAACCGTCCAGTGCAAACCTTAAGGGCAATACTAAAAAGACTAGAACAAGCTTATTGTGGAAGTATAGGCTACGAATACATGCATATTGCTGATCGTGAAAAGTGTAATTGGTTGAGAGACCAAATAGAGACTCCGACGTCTACTCAATATAATCGACAGAGGCGTGAGGTGATCCTTGACCGTCTCATATGGAGTACTCAGTTTGAGAACTTTTTGGCTGCCAAATGGACTGCTGCCAAAAGGTTTGGGCTTGAAGGGTGTGAGACTTTGATTCCTGGTATGAAGGAAATGTTTGATAGATCAGCAGATCTTGGGGTGGAGAGTATTGTCATTGGGATGTCGCATAGAGGAAGGTTGAATGTTCTTGGTAATGTTGTTCGGAAGCCTCTTAGGCAGATCTTTAGCGAGTTCAGTGGTGGCACAAAGCCTGTGGATGAAGTTGGCCTTTACACTGGGACTGGTGACGTCAAGTATCATCTTGGTACTTCTTATGATCGCCCGACAAGGGGTGGTAAGAGAATTCACCTGTCATTAGTTGCAAATCCTAGCCACTTGGAAGCAGTGGACCCCGTTGTTGTGGGAAAGACCAGAGCCAAACAATATTATTCTAATGATGTTGACAGAACAAAGAACATGGGCATTTTGATTCATGGTGATGGAAGTTTTGCTGGACAAGGGGTGGTCTATGAGACATTGCATCTTAGTGCTCTTCCTAACTACACTACTGGTGGGACCATTCACATCGTTGTGAACAATCAAGTGGCTTTCACTACTGACCCAAGATCAGGAAGATCTTCCCAGTACTGCACAGATGTTGCGAAAGCTCTTAGCGCTCCTATTTTCCATGTCAATGGTGATGATGTGGAAGCTGTTGTTCATGCCTGTGAACTTGCTGCAGAGTGGCGTCAGAGATTCCATACAGATGTTGTGGTTGATATTGTATGCTACCGTCGATTTGGGCACAATGAAATTGATGAGCCATCCTTCACTCAACCTAAAATGTACAAGGTAATCTTTATTTTTCATTTTCTACTTTGTTGAATGTTGTTAATCCTATTTTGTTACCAATCAACACTTGCCGAGAATCGGTTTTAGTTAATTCTTTTGCCTGACATTCACTTTTATTATGTTATCCCAAGTAGACTATGAAAGCCTCTAATTTCATGACTGGTTTTAGGTTATAAGGAATCACCCTTCAGCTCTTGAAATTTACCAAAAGAAGCTTCTAGAATCTGGTGAGGTAAAAAAAGAAGACGTGGATAGGATAAACAACAAAGTTGCATCGATTCTCAACGAAGAATTTCTATCCAGCAAAGATTATGTGCCTCAAAGAAGGGACTGGCTTTCAGCTTACTGGGCTGGTTTCAAGTCTCCCGAACAGCTTTCACGCCTTCGTAACACTGGGTAATGTCTTCACTGGAACTCTTAGATAATTTATGGGGCACTAAGCATTTTCTGTTTTCAGTGTCAAGCCAGAGATTTTGAAGAATGTTGGCAAGGCTATCACTACTCTTCCAGAAAATTTCAAACCCCATAGAGCAGTTAAGAGGATTTTTGAAGATCGTGCAAAAATGATTGAATCGGGTGAGGGAATTGACTGGGCGGTTGGTGAAGCACTTGCATTTGCAACATTGCTTGTCGAGGGAAATCATGTTAGGCTGAGTGGGCAAGATGTTGAGCGGGGAACTTTTAGCCACAGGCACTCTGTTCTGCATGATCAGGAAACGGGGGAAAAATACTGCCCCTTGGACCATGTTGTGATGAGCCAAAATGAAGAGATGTTTACCGTAAGCAACAGGTACTTTCGGTCAATATGTTTGCTTCCCACATTAGTTCTTATAAAAGCAAATTACTGATGATTTCTTCTAGTGTACTGTGTGGCCTTTGTGTGTAATAGGAATCTAATACCTCATGGTCTCATCTTAATAAGCCCAAACATGTAATGAGCATGCAATGCAGCTCTTCACATTTTATTTCAATAAGGGTTACTCTGGAGTTCATTTGGATTCTCTTGGCACTGTAACTGCCCTGCAATTTTCTTCCCTTAATTAGCATATTGTTGATAAGTTTCTTTACAAATATGCTGACCAGATGCTGTAAATGGTTGAAGCTCTGGCTATTTCCTGTCTATTCGGATGCATAGTCAGTATTTCTTTGTATGGTATATGATGAGTTACTTGTTGGGAACTTGGACGTTAGTCGTTTCGGTGCCTCCTTGAGAACCGATAATCATTTCATTTACTTGTCAGTTTTAAAGTGATGGTACTGTGGATATTGAGATCTTGGTGAAGTCCAAGGAGTTCTCCATTTATGGAGGGTATACTTGCTGTTGTTAGATCATGATCCCTAATTATCCTTGATTTAATCACCAATCCAACGTCCACATCTAAGATTAAATGATGTTTTTCGATAATTATCGTCACTACTCATAAATTTTTCCTAAAAAGGCACTTGATCCAGACTCTTTGGTTACTTTTAATTTCCTTAATTTAAGTTTTATTATGCTCTGGGGCAAGAATGAATTTATTACTCATTTATGACATTTGAATAGCTGATTTCTTTGTCCTCCCATTACTTGCTTAGTTGCTTTCAGGCTTTCGTTATTCAATTTCCATACTCAGACTTAAATTGATCTTGGCATATGACAGGGCCTTATATTTTTTTTTATTGCCTTTCTGACATGTGATAATTGATTGCTCCTGCCCAGCTCTCTTTCCGAGTTTGCAGTTTTGGGGTTTGAACTAGGTTATTCAATGGAAAATCCCAATTCTCTGGTAATATGGGAAGCCCAGTTTGGTGATTTTTCCAATGGGGCTCAGGTGATGTTTGACCAATTTGTGAGCAGTGGAGAGGCCAAATGGCTGCGTCAAAGTGGACTAGTTGTCCTTCTACCTCATGGTTATGATGGTCAAGGTCCAGAACACTCAAGTGCACGATTAGAACGTTTCCTTCAGGTATAGTTATTTTTTCATACCATATATATTTGCATTTACATGTGGTAATATTAATATATCAAATTTCAACATGTAAACAGGTCTATCCTTCAGGTATTGCTATTTTTTTCATACCATCATATATTTGTGTTTACATGTAGCAATATTATTTATCAAAATTATAACATGTAAATAGCCATATCCTTCTGTTTGTAGTTTCTTCCTGTTAAGGCTAGTTGTTCGATGATGTTTTAAGATTTCGCCTTTGAACCTTGAATCTGCAAGATCTCGTATGAAAAAGTAGAGAAGAGAATATCTACAAGTCAGAAGGATAAAAAGTATTCCACAACACTGTAGAATAATAGCCTCAAGTCCTTGTCCCTTTAATTGTTCTCTTCACTAGCCCATTGATTGTGGTTATTCAAAAAATGCTTATGGGGCGATTCTTGAAATTAGTTTCTTATTCTCAGCTTAATAATAGATTGCTTGATCTTTTCTGTGATCTTCTCAAGTGTATGTATGGTAATCAACTTATTGTCATTGATGAAAATGAGGTGTTATTAGCTTTTTTCCATGAACTTTTCTGTGCTTACCCCTGGATTTTGGGATAGTTTTTGGGTGTTTTGGCAGGTAACCTCATGTTATTCATATCAATAAACTAGACATCCTTTCTGACATTGTCAGCAGGTCTAAATTGGTAGATTTCTTGAAGGATTGTCTAATGCTCAGTCCTTATCTTCAACTATGTTATGTTCGTCTATTTTGCTGTTGGACATAGTTCCTGTGTCAACTTCTGACATGCTTTCAAATCTTTAAATTTGGGACTCAGTAATAGACTAACATGTTTCCTGATACTTATACCGGGGATGTAAAATTGACCTTCTGTGTCGTATTGCAGATGAGTGATGATCATCCGTTTGTCATCCCTGAGATGGATTCAACCCTGAGGAAACAGATTCAGGAATGTAACTGGCAGGTGGTGAATGTAACTACGCCTGCAAATTATTTCCATGTCCTGAGGCGACAAGTAAGCAGATTTGACTAAAATATTTTTTCTGTTCTAGAAATTCCTGTTCTTTCTCATTCCATATTCTTTTTTCTTCTGTTGCAGATACACAGGGAATTCCGTAAACCTCTCATTGTGATGGCACCTAAGAACTTACTCCGTCATAAGGACTGTAAGTCTAATTTATCTGAGTTTGATGATGTCCAAGGCCACCCAGGTTTCGACAAACAAGGAACCAGATTTAAACGCCTAATAAAGGACCAAAATGACCACTCAGACCATGAAGAGGGTATAAGACGCCTGGTCCTTTGTTCCGGAAAGGTGTGAAGATGCACTTCTTTTGTTTCTGGTTACTGCTCTTCTTATTGGAACTTGTATCTTCATTTGTTTGTGTTGCATTTGCACTTCGTAATTATATATAATTTTTTTTGCAGGTTTATTATGAAATTGATGAAGAGAGGAAAAAGGTTGAAGGAAAGGACATTGCAATCTGTAGGGTGGAGCAGCTCTGCCCTTTCCCATATGACCTTGTCCAACGTGAACTTAAGAGATATCCAAGTATGTCTTAAATATGTTTATCTATACTATTATAAAAAAGAGTTATGTCTAATAAGATTTGATTTGTCTATAATATGGCTATTTTACATTTATTCTAAGTGCAATACTGTATACGATACAGAAATGTGATAACACACCACCAATAAATAATGCTGTATGCTCACAAATTTTGATATTACCTCTAATATCCTTATTTTAATTCTCAAGGACAGTTTAGCAATTATTCTTATAATTTACTTAGGTTCTGCTAGTATTTACTTTGATATTGCATAAGAACCGTTTTGTGCACGACCGTGTAGTTAATTAGCTATGTTAGTATCTGATTAAATAAATTTGTGTGTGATTTCTTCAGATGCAGAGGTTGTTTGGTGCCAGGAAGAGCCCATGAACATGGGCGCGTACAGCTACATCGCACCTCGTCTTGGCACTGCAATGAAAGCTGTGAGCAGAGGAACTATTGACGACATCAAGTATGTGGGGCGTGCCCCGTCTGCCGCCACTGCCACTGGCTTTTACCAAGTTCATGTAAAAGAGCAAACTGAAATAGTCCAGAAAGCAGTACAGCCTGATCCCATCAACTGAAGAAATTCTCGGATGTCTTAGTGTTCAATGGGAATAATAAGCCTAACTCTCTCGAGTCGACATGTTGTCGTTGACGGATGAATTTTGATGCAAATGCCTAATGTTTTTCTTTTCATTATACATGCTGCGACTTTTTTGCAAGAGATTACATGAAGAAAAAGTGGAGGTAAGGGGAAGGAAGAGTTTGTTTCATTGTTCGATGATCAATTTTACAAGAGTTGGGAATATGTATAAATCTGATTTTGCTTCAGGACAAGCATTTTCCTCTCTCTTATCGGCGGTATACAGTTATTCCGGAGTTCCGGTTAGCCTTTTTGCTCGAGTACATCTCAGATACAATGCTCTCCGGATAATCTACATTTTACAGTTGGTTTTGTTTGGAATAAACTTCGGATTCGACTTTTATATCTTCGGATTCGACATCAACACATGCATATTCTGGTAGTACCTTATAAGTTTTTGAACTAGCACATAAAGTGAAGCAAAACTAAGGCGATTGGATGGAGGATTTTCTTTCTATCTTTTCGCATTAAAAGGAGGTGATTTGATTTTAGATAATAATTGTAGCTTGTTACAGTAGACACTCTATCTCAATCAGATTAATGCTACGTCTAATCAAGTGTACAATTAAGAGAGATAGGTCTTGAATTTTTTTCCGGATAAGAGTTGCGTTTGTTTTGAGACGAAAGTAGTAGATAAACGGAATCAAGAAAACAGGGAATGTATATCAGTGTTAAATTTATAAAACTACCAGAATCTGAATGCTTTAATCTTGAGATACTCCCTCGTTTCTTTTCAGCACGCGTCTTAATAATTTCATATATACACCAAAATTCAGCCAAAAATCATCCAAAAAAACCCAGGTAATTAGCAAATAGTAACAAAAAATAATAAAAAAGCAGCAAAAAATTCAAGAAACACTTTCTACTGCTTCTTCCCCATCCCAAAAGTCTTGATCAGGTCTAATTCTGTTGGCTGAGAAATAACATTCTCAAAAATATGTTTGAAATTCTCAAGATTCACCATTGCATCCAACACCTTATCTTCCACCTTTGCTCTCTCCTTCTCCCTCTGCCCTCCACCTAGAGCAAATATCCACTCCGATATCCTCTCCTTCTGGTTCTGCTTCGCAAACTGCCTCTCCTCGACTCCGGACGTGAACAACCGATACACGTACACCATCTTCTTCTGCCCGATCCTGTAGGCCCTGCAGATCGCCTGCTTTTCCACCGAAGGATTCCATACGGTATCCAACAGCACGACTCTCGACGCTCCGACTAAGCTTATCCCCTCGGAGCAAGCCTTCTCCGCTGCGAGCAGCACCTTTGCATGGCTTGTTTCGTCGTTGAAGGACGATATTAGTTCCTGGCGTTTCCTCACGTCGACCTCTCCGTCTATGTAGAGCACTTCTCTCCCTCCTTGCCACGAGAAAAGGGACTCGAGTTGCTCTTCGATGAAGCGGAGTGGGGCTCTGAACTGGCTGAAAACTAGCACCCTCTCGTTGAGTGCATCGGAGAAACGTATTAGTCTCAGAAGAAACCTCGCCTTCACCCCTTCGTCGATGTTGAACTTCTTCTCTTCATTAGGGAAGTACCTTTCCTTCACTGCATCAATCGAAGGGTGGACCGAGATTAGGGATACCATTCTAATCCTACGGAAGATGTCGAGCTCTTTGCATGCACTTTCGAGAAGCTTCTTCTGAGTCTCGGTTGGACGTAAGAAAACTAGTGTGTGGCTCAGCCCGGGCAGACTTTCTTCGAGTATGGTTCCCTTGTAGACATGAACGAACGGATCGAGCATCGCTCTCAGCTTCATTGCGCTTCCCCTATTTATGCCGTTGGAGTTGGCTAGTTTCTTCCAGCTTTTCCTAGCCACGCTGTAACTTGCTCTGCAACTCGTGTTACTCTCTTGATCCGCGTACTTCGGATTGACAACGCATAGAGTGTTGTAGAGCTCCCTGAGATTGTTCTGGAACGGAGTGCCTGAGAGGATGATACGACGATGAGTCGAGACTTTAGTCAGGGCCTTCCATAGCTTACTCTTATCATTACGAGGCGTGTGACCTTCATCGAGGACTAATAAACCCGGCCTTTCGAGGAGAACTTCTCTTATCTTCTCCTTCTCCAATCCTTTTCCTTGTTCTCCAGCGAGCCTCTCGAACAACGAGTAACTGATCCCTAAAATGCTCCCTCCCCTGCTCCATGAGTACAGTTTCAGCAGCCTAATGCAGCTGACGGTCAGCTTTCCGTTCCCAAACTGCCCGAGAAGCTCACAAGCAGCTACATTTTCGTTCCCGGACAACTCCTTCTTGCTCACGTTGTGAAACGCTGCGCTGGAGTTCCATTTCTTGAATTCGGCTTCCCAAGTGAGAAGCATGCCTTTCGGAGCTATGATCATGGGGCAACAAGACGGGTACAGCTTCAGGAAGGTCTGAAGGAAGACTATGGTGAGACGGGACTTTCCGGTGCCCGGTGCATGTGAGATTATGCAGCCCCTAGCATCAGCGGCAAGAGTTTGCTTGAGCTTCTCGATTAGGATATCCCCTCCTATATTTCTCCACATGAACTCGAAGCCTTCCCTTTGATGAGGGTACAGCTCCTTTCGGACACCGGGGATCAAATCCCATACTGATCCTTTCGTGCAAGGCGTGGAATCTTGAGCGGTGGGGGAAGAGCCCTCGAATTGCATGTCACTAAACACAGAGGGTTTGAACTCGTCATAGTAATATGCTTTGTCCCGTCTCCCACATTTTGGTACGTGCTGCACGAGATGGAGAGGAGAATCGCATAATTAAAACGGATGATAATATACATGTTGCATAGAAAGGAACTTCCAAATCTATCTTAACTAAACAACATAGAAGGAGCATAGATTCACACGGAACGGACCAAACACAACGAGGAGGCGATAATATAGAGAATGAAGTGCATATGCAGGATCTACATCGAGTCGAAGATAACAATCAGCAACTAATTCATGATTATATATATGTATGCTTAAACATCTACCACCATTAAACTCTCATCAAGCACATATCTTTCACCTCGAAACTGCATCACCTTTGCCCTAACAACGACTACACGATTATCAACGGGCTCAAACTAATGTTTGATAGGTGAAAAACTGCAAACAAGCGCAAGTTGCATGGTACAAGAACTGGACAAGATAGCACAACGATTCGTATATGTCAATAACAAACGATTGATCAAACTAAACTTCACGTACGAAAGGTGGCAAGACGTGTTTGATCTCCATAATCACAGCATAACAGTATTGGCAAACAATCCCTATCTCTTCATCAAGAATAGGGCTATGCTCCCCTCTGAGGCAAGCTGCTGCTGGGGTTTCGTCAACCTCCACACTAGCCTTGCGTTCATTGTTGTCCATCTGAAAAACCAGCAAACAATCAGATTTAAAATTTATACGAAACAACACAATGTGGGCAAACATTACAATGTACCTCAGGAATACTGTTGCAATCATTCTCGGATTCGCAAAGTCCCAACTCTAGATCACAGAAGAGCGAATCTAAGTGCTTATCCCATTCGGATTTCTCCGGTGGAGGCACCACTTCATCTTCGAATCTGAACCTCAACGGAAGGTCGTCTCGAGCCAGAGCATTCCCATCCATGCTGCACTGTTTATCCTTGAATGAGTTCATGGAGTCCACCAAAACCTTGATCAGGTCGATTTCTTTAGCAGGTTTAGGCGTTTTCCCGCCCGAGAACGCCTTCGCGCCCCTCGCCTTAACCCCGTTGAAGAAAGAATCAACATCATCAATCAAACGTGATTTTTCGCTACATTTCGAAGATCCATTCTTTCCTGCACTCTTCTTGATTTTGGGAAGCTTCACCATCTCCTCATCATCATCTTCTTCATCTGTTTCTTCTGCCTCAGCTCCACTTTCTCTCTCCATATCCATTCTTTTCCTCTTCTTCTTCACACTGCAAGTTTCCTCCTCATCGCTTTCATCATCTTCGGCACCATTTTCTTTCCTCAAATCCTCACTCTTTCCATGAGTGCCAACTTCCATCTTACCACTCTCTTCATCTTCTTCTTCACTACTGTCGTCGCTCGGATCCTCTCCGTGAGCATCGAGCCTCGTCTTATCATCAGCCCTATTCGCATAATCCTCACTCCCACTGTCCTCCGATGATGATGATGATGACGACGATGATGCTTCTGAATTCGAAGGCTCTTCCCTCTCCTTGTGTTCATCCCAAGTCTCATCCTCCTCCTCCTCATCATCATCATCCTCAGAAGTTGATTCGGATTCAGATTCGGACTCCGATTCGGACTCCGTCTCCTCCGAACCCTCCTTCGATTTATCCGAATCGACTGTTACATCCCCTTGAACCTGAGTTTCGACTCCAACCCCGGAACTACTTGCAATTGAATCATCGCCCTCCTTCGAACTCGACTCAGCCGAGTTGGGGCCATTCGACGCAACCTCTACACGCAAAAGCTCCATATCATCACCATCTCCATCACCATCTTCATCTTCATCTTCATCATCGCCACTCGAGAGTTCAATAGCGAAATCAGCAGCAGAAACCCTCAAGATTTCAGCACCATCGCCCCCATCTATAGTTCCGTCTTCCCCCGATTTCTCAACACCTCCTCCATCATCAACCTCTGCAGAACTCCCCAATATTTCAGCAACATTATCCTTACCGCCGTCGCTCCTCAAGATTTCAGCACCGGCATCAATATCTACGACATTTTTCAAGATTTCGACGCCGTTACCCTTACCCTCGGCCGTCGAAACTTGAACGACGTCGTCTGCATCAACGACTACGGCCTCGGAGCGCGATATAGTTGTTGTGGCCCTTGTGGCGGCGGCGCCGCCGCCGTCGCTTTCGTTTGCCTTCTTCTTCTTGGCGAGGTGAAGATCGAGATAGTATTCATCCCACTGCCTTCTTGTTCTCCTCCTACTACCGCCACCTTCCATACTCAGAACAAGGAGAGAGAGAGAGAGAGAGAGAGGCGTCTGTAGCAAATCAAGCTAATTCTTGAAAAGTCGTGTAGTTGGTGAAGAAGAGCGAGACAGTCGAAGACGATGATGGGGTTAGCATTGAATGGAGGGGAGAGAATTGTGATTGACGCCTCGTCTCTCTCTCTCCCTCTCTAGACTCTGATCTGCATGCCGAAATTCTATTTTACCCAATAAGAATAAAAAACAAACCAAACTCTTTGGATTCTCCAACTATTCTACTCATTATTCTCTCTTTTTCCCCACTATTCTCTACGAATCTACTACATCTTGTTTTTGCATTTACGGCAATACTCCCTCCGTCTCATTTAATTGTCCCTTATAAAATAGGCATAGTAATCAATGTCGTAAGAGATAGTGGGATTTATATTATATTGATTATAAGAGTAAAACTTTTCTACTTTAAATAAGTGTCAATTAAATGGGACATCCCAATAAAAAAAAACATGGTCAATTAGAGTGGGACGGAGGGAGTAATAGTTTTTTTTATAATAATAATAATAATAATAATAATAAGAATGGTTAATTTCTAGAAAATATGAATTATGAATATTTTTGTTAGAGTTTAGACATACTCCCTTCGTCACATCGAATTTAATATTAACAGTTTATTTAAATATATATAAAAAATAAAATAATAAAACATGTCAAATTTATTGGAGGGACGAGTACAAAATACTAGAAAATAGTGTGAGAGGGCGAATGAATGAGGCAATGCACATTCGACGTTTAAGTTTTGTGCAAAGCTCTAATTGAAGCAATTTATTGATTTTTTATTTATTTATAGAAAGCTGAAAGGGTTGATCTTTCATATGGACAAATATGGTAGTCTATATTAATTTGAGTATTAAAAAATTTATGCAAATTATGGAAATAAACCAAATTAAAGTGCACATGATATTTGTTAATTTTGTCATTTATTGCATTTCATAAATATGTAAAGTATAAGAAAAAACTTACTAAAAATATGGTAAATAATTAGTAAATTGAATATAGAGTCGAATTAACTGAATTGACTATCGAGATAATACAATAAGCTGGGCCTCATATTTAGTTTCTAAAATAACAAAATCAAAAAATATAAACTATGCGAATAAATTCAAACGAACATTATTAATTTTTTTATTACTACTTTATATGTAGAAAAACTTAATCTTAATAATATGGAATAAAATAGATTCGTTAGAGTTTAAGTTTAACTATGAAAATGGAACAGAGTCTAAGTTAACTATAAAACAAATCAAATTAGATTTTGTTGGATTTAATTATGGGACATGTATACAATTACAGGACAATTTATATTCGACTGTAATCTTTGTCCTAAATTAACTAGGTGGCATTAATGTCCAAAAACGCAAATTTTCATAACGTTCAAAATTAAATAAAAATAAAAATAATATTCTAATTATAATACTATTAATATTCGAATTAGAGAGCTACCGATATGATATCTAGGAATGAAAGCTACGACGGAAAAGCTACGCGGTTGGGTAGGGATAAACGATGGCTTGCGATCCTATGGAATCGATTGCACCATTAAAGTGCCAAGCTAGGTTTTGGAGTTGGTGCGTGGTGAAAGGGCGTGGTGGAGCAAAACTCTTCGTACGTTGAGTGGACAAAAGAAAATCTTTGTGAGACGTGAAATATAAGCTGAAAGTGTAAGGATTGGTACCCCTTATACCGCTCGTTACGGCAATAAATTACTTTCTCTGATTAAAAACAAAATATCTTAGACAATGTACGAGACAAAAAAATCTGCATCGATCGATTTAAATAATCCATAACACTATTATTATAATCTACATATATCTAAAAGAAGAGGATTAACAAAACAATTATAAAAATAAAAAATAAAAATGGGAAAAGAAAGAGGAAAAATCTCACAGAACAATGGCGCCGATCTAACCATAAGAATCAATACAACAACACAGAGAAAACTGTTGCTACAACCGTAACGATAACTGAACAATATAGTCGCGGTCTGTTCGACGCAGAGCTGTTAACGGGATCTTCTTCTCTCCCCGTCGGAGACAACTGAGACGGAGGCGGAGGCGGTAGCACCGGCACATCGCACGTTCCAAATGTTGCATTTACCTGATGCAGTACCACAACATTTGCGATCAACTTCATTTTTTCACTTAAATAGACCAATGTTTTAAAAATCGAGTTGATATGTCATCTGATCCTCGGTTCAACCACAATCAGTTTTCTATTCAACCGGTCCGGTTCTTAAAACATTGATATACACAAACTCAACCTTCTTCCAAAAACAGAGAAAACAGAGGATTTATGCATACCTTGCAATAGGCAATGTCGTCGCATCCACAGGTTAGTCGACCGTTTGCTCGATCAACAGCCGCCGCAGCTCCTCCTCCGTCGCTCCTCTGCAACCAAGAAGTCGAGGGGGTTACGATTAATATTTCCGGTTACTCATCAATTGTTTATAATTCGAGGAACGATATATAGTGAGGTTTTAGTACTTTGTAGAAGTCGACCGCGATGAAATTCGGCCATCGGTTGCCGCTAGCATTGTAACAAGTCTCCATCATGCTAAGTAGGCCGGCAGAGTTGTCGACACAAGCTTCGGTTGCATTCGGATTCTCCGGAAAATAGTTCACGAGCACTAGGGACCTCGATGACGTGCTCATCCCCGATGACTCCGAGCGGCTAGGGCACGCGGCGGCCTTCATTCCTCCGTCCCCGTCTGCACATTGTTCCGACAATCAATCCAAATAGAATACGAAAACAAAAAAAAAAAACGAGAATTGTTTCCCCAGTTCGTCACCCGATGACTATGTCGTCATCAGACTCACATTGATTTTCGACCACGTAGCTCCATTCGTAGGCGATCCCTTCGGAGGCTTCCTTGGCGGACTTAGAGGTGAAGACTACCAACCGTTGGTTCCTCTGTGCCATGTCGTCCACCGTCGGCCAATCTTGCCCGTTCTTCGGCATTCGGGAAGGCGGGAGAAGGTACTGAGTGAGGCCGGAAGCGTTGAAGACTTTGGAAAGGCCTCTAGGAGAGGTGACATAGTCTTCGATGAAGATCGTGACGATTTCCGAAGGGTTTCCCTCGAGGAAAACTTGGATCTCCTTCAATACGTTGATTGCAGGTTGCTGCAAACAAGAAATACATAAAATTATTAGCCACATAATTGAAACTATTGAGAAATGTACTACTTCCTCCGTCTCATCCTACTTACGAATGCGGTTGCGTTGTAACACTGGCTGTTGAAAGAGTGGCATAACCAAATATCGTTGTTGAAATCGTACATATCGAGCATCAGCCCTCGCACACCGTTCTGCCAAACATGCATAGATATGAATATAAAAGTAATATAACGAGGTGAGACTCTCACTCCACTACAAGAAAACACGGCTAGCTTCAGTTTGACGGAAAATAAGGAGAATCCGTCATTTTTCCGTAGCCATAATTGGGAAATCTGTCGTTAAAAAATAGCGACGGAAACTGCAACGGTTTTTTCTCTTTGACATTTGGTCTATGGTCAAACTAGTCAATATCAATCGTAGTTTCGGTAGCTAGATTGTTACCGAATATGAGCCATCCATCCATCGAGACGGGTGCCCGAACTGAATCGTGTCTCGTTTTCGTGATCGGAGGGAGTATTATTATGTACTAACATTCATGCTAGACAGAATAAGCATATTAGGTAGCAGGGCATGGGCTAGTGGGTAGCAGGGCAATAATGGAGGCGTGGACAACAATTATTAATCAACAGAAATTTTAGTTAGTACAACTAATGACTCACTCAAAGTTGTTGATTAGTCACATGCTAGCTACTTCAACTCAAGAACTCAGAGCAGGTACGAATAGGACGGTGTCTACTCTAATTGCATTCTAATAAATAATCATAAATTAAAGTGCATACTTTGAGCTGATCGGTGACGGAATCCTCCTGATTCGTCGGGGACAGGAGAACCGATCCCGTCCCCGACTTCGACGCGGTCCGAGCATACGAGTTGTGCGTAGTCAGCCACGCGTACTTGTTAAACGGCAGCCCTTTCACCTGCTCGCAGTAAACGCTTTGAATGAGACGGAGTAATGGTCAAGGCACCAAAAGGTTGAAAGGAACAGAGAAAAAAAAAACAACCAATGTTCACACCTTGGATGCGGGACTTATAGGCTGCGTGCGGGTGCACCGTGGCCTGGTGTTCCCGTTCGCCGCGCAGGTCCCGCATGCCAGGCCGCCGTCGCAGCCGTCTCTCGCCGTCGAACATGTTTCGCCAATCTGTCGTCGAAAATAATTTATATTTAATTTATTTGAATGATTCTGTTGAGGTGATTGTGTCAAATGAGTATTGATTTACCTTGAGGGATGCTGAAGAGCCGAAGAGGAAGGCGGCGATGAAGAACAGCTTTGTCATGAGCTGAGGATTTGGAGCCATTACACTAGAGAGAGAGAGAGAGAGGCCTTTCCAACCAAGATTGGAGGGTGCAGTTTTTATAGTTTAGAGAGTTTTGACGTTTTCCTAGCAAGAAAAGTCCCTTCAACGGTCAAAACAGAAATTTATCGAAGCAAATTTATTGAAAATTATGTGGGTTTACTATTTTAGAGAGAGAATGGGAGGTGGGAGTGGTTAGATTTAGAGAGAGAGAGAGAGGAGACGACAAGCAGTGTTGTTAATTAGTAAAGGTCTAAAGTATCTAAAGTGTGGCTCCTGAAACAGCTCTAGATAATATATTTATAGGCCAAAGTGAAGCTTACTTCTAAAAGGAATCGAAAACGAATACAGAATAAAAATTAAAGTAGCCCATATTAATAGATTATAATTTTATTTTAAGGTCGATGTTTATAAATAAAATAATGTAACACCGTATGTTCAAATTCGTATGAGTTGTTACTTTTTGAATACAACATATGTACGCGGCCACCGGAAAGTTCACATGATGTTGAAGTTGAATCGGTTCTAGGCATGGCTTACATGGGGTATATGTTGGACAAAAGTTTGGCATTATTTATAAGAATATAGTACATTAGTTGAGGCATAGTGTAAGTGTGAATCCAAGCTCGCGATGAACTCGAATTAAATTTGCAGAAATCGAAAAACAACAAGAAGATTTACGTGGTTCGGCTCGTAGCCTACGTCCACGGGAGGGAGAGAAAAATCCACTATGAAATCACCAAACAAGATACAATTACAGCGAACTATGGAACGATTCAAGAAGAAAGAAAAACCCCAGCTAAAACTCTAGCTCCTACTCTCTTCTTCCCCAAGTTCTTCTCTGTAACTGCTACTCTCAATCTCACGAGCTCTGTTTTTGGAAACCAGATCTGCACACTATATATGTGAGCTGCAGATCCAATCTCAGCCGTCCAAAACCGACGTCCAAGATTAATCCACGCAAGAGTTAGTTGCAACTAACTCTGCCCACGTGGAAAGCTAACAGCAAATAGAAAACTCCCAATTTTCCACGTCACCCTGCACAGTCAGCACTTCAATTAAAATGTTGAATGATGCAGTCACAAACTCAACAAATCTCCACCTTGAATGCATGATTCAACAGCAAATTCTTCTCTCTTCTCCTACCAGCTCCACATCAGAGCTATGTGAGCATTCCCCTCACATTTCCTTCAACCCAACCAAGTCCATACAATGTTTGAACTTGATTGAAGAAAGAGATTTAGTAAGCATATCTGCTGGATTCTCCTCAGTAGATATCTTCACCATTTTAATCACACCCCTATCCACTTCATCCCTCACAAAGTGTAACCTCACATCAATGTGTTTTGATCTCTCATGGAACACTTGATGTTTGGCTAGGTGTAGAGCACTTTGACTGTCACAATGCAGTGTAACAGCCCCTTGATCAATGCCAAACTCTCCAAGAATACCTTTAAGCCAAATTCCTTCCTTCACAGCCTCTGTGATGGCCAAGTATTCAGCTTCTGTTGTAGACAATGCAACCACAGATTGCAATCCAGATTTCCAGCTTATAGCAGCACCAAACAGAGTATAAATCCACCCAGTCTGAGATTTCCTTGTATCAATATTCGTGGCAAAATCAGAATCCACAAAGCCCTCCAATACTTCACTTCCAGTACTGAGTTTCCTCTGATACATGATCCCAATCTTCAGACTATGCTTGATGTATCTCAAGATATACTTCAAAGCCTCCCAATGATGCTTGCCTGGATTTCCCATAAACCTACTTGCAACACTTATTGAGTGAGCTAAGTCAGGCCTAGTGCACAACATACCATACATCACACTACCGATTGCATTAGCATATGGTATTGCACTCATCTCCTTGATTTCTTTATCAGAATTAGGTTGCTGCTGCACACTCAACTTGAAATGTTGAGCTAGAGGTACAGAAACTGACCTAGCTTCATGCATCCTAAATTTCTTCAACACTTTCTGCATATAACCATGTTGAGACAACCACAGCAAGCCTTTGTCCCTAACTCTAGTTATATCTATACCCAATATCCTCTTAGCTGGCCCAAGATCCTTCATGTCAAACTTAATCCTCAAATCTGACTTCACTTGCTCCACCTCCACTAAATTTATCCCAGCTACCAACATATCATCAACATACAGCAACAAGTATGCAACAGCCTCACCATTTCTCAATTTCAAGTAGACACAACTATCATACTTCGATTTGATGAAACCAATACTCACTACATGTTCATCAAACTTCAGATACCACTGTCTAGAGCTCTGTTTCAAACCATACAAAGATTTCTTGAGTAGACATACCTTATTTCTAGTATCTAGAGTTGATGAACCTTCTGGCTGAACCATGTATATTGTTTCCTTCAAATCCCCATGTAAGAATGCAGTCTTCACATCTAACTGATGCAACTCCAAGTCTCTGTGAGTGACAATAGCCAACAGAATCCTTATAGAGCAGTGTTTGACCACTGGAGAAAACACTTCATTGAAATCTATTCCCTCCTTTTGAGTAAAGCCTCTAGCAACAAGCCTTGCCTTGTATCTGACCCTCTCTTTATCTGTCATCTCCAGTTTCTTCTTAAAAATCCATTTGCAGCTAACCAACTTCTGAGTCTTAGGCTTATCCACCAAAATCCATGTTTTGTTTCTCTCCAAAGACTCCAGTTCCTCTCTCATAGCTACAATCCATTGCTCACTGTCCTCACAACTCATTGCTTCCTTGTAGTTGCTGGGCTCTTGGTATTCAATGTTCTCTGCCACATTCAGGGCATAATACACCATATCAGCTGTCCCATACCTGCTGGGGGGAGTTATCTGTCTTCTAACTCTGTCTCTTGCCAACATATAGCTCCTCAGATCATCAGATCCAACATTATCAGTGTCATCATGATTCTCTTCTTCATTCCTGACTTCACCATGTTCCATCTCAGCCTCCACCTCCAATCTTACAGATCCATTT
The DNA here is from genome assembly GCA_029379335.1 of Thymus mandschuricus. Taxonomy (NCBI): domain Eukaryota; kingdom Viridiplantae; phylum Streptophyta; class Magnoliopsida; order Lamiales; family Lamiaceae; genus Thymus; species Thymus mandschuricus. The sequence goes on from CM057072.1 coordinate 4,772,693, forward strand.
CCATACTTGAGCACCTTACTGTGGTCTTGTGATATCAAGAAAGGCATTTCTTCTTCTCTAAACATCACATCCCTAGAGATTATGACTCTTTGATTTCCTGATTCAGTACACCACAACTTGTAACCCTTGACTCCTTTAGGATACCCCAGCATCACACATTTGAGAGCTCTGGGCTCTAGTTTATCCTGCTTCACATGCACATAAGCCCTGCAACCAAAAACTCTCAAATAGCTGTAACCTGATGCTCTACCATACCATCTCTCATCTGGAGTTTTGAATCCAAGCACTGAAGATGGACATTTGTTGATGAGAACACAAGCTGTAGTCACAGCTTCTCCCCGAAACTTCCTTGGCATGCCAGAACTGAACAACATACACCTCAGCCTCTCAAGAATGGTTCTGTTCATCCTCTCTATCACTCCATTCTGCTGAGGGTTGGCTGGTACTGTCTTATGCCTTTTTATCCCTTTTGCTTCACAAAAACTATTAAATTCTGCAGATAAGAATTCCAACCCATTATCTGTCCTTAGGCACTTCAATTTGGTGTTCTTCTCATTTTCTACTTCACAACACCATTCTTTAAACTTGCCAAATGCCTCTGACTTGGATTTCAAAACATACAGCCACAATTTCCTTGAGTGATCATCCATTATAGACATAAAGTATCTACCTCCACCTAGAGACTCAGTTCTAGATGGCCCCCAAAGATCTGAGTAAGCATAATCTAGTGGAGCATTTGATATACATGCACTATCACCATAGCTTTGTTTCTTACTCTTCCCAAGTATGCAATACTCACAATCATTGAGTGTGGAATCTTCACATCCTTTCAGAATCCCCTGCTTAACAAGTTCTTTCAAGCCTTTCTTACCTACATGACCCAACCTCTTATGCCATAGGTTTATATCATGACTCACAGCTACTTCAGATTCACCAACAACAGCCACAGCATCTAAGTGATACAAGCTACGATTTCTTATACCTCTCATAACAACAACATCACCCTTAACAACATGCATAATCCCACCAGTAGATTTGAAACTATACCCTTTAGATTCTAACATTCCTAAAGAAATGAGGTTTCTCTTGAGTTGTGGGATGTACCTTACATCTGCAAGTATTTTGCAGGAACCATCATGCATTTTCAGCCTGACATTGCCCACTCCCTCAACCGTGCATACCTGATCATTTCCAAGCAGCACAGACCCCAACTTTTCCAGCTTCAAATCTTCAAACCATTCTTTCTTGGGACACATGTGGAAACTGCAGCCTGAATCCAAGATCCATTGATCTTGGATTGATGAATCTATCACATTAAGAAGCTCAGCTTCACCACAATGCTCAGCTACATCTGCTGTGCTTGGCTTTTCTTCCTTTTGGGCTAGCTTCTTTTTGTGTGCAAAGCAATTCTTCTTGAGATGACCAACTTTCTTGCAGAAATGGCATTTTCTGGTTTCTTTCTCACCAGCTTCTTTCTCCTTGGATTGCCCAGACTTCTTGCCATCATTGGAGCCTTTCTTGAATTTGTTCTTGTGAAATTTCCCTTTTACATTCAAACTCTCTCCATGAACAGAATCTGATCCACCTTCAAGCTTATTCTGCAACTCCTTGGCTTTCAGTGCATTCTGCACTTCCTCAAGAGTAATTGTACCGTCCCTACCATACAACATGGCATCCTTCAACTGCTCAAAAGATTTGGGCAGGGAATTCAACAAAATTATAGCCTTATCCTCATCATCGATCTTGACATCCAGATTTTCAAGATCGCATATCACCTTGTTGAATTCATCTACCTGATCTAAGATCCCTTTCTCCTCCAAGATTCTGTACGAATACAGCCGTTGCTTCACATACAATCGACTCGCGAAGGACTTCTTCATATACAGCGATTCGAGCTTCGCCCAGACTCCAGCTGCAGTACTCTCCTTCGATACCTCCCGAAGGACCTTGTCCGACAAACACAAAATAATGGCGTTGTGAGCCTTCTCTCGCACCTCGATTCGCTTTTCCTCCGTCATGGCCGATTTCTTAAACTCCTCCTCCGATTTGATTGCTTCAGCCAATCCATGCTGCACGAGCAGAGCTCGCATCTTAATCCGCCACAATCCAAAATCGTTGGAGCCATCGAATTTCTCTGCATCGAACTTCATCGCTGACATCGCGCGGATCCTCCTTCCCACAGACGGCGCCAATTTGTGAATCCAAGCTCGCGATGAACTCGAATTAAATTTGCAGAAATCGAAAAACAACAAGAAGATTTACGTGGTTCGGCTCGTAGCCTACGTCCACGGGAGGGAGAGAAAAATCCACTATGAAATCACCAAACAAGATACAATTACAGCGAACTATGGAACGATTCAAGAAGAAAGAAAAACCCCAGCTAAAACTCTAGCTCCTACTCTCTTCTTCCCCAAGTTCTTCTCTGTAACTGCTACTCTCAATCTCACGAGCTCTGTTTTTGGAAACCAGATCTGCACACTATATATGTGAGCTGCAGATCCAATCTCAGCCGTCCAAAACCGACGTCCAAGATTAATCCACGCAAGAGTTAGTTGCAACTAACTCTGCCCACGTGGAAAGCTAACAGCAAATAGAAAACTCCCAATTTTCCACGTCACCCTGCACAGTCAGCACTTCAATTAAAATGTTGAATGATGCAGTCACAAACTCAACAGTAAGAATATTGGAACGATATGTAGCTGATATTAATACATATAGCCAGTCGAACGAAGATCGAGTATAGCAATTGTAGTGGGCAAAATCCGTCCGAGTGGCCTAAACTAAATTATCAATGCTTGATTGGTCCAACTCCAACTACTTGCAAGTAGTCAGCCCAACAATTAGACGAAATAATTTAGTTTAGGGGTGGGAAAAAAATACCGAAATACCGAAATACCGAAGATACCGTGTCGATAAAAAACCGAAAAAAACCGAATTAACGGTATACCGATTTTTCGGTACGGTATTTGTACCGTACCGAAAATTTTCGGCACGGTATCGGTATGCATATTCCCCATACCGCGGTATACCGAGATATACCGATAGTACGGTATGTGCCGAAAAATCGGTATATACCGACTTTTCGGTATATACCGTACTCTCGGTATATTCGGTATGTTCGGTATATTCGGTATATACCGAGAATTTTTTAAATTTATATATTTTTTTATTTAATATACTAATTAACTATTATTTTACAATTTCATTTTATATTTAAATATATTATTTTCAAAAATTAAAACTGAATTTTCGGTATAATAGTCGGTATCAATCGGTATTTTCGGTATACCGAAACGTCGGTACGGTATTCGGTATTCAATTTGATCAATACCGATTTTTCGGTATACCGGTCTACGGTATACCGAAACCTTCGGCACGGTATCGGTATGAAATGTAGTATACCGAAAATTTTCGGTACGGTATCGGTAAGGTATCGAATCTTCGGTATACCGTACCGACCCAGCCCTAATTTAGTTAGCCCAATAAAGTATTAAAAAGACCTTGTTCTATTGAGCCGACTGAACCCGCAATCGGCTAGGGGTCCAATTAGTCAGCCAAATGATTCAAATTGATTTCAACCAACTAAACAAACGGAGCGAGTCGGTCGGGAGAAATGATTCTTGAAATAGGAATTCTACGTATAGTTAGTCGAACGAAGATCGAGTATAGCAATAATTTTTTATATCTGAAATAAGAACGAAACCATTTTTAATAGCCGTTGATCAATATATGATTCATGGCCGATACTTGAGATTGACTAGTACATTAAATTAACCAATATACAATACATCAAAATATGAAAGGCAACTCATGGAAATAAAAAATGTACCAAATTAAACCATATAATGCAACATCTAACTTTTAATGAAAATCTATACACTAAATTTATTTCTTATTTCGTATCGTAACCATAATTTATACGTACCTTTTATATCTCACGGAATAAATACGATTTCCTATTCTATCCAATCAACATTCTCAATCTCCTTTGCATAGCATGTAATGTTCCCATTTTAATTTACCAATTAATCATGCGTTAAACAATAATTTTCATTATTTTCTATAAAAATAAAAAGTTTAAAGGGTGAAAAATATAATAAATCATGATAAAGTAATTTATAACAAAAAAATGAATTTTAAACAGTTACAAGGGTTGAATTTTCAGCCATGAAAAAGTAAAAATCGAGTAAACAAAATTAAAATTATCTCAAATTATAACAACATACTATTAAAATTATAAAAAATATATAAAATTAATAAATATTTGTACACTATACAATATACACTATACAAAATTCAAAATAGATTATCCATTGTGAATTACCCGATCAAAATATCTGAATTTTAACCCTTTCATCTGAACCACTAATATCATGCATGGGTATTCCTCTTTTTATACCCTCCGTCCCTCGATATTAGTCCCGTTTTTTTCGACACGAGGCATATATAATTAATGAAATGAGATGAGAAATATTTAATTATTTATCCATTTTATTTCGGAAGCACAGTACATGAGTTGGATCTAACCTGATTTCTTACACGTCAGAATTCAATAATAATAATATATCCATATAAATTAATTAATCAAGATTAATAACCAATTTAAAATAAAATTGTTTAATAAAAAAATAAAAAAATATAAATAATAAATTAATGAGAAACCTAACCTCCTTCTTCAACCTCGTCACCAGAAACGAACGCCCTCTCTTCAGTTTCACTCCCTCTCCAACTCAACAAGGTAACCCCCCACTACGTTCATAATGCAAAATTTTCTCTCTCTACCTATAATTTTCTAGGGTATTTATACCTTTGCTGTATGTATTGATTGTTGCAGAGAGGAATTTGAAGAGGGAGATCTGATGTACTTGCTTTCGGATCTTAATTTCGTTCAGAATCATGATGATTGCTTTAGAGCATAAAGGTTTTTCCTTTTCTTTGTTTTGGTTTTCATTCTTCAATTTCTATTGACAATGTATCAATTTTGTTGGAATTGTGTGTTATATTTGTTTTGTCAATTATTTTTTTCCCGACTTGTGTTTTAAGAAATTGGGCAAAATTAGAAAATCAGAAGTTAATTCTGTTGTTGTAATTGTTGCTTAATTAGGCTACTTGGTTCTGGTGGGAGTGGAAATTGTGTATTGTTTTGGGTCTTGAGTATTGCTGAGAATTTGAAATCTTTCTGAGTTGGGCTCTGTATTTTGCTATGAGTTACTACAAGGATCATCGATACCGAGGATGCTGACGATACTGTGTATCCTCGGATAGTTTTCGACTCGTGTTATAACTACAGTTTTTTTTTTTTTTTTTTTTTTTTTTTTTTTTTTTTTTTTTTTTTTTTTTTTTTTTTTTTTAAATCTAAACTAAAAAATTTCACATAAAGTGTCGTGTATTGATTGAAGAAGTCTTTTTTTCCTCATGGTGTCAAATGTATGTGATGTAGTGCTACTTAGGTTGAGGGCGAATGGATTTTAAGAAAACTAAATCTTGTGATGAAGACTTGGGTGTGGAGAATTTCTGTGATACTTGTCTTAGTTGTCTATCATCTGCTATTTCTGTGTTTGCGATGGGAGCAAGTTCACTCTAGTGTATGCAAGTTTCGGCCTTTAGGAATGTGCGTTCCACATTGTGGATATGATTATTTCTTAAGAGTTACGTGGTATTAAGTTTGAGATGGGGGAAATTAGTTGAGGGTGATTAGACTGCTCTCAGGAGCACTGGGATCATTTTAGAGTCAAAGACTACTATGGGGATGTGTCTACATGTGTTCTTTGATATAAGTAGTAACCGACTAACTTTACTATATTTAGTCCAGAAACTAGTAGGATACTGTTTCGTGGGAGAACTGCATGATAGAGTAATAGATAATAGTAGCAATAATAAACAGTTCTGCATATAGATATCAGAAGAAGCTTTCTGCATGGACTTATACAGACCCATACCAAGTACACGACAGAGTTACTTGTCTTATCCCTCCTCGTCTTTAACTCATAATTTTGCTTGTTGGCATTGCTGCAATAGGGAACTGTCTGATTTATGTCGAAAGAAATCATTTTGATGTTCGTTGAATTAGACTTTATTTGATGGGTTTGTGCTTTCACCAGTCTGAGGCTAAATATTCTACTTAATGGTCTTTGGGAATTCCAAAGTTAGTGTTGGGTGAGTTTAAATATTCTACCTTGAACTTTATCCCGGGCTGTTGAGTTCTGTTTCTGCAGAGCACCATAAACGTTATTCTCCAAACACTATATTCCCTACTGAAACTAAACACTCTATAAGCTCTCCAACATGTTTATGCCAAGCATCCGCCATCTTTTCTGTCCACTTGACCTGGATCATATGTGCACTAACAGAAGATACTTTAGCATTTTTCATGGCACAACCTCCTTTTCTTCTGGATTTTCCTTTGACAAAGAATACCTGCTAGTCCCCCGCTTTTGGTTTAGTACCACGGGTGTCGGATAATATAGATAAGAACTTTGTCTTCTCTTCATAACTTGGATCGAGGAGAAAAGCTGCAAACCACCAATCTATTGTCAAGATGACTTGTTCTAAATTTCTTTTCAATATAGGTCCAACCGATTACAAGACGAGCCTTAAATAATCAGCCCTACTCTGTGTTACCATTACTGATATATGCTATCTGAGTACTTCTATGTTGGTTGTATCTATATTTTGTTTCTTTAAATCTCACGTAAGGTAGAATATAAATAATTTCTACTCGTTCTTGGGAATTGCCTCGTTGATTGCCTTTATATGCTATTTACAGAATCTGTGATGCATGGTGAAATCTTGAACTAATGTTGTTCCTTAACCTTTTGACCGCAGGTACTACCCCGAGGAATTATGAGGCATCTGCTAGATGCCTCCAGAATAAGGGTCACCCCTGCTCTTTGCAATATAATAGTTCCTACATCGAGGGCTTTCCCGATCCCCAAGATGGGCTATGTGGTCAGCCAGTTGGTAATGCTGTAGACCCAGATTGCTTGACAAGCAATGAGCTACAAGAATCTTCAAAAGAATTTACTCAACAACCCATTTATCATCAGGACATAAGGTCATGGTCCGCCAATCCAGACTTGACTCGGGTTTCAGTTCACCAACTGAATGCCTTTCAGAGCCAAGTCAACCCATTTGCCGTAAATTACAGATATCAGTATGCACCAGTGAACATGGTCGCTCAGAATTATTCATATGAGCATCTATTCCAAGAATTTCAGTATTTCGTTGTGATCGATTTTGAGGCCACATGCGACAAAGAAAACATTCCTCATCCACAAGAGATTATCGAGTTTCCATCTGTAATAGTGAGCAGCAGTACCGGGAAGTTGGAAGCCTGCTTTCAAACTTATGTCCGCCCTTCTTGTAACCAAGTCTTGAGTGATTTCTGCAAAGATCTTACTGGCATTCAGCAAATTCAGGTTTATATCATATCGCTGGTGGATTTTTTTTTTTGCAGTTCGTTGTTATGTTATGCTTTGACATAATTTAGATTAAATCAAGGAACATTTCATGCCATTTGAAGATGACAATGTGCCGTCAATCCCCTGACAGTAATTAACAATTTGCCAACATAGAGTAGAAACTATATATTACTACACTTCCTGTCTCCCTAATGTTTGCCAACTTTCTAGACGTATACTTGTTATGGCTTAACGAAAATGCTCTTCCCGAACCGTATTATGTAATGCACAAGTTGAACTGTGAGATGCTTTCTGTTCTCTTTCATCAGACTTCTGAATTTTTTTTTTACTCCAGTAACTTATCTTAAACAGTTATGGCAACATACTGTATACTGTTAATCTTAGCTTCATGCAGCATAAAATTTTGAGTCATAACAGAACCAAACTAATTTTAATGATTTGCTAAAATATTAACTGCGATAATTTGTACGTTGCATTGCATCTGCAAACTTGTTCCTGAAATGCTGTGTGATGCCATACCTTCATTCACTGAAGAAGCTTTCACTATTTTAGGTGGACAGGGGAGTTTCACTAAGCGAAGCTCTATTTAGACATGACAAATGGCTTGAAATGAAAGGAATAAAAAACTCCAACTTTGCTGTCGTAACATGGTCTAACTGGGATTGCCGGGTGATGTTGGAGTCTGAGTGCCGGTACAAAAAAATTAGGAAGCCTCCATATTTCAACCGGTACACTGCTGACACTCTCTTATGATCATATTTAAATAATCTATTAAACCCGTTTTCACACCAAATCAACTACAAACTAACTCGGATAACTCTCTTCCGCAGATGGATCAACTTGAGGGTTCCTTTTCATGAAGTCTTCGGCGGTGAAAGATGCAACTTGAAACAAGCAGTGGAGAAGGCTGGTCTGACCTGGCAAGGACGAGCCCATTGTGGCTTAGATGATGCCACCAACACTGCTCATCTTCTTGCCTCGATTATGCACAAGGGCTTTAAGTTCTCAATAACCAACTCACTCCCTTGTGAAACTGGCGATGGTTCATTCAAATGGAAGCCGGCACAGGATAAGCCTCTTTACGTGTTGCCTCAGCCACATAAACTTCAGCAACCGCGACCCCCTCCTGTGCAATACCATCACTGTTGCTTTTGTGGGGTAACGAGAAGCAGGGGAATGATCCGGAAACCGGGTCCAAAGCAAGGGAGCGTATTCTTTGGATGTGGGAACTGGACTGCTGCTAGAGGTGCGCGTTGCCATTACTTCGAATGGGCCTCCACATAACATGAGAGGAGCTTTTATCCTCCCTTAAAGGTAGCAAATCACTTGTTACTGTTTGTAAAAAGAAGTATCGAAAGTTTGGGTTTCCTGTAGAGACAGCGAGCATACACTCTCAAAATCGCTGGAGTTTAGGGTCTCGGCTTCTCTACTGGATCTGTAGATAAATGAACTTAAAGCTGTTACTGCTGTTGGTGCTCCAACAAGTTTGGATAATATGTTGCGGAAGATCTAAACGATATCTTATGAATGCTGGATCGAGACTAAATCATGTTGCGACATGCGATGTCATGTCTATCTGAGATTGTGTGGGATTCTCCTGTGTATTTATGATGAGGAAGTGTCTGAATCTAAACATGTTTTCTTGAATATGCTTTGATTGAGTGGTGTTCTGCTTATAATTAGCTGAATACGTTCTGGGATTTGATGGTCTATTGGGAAAATTTCTCGAAATCTGTTTGCATAAGCATGATTACATGGAGCTTGAATAATATGTTATGGATGCGTAAGAATTGATTGTCTTGGGAATTAGGGGGTACAAGAGCCGAATATTGGCATGCTTGTGCCCGGCTTGGTAAGTGAAAGTCGGGCTCGAGCTCAGCTTGGCACAAATGTAAGGACCTTGAGCTTGGCTTGGTAAGTATTCGGGTTCCATAAGTAAAACTCGGGCTCGAGCTCGAGCTCGGGTCAGTTCATTCTAACTTAAAATACTAGACTACTAGTGATGTATAATGATACTATGGCGCGTACTTATTAATTCGAAACTACAAACTACATTTGATATTGCATGATATTTTTTTGGAGGTAAAAGTGTAATTATATTCAAATTTTTTACATTTAAGTAAATATATGGAGTACTTTATCCATCTTATTATACTTGAGCACAATGTCTCAAATAGACTGAGATGGAGGGAGTACGATACACACTATATCTTGAACCTAGAGAAACTCGTGAACATGTTTTCAAATGGTAATCAAGCTCGTGAACATGCTAACAAACGCGTTTAGAAAGGCTTGTATAGTGAAATTTTGGTGAAAATTCTTCTAAGAAGTGCTAAAAAGGTGTACAAGAAGTTTTAAACCAAATAACAAAAAAATATACTACGTAAAAGATACTCCTTTCGGTCTTTTGAAGTTGAGTCATTTCTTTTTAACAATTCTGTCACGCATTTTCACGCTTTTTGACGATGAGTTTTGAAATTGGCTTTTGAAGAACTTTATATTTTACGTGATAATATGACAGTTGTAGTATGCCGTAAAAGAAAAAATTCTTCAAAAGTCAATTTCAAAACCCATCGTCAAGAAGCATAGAAATGCGTGACAGAATTGTTAAAAAGAAACGACTCAACTTCAAAAGACATTCAAGATGAACAATGGTCTTGGATCCGAATACTATTTATTTTAATTTTTGTTATTGAAACTTAACAATCAAAATTTAAACGAAAAAGAATAACTGAAATAAAAAAGGAATTCATACGCTCCTCCACCGCTGCAAGCAGAGCTCAAACTCTGCTCTTCGCGAACGATTTGCGCCATCGTTCTCTTGTCAAATTCCTCAAATTCGCAGCAACCATGGTGATTCCTTCGTTTTCAAACTTCGTATTCACTCAATTATTGTTTCGAGGCTGGTTATTTTCGAATAATGGGTAAATTTTCGAGAATTTAACGTGTTGAATGGTTGATTTGGGCGGCAGGATTTGTTCAGGCAAGCAATTCTGCATCCAGGGCATCCTCAAGATTTCGCTCTCCAAACTGTGCAGCAAGTTATTAAACCCCAGGTTCGATATACTCACACTCACACACATTTGCTGAGGTTCAAGAGTTTTGTAGTCAATGATTTCAGGGGAACCCCCAAAAGATGAAGTTTTGGATTTGTACATTTTGAATTGATAGCATTACCTATAAATTCATGTTGAAATCTAAAAAGAAAAGAAAGAAAATCTGGTGTATGTATTGGCGAAGTGTGTTGGTAGCCCCTCTACGTGTATGAATGAGTATATTGGTTTTTTTATTTATTTTGCAGAAGCAAGTGAAACTCGTTCAAGATGAAAATATGCTGTTGGAAAATATTCTGCGGACTTTGCTTCAAGAATTGGTGGTAATGCCGCCTTACTTTCTTTATTATATTGCACTAGTTCTGCGCGTTTTGTAGTGGAAATACTTGAGGAGGCTTGCTAGTGTTGGTGATGGAATTATGATGCTCTAGCTTGCTGTAGAACTTACTCAAGAGACAAGCTTTCGTCAATAAATTGTAGCCTTTTAGAGTAAAAAGATGTGTGACTGAATAAAAGAGATCCAGCCTGTTTCTTAATCAATATAGTTTTCAGCTCTAGGCTTCCATTCTAATTGTTGTTAGCAGGTTTGAGTAGTCAGTATAAATTAAACTTTTACATGCTCTGCATCCTTTGCAGTCTGCTGCGGTTCAGTCAGGTGAGCCAAGTATGCAATATGGTCAATCGATAGCTGATGAGGACGCACGTCCTGGTCAAATTCCTCGTCTTCTTGGTGAGTGTGCTCTAAGTGTGACTGTGTGATGATCATGAACCTATAATTTGGTGTTTTCTTTTCTGGCCCTGTGCTTTCTGTAAAGGATATTTGGGAGTTCCTTTTTTTGTATGCTAGATTGTCCATTGGGTCTTATTGGACGACGTATCACATTTCTCTAAAAAGTAGAATTGCTGACAGTGCTATCAGCGGAAAGAGCTGTATCTGAATTCTAGTATAAGATCAAAAGATGATGGCTTGACAGGATCAAGCTTGGAGTTATTGCTTATAAATTATAATAACTGAATTACACCTGAAAAACAGATTATGATACTCCTTTTATATAGCTTCTCATCTTTCATGCTATCTTCTTTTGGACAGACATTGTATTGTACCTTTGTGAGAAAGAACATGTTGAAGGTGGCATGATATTTCAGCTTTTGGAGGATTTGACAGAAATGTCTACAATGAGGAACTGCAAAGATATTTTTGGGTACATAGAAAGTAAACAAGATATTCTTGGCAAGGTAAGTATGATTATTCTTGTGGCAGCACTTTTGTATTTTTATCTCATGTACCATTATCTTACACAGAAACACATATTCCTCTTGTTCCTGGATTGACCACCTTTTCTACACCACATTTTAATCTCTTGTTTTAACATGTTACATAGCCAGAACTCTTTGCCAGAGGGAAGCTTGTTATGCTGAGAACGTGCAATCAGCTACTCCGTCGTCTATCAAAGGTTGAGAATGCTCATCTTTTGTCATTATGATTATTCATATATCATCATAGAGAACTATGTGGTGTTTTAGTTGGTTTATGTGTTCCTTTCTTGGCCATGCCTCACTTCTTGTATAGAATCTAAATCATCTTTAGCTTTCTCTTAAGCTGGTATGCTGCAAGCTTGTAGCAGGGCACTTTTTCCTCCCATCAAGAAGTATAGAACACTCTAAGAAACTTAGCTTTCTTATTTCTCCTACAGAACAGTACAACTTCGGTACTTCTCAGTTGTACAAAAGATGACTATCAGAGCAAAGAGGTCTAGGATATAAATACACAATACTGTTTGCTTGTTCTACTGTACCTCCTACTAAGTCATGCTGGCTCACATTTTGGCAGTTACAATATTAGGTGTAGTCTTGTTTAGACTGGTTGAATGACTATTTACGTGTACTTTCTTGTTTTGGCAGTCAGGCAGATATGCATCTAGACACTTTATTTTGATACTTTATCAAGCACATCTTTCATTCTTTTCAACAAATTAGAAGTTTTCCTTGAGAAGCCCCCTTACTTATTACCCATCTCTAGACTCTAAAAAAATGGTTACGAAAGGTCTTTTAAATTTTAGCCTCTGCATATGCACTCTAATCCTTGCTTGCCACACTGCCTTGCATGTTTCCCAGCACTTCCACCACATAATATTTGAAATGTTTGAAATGATTATTTATGGATATAATTGGGTTTGCAGGCAAATGATGTTGTGTTCTGCGGACGAATTATTATGTTTCTTGCTCATTTTTTTCCATTATCAGAACGTTCAGGTAGTTTTTGCTGTCAAGAGAGTGACTCCATTAGTTTTATACTTTGTCATTTTTATTAGCATTTAATACATCTTATCTACTTATCTGGCAGCTGTCAATATCAAAGGAGTTTTTAATACCTCAAATGAGACCAAATATGAGAAAGAGGCCCCTGAAAGTAATTCCTTTGTGTTTCATTTCCAATGTCTCTCATTCTGATATCAAGTCCATCTTGTTCTAACTATCATTTATATGGAACTGACTTGTGTACTTTCAGGTAGTTCTATTGATTTCAACTTTTACAAAACCTTTTGGAGTTTACAGGTTGGTGGCCTAGACACTATAATTTACTTGTTTAAAAAAGTTTGTTTTGAGTTTCCCGGTTGGTGGCCTAGACTATGATTTACTCCCTCTGTCCCGGCCAAGACGATACGTTTCATTTTGCCAATTTCTGGCACGCTTTTCCACGCTTCTTGTTCATGTGTTTTAAAATAGATTTTTGAAGAATTTTATCTTTTACGTGATACTATGATAGTTGTATTATCCCGCAAAAGAAAAAATTCTTCAAAAATCTATTTTAAAACACATAATCAAGAAGCGTGGAAAAGCGTGCCAGAAATTGGCAAAATGAAACGTATCGTCTTGGCCGGGACGGAGGGAGTACTTGTTTTTATGCTTTGTTTTAATATTTCGACCAGTCTGGCAAAATAGATTAGTTTTGAACATTCTATAGTTGCCATCTATTTAACCTGCAAAGTATAAAAGCTCATTATCTATCTAACTATCTCCTACCAAGAATACAAGTTTTTTTGAAATGTTGAAAAAAACATGCTTAAATCTTCGTAGAGAAATTACAGATGTACTTGTGTCGTAATTTGAGATGTCTGTTGATTTGCATTTGTTTTCTTTCCCCATTTGATTGGCATGGAATTTCCTTTTTTAGTTGAAGACTTGTACCCACTCAGGGGAACATGAAAACAACTTATACTATTAGAATAACAAAAAATACGATCAAGATGAGACCTAGAAGCTGATACTTCATTTATCAGCGAAATAGCTCTGACTAGTATTTATATGTGAAATTGTTGTCACCTGACTCACCTCCTCTCGATCAGTGGTAGTGAAACTTGTACCTTCTACAGTCACTTGTGCAAAGCTTATTTTAGGTGTTCTCTGTGGTAATGAAGAGACTCTATCCAGTCCAGTAGTATTGAAATGTTGGCAGCCTTTTCTTCTGGTCATCTTCTGTCATTTATAAGAATTAGGAAGACATACATTGGTATCAAATGATTATAAGTTGAATAACATAGTTTTTCTTCTATAAAGAAAATAAATAAGTTTGTGATAATGAGATTCAACACTATTAAATTTGATATCAGAGCTATTTGTTTCACACTGTTAATGCTTCACTTTGCTATGCAGGAATCCTTTTCAAATCCTGCTTCTCTTGCTTCTGCTGTTGCAAAGTGGCAAAAATTTTCTTCCAGTTTGACGGTAAAATTCTTTACTTGAGTTTTCTTAAGGATCTGCAGCATAGATGAACTAGTCTTCACTCTCTGAAATCTGGATGTTTAGGTTGTGTTGGATACATTTGAATCTCAGCCTTTGACTGATGAAGAGGGAAGTGCTCTTAACCTTGAAGATGAAGCATCAAACTTCAGCATAAAATATCTCACCAGCAGTAATCTAATGGGTCTAGAGGTGGGAGTCTCGCAAGATTTTAAAATTCTTTGTGTAAAACAACCTGCATTAAACACTATCTTTATATTGAGTCTCATTCTCGACTTGTCACAGTTAAAAGATCCAAGTTTTCGACGACACATTCTGGTCCAGTGCCTTATTTTGTTCGATTACATAAAGGTACTTCTGTCTCTCTTCAGTTAGGAATCAGGCTGAACTACTTGAAATTACATTTTATGCATACAATAAGAATGGCATTTGTTCCGTAAGTAATTAGGCTTGCCTTCTTTAAATGTAAAGTGTCAAATGTCAATCAGTTTTCAAATGGTTATTCTCTGCATGTTTCTTTCTATAATATGCTACTCGAGTCAAACTCCGTGTGTTATGCACTTTATTTATTTCTAAGAGTGAATAGACATGACATTAATGTTCTCAGTCCTCATTATTAAGTCACCCAATTCTGTGTAAATATGTTAAGTTAAATCCCCAATTTTATTAATCTTGGGAGGTCATGTCATTCTTCTCTGTTTTGTTTTTCCTTTTAGTTTATTTCTAATTCTTTTTATACAGTATTTCTGAATTTTAAGAAGTACTTCACAATAGGCTAATAGCTTACTTCTTTCAGGCCCCTGGGAAAAATGACAAAGATTTGCCATCGGATGCAACGGTTAGTTAAAATTTGAATCTTCATATTCTTCTTTTTATCATCAATGCCTCTCACATTTCCTTCGATCTTGTTGGCCTTGTTTTACCCATATGTGATATGCATTTATTCTTTTAATTTTCAACTCCATCATATGTATCATTGTAAGGTAATTTGTAAGAAAGTTGGTCGTTTCTATTTTAGAAATATTCAAAGATATAGGTTGGGGATGTGATGCTTACTGAGAAATAGTAGGACTTGATTCTTTTTGTGATTTGGCAGTGACAGAGTTAAGTGTTGTACTCTGTGTTTGTTCAATAATTGCTAGATACATTAAAAGTAAGAGTCATGTTATATTAATCTCTCAAAAATTTCCTTGTGTTCTTGTTTGTTGAAGATCATGTTTCACAAAATAGCTACGCTAATTGTGCTTGCTTGCTTATCCACTTGTAAGTATATTCATTCTGTGCCCTGAATTCCAGAATAATTTCTTTACCGTCTGTAAATCTAGAAGGAGGAGATAAAATCTTGTGAAGAACGGGTCAAGAGACTTCTAGAGATGACACCTCCTAGAGGGAAAGAGTTCCTTCGTAGCATTGAGCATATTTTGGAGCGTGAGAGGAATTGGGTAAGTATCAGAAGGTTGCATTTGTTTAATATGTAGTGTCCTTGATTATGTGCAGTTTCTTGTGTTTTCAAATTGATCATATTCCCGTTCCCCAGGTTTGGTGGAAGCGTGATGGTTGCCCTCCATTTGAGCAACCACCTGTAGAGAAAAAGCTAGCTCAAGACGGTGGTCGGAAACGGTAATCAACTACTCCCTCTGTCTCTTCCTAAGTGACTCATTTCCTTTTTGACTTTTTCGGCACGCATTTCCACCGAGACGTAGTACGGGTTTTACGATATAATTTTGAAATATTATTTCTTTTACGGGATACTACGACAATTGTAGTATCCCGTAAAAGAAATAATATTTCAAAATTATATCGTAAAACCCGTACTACGTCTCGGTGGAAATGCGTGCCGAAAAAGTCAAAAAGGAAATGAGTCACTTAGGAAGAGACGGAGGGAGTATTATTCTATTTGACTGAGAGAACTAGCTTTATTAGGTTAAGTGAAGTTGATAAATGTCATAAATATTCATGCATTAAGTATCCCACTTTCACAAAGCTGGTTTATGAGGCTTTACTTCTGGGTAATGTTAGTCATGCTTACTGAATTAAACATGATCTAGAATAGATTGGACTGATGGGTACGAATGTGCAACCTGGGTTTGTTACTAGTCCGAGTGTTGCTAGACTGTTGAGTATATGTTTACCCGTTAGAAATCTAATTTAAAAAAATAGGAACTTTATGGAGAACTAGAATACCTAAAACCAGAGATGCTAAAGTGATGCTTATCAGGATCAGACTCTTATGATTATACATAAGGTGCATGTTTAATTATATGTTATTCAAGTATGCCCCCTCTTGACCCCTCCTTTTTGTTATTTGTTTTTGTTTGGGGCATATCTATTAGTCGACCGCGTTGGAGACTGGGAAATAAAGAACTGTCTCAGCTGTGGAAATGGGCTGATCAGAACCCGGTATATTTCTTATATCTTTTACGCCTTTATACATTCTTTAGATTCACTGAGTTTTCTGAGTTCCTTAGTTACTTCGACAAACCTTTTTTTTTTTTTAATTATTATTATTATTATTATTATTATTATTATTATTATTATTATTATTATTATTAATCTTTCTGCTATTCACTTAAATCCTGGGGTCCACCACTTTTAAGCTTTATTACATCGGATGCTCACTACTGGTGTTTATATTTCTTCAGAATGCTCTAACAGATCCTCAACGAGTTCGTACTCCTGCCATCATGGATTATTGGAAACCGTTAGCTGAAGATGTGAGTTCATTTAGCCTCTTCTCCAAAATGAACTCTTATGCATAGTATTTTGCTGTTTTGTAATTTTCTTTCCTCTGTATAAGAATTCACCCATCTATGGCAATCAGAGGTCTAATGTATGAACTCAATTTTCCGAACAACAGATGGACGAATCAGCTGGAATAGAAGAAGAATATCATCACAAAAATAGTCGAGTCAGTTTTACTTCTTCCTCCCGTTCGAATGATTTCTGGATTTAGTCTCCGTATGGATTTAATCTTTTGCATTGACCATAATCAAGTGTTTCAAATGCTATTTCTGTTGTAGGTATATTGCTGGAAAGGTTTAAGATTTTCTGCTCGGCAAGATTTGGAAGGATTTTCTCGAGTATGGCTTCTTCTGGCAAAAGAAATACTATCAAACCTCTGCAAAGGATAATAGCATTTTAAGATTGTAACTCGAGTACTTTCCTTGCAGTTCACTGAACATGGCATTGAAGGTGTTGTTCCTTTAGAACTTTTGCCATCTGATGTCCGGTCAAAGTATCAAGCTAAACCTGCTGGTGATCGTTCCAAACGTGCCAAGAAAGAAGAGACAAAAGGATCCGTGCAGCAAGTCGAAGACGCTCAGGTACTTCATATATTTCCATTTACTATCGAGTACCAGTACGATTTTCCAAGTCAGCAATAGGCTATCGACAATTGTCTTATCTCCACTCGAGTTTTGCATCATCGTATCTGAAGTTTGGCACTTTTTGGCAGACCGCGACCCCACCTCCAAGTGAGACTGAGATGGAAGGGGGCAGAAACGACGGTGAAGCCTCAGCAGTAGCAGCCGCGGAAGGTGATGCTACCATGATAGATTCCGAAATTCCCGATGAGGAACATCAAAAACACAACTCCGATACTGACGGAGGCTTGGAAGCAGGCCAAATCGAAGGAGATAATGAAGAAGCAGATAATACAGAGGAAGGAGATGTTGACCTAGAGGTTGTATCATGATTAATCCAATAATGCAGATTTTGAGTTAGATGTTTTATCATGATAATTACTACTAACAGTATTGGTATTTTTGATAAACGAAGGCAAAATACACGAAATTTTGCTCGACAAATTTATCTTGTAATTGATTTAGTTAAAATGTTAACAATTTGAGTGTTATACATAAAGTGCATTCAAATAAAAAAAATATATATATTTGTTTTAGAAAGAAAAATACTTTTAATTAAAACAGATAGACGGTATTTATCGGGCTAAATTTATTGCAAGACAGATTTATCGGGCTAAATTTGTATATTTTACCAAAAATAAAAACATCATTTTGCTTGGCAAAATCTTAGGTATTAAAGTACATAAAATTAGGAAAAAACTTATGCAAATCCTAACATACAATTTCTTAAATCAACCATCTTTTATTACAAGTGAGAACAAAAAGATAGATCAGAATCCAGCAAACCAACTAAAACCAAGCTTCAAAATTGGCTTGAACTACAAATTACAGCACAAATAAAACTTGTTCACCATCACCATGCATAAGGCAGAGCATTCTCCATAGCTCTCAAACTTTCTGCAAATGGGAAAACATAGAACGATGAGCTCAATGCCCAAAAACACGAACCGTAAAGTCGTGTGTATTGTAACTTTAGAACACATAACAATAAAGCTTTACCTGCTGCATTGGGAGATATAGTTTGAATTCCGGTGGGAGTTCCTCCTCTGAGTAGAGGCGATCGGAGAAATATATCCTTCTCAGGCGACAGTTTGCATGAACCTGGACTCGCAGAGTCTCGACATAGTTGGTTCCGTATGCACGTCGAGTAAGATCAGTGAGGTTCAGTTGGATTTGGTTCCATCCCTCATCCAACTTCAAGGGCATGGTGCATATAAAGGGTTTAACTCTAGTTACAGCCTGAAATAGAGAAGTTATAGAAAAAATTACAAAATAAGGCATTCAAGAATCGTAGCAGATACAATTCTGATCAAAGAAAAAAAGATAAACATCGGAGTAAATCATCTACAATCAGATTACTTTAGGCTTGTTATAAATTAATGATGTTCATACCAACAAGTTATGCTGCAAACGATTATCATAACATGAAAGTGACTGCAACACAGGTTTAACCGTTTAAGAGTTTAAAACTCGCCCCTACTAAGAGTTTGAATCAGATTTCATTGCCCCCAAATCCAGAGATTCTATCTCAGATAAAGCATCTGCATTATGACTATACCACTCACATTTATATTATAGAGTCAAAGTTGAAGAACAAATTCATAGCGAAGAAGACATAACAGAGGACCTTACCACCATAGAATAAATTATAAAGAGAAACATAAATGAAATCATTAACAGGTTGCGTCTGGCTACAAGATAGTAAACATCGTAATGAAGTCATTCAAATCCTGCCTTAATCAAATAACAGAGAAGAGAAAAAAAATATTTTGGTTTACACTCTCGACAAAGTACTCATTCTTCTGAAGCTGTGATCCTAATTTCCCATTTGTTGGAAGGGACTTAAGTAAACTTTCAAGGAAATTAATGACCGAGTTCTATAAAAATCAGCTAACGCATTCACATCAAGTAGACAAGGATAAATACTAATTGGAGATATATCTGAAACAAAATTACTTAATAGGATAACTTACAGACTTGAAAATTAGAAGCTCGAAATCTTCGGCGGACATTTTTATCATCGAGAACATGAATCTCAAACGTGAAGTACTTCTTCATGTTTTTTACAATCATAACCAAGAATGGTAGCTTGATACCAAGCGTTGCAGCAGGATCTGCAGGGCAGGTAATATATGTGGATTGGACATTTGACCCAACCAATTCGAGGACATTAGATTGTATGTCATCATCTTGCAGTCGCTTGACCTGGCCATCGACAGCTATAATAAATTGTCAATGACACTGTTAGACTAAACGAAAGTATCAGCTCACATCACGTAAACACCACAATCGCATGGTCAAACACAACAAAACAGAAAGAAGCATAAAAGCGTATGACCCTTTGGTACTCTGCCAGACACACTAGGACATTCAACCATATATCATACGGAGTATAAAACAGGACTTCAAGAAACATATAGTCACTTAAATTTTCGGAATGAGCAAGACGCCAAAGTAATACTACTTCATAATCAACATCGCGCAAAGAGCCACCGATACCTAGGATATCAAATACTACTAAACATATATAAACAATTGCAGTTCCAAAACAATCCATAAACTACCAGCAATACAGGAGATCCTAGCCTAATTTGTCGTCTGAAGAAAATAGCTTAAAAAATGACAATTAGAGAGAGAGAGTGAGGACATACTTTCTTTATCCCATATCTGCAAAGGCTTACTCCTAAATTAAAAAAATAAAAAACAATTAAAACAATTAAAGCGAAAATTCAATGTTGTGAATGAAAATAATTTCCAGAAAATCAAAACAGACATACCCGAGGCTGTAAAGGATCGAAAGAAAACCCGATTGGAATGTGTTCTTAAACATCTCCTACGCAGCTTCAGAGCACAAAACGGAAAGAAGGAAGCTACAACAAAATATAAAGTAGGGTCAGCGCCCATTGAAACGATTGAATATTACAGAAAGATTACAATTCAAGCGCAATTTAATCACACACAGGCACAGAAAATAACAATAACTAATCAATTCCTATATTCAGCCCCAATTTGTGCGTTTTCGTAAATAAAATTGAGTATTCAGCATGAATTTCTGCAAAGAAGAAGAAACCCTAGAAAGAGGAAAAAAAAAAACAAACTATACTGCCATACACGTACCTCGGGAAGCAGAGAGATTGAGAGAGACGAGGCAAAGAACCCTCGTTCAATTTTAATCAAAGAGAAACCCTTCCTTTTCTAGAGAGAACATCTATGAGTGTATCATAGGGCTATCTATTCGGTTTTCGGTTCTCGGTTCTCGGTTATACCCTGACCGAACCGGAATCGAAACGGTTCCGGATAATCAAAAACCGAATATTCGGTCATTGGATCGGTTACGGTTCTTATATTTTTTATATTTTTGGTCTTCGGGTTAACTGAAACCGAATGGTTCCGACCCGAAAACCGAAAAAACCGATTTAATTATAAATATAATATATATATATATATATATATATATATATATATATATATATTAATGTATATATATGTAAAATATTCCCCAATTGGCCAACCCTGTCACTACGAGATTCAAATTGGTAAACACTGAACTAGTGAACAGTTAATTGATGACACATCAATGGTTTTATTTGATGTATTGGTATTAATATTTTGATATTTGATGTTTTTAAATATTTAAACATGCATTAAAAAATATATACTCCCTCCGGTCTTTCTTAGTTGAGTCGAAACTTTTCGACACGGGAATTAAGAAGAGTTGTTTAGTACTTTAAGTATGTTTGGTAATTGAGAAGAGAATGGGATTATGTTTATAATTACTAAGTACTGTATTTTATTTTAATTAATATAAAAAATGTTTTTTATTAATTAATATTTTTTTTGTTTTTCAGTTTATTTTAAATTAATTAAAAATTTTATGGATTTTTTTTTAAATTACATATATGAACAATTATATTTTCTGGATTTAAAAAACTTTTCTGGATTTTTTTTTTTTATAAAATTAAAACTTTTCTAGATTTATTTTAAATTAATTTAAAATTTTCTGGATTTTTTTTTAATAAAATTATTGTTGATGTTTAAAATTAAAATAAAAAACTTTTATGGATTTTTTTTTTATAAAATTAAAACTTTTCTGGATTTATTTAAAATTAATTTAAAATTTTCTGGATTTTTTTTTTATAAAATTATTGTTGATGTTTAAAATTAAAATAAAAAACTTTTATGGATTTTTTTTTTAATAAAATTAAAACTTTTCTTGATTTATTTTAAATTAATTTAAAATTTTCTGGATTTTTTTTTATAAAATTATTGTTGATGTTTAAAATTAAAATAAAAAATTTTTATGGATTTTTTTTAATATAAAATTAAAACTTTTCTGGATTTATTTTAAATTAATTTAAAATTATTTCGAGAGAGACGGCAATGACGATAATGGAGAAATTGGGGCGTAATTAGTATGTTAATTAAGTAAAATAAGGGGTACAATTAGTTGTGTGTTTAGTACTTAATTATTACCCAAAAAGGAAACGACTCAACTTCGAGAGACCGGCCAAATCGGGAAAGTGACTCAACTGTAAAAGACCGGAGGGAGTATATATAAAATCTCGGTTAACCGGAACCGAATCGGAACCGAACCGGTTAGGTTCCGGATAACCGAAATTTTATTTGGTTCAGATCTCGGTTCCAAGATTGAGGCAATTTTCGGTTCGGGTAACCGAAATATTCGGTCCGGTTAACCGGACAGAACCGTTTAGACACCCCTAGTGTATCACATACGGCGTCGTTTGTAATTGTAATTGTTCTTTAAATGAAGGCGTCTCATATTTATGTTCCGATCTTTAAAAGTCAGGTGTAGCATCGATTTTTCCATCAGTTAAGGATAATGGTGGACGATTGAAGATTCAAGAAATGTCGATGTTTTACGTATGTGATCGCCATATTGTGTTTCCTTTATTTATTTATTTTCCTTTTTTTTTTTCCTCGCCTCACTACACCATTAAAATGTATACTATCATCGTTATTTTTCTTGATAGCATAATTATATAGTTAATACTTCATAAAGTAGCGGTGTTTCTAAGAATATTAACTAGATAAATTATTTTAAGAGTAGTGCACCTTTTGCACAAAGTTGAACTTTACCATGTAACAGATAAATAACTTATACCACTAACGAGCCCATTATTTCGAACATAAAAATTAAGATAGTTTTGATTAGAAATATTCAGGAAAAAAAATAAAAAAATTAAGACCTTTAAATTCAAAATTATATTGGAATGCACGAGTTTATATGTACTGGTTAATTTTTATCATTTAAAAAATGACTCAACATCAATAGAGCAGACGAAATACAATTTACCTTCTCGAACTCGATACATACTCCCTCCGTTTCTTCTGAAACGGACACATTTCTATTAGTATTAGGGGCGTGTTTTGCGAAATTGTTACTTTCTATTTTCAGTCCAACATACTCATGTACAGCCCAATATAATTCTCCATTAATCAACCCTCTAATACCCATGCGCAACCCAATATAATTTTCTACTATCCACTAGTTACCCATTTATTAAGATGTGTGACGAAAAGAAACTGGCCGTTTTAGAAGAAATGGAGGGAGTACATACTTATGAACTTATAACATAAAGGGGTGGAAAGAAAAGGACAGAAATTTTTGGTGAAAATTTTCAATTCAATTAAAAACACCTAAGAAGGTACAAGGTGCAATTTGCCAATAGTTGAGCTGAATAAATTAAGTGCAGGCATGGCAATATATATTTTATTTATCTACATTCATGTGATTTAGAAAGAAAACCATAATACCAGAATATATCCTAACAACATGAACTGGACTTGGTCTTCTTCTAACCTTCATCTTCACATACATTATAGTGTACACAAATAACTGCTGCTTTTACCATTGCACGAATTCCGACCTGGCGTGAACGATGGTTGCGCGCCCTTTTTATTCTCTGGTCCTTCGTACCATGAAAAACACGAGCATAGGAAAGAAAATGTAAAGCTTCAGATTTTTCAATAACATATAGAGACTGGATTGGTGAAGAATTTGGTGTGATAAGCAAACATGTTGCCTCTTTTCCCAGAAACGAAGGACGAAAACCCACATCAGAAAGATAGAGTAGATTGGTACCTTCGATTCTCACAAGTCGTGTCTTAAGTCATAAATGAAAATCAGTTATGGAATGATGGACGTCCAAATACAAAATAAACCGAGGACCCCCCCAAGATGAAAAACAGGACATAAATAATGGGACGGGTGGAGTAGAAGTTAATACCTCCACAATACTATCTCAAGCTTGCTGATAGGTGGGTATCGGCACTCCTGATTCAGAGCTTAATTTTGTATAAGCATTTTGCAATCTTCGGGTCACGGGTCCCACTGCACCATCGCCAACTGCACGTCCGTCAATTTTGAGGACCTGATACGGTTAAAGCAATGAATTAAACTTCAAAAGTTGTCACCGTCATATTCAAATTTAAATTGATACTTGGTTGAACAGCTATTCTTAGAGTTATAGAGCTAAGTAACAGAAAGAATCACAGTGCTATAATATGAAACTTGTGTCAATAAGAAGCTACCAAAATGCAGATACATGATGTTTAGAATAGAACTTTTTCGTCGATTATTAGAAGATACAAAATAGAAATTGCCAAACTAGAAGAAAGGGAAACGAGAAGTACGAAAGAAGTCACAAGATGATCCAACATTCATTACAATATTTCAAAGTAACAGGGTTGGCTAATAACTTACTGGACTGAGCTCTCCCATGGTTCCTGTTGTGAACACCTGCAACAAAGATTATAATTTTAATCGGTTTGCATTATAGGGAGAAAAGACAATATTAGACAGAGATTTTAGTACCTCATCTGCTGTATGAAACTCTGATAAACTGATCCGTCGCTCAGCAAAATCTAAGTTTTCCTTCACCACAAGATCCATGACCTAACATACAGAGAAAATTTTATCGTAAAGCATATCACAGGCATATTTATGGTTCTCCTGAAAATAAGCATCATAAATATGGAACTGGACATAGATATGAGGTCATACAGATAGATAGTAAATTCCACATGAATATTTTCTTGCACCTTAGATGGTCTGTAAATTTGTTACCCAACAAGAAAGTGCAGGATTTAGACTCTCAGTTCCTAAAAAATATAGACGAACGAATAGATCCAAGGCTACACATTTAAGATGTCAAAAATCTCATTTAGACAATGAATTAACGTGCATCCCATTGTAGCATTTAGATAAGACATTCTTTTTGACATATTTAGTCTATTAACAAAAACAAGCAATTGATTATGACAAAATAAGTTTAAAATCCTAGATAAAAAAGTAATAGAGAACTTAAAACGTGAAATCCTATTTTCTTGAAATTACCAAGCGCAAAACAGAAGGAAAAGTCTTGTATCATATTAATGAATGAGTAAAAATACTGCACAAAGTTCTGTAATCCAATTAGCGAAACCAAACAGTTAGGAGCAGATATGATGAATCTTACTGTAGCCCGAGTTACACCAGGAAGACAGTAATCACTGTGAGGAGTAGCTACACGACCTTTCTTCACCAAAAACTGCAGTATGCCAATATCCCATGATCAGAATAATTAATACTAGGAGTGGTCCATAAAATACTAAAATGAGTAAGCTTTTGCTCCTGCAGCTTCAACTTCTCCCTTCCATGAATTTTCATACAGCTCTAGCTCATCAATAGGAAATGTAGCTACAAAAGGGATGCAGGAGAGTGTAAACTGGTCAAGTGAATGAACTTACAATATTTGTTGCATTTGTTTCTGACACGTATCCATCTTTATCAAGCATGATGGCATCATCAGCATGTGCATTATTCCCTTCTATCTGCATTATTTCAGAGTATGGCCCGTGACAACTAAAAATGGTAATGACTGGACCAGCACAATGTTAAATTACCACCTCATATAATAGCTTCTGCTGTTGGCAAGGGGTATCATATAGTATTTAATTCGGTGTCTGTACGTGCCTACTTACATGAAGGTAGGCTATTATGTATAACAACGTGGCTTCTGGAAACTTTCAATAAATAGGTGGTAGAGAAATTCAAATTTAGACCATTCTAGCAAGGCTATACCGCTAGACCATGTTTAATGATAGTTTAGTCCAAATGCTTAAGCTATAAGAGTACATTGCTAAAAATAAATAAACTTCCACCACATGATACACAATTTGTAACGTCTTTAGTAGTTCATAATTTCTGGAAATTAGTGTACACAAGTTGATTCCAATTGGCATGTATCCTACCTTGGCAAGAATATTGTTAAGCAGATTGTTGTGGTGAATTTTCGAATCCAAATTCTGCAAAACAAAGTAATTGCTGCTGATCAGTCATTGAAAAAATGATATTATAATTAAGCAAGGCACATATATAGAAGTGATGACCATATAAAAAATGACTGTTAGGATTTCATTTCTTGAGAAAACATGTTGAAGTTTACAAATTCAAATGCCCTCAAAAAACCACAAACTAACTGCACAAGATTACGACAATAGTCAAGAGTGAATTGACATTTGACGATTAATAATCTCCTGGGTTACGGTTTGCTTTATTGTGATATCTGAGCTAGAAGCAATAACTCAATTCTATACTGTATAAGCAAACCCAGCCAAGGCTTTAGCTAATTAAGCAGCTCAGGTGCCAAGATCTTACATTGGGTGAATTACGGCGAGTGGTAGCTGTCACCAAAGTTATACCTTTTGCATTGTCATAAACTGGTGGCTTCCATTCAGCAAGCACTACAGAAGTAATTAACAGAAACCAGCTTGATTAAACACTGATTTATGGTGTTTCACACGCAGCAAAACTACAGATATAATTGTATAAACTTTAGGTTTTGCAAACCAAGTGGTAGGAACATTCTGTCCAGTGCAGACAATATATGATACTCCATCTGTCCCGCCAAAAGATAGGCCTATCTTACGACTGGACGGAGGGAGTAACATAAAGCATTGGCAAAATTGGTAATTTCAGACACGACCAGAGACGTTGCATTGTTTTGACAATTGCATCTTACCAATTAAAGTACATCCATACTGATTGAATGCTGGGCTCATTCCAGAAGTTACCTACAAAATAGATGATGGCATCACTAAAGCATGGATAGATATGTCAAGTCTTGAGACTCTAAAGAAATCCAAGAGAAAAGATACAGATATATCAGCTGAAATCTTATTTCTAAGTTATCAGGATATATGGATGGCACAAGAGCAATCATACACAATCTTTACAATGCTGTAAATATATTTCTCCGATCCATGTCTCTCCGCAGAGGATATCAATTTATAACTTTAGACACAAGAGTACTTCATTGTCAATTATTTGTTTTTCTTGGACTTAAGGATGGGAAGTAAAGTACTAATAGGTGTCTCCTTCCACATTTTCAATCACATAATCTAGGACTTAAAAAATTCCAATGCTTGGAATAATGTCTTTAAGCTTGACATTTTGTTTCATGGATTGATCAACTTCTGAATGAACTAAAAAGATATAATTGAAAAAATATTTAACCACAAATGCCACTGATGCAGGTCTTCCTCTCAACAAATCAAAATGTCTCCACTTTCCTTTATTTTCTAATATACAACTGCAAAAAGGAAATTAGAAAAAAGAAAGGACAAAATATTTTGCAGCAAAGAAGAAGACACATTACTCAGACAGCAAAAATTATCCATCTGCACAGCACTTTCAACCTAAATTCAGCCGCATCAGTCGTCAGAGTGATTCATGTGAAGTATTACCAGCATGTATCATATATCAATCTGAAGTATCATTAGAATTCATATCACGAGAAATAAGAAAAAATAAATTGCTAGGTGGACAAACCTTCTTTCCACGAGTTAGAGTCAGTCTGATATGTACATC
This sequence comes from Thymus mandschuricus, assembly GCA_029379335.1. Classification (NCBI taxonomy): domain Eukaryota; kingdom Viridiplantae; phylum Streptophyta; class Magnoliopsida; order Lamiales; family Lamiaceae; genus Thymus; species Thymus mandschuricus. The sequence continues at coordinate 4,800,141 of CM057072.1, forward strand.
ACTAAACATTCCATTGCTTATCAAAGTTCTGAAAATTGCTTCCTTCACCTGCAATGTGTGCACAGAGGATCAAACCTTAATATGTGACTCTAAACACTATTTCTACCAAGTGCCTACAGCTGATAGATGCTACCTTACCTGCTCACGAGTTGGTACATTGCTAAAAGCTAGAGCTTTAGCAGAGTCAAACAACCTGGAAACGGTGACCCAGTTACAACCTCAAATATAACATACACTTAAACAGGTATATAATATGTCAAACAAAGGCTCGTTATTCATACATAATTCAAGGACCCTTTTCTGAATATGCCAACTTATCTTAAAAGTTTAGCATTTTTTTAAGGATAATTTTTTTAGCATTAGTTCTTAGAGAGTTCATGCATTTATAAATCACCTTATCTGTCTTGTTTTTCCCACTATTCTATATGAAAAACTATCTCCAAGCAAAATCCCCACTGATAAATATTTACAAATTAATGCTTTATTTGTCTTTTATAGCAAACGATAAATTGCATGAAAGTGGGATTGGCTATGGACCAAAAAATAGATACTACTCCCAATATTTAAATGGAATCTCATAAAGATCGTTCACATATCCTTAAAATGTTAATGCAACCATATTTCCCAATGAACCAATAACTTGCCCAAATTTTCATGGTCATCCTCAGTATATTAGTCTTAAACCTCGAATGAACTCATTGCTTACTATAGATTCATATCATTTCTTGTGTTAGTTGATTCTACAGAGAAAAGTAGGATAACAACAATGCAACAAGCACTAAGAGTATGGCATTTTGTTACATTCACCTGTCTAGATGCTCCTCCAACTTAAATATCTTCCCATTATATACTCGAAGACCCTCCCAAACTCCATCTCCACCTTGGACAATTGAGTCAAATACAGAAACCTAAAGCATGCAACAAGGGTTAAAGAATAGGATGCACATAAGGCTAAACATACATGAGAAAGCACATGTTGTTCATAATGATCTTTAATGAGTGAATTTGAGCAATAAATAGGAATGGTGACTGCAGAATAGAAAATAAAAAAACAAATCCTACCCTATTTATTATAGACACATATATCAAGGAGATTTGGGAACTACAATATGGGATCCAGTTATGCTAGAATTTTGTACGAATATCATCTCTTACATTAACAAATATCTTACTTTTGCAAGTTCACGGGGCATAATCTGATCACCAACCCATACAAGCAACTTCTCATTGTTAGGAACAGGGAGATTGGGTGGTGTACCGTTTGATGTTCCCCTCACATAGCCCCTAAGCAAGTTGTAGAAAGGTAAACTTTGCTCCAGCAAGTTGTACAAAGACGATGGAAATGGCTGAAAGTAAATTGAGAGGACAAGAATTATGCAAGTAAGATGAAAACCTTAAGTGTTTAATAACTCATTTACTAAACTGGATTCAGCAGCATTTGTAACATATTAAGGTTTTTTCACACAATGGTGTAATCAATCTCCAGATATTGTAATGATCTCATTATCAAGTAGGATGTGCAACAATTTCTACATTATAAATCAGGCAAGGACTTGAAGTGATATAAATAGAACAAATTCAAATTAAGGCCCCTAAAACATTGAAGAAAAGAGGATAATAGTGGAATGAATGAAAAAATTGGAACTTACTTTACATGCAAATAAGTATAAGCCTAATAGCTAATGTGAATATTTAATACTAATATGTCATCTCTGAAAAAAAATAAAAAAATAAAATGTCATCGTGCCTAAATAGAATTTTGACAACAGAACTCAAGAAAGAAAATAGTAAAGCAACGGGTTCAGTAGACTAGCCAAAGATTTAAAGTTACTTCAAATTGAAAATAATCTTTCTAGGCATGTTTAGGTTTGAATTATGAAGAGTGTAGAGAAAATTCTAACTCAGTTATAAATAAAGAAAGTAGAGCAAAGGCTGCTACTTACAGACGGATACTTCTTTGGCTGATCAAAACCTGTTGACTTATGTGTATTCTTATACCAATATGGGGCCCACAAGCCATCAAATGGTTTCGGTCCAGGTTCCCATCTGAAAGGAGAGTTCAGACAGTCTTGCATAATATACTTGAAATTGGAGGAGACTAGAAGTTTTACAGTTTATGTGGGATTCGCCAGAGCAATAAGTTATAAAATTAAATGTCTCGTGCCTCAAAGATGTCTCACTATCGCCTCTAGATCCAATAGATTTTTTTTTTTTTTTTTAGTGCAAGCTTGGAAAACAAGTTTGCAGACATGATAGCAGGCCCAGAAGATGCAACGCAGCCATATATGTAATCAACTTTGAGTTCTTAATCAAGAAAACTAAAACAAATGACTGGCTAGTTTTTTTTTTTTTTTTTTGATCGGGCAAATGTTAGTTGTTAGATTAAATGTTAGTACGCCAAGATCTCAATAACTCCTCGAACTTCTCCTAGCCCACCTTATATCTCCCAAATTCGCTCCCATAAGGAATCGAACCCGGGTCACTCCTTCAAGGGAGGAGACCGGCTAGTATAAGTTTCTCAGAATATAAAAAGCAATTCAGACACATGTAATATTATATAAGATTTGATTGCATTGATTATTGCACATCATGAAACCAGGTAGTGTGTAGAAATTCTCAAATTCCAATAAATATTGGAAGCTTCTTTAAGAGAATAAATTGAAGAGGTCTTAAGCGTGCTAGATTAAAGTAGAAAAACATTATCGAACACTATTCCCTTACTTGAGCATAGCAGTTTGAAATGGAATACCAAGATCATCACACAGACCACGCAATGCAGCCTACACAAAGAGAAAGGAAAAATTACTCTATTAACATTCGTAAATAGGATTATATCCTGATATTTATTGAAGAAATAAGACACCATTGACATATGTTCTGACTTCTGATCAATATGAAAACTAGAACAAATTCATGATATCAATGTAATGTCCTGATACAGAAGTAACTGATTGAAGAACTTAAGGAGCCAGCAGGAAGGTGTCATTATTATGTTATGAAAACTTTAGAGCATTCTACATCATATAGAGAAGCGATTAAATCACAATGATGGTGTAAGATTCTTGGATTCATCTAATCAAAACAAACATTTGAAGGCAGTCACCAAACATGCTGGGTATCCAAATTTAGAATGAAGGCAACCGCCAAACTCATAGCTAATAATGAAGGAAAATTTGCCCTTATTCATAACTAAGAATGAAGGCAATTGTCAAACTCATACGCATAAGATGTACAGCAGTAAAGGAAACCAGTCTGCATGAGAAATGTCTAAAGCAATGGTAATTTAATTTAGGAAATGCTTTAAACCTCGGGATCTTCTAGCAGCAAATCTGAATCAATGACAGTAGGTTCTTTTCCTTGATCTCGGAGCTCACTGTGAATGGCGACAAGGCTAGCATAGCCAAGCTCAACAAACGATGGGGGAACAACCTTGTTATAGGATGTCTGACTCCAGAAGAATAAAATGTACATAAACAGAATGAGAGATCATTTATATTTAAATCAAAGAAATTCCCCTACTAAGTAAAAGAGTTCAATACATAAAATTTAAGGCTGCTTATATAAAATTAAACGAGACTAAGAGAGGGTTCTTATAGAGAAATCGATTTTCTATAAGTACGTCAGCCAACGGGAGATAAGCATAAAATATTTGAAAATAATAATTACAACAAATGTGAGACAAGTGTAATTATAGACATCTAGCAAGCTCATTTACCAGCACAGCAACAGGATTCCTTATCAGTAAGAAGTGCTTTCCTCTCTTCGTTAGCTCCGATGATAGGCCTGGAAGACGTTGACTAGCTATATGCTGTAGAACAAAACAATTGAAGATTAATAGAAAAACCAGCCCAGTCTTATTATACTAATATCTAATTTCTTCCAGTTCAAAAATTTGAACGACCATTTAAACGAAAATAGCCACAGAGTTTCTGATGCTCCAGCCAAACATCTCTATATATTAGTCATCATATCCAAAAAAAAAAGGTTCATAGTTCAGTTCAAATCTGGGGAAATGTTTAAACTAAAAGTTCCTCAGTTCCATGAGAAAAATTGTGAGACAGCAGTCCACTAAGAATATAAATTTAATTGGATCACCGAATCAAAATCGGCTCCTTGGGAAAGTAGTTGAAAGGAAGAATCTATTGCAGTGATCACATTAAAAGAGTGAAAGTATCTCTTATAAACACAAACGGCCTCTCGTAGAGATAAAAGACTTAGAGTGATGAATAATTACCTTACAGAACCTATACTTCTTTTCTCCAGGAGCGAAAATGACTTCTCGTATGACCTTATTTCCATCTGATTCCTACTCATCGGGAAAACAGATAATTCAAGTTAAGAGATGCACATAATGCTCTTTCTTTTTCTGTTTTTTCAATTGCTACAAGACTTCACAAGTAGCTAAGAGTTTGTTGCTAGAGATTTAATATTAAGAATAGTATGATACCTAGAGTTCACCAAGTATTGAATCAGAAACACATAAAGCTAACCAGAATAATGATCAGATCAAACTTACCATTTTTGAAAGGAGCTCGTCAGTATAAGGCCTTTTACCTCCAGTTTCTCGCAAGAAGTTCGCATACAAGGGTTCGTCGAGAACTTCTGTATCATCTCTCTGGTGGAAGCAGAATGGGAAAAACATAAACTACATCACCACTAAAACAAATGTATGCAGCAGTTGCGTATCGAACATACGGTTTCGAAGTACAATCTTAACTAAACAGTCGTTGACGGTAAACATTGAAGTGAAGAAATCAGCAATCAGAACACTCAACAACTAAATCCTCACTCGGAAAACTTCAGCACAAAAACAATCCAGAAATAGTGAAATGCCCTCGCAAGAATAAACAAAAACAAGGATTTTCGAATTTTCAATAGCAACAATTTCCACTCATATCACTGCGAAAAAATCACAATCAGCAACACATACAAGGGGGAAATGAAAGAGAAACAATCCATCGATCATCGCACCTGAGCAAAAGAGTACATAAGGCTTGTGCTCACAGACCGCGGCGACGACCATAAGTGTATCACCTCTACTTCACCAATCTTCTCCACCATTTTCGACTCGACTGTTGAAATCGAACGCCGCTCCTCCGAAATCCCGCTCAGAAATTCGCGAATTCAAAAGTCAACAAGGCGATGAGCTGCTCAACCTTATATCAAACCATCGGACGAGAATATTCGACTGGATTCAGAGAATCAAACACAGTCGAGACAATGGAAATGACGACAAACAGCAGCAAGGGAGCAAATGCACGGCTCTCTCCACAGGGTGACAGCAAATTTCAGCGATGAATAAAACTCGGACAATTTTCCACCATTGTTGAGGCTAATCCTCATGCAATAAATTTCGCCATTTAGTATTATTTTAAAAAAAAAAAAAGAGATACGAATGTGAGACTCGCCTGACTCGGTGACTCAGCGTTGAGTCGACCAGTTTATCGAACCTTGCTCCGATCGTGTTCAGATTCGCTGGTAAGAATAATTTAATTTGACGTGGTAATCTATATATATAAATATATATAAAGAGATTACAAAAATATCAGTTATTGATTTAGCATTGATTTCGGGGTCAATTTTACAATTAATTAAAAGTTCAGGGGTCTAAACCTAAAAAATATAGGTCAAGTGTGAACACAAAAAAATAACACGTCATTTTCTCTTCTCTCTTTCCCCTCTTTTCTTTCCTACTTGCCACTTGGTGGAAATAATTACATTAAAATAAATCTTATTTTCAAAATAATGTACTCCCTCCGTCCTCCATTTAGTGACGGAGGGAGTATGGGCACGAGTTTTTTCGCATTTTATGGTATAATAATAAATTAATGTGTTAAAGTGTTAAAATGAAATAATTGTGGGTCCATTTGAATTGTTTAATGGTATTAAAATGATAAAATAATAAAAAGTAGATGTATAAAGTGATAAAGTGTTAAAGTGATTGTGGGGTCTACGTCCTAAAACGGAAATTGTCAGTAAATGGAGGACGTCCCAATATAGTATTAACGTCACTAAATGGAGGACGGAGGGAGTAGATAAATATTTATTTAAAAAAATTAAAAGTTATACCATAAATTATGATTTTCAATTCTCTACAAATAGACATCAATATTGCTATATTTTGAATCACAACAAAAAAAAAATAATAATAATAAAATAACTCATCTCATTTTCTATTATTTGATATTTTGATTTTATATATCAAACAATTGTAAATTTGTATTTTAACATATATTTATAATTTACTTCTATTTTCTTTAATGTCACGTGTTAAATCTCTCCTATTTATTTTGATCTTCTTTTCTATAATTTTTATTTAACTTAGTGGTCTAAAACAACAAGATATCGGCTCAAGTTTAATGGGCCCGAAAATATAACAGAAATAAAATAAATATACCATACATTGGGTGACACAATATATTTATAAGTCACTTTTAAAAAACATGAAAAACATAATTGTTCATATATGTAAATTTCATAAACAAACTATAATCTACTGTTTTCACTTAAATCAAGACATGACTTTACTTTTTTTTTTTTTCCTCTTCTTATTTACACTTGCAAAATAGTCACTTTTTTTAGGGTTCGTTTCTTTTAAGATTCAATTTTATTATTTTTTTTGGTACAGTTTAGTTTTTTTGATTTAGTAACTCATGTTAACGCATCAGGCAGGACGACAAATGTTGTATATAAAGAAGTGTTCCGAAATGTATAACTGTTGGAACGTAAAATGAAGAGAAAAGTTGGTACAATTCATATTTTTCATTAAACTGCTGCAACGTTCCATACAAACTATTTATACTTAGGTTTTGCACTAAAGTCGTGTTCACAGTAAACCACGACTTAAAATATAACAACTAAAGAAACCCTAGCATCATAAACGTCTACGTGTACGCACACGATTTAACTAAGCAAAAAGGATAAAAAGATACTAGGATCGATTCCTATCAGCAACAGATAAAACATCATCTTCTCCATGCATCATCTTCTTCCATGAACAAGAGCTTTTCCAGTAGCACAACCATGGATTTTAACACCCCCCTCAAGATGGAGCTGATGGATATCAGTCAGCCCCATCTTGGAGAGTAGTGAGTGGAAACGAGGCCCCGACAATGACTTTGTAAAGAAATCCGCAAGCTGATCCACAGACTTCACAGCAATTGGTTCAAGAAATCCTGCAACAAACTTTTCACGTACGATGTGGCAGTCAATCTCAATGTGTTTAGTTCTCTCATGAAACACTGGATTTTGTGTGATCTGAATTGCAGATTTGTTGTCACAATGTAGAGGGATAGGAGTTGGAGAGAAAATATGGAATTCCTTCAGCAAACTGTGTATCCACACAAGTTCTCTAGTAGTTTTAGCAAGAGCTCTGTACTCTGCTTCTGTAGATGAAGAAGAAACCGTCACCTACTTCTTGCACTTCCAGGACACAAGATTTGATCCAATAAAAATGCAGTAGCCAGTGAGGGACTTCCTGGAATCAGCACACGTTCCCCAATTTGCATCGGAGAAACCTTGCATTGTATAATCTGTGGTAGAAGAATAAAACACACCAAGAGAAGGACTTCCCTTCAGATACTTCAAAACATGTATTGCTGCATTCCAGTGCTCTCGAGTGGGTGTTGCCATGAATTGACTCAGCTGTTGAGTAGCATGAGCAATGTCTGGCCTGGTTAAATTGAGATAGAGAAATTGGCCAACCAACCTTCTATATTCCTCTGGATGTTGAAGCAAAGGCTCAGTACCTTGAATGAGAGAAAGACCAGAAGGAAATGGTAATGGTGTTGCAGCAGGTTTACAGCATAGCATCCCATGAGTAGATAAGATATCTAGAACATATTTTCTTTGACTAAGAGAGGTACCTGCATCTCCTCTCACAATTTCCATGCCTAAGAAAAACTTGGCTGGTCCAAGGTCTTTAATGGTGAAAGCTTCATTGAGAGAAGCTTTCAATTCAGCAATAAGTTCCAAAGATGGACTTGAGACTATCACATCATCTACATATACCAAAAGACAAATGAATGAATCCTGAGCTCCTTTAGTAAAGAGACAGGGATCATGAGGAGAAGCAGTGAACCCCAATGATGAAAGAATCCTTGTGAACTCAGCATTCCATTCACGAGAAGCTTGTTTAAGGCCATAGAGACTCTTGACCAATTTGTAGACTTGTCCTTTCTCAACTCCTGGCAATCCTGGTGGTGGTACCATATATATATCATCCCTTAAGTAACCATGCAAGAAAGCATTGTTTACATCTAATTGATGTAAAGGCCAACCAAGGGTGGTAACAACTGCAATAAATACTTTAACAGTCACAAGATTTGCCACTGGGGAAAACACTTCATGATAATCTATTCCAGACTCCTGTGTGTACCCCTTGGCAACCAAACGTGCCTTATACCTTTCCACACTCCCATCAGCATTTACTTTTGTCTTGAAAACCCACTTACATCCAATTGGTTTCTTTCATTTAGGTAGATCAGTGAGGATCCAAGTCTCATTAGCTTTGAGAGCTTCAAGTTCAAGGTTTATAGCCTTTACCCAGTCTGGATGCAAGCAAGCCTCTCTAAAAGACTTTGGTTCTGTTATCATGGTGAGGTTGAATAGGTAAGATATGTATGGCTTGGTAAATGATGAGCTGAGACAAGTTGCATACCAGAGTGTTCATTAATAGGAACTTGCAATATCTCCTCGATCTGACGAACTTTCAGACCAGACTCAGGATCCAGCTTGTTCCCAGCCTCTTGCTCCTTAGATCTCTTCCTTTCCTCTTCATCATTGTTGAAGTTCTCACCATCATCAGAATCGTCTTTCGCCATAGATCACGAATATAGAATAAAGATAAAACTTGACGAGAGATTTATGATCCAAACCTGGCTCTAGATACCATGGATTTTAACAATAACATATTGTGTTGTTGTAGTACACTAACATTATATTTGTCTGCTCTTAGTGTGTGCATGTTTACGTTTCGTTTCGCTGCTCTTATTAAATATTCGTAACTCGCGATGTCGCGCATCGCGCGTGGGCGAGTACTAGTTGTATATAGGGGTGAAAACGGATCGGATATTTCCCGACCGATCCGGAACCGGATCCGGTCGGTATCGAATTCGGTATAAAAAATCAGTATCCGGTCGGATACGGATTCGGATACGGATAGTTGAATTCGGATATCGGATCGGATTCGGATTACATAGTATCCGACCGTATCCGAAATTTACCGTATTTTTTCGGATAGTAACCGGATTCCAAATTCGGATATCCGAAAAATTCTATATATTTTTTTTATACATATAATATTAGTTATTTATTTACTTGAATGAATAATTATTTTAAGAAATCAAAATACAATAATACATTATTAGTTTATTACGAGCAAGAAACCAGTTCAGCGGCTTCAGCCTTCTCCGGGTTCTCCCTTCTCTTCACTATTTCGTCCCAGCCCGCCGTTGCAAATGGATGAAGCTGAAGACCCACCGTCGCCGTCGATCAACCTTGCCGTCGATGAGGTGCCCGGCGCCGAAAACTTTGAGAGCCCCCTAAATCTCGAAATTAGGTTAGTAGCAAATTTGGGTATTTTTTTCGTAGTATAGATATAGAGGCAGAGAGCATCTTTGACTGCTTCGTTACCGATTTTCTTGTATTCTAGTCCTGTTTGAGGTGATATTTGTTAGTATATCAACATTTGTAGCTGAGTTGTTGTGTTCTTGTAGAATTTATGTGTTATGTGCTTCTGTGCGTATGTGGGCTAACATCTGCAAGTTTTGACTCGTTCTAGCTCCCCTCTTGTTACCATCGGGTTTATTTTATTCCATTTCCAAGAATTTTCTCCTCAGATGAGTTTTGTTTGCATCTTAAGTTTCAGTGTTCTTGGAATGAGATCTGAAGTTTTTCTGCACTACTTAACTCTTTTTTAGAGCTTGTGAGTGTATATACTAGGCTTTACTGCAGCATATCTTCTGTATCAATACCTTTGAATATACAGAACAGTCGATGTTATTTTCAAAATTGGTTGGATTTGCTTGGTGAAATGGTAGAAATTTCTGGGCGGTTTAATTTGTGAAAAAATCATGGATAGAGATCCACAGTACCAAGTTGATCCTAAACTTGTCAGAACATGGGACTCTGTCATAAGAAGCCTCCCAGTTATTCAAATATGGTGAAGGATAGATTGTGGCTTGATCCATAGTAGTAGTATTATGTAGCACGTTTCTTCCTAAGCTATAAAACTATTGTTTAAAACTATAGAATTATATTTGTTATACTACTTCATTAATTACTTTACACACACACTTTCGAATGTGAATGCGATCTTATACATCAATTTATGCGATCTTATACATCAATTTATGTTCATCAATTTATAGATCCGTTTCGTAGTCGTTTGGATCCTGATATGGTAGAAGCTCTAGTTTGTTCTAAGGATTGGATAGCTGCATCCCGAAAAGGTTATTTTCTTAACTTCTTTTCATTTTATATAATAATTATATATCTATAATCCTCTTATTCGTTTTTCTTATAAAATTGCAGGTTCTCAAAAAAATATCGAATCTATTTTCGTTGATCTTGAGGCTTTGGGAACACTTGCTGCAAATATGGTGGATGAGGTTTATCTTACTTCTTAAATTATAAGTGGTTTTAAGTTAGTTGCATACTTGAAATGAAATACTAACTGTTTATACCAAAAAAAAAAAATGTAGGTGGAAGAAGAAATGGACAGTGATGAGGATTGATGAGTCTCATCTTGCATCTTTTGTCTATTGTCTCGTTTTACAAGGTTTAGATTGTTTTCTTTCTTTTAGTATATTGTCTTGCTCATTTCCGAAGACTTTATTCCTTCTCGTTTTCTCTTCTATGAAGTGGATTTCTTCTTACTCTTTAGTTACATTGACATTGAAGTGGCTAACACATTCATTCGATCTTTTTGCCACAGCTTGTTCGTGTAGCAATGTAGCTGATGGACGAAATATTCTCCTTGACCTTGAGGTTGTTTCAGTACTAATCTATTGATGATGATTTCTTTTTATGATGTCTGTTATGAAGACTTTTGTGATATTCGTATAGACCTTGTGCCTTTGAAAGTAGTTTCTTTTTATAATATTTTGTTGCTTAAAATTTTTATTAGGTTGAATGGTGTTCTTACAAACAAGCAAGTTATCATTTTATTCAAGATTTCAACCTTTTATTATTGCGGATTTTTTTTTTTTTAAAAAATGTGTTTCAACCACATCTTGATGTCTTTCGTATTTAAATGTAATATCCGATCATATTTATCCGAATCCGGTTCGAATTCGACCGTATCCGCCCCGTATTCATATTACCGAATAATCCGAATTCGTATCCGAATCCGGCTATTCCGTATCCGACTCCGGATTCGAGAAAATAATATGGTATAGGATATGGTATGAGCAATATCCGTCCGTATCCGATCCGTTTTCACACCTAGTTGTATATTAAATCCATTTATCTGAAATTAATATGTTGACTTTATTTTTTGAGATAATCGAGATATTGACTTTTATTTCAAAAATATATGTATAATCTCTATTTATCACTTTATTATATTAAGGATCATTTTCTAAAATTACAATAAATAAAAATTATTTTTGTCTTTCGTAAATAAATGATACTAACCTTAGCCATTTCTTTATATTCAGATATGTATACTATTAATGAGTTTTGTGCACGGTCACATGACCGATTGACTCGTGATTGTGTATGGTCGTAACACTTGTGGCCGTGTGGGCGTAGTCGTAAAAACCGATCATGTGTTATAGTCGTGACACGTGATCGTGTCGCGATCGTGGTTGTGATTGTTGTGGCACCCGATTATGAGTCGTAAAAATCGATCATGTGTTATAGTCGTGACACGTGATCGCGCGATCGTGGTTGTGGTTGTCGTGGCACCCGATTATGAGCCGTGGCTGTGATTCAAAACATGACTGTGTATCGTGTTCATATCATATAATTCATGCGACGACTAACTTGTAACTGTCACGATCGTGATGCACATGGTCGTGTGTAGTCGCAATCGTAACGGGTAATTCTAAACACAACCCACAAATTACTCTTCATAGCCACTGCAATTAAAATTAAAAAATATATAAATGTAAATTATCTGTTTTACCCTTTGTAGGTTGTAGCCACCTATTCATCTTCAAGTTATAGCTCCCAAAAATACTGCAAATGTTAGACTGTCGATCTACCAGAAATCTAGTCCTACTCCCCATTTTTGCCGACCGCGTCGAACTTCTTTATTGTTAGTTAAAATCAAATTCTACTTATTCATTGAGTTATATTCAGACGAAATATCACCATTTCTCTACCGAACTGAACACGTATTTTACAATCTATAAACTCTGATATTTTTCTAATTTAATTCCGGTTTATCTCTGATGTCGAAGAATTACTCGATGGTGAAGTCATCTTCTTTCTTAAAAGGATGGGATAGCCCAACATTCTTGTTCTATTCGAGTTCATAGGAATTATTGGATCGAATTCCAAAAATCATGATTTGGGGGCTATGGATAGTTTTGATAATTTCAAAATGGAACGGTGAATTTTGGTTTATGAAGGTTAAGATTTGCTGGAATTTTTTTGGGCTATGGCGTAACTTAACGTAGGGATGATATGGATATGTAGTACATTAACATATGATAATTAATATTTAAAAATTATAATGGCTATGAAGAGTAATTCATGGGTTACGTATAGAATTACCCAATCGTAACACATGAGTCATGATCATGTATTGTAGTTGTGAGAGGTTAAATAAAGTTGTTGGATTTCATAAGAGATCGAAATCAGGTTCACTCATTAAAGAGAGGAGCCAGGTGCGCTAAGTCACCTGGTTAGAATTGTCCATTATTTTAATGTATGAAAAAGTTTAGTCTCAACTCGACCCAAGTTCATTATGGACCGGCTTAGGTCCAGTCTGGTTCAAAAGATAGTGCCGGCTAGGTTGAGTTGTCCTCAAGTGATATTCATTCCCTTATTGGGCTTTTCTCAAGCATAAGCCCAAGCCCGTTTTTTCATTTGCAGTTTGCAATACTACATGGACCTCAAGTGATATTCATTCCAGTGTTTTAAAAACCGAACCGAACCGTCGGTTGAACCCGGTTGAACCATGAACCGCCGCAATTCTGGTTCACGGTTTTTCCCGGTTATTTTCGGTTTTGACCGATTAAATCACGGTTCAACCGATCAAACCATGAACCGAAGGCCTCGCCGGTTCGACCTCCGGTTCGGTTTTTAAAACATTGATTCATTCTATCTAAAAGCCCGATCGAGGCCCGTCTTAGGGCCCCGGTCGGGCTTGTCTCCAAAAGTACGATGGGTAGGGTTGCAAACGAGCCGAGCTACTCGGGACTTATTCGGTGCTCGATTCGGTAAAAGCTCGTTCGAGCTCGAACTCGTTAACAAACGAGCCGAGCTTCGAGCCCGAATTCGAGCTCGGTTAACTTAACGAGCCGAACCCGAGCAGTAAGGTGTTCGGCTCGTTTTGCTCGCGAACGTGTTCGGCTCGTATGTTAATCGAACATGTTCGCGAGCCTGCTCGCGAACTCTTAATCGAACCTCTAATCGAGCCTGTAAACGAGCTTTAGCATTTATGTGTAAAAAATTGTAGGTAAGCGAATTTGAATTATTGTCAAATGTTAATGAGTTAAAATTAATTTCAAATTACAACCAAAACTAATTATGGACTATACCATAATTAAAATTAAAAAAATATGTATATATGCTTTGTTCTTTTTGGATTATATTTTGTGTTTTGGATGAATTTCATTAGGTGGATTTTTATTTGATGAAATTCATTTTAATTTAAGTTCATTTGAAGTTTTAAAAGAAAAATTAAATACGTTTATATCATGTTTTTTAAACGAGTTCGGAATCGAGCTTTTCATGAGCCAAATTCGAGCTCAAATCCGAACCGGGCACGAGCCGAACTCGAGCCGAATTCGAGCTCAAAAATTTTAACCCGAGCCGAGCTCGAGCCCGGATTTAAAGCTCGAATCGAACTCGAACCCGAGCCCGAGCCTGTCAAATACTAAACGAGCCGAACCCGAGCAGACCAATACTCGATCAGGTTCGGCTCGTTTGCAGCCCTAACGATGGGCAACATTTTAAATTTGTTGGCCACCACTATTGCTTTGTTCTTTAAATTTGTGACCGGACCGATACCAGGTCCGGTTCCCGGTTGGACCGGCTGGTCCGGTCCGAGTTTTAAAACATTGCTTAGATGTCACACATAAAGAACAAAACAATAGTGGTGGCCAACAAATTTAAAATGTTGCCCATCGTACTTTTGGAGACAAGCCCGACCGGGGCCCTAAGACGGGCCTCGATCGGGCTTTTAGATAGAATGAATCAATGACCTTCGGTTCGGTTTTTAAAACATTGATTCATTCTATCTAAAAGCCCGATCGAGGCCCGTCTTAGGGCCCCGGTCGGGCTTGTCTCCAAAAGTACGATGGGCAACATTTTAAATTTGTTGGCCACCACTATTGCTTTGTTCTTTATGTGTGACATCTAAGCAATGTTTTAAAACTCGGACCGGACCAGCCGGTCCAACCGGGAACCGGACCTGGTATTGGTCCGGTCACAGCTCAAACTCGGCAGAAGCAGAGACCCGGGGGGTTTTGAAAACCGGTCTGGTCAAATTTTTGACAAAATTTTTAATATTCTTATGGAGATTTGAACCCATAATCTCCTATTTACATTCCCATGTTTTTTCCATCCCACCACTTTTACTACATTGTATTATTTTGATTAACTTTATTTAAAGATATAAATTATTTTGATAGAAAAAAATATATATCCTACAAGTACTTATCACAACAAATAAGTTAAATATATTTTATATTTATATAATTTTAGTAAGAAAGTAGTATTAAATCTTATTTAAAGTATTTTTATCGAAAATAAAATACATTAATTAACTACTACTATTTATTATTTAAAGCTTTAACTAGTAAATTAAACATAAGCTAAGATATTATATTTTTTAGTGGAAAAATATTCTTGTGTATATTTTATGAATTTCTATTAATACTAAAGCTATGAAATTAGTAAAAAAAAATTGATTATAATATATTTATATTTATTTATTATTTAATTAATGAACGGTTCAACCCCCGGTTCAACCGGTTCGACCAATTAACCCGTGACCCGGAGGTCTCGCCGGGTCGACCTCCGGGCCGGGTTTTAAAACATTGCATCTAAGGGACTTTTTCTTTAATACTCTTTTTTTGTGCATCCAGTTTGTCACGTTACTTGAATATACGTTAAGTATTAAATATCTAAATCGTCAAATTGAGCATAATGAATGGGGTATTTATTTCAAAAACCCATACCTTCGATTACTATAATTCGCGATGCTCAACTAGGTAAAGGTTTGAGTCAATTGTACTTTGAGGTAATTATTTGGATTCGAATGCCAGTCAAATTTGAAACATACACTACATTTTTGTGTAAGTTCTTAAGTTAGTAGAAAATTTAAAGCCGTGTTATGATGGAATCGAACCTAAAACCTTGATCTTAAAACATTAACGATCCTACCGTTCAACTTATATACAAATCCAACTTTTATTCTTCAATTGGGGAAACGTATTGTGCTATCTTAAATTCTTAATTCTTGTGTTGCCTTTCAAGTTTTCATTTTTTTGCAAACATATCTTAATATATTTTGAGCACATGTCCAAGATGACTTTAGCACGTGTGATTTAAATCACCTGCCTAATTAAGCTCAACCGAATGGGAATGCTTCGTAGATGGTGATAAATATACATCACTTGAGTTAGGTTCTTATTTCTTATAACACGTAATCTCAACTAGTAAATAAAAAGAGCAAAATAGATGAGTACGAAGGGCCTCGATGAAACCCTGCACATAGGGGAAAATGCTTACCAAGGAAACCCCGACGACTTCTTATTTAGACTAAAGGGTTTAACTATATTTATAATCAATCTCGAAACACAGAATCCAGTTCGGTCCATACGATCAGAGATAACTTCAAATACTGCCCACCAGTGGCAGAGCTAGCCTTGTGGCAGTGGGGTCAAGTGACCCCACTGGAATTTGAAAAAAAAGTTAAAGGTATTTTAGTAATTTCATAATTTATTATTAAAATTTAGTAATATTTCTAAAATTTCATCAAATTTACCCCCTAATTCTAAAGAAATCCGTGAAAAGGACAGCACACTCTCAGTCTCATAGTTCAATTGTTGTCGTCCCCTTCCCATCATTGTTAATCAATCGACGGAGTCTTCACCGTCACTTAGGAAATAAGCCTCCAGCACGCCTTCCGAAGCACTCGGACCAAGCTAGCGCTCGACGGTGACCCCCATACGTCGAAAGTCTGGCTCCGCCCCTGCTGCCCACAGTCGAAGTAACAGACCTACAACTATGAACACATCGTAAAACAACTATTTCACGCTTAAAACGAGAGATAAAAACCTTTGCGCATCAAGAAACGAAACAATTAACAGTTTAACACGTGATTATACAATCGAAAGAATATCTCCCTACACAACGTGACCAAATTCCAACGAGAGATATTTCCTCCCTTGCAAGATCATCAATTTAGGTGGATGGGCCAAACTTGAGCAAAAATTGTGCACATGAAGTTGCCTCCCATGCAAAAAACGTTTTATTACTAAAAACGAACGCCTTCGCCATGTGGCGCGGTAAAGCTAAGCACGTTACAGCGCTTTTTCCATCTCTACGGAAAAGCGTGTCACGTGACGCGGCACGTGCGCCGGGGTATCTTATGCAAATTCAGAGCGTTACACGTGGACCAATGAGGGAGCAGTTTTAGATGGAGCTCCCACGGCCACTACTTCCCCCTTGCTCTGGGCCCCACTCCCTTCTCAGCCACAAACACAAATGCACCCGTTTTCTCCGCTCTCCCCAAATTGCCCCTGGCGCCTTTTCAAAATGCTACTTGTAATTTTGCATCAATAATACTTTTATTAAAAGCGATTATATATTTATTAATTATCTTAGAAAAAAAATATTTTTTGAATTTTGATGAAACAAATGAAATTATATTAGAAAAATTAATGGTGTAATTACAATAATTCAAAGATTATGTAATATACTACCTCCACCTCATTAAATTAGCAACATTTACCATTTTGGTTCATCCCATTTATTAGACACATTTCCTAAAATGGTAAAAAATACTTAGTTGTAATTAACTCTCTCTCATCATAATTAATTATAGCCACACATTATTTCTTTCTTGGTACTAGTGTCATTTTGAAATATTGCTTATTTAGTGAAATAGAGGTAGTAAGTTCTATCAATTATCATTTCTACTTGATGAATATATCAACTTGAATTAAAAAAAATAAGTGGGGTGGTTAAGAATAAAATATAAAATTTATGTGTTTATATTTAGAATTATAATACTTTACTTTACAGAAGCTCAGTACTGTCATATGTTTTTTGTGGAAAAAAAGAAAATAAATTGTACCATTTTTTCATTTATATTTAAAAAAAAAAAAAAAAAAAACTAGATTTCATAACTTAAATTTTAATTCAAACTTTTAAAAATTTCCATTTTTTTTCAACCTTTTAGTGAAAAATTAGTCTAGTGTTATTTATAATCTAATTAAATTATCTATAGTCTAAGTTGCAAAAAAATAAAAAATAATTTTAATAAAAATATTAAAATGCATGCTTTAGTTGCATTTCTGGCACCAAAAATGAGATTAGATAAGCACAGGCAATATGGTAATTTATTGGGGGATGAGGGGCAAAAATGTCCATTTGGGGAAGAACAGAAAACCATAAATAGGCACCTCTGTTATCTTGTTCCAGTTCTAAAGGTTACTGTTAAGGCTTTCCTCCATTGATAAGATTCTGCCTCCGTTCTCACCTCCTTCCTTCAACGACTTTCAACACCTCACAAATCAACAAACGGTAAACCTTTGTTTCCTTCACTGTGTTCAGATGCGCTTATTTCTCGAATTTTGTGTGGTTTTTTTGTTAATTATTCACGGATGTCGGTAGCATTTTTCCAGAGAGAAATCTCGATTTTGATCTCTGATTAGTTCCTCTGTTTCGAGTTACGAGGTTTTGTGAATGAATAACTGAAGATTTTGTGTGTGTTTTTTGCGTCGACTTCGATTGACTGGGTTTTGAGCTGAATTCTGTTGCAATTATGTGATTGCTGTGCTGGAAGAATTCGTGCTTTGTGGATTGTTTGTGTTTTCAGCTGTTTACTGAACTTTGTTGGTTGGGTTTAGGTTTTCTCTGTCCTTGTTTAGATATTACCTCCCAGATTTAGGCACTTTCTTGTCTAATCGGGTTGAGTTTCTCGAAATCGCTTGGAGTAACGGAAATTAAGTTGTAATTTAGGATAGAAATGGACTCATGAACTAGGAGGTTTGATGTATTTCTTTGCTTCATTATTTTGCTTTTGCAAATCAAAGTAAGAGAGGACGAACAGTTATCTAGACGATGTTTTCGTTCCTGTTTCGGTTATTCTCATACTGTATGCTCTTTTCTGACATCTTTGTTTTGTGTAATCAGGCCATGGAGTGGTACTTTGGGAGTACTGAGGAAGATGTCACGGTTCCGAAACACGAGATTTTTGAAGGGCTTCCGTCATCTGACAATTGGTCTTCATGGCTTAACATAGTTGGGAACTACAACTCCCAAAAGAAACTCAATGCATCGGAGGTTGAAGAACTCTTTAGTGAGCCGATGTTCTCTAAGAGCGGTTCTCACCAACAGAGTGCTTCCCAAGCTTCGGATTATCATCTCAATGATCTTCCCAAAATCGAAGAGGCGGATGACATTTTCTTGTACTAGCGTACTACTTTCATATCTTCAGATACTTGCTTTTAGTTGTGCATGTTTCAGAGGGCTAAAATTCTTGGTTTCCTTCATGGCTATTGCAGTGATTCGCTTTTCAAAGGAGATGCCAGTGAGTTTGAGGGATCTGAGAGTTCAGCACAAACTTCAAACTGGAATGATGTGATGGCAATTGATTACGGTAATGATATTCGAGACAGTTCGAATGACGTCTCAAGCCGCAGTTTTCCATGTCAACAGGTCAGCATTATGTTAACACCCGCGGAGCGTCTATTGTGCTTAGTATGTAAAATTAGTATGTTTGGTTTTACTGATCGGTCGGAGTAACTAACTGTTCTTGGCTTGTGGTTTTCCAGGATATGGAAGCTGAAATCTGCATGTTCGAAGAACAATCTGATTTATCTGACAATATCAGTGAGTACATATCCATGGACGAACCCGTGTTACAGGAGCTACAGAATTTGACTCATCAGGTATCCAACTGAGATCCTTATGGAAGTTTTATACTGCACTTTTACTAGTTAAAGAAGCTGACCATTTTCATTGTTATTATGTGGAATCTATAGCTGACCGACACAACCAGAGCCTGCTTTCGTGATTCTTTGTACCGCCTAGCAGAGAACTCCAGACATCAGACTAAATGTAGTCAGATTGGAAAAGAAGACATGGAAAGCTGCAAACCAATCTCTAGAGTTGGACAATCTGGGTAAATACTCTACAATATATTATTATTTACATTTCCACGTTGTTCAATCATGTCACCTTGCTAAAAAGAGATTTAAGTGAAAGTCATAGCCTTTGATCACGTGCGGGTAATTGCAGATTCTGATACATTCCAGCACAGAACTTTGAATCCATTATGATGAATTTTTCTTCGCTGGATTCAGTTCATGCTGTTGCTGTCTGCGAATAGTTTGCTTACTTGACGTATCGTAGACTATATAGATTCGAACTTTTTAGTTTGTGGTTTGTAGTATATCACTTGAAGAATCAAAAACTAAGGTGAGAAAACAAGAAAATAAACCCTTTTTAGATCTTACTTTCTTTGTAATGTTGAGAAACACAACTTGTTCAGCTTTCGACGATTTTGGATCTGCTTTCGATTAATTATCATCTCACATAGTTTACATTTGATACCACATCTGTCCAGCCTAAGTATACCTGATACTGAACACATCATCTACCTTTACATTCAGGTCGCAGGAATCCCAAAGTTCGGATTCGGACACAAAGTCAATCGACAGAACAATTGCTACCATGCTGTTCACTACGATGGACTTGTGCAATTCAGCTTCTCCAACAACCTCCGGCTTTGACGGAGAAAGAGAATACCAGACGAACTCCCGTTGGTACCATCCACGCAACTCCCCTGCTCTGCCTCTTTCCGCCCTCCCTGTTGGCGACGCCGAGGTCCCCACATTTGATTCAATGATGAACCAACCATTGCCGCGATCAACTCAAATCTCCTTCGCAACAACTCCCCTCAAAGGGTCTTGAGCTAGAGAGGTGTAGCTCGACTCATCTCGGTTAGATAAGGGAATAGGTATTTCTTACTTATTTCGTGCTTGTTTATATGTACGATCGCAGTTTCTATTGACGGAGAGTGGTGATGATGAAAGATACAGTTTTGTACTTTGTGTATATGTAAATTAGATGTAACGTTTGGTTTTTGCCCAAGTTTCTCTTTATTTATTCGTGCGTATATACACAGATTCTGAGATTTTACTATAATGAACTAAAACAGAAACACCCATTGCCATTCCGAAATCGAGAACCGCCTTCCTTCCTGCTGCGATGGCAGAATTCGACGGCGGCAGCAGGGCGGGGGATTCGGGCTCGTGTTGTTGTTACTACTTCTAGAATCTTCTAGAACAGCAAATACTCCGTCACTGGCGTCACACGATCGATAAGTTGCATCGGTTACTTCTTTCACGTTATGTTAACTCCGGAGTATCTGAACTCTTGAGAATGGAAGAGTATTGGGAGGTCAAACCGAGTACATCTCTGACGGCGAAGCTGTATTTCTCCGACCAAGCGAGGAAGTCGGTTCCGGTGCCGGAGTTCCATTCGCTTTCGTCGCCGACGGTGTACACTTCACAAGTACCAATATCAAGAAGAGAATGTGTTTCTTGTTTTCGTTGACGATGAATTTTAGTTGGCTTTTGTTCAAGTTGGAAGGTTTCTTGAGAATTAAATAACTATACATCTACAACTTCAATTAAGAAAAAATTAATTATATAAATCTTTTGTTGGAAGATTTTTCAACACTCACCCCGTCCTGAATAAATTGTATTGTTTCATTTTAACACGGAAGTAAGAGTTGATTCTATCCATTTTAAGAAATAAGTCAATTAAAAAGGGACGTCTCAATCAAGAAAGGAAGTCAAGTGATATGGGCCGGAAGGGAAAGGATTGCTTTTTAATCCAAATTGAGGGATTATTATCCAACATTAATAGTCTTAAAAACTTTAGTTTGAAGATTAACATTTGATGAGGTAAGTGTTTGTGATATTATTCAATATAATGAACTTTATTATAGGAGAGTAGGTGATATTTGACATTAAATAATAGAGGGATTTGTGCAAAGATTAGAGTGAAAGTGTGTGGTTTGAAAGCAAGGGCAACTCCCTTTCCTTTCCCAAAGGACTCCACATATTTATTTTTAAATCTTTTAATTTATAGTGAAAAATAAGGAAATTTATGCTTGGTTCCGGGAAACTTACCATGGAACTGTCATTCTCATTCCTTTTGGCAATACTCGACAAGTGGATTTTGAAATGTTTCTCTTTATCTTACGGATGAGCAACGTTCCGCTGCTTACTGTGGACACGAGACTTAATATGTTTTTCGTTGGTGTGATAATAATATATACAGTATTAAAATAATTATTTTAATCAATAAAAGGACAAATATATGCTTTATCAAGAAAATTTAAATCATGGCTAACAATAGGTATTGGAATTCGAGCATTTTTAATATTTTTCCGTTTCACTCCATTTGATCTACATGTTGAATATATGTGAGTTTTTAAAATTAACATATCCCTCTCTTCTTACTTAATTAATTCACTAGCCTCCATATATTCAGTATGATGGATTAATTAAGTGAGACGGAAGGAATAATATGACAAATGGAGTGAAACAGAGCTAAAATAAATAATACTTTTTCAATTGTTTTCATCACATCTCATATCAAATTAAAGCAATATTGCATTGTTTCAAATGATGCATGCGTTCATGTTGGCGGCGGCGGCGGCGAATGGTGGTGGTGGTGGTGTGGTGGTGGTGTTCGACGACGGTGAGAGGGAGGTTGTTTTGTAGGTTGCGTGAGTAGTTGAGTCATGTGGAAAGATAATGAAAATGGAGTTTGTTATAAATTTTATGAATTTTTTGGGTTCATGCAAAACGTCTTTGCCCCTAATTTTAGGATTAATAATTTAACACGATCTTCTATAAGTATGAATTAGGTCTACTTGTTATTATCTCAAATAAATAAATATAACTAAGTTTATATGCTAATTTGGAGTTAGATTGAGCTTCCGATAAAGAGAAGCCTGAAATAAAATCGCATATTGGTCTGACTCGATCCGTAGATTTCTTTTTTCATAAAATAATTTGATATGAAATATAAAATTTGTATCACGAAAGGTTCAAGCTATGAACTCTGGCCACGAAAGACCGGTACACACACCCGATGTGCAATATTTGTCTCACGTGGCCACATCTCGTTCGTATTAGCTTTCTTTTTTTTAATTCTTTTTTTTTAAATTTTATAATGGGAGGTGAGAGATTTGACTGACTTACAAGATCTAATTAGCAAAAATTAAATGGCAAAAAAAGGGGAAAAATCAGCTCTAATTATATTTAATCTTTAAATCTATAATTGTTTGATCTAATTATTCTTGTAACCAACCCTTTAACAAAGCTAATTAACCTTCATGCATGCTTCATTCTTCACCTACCTTTATTTATAACTAGCCTCTCTCTCTCACAACTATAATTTTGATTCAAAAATCACAAACTGAGGTAAAATCACCATATCCTTCTCAAAATTCTGCTGATACAAAAATCTTGAAAAAAAATACGATGCCTCAAAATTACACTAACCTCATAATTTTAGCCATTTTCCCTCGTTCATTTTAATTCTAATTATTAGGGTTTTACAGTGTTAGGAGTTTGTGGTGAAGAGGAGGAACAAGAACAAAATGATGGTTCAGAGCTTCATAGAGAGGCTTAGGCCTCTAGTGTGGATGAAGGGATGGGATTACATAGTTCTGTGGAAGCTAAGCGACGATCACCGGTCGATTGAGTTGATGGATTGTTGCTGTGGCGGGGCGGAGAACGTGGAGGATCTCGGGTTCGAGGGCTGTTCTTCGACTCTCCGGTGTAGGGATGTGATGTTCCCACATCAAAGGGTCAAGTCTTGTGATTTACTTGACTTGGTGCCTTCATCTATGGTGCTTGATTCAGGGTAACCTTCATCCTCTTCTTTCACGGTGAATCTATACCGATATATTATATAAAAGCAAAGTACGAAGTACGATTTTCTATCTCAATTTACAATCAGTTTCTTACCCAATGTACAAGTTTCATTTAACAATCACAACTCAAATGAATTTATTTAGAATATTTCTTTATGAAATGAATTTGTCACACATCGTGCGGGCTAACGTTCTAGTTTCCATCACGATAACTTAATCGAGTCGTGACATGGCAGAGTTCATGCCCAAGCCTTGTGCTCAAACCAACCTAGCTGGCTCAACTACTCACACACCTCAGATTCAACTCTCTCACAAGTACGCCACGTTCGAATTTTTCAAAATTTTCCCGCCTTCTTTTTTCCCTTCCCTATACGTTACATCGGGTTTTCGTCTCTAGGAAGCCGTCGGGACTCGTGTTCTGATCCCGTTAACCATCGGATTAGTCGAGCTGTTCGCAACCAAACAGGTGAGAAAAGAAATCACTTGATTGATCAAATCAATGCTGGTTCTAGCTAGTAATTCGGTTTGGTTCGGTTCGATTGTACTTTTAATATTCTAAATTAAATAATTCGATTCATCGTTCGGTTCGTTTTAGTCTAAAACCGAACCAAATAACCGAATGCTCACCCCTAATCCTGACCTAATTAGGTGCCTGAGGATGAAGAGGTGATGGATTTGATAAGAATTCAGAGCAACATTTTTGTTGAAAACCAAACAATGCAAAAGGATGAAATGAGCCTTTTCCAACAGCAGCAGAGGTTGGATCAGTTGCCTAATGACATCACAGCTGAGAGGATCCATCTCTCCTCCCCTTCCAATGGGATGTTCTTGGAAGGCGGAGGCGGGGTCGGGCCCTACGACACGGCCGCCGGCATCTTCGCCCCGTCGTCGATGGAGAGTGCCTTCCAAGAGATGAGCAATGCATCAAGAGGGAGCAGCAGGTGGATGGAGGATGATCAGATGATGCATGAGGACTCCTTTGCTTGTGACGACTCCGATCCCAACGAGGAGGACGACGACCCGAGGAGCAGGCGGAGGAACGGGAAGGGGCCTCAGTCGAAGAATCTGCAAGCCGAGAGGAACCGGAGGAAGAAGCTCAACGATCGGCTCTACGCCCTCCGTGCATTAGTCCCCAACATCTCTAAGGTAAAACCAACTCTGTTTAATTAGTCCTTATTTGTATTGTATGGTTCTTGAATGTGTGCTTGTGTGGTGAAGCTGGACAGAGCCTCGATCCTCGGGGACGCGATCGAGTACGTGAAGGAGCTGCAGAAGACGGCAGACGAGCTCAAGCTCGAGCTCGAGCAGCCTTCGGACGACGAGGAGAGTGCAAGAAAAGCAGCATCAGAAGGAAACGAGAACAACATTGTACAACCGCCTACCGTCGTCCATCCCAACGGGACGAAACGCGGGCCTAAGCGAGAATCGGAGAATTTCGGAAACGGCTACCACAGAGGCTCCTCCTCTTGCAACAACAACATGAACATCTCCAAACAGAACCATGAGAATGAGTTAAGAAAGGAGAAAGTGCAGCAAATGGAGGTATGTATAAAATATGTTGCACAAGTTATTTATTTATTTCAATCTTATATTCATAATTAGATTAAATAATTTTTGTAGCCTCAAGTGGAAGTGTACCAAGTGGATGGGAATGAGTTCTTTGTGAAGGTATTTTGTGAGTATAAATTTGGAGGGTTTGTGAGAATAATGGAGGCTTTGAATGCTTTGGGACTTGAAGTAGTTAATGTTAACACAACTAGGCACACTTGCTTGGCTTCAAGCATCTTCAAAGTTGAGGTAATTCAATCTCTTAATCATCTGTTCTGTCCGTCCCTCGTAAGAGGATACGCTTTCATTTTTGGTACGTCCCCAACAAAAGGATACGTTTCTTTATTGGGTAAAAAATTGTCTGTCAAAAAGAAACGTTTCGATTTACGAGGGACGGAGGGAATAATTAACTAATTCTTCAAAGAAGAAAAGAATAACCCTAATAACCATACTCTCTCTCTCTCTCTCTCTCTAGAGGAAGAATGATGAGAATGTGGGAGCTGATGATGTGAAGGAGTCATTGCTGGAGTTGACAAGGAATCCTTTAGGGGTTTGGGCAATGAATGGGAGTGGAGGTGAAGGTGAAGGTGAAGGTGAAGAACCAGAGTCCAAAAATGAGATGGAAAATGATTATGGTATGAATCAACATCATAGCTTTCACCATTATCAACACTAGAGTTTGAGTATTGATTGTTCTTCTTTCTTGTTTGAGTACACTCTTTTAGTCTAAACACACAACACACACACACATAAAATGTATTTGAATAAATGGGATTATTGGATTGGTGCAAGTTTAGGGGAATTGTATAATTTTTAATTTCTTTTTTTATATGTTGAAATAGTACTCCACCTATTAACGTAATAGTACTACTCCCTCCGTTCTTCATGAACAGTTTGGTTTTTCGCTGATTCCGAGGCTTTGTAATGATGAATTTTAAAACAATCTTTTGACATATAGTTTTTTTTTTTTTTTTTTTTTTTTTTTTTTTTTTTTTTTAATTCATAGTGCCCCCACAAAAAAAAATTATATATCGAAAATTTATTTTAAAATCTATCGTTACAAAATTGTAGAAAAAAGTCAATAAGTCAAAATATTTAAGAATCGGTGGACGGAGTGAGTATGATTTACGAAAACAAACTACGAAGTAATAGTTTTCGTACTACGATCTATGAAAATACTAGTACTATTAATTTCTCTTTTGTGGAATAGCAAGTGCTCTATTCTTTACAAATTTGTATACTAATTAATTAATTGCTACACCTAGCCTAGAAATTGAAGGCCAAAGGTGGAGTAGTGGTCACTATACGATTTGGATTATGAAAGTATTTGTACAAAAAGCTTGTGAACATTTTTTTTTTTTTCTGTAAATACTAATAAATGAAAAAAAAAAAGAGAATAAATCGAGTTTCGATTTTTTGTAATTTGTAAAATTAACGATATGAATAACAATATTTAGGGTATTAAAATTAAACCAAATGGATAAAATTTAAAAAAATTAATATTAATATTAGCGTCGACTAAACAAGATCGGTGCTCCTGACCGATCCAAAGTCAATTGAGCAATCACTCTCAATTATTAATAATATTGTGAACTAAAAATATTCAAATAAACTTGTATGTAGAGCTAAGAGTTATTCTTGATAATTGCTCCCTCAAAGGCCGAATTATGTACACTTTTATCTCTTTCTTTTTAATTTAATACTAGTACTCGCCCACGCGCGATGCGCGACACCGCGAGTTACGAATATTTAATAAGAGCAGCGAAACGAAATGTAAACATACACACACTAAGAGCAGACAAATATAATGTTAGTGCACTACAACAACACAATATGTTATACATTTCGGAACACTTCTTTATATACAACATTTGTCGTCCCGCCTGATGCGTCAACATGAGTTACTAAATCAAAAAAACTAAATCCTACCAAAAAAAAAAAAAAATTGAATCCTAAATGAAACTGAACCTTAAAAAGAGAGACTATTTTGCAAATGTGAATAAAAAAAAAAACGTAAAGTCATGTCTTGATTTAAGTGAAAACAATAAATTATAGTTTGTTTAAGAAATTTACATATATGAACAATTAGATGACTTATAAATATTGTGTCACCAAATTACAATTGTTTGAAATATAAAATCAAAATATCAAATAATAGAAAATGAGATGAGATTTTTTTTTTTTTTTGTGATTCAAAGTATAACAATATTGGTATCTATTTGTAGAGAATTGAAAATCATAATTTATGGTATAATTTTTAATTTTTTTAAATAAATATTTATCTACATTATTTTGAAAATAAAATTTATTTTGATGTAATTATTTCAACCAATAAATATTTGCCAAGTGGCAAGGAGGAAAGAGAAGAGGGGAAAGAGAGAAGAGAAAATGACGTGTTATTTTTTTGTGTTCACACTTGACTTATACTTTTTAGTTTTAGACCCCTGAACTTTTAATTAATTACAAAATTGACCCAAATCAATTTAAAATCAATAACTGCCAAAATTGTAATCTTTTTATATAGATATAGATTACCCATACTTTTATAATGATAAGAAAAAAATACTACGTACTACCTTTGTCTCCTATTAGACCTTTTCTTTGTCATTTTTCCCGGATTGTCTCATCTAAATCAGACGAGCCTCTTTTTCTACCAACGTCACATTCGCCGAACATTTAAAAATAAACTCATTTATCCACGAATACTGCAATCACTTACGGAGGAACATTTATTAAAACTCGTACCCACATAAATGGGCATTCGGCCCACAGAAAAAGCAAAACCTTGACTTTCATTTGAACGAAATAAATGAATTTTTCTTCCACGTATTTCTCGTGCAAAACTTATTACAACGTGAAGCGATCGTTCATTTAATTCAATCCTACCCTATTACCAATTCGTCACAAAAAAATGCTATAAATAGACCACAAATCTTGAACATTGCATGAAAACACACACAGAGAGAGAAACCAATCAATTCTTCAAGAGAGAGAGAGAGAGAGAGAGATGGGCATTGCCAAAACCATAGAAAACCAACCCAACACACAATCTTCACTTGAGCAAGATGAAGTAACCCAAGAATGCCAAGAATTGCTCTCCACACTCCCAAAAGAGAGAGGTTGGAGAACATCAAAAATCTACCTATACCAAAACTTTTGGTGCCAACCAAAAGAGATAGAGGCCATCATGTCTATGCAAAAGCACTACATTGCACAAGACACCGATATAATTGTCTCCACCATCCCCAAATCCGGCACCACGTGGCTCAAGGCGCTCTGCTTCGCCATCGTGAAAAGACGCATCTACCCCCACAACCATCCCGACCACCCCTTACTCATCTCCAACTCCCACGAGCTTGTTCCTTTCCTCGAGAACAAATTGTTTGCAAACCGACGTGAACAAGACGGGGAAAGGCGCCATTGTTGACTTCGAGAACAAGAATTTGTTTAGGAAGGGAGTGGATGGAGATTGGGTGAACTACTTTAGCCCAGAAATGGTGGAGAGATTGAGCAAGATCATGGAGGAGAAGCTAGCTGGCTCTGGTTTGTCCTTCAAGATTTGATCATGGATCAAAACTCAAGATTGAATGAGTGATCATCGTCAATCATGAATTATAAATTACAATAAATTCAATGATATGAAAGGTATGTTTATCTATTATATATTGTTATTGATAAGTTTGCTCATGTAGCAACATGCATGGTGTTTAGTATTTATATATGTGTGACTAAGTAGTTTATGTTACGTGTAGTTGAATAGGTGTGATATCACTATTATGTAGTGATGGTAATTATAAAATAAAATCACTCATGAAATTTCAGAAATGAAATATTTTTCGATCATATATCATACTTTTCTTTAATATATATACAGTTTTGGTATACACGTTTAAGTTTTGGGAAGTACTTAGCTAGAAAAAGGTACAAGACAAATATTACGTGGTCGTATGTTGGCCCAGTGATGGGGTTAAGTTTTGAGGCTAAAAATCTCGTGTTCAAGTCGCACAAAAGAACAAAGCCAATCACGCAACCGAAAAAATTGTGGCAATGCCTACGATCACAACACCATGATACGACCACGATACATGATCGTATATCACAACCATGTGACAGTGCCTATGACCATGACACATGATCGTATATCACAACCATGACCAAAATACTGGAGCCGATCTCAATTATAATATCCTCTTTTCTTTTCTTTTTTTTTAATACGGTTAATTAAAATAAGTTTATTTAGAATAAAAAATAGTGTTTATTGAGGAGTACTATTAATATTGCCTTTGGGATCATCACTTATAGCACATGAAAACAATGTTAGGAAAAAAACATATACACAATTTATGTATATTTCCGATATAAGACTTATTGTTTGTACTCAGTAAACCATAATAATATTATTGGTAGCGGCTACCAACCATGCTACCTTGTATTGAATTTTCTACTTTCTCCGACAATGATTAGGTCCCCACTAATTTTGTAATTTTTTAAAAATTAAAAACGGTTGGCTATTCAATACTGAAAGTGTTTTTTAAAAAAAAAATAGTGAAAACAAAACTATATGAAAACATGTAATTTTTCACAAAAAAAAAAAAAAAACAAAAAATTGAATCGGAAGAAGACTAACAGCAGAATCCTAGAAAGACTGACAACATTCATGCACAAATAATTACTAAAAAGCTCGAGATCGAATTACTGGTTTTCGTAAATTTTCACATACCTTAATGAGAAAGGGGGCTCTTTTCTGAGTTTTAGCTGCTGCCGCTTCTTGCTCCGACAGTTCTGATGAAGCTCGTTTCGAGCATTGAAACCACAAAGACCATACCAGCTCTCCATTTATAAAGTGGAATGCTGATGGAATGGCATTGCAAAAACCACACTATCATTATCGAGCATACAATGTAGAAGTTGGCAACCGTGGAGCTTCAGATATGAGGCTAGTAAGAAGTCGAGGGAAATGGACATTTGTATCTTCGATCATTGAGGAAGGGGAGGGTGAAGATTGGAAAGATGGATCGAAGTAGTTATCGTACTCTGAATAATAGCTGGCTTTAGTAACATAACTGGCCGGCTTCAAAAACTGGGTAAAGTATGTTTATGGAAAGAAATATAATTGCAAAATAAAATCAAGTACTTACAAAATGGAAATAAGATTCATATTTCTTGACTTAATTCCATCGGATCTATGTGCCTCTGAAGCTCAGTAGCAGGTGTACACCGTGAATTCCCGTTCTCCTCCAAAGGAATAATCTTTATGATCCAGGAAACTGACTGCAACAGATTCGAAAGTCATATATATAAACTCTTTCACAGTATTTCTGATTGTTTATAATTTCCAATTCGAATGAGTTAACAGCAGCATGTATATTCTGCTGCATGGCACAATGTCTCAAGCACAGCTCTCCTCAGCAACAAGTACACCCACTGAAATTTTCCCCCTCTCTCGACTCTGGACCAAACCTTGCAGAGTTTTGACCATGCTGGGCTGGGTAGGATAACGATCAAATAAAAGATATAAACATCAGTTTCTTGCCATAAAAATATGATACGTTATCTCAATAAAATGAATGGTGGCATGTTAAGTAACTAAGCCACATACAAACTGATGCTAAATCATATATTTCTGCATTGTGGAAATATTCCGACTAAGTGAAGAAGATATGGAATATAATTTCAATAATGAATATATATATCGTAGTCTAGGCCTCGTATATGTTATATCTTGGTCCACTAGGATATCTTTAGGAGTCAATTGACTTCTCTGTTCCCACCCTCCGATTTTGCAGGATTGTCATAAGCAAAAAATGACGGAAATGGCTGCAATTCATATACATAAATTAATAGTACGTCTACTTGCATATATACCATACCTTGATAATGGTAGTGATGTTTTCCATGGAGCTAGCATAACTCCTAGATTGTTAAAGACAAGAGAATGGATGCTGTACTTGACAGCTGCATATAGGATCATGTACCTGAAAATTTGAAACACCAGAATGAATACATGATAAAATGAAAAGCCAAAGGAAAAATAGGTGAAGAAACCTTTATAAGAAACGGTGGGATTGATTATATGCTGTAATTTATTGGATACAACAGATGTTGTCAACATTAGTACACAGAAAAAGAGATAAGCAGCTGCAACATAATTAGCCAATTAACTCTCAGTAGCACATCCATACAAGAACTTGAATGATTGTATCTGAGATGACAAAAGAATAAGAATTAGACATTTCCACACTGAAACGCAGTAATTAGCAAATAATATACCTCTATCATGGTGTAAAACTGTGCCAATATTTATAAGACAAGGCAAAAAATGACTCAATATTTCTGATGTGAAAGCTTAGCTCAATTGAATACACTGATACAAAGATACCTTGTATGCTATGCAGTAAATGTCAAGAGACAAAATATCCATATATAGTTCTGCATTCATATTCTGCCCTTTACTCCCGTACTATTATGCCATCAAAATTCAGGAAGGAATATCAAATCCTTACAGTCTACCTAGCTAATCAACTTAAGTTCGGCCAACTCTTTCTTAGTTTCTTTTATTGCAATGCAAAGATGTGAGCTATGTTCTCAAGTGATGATGCTAGCCCAAGACCTTTGAATCAGAAAGCTTATCTCTTTGTTGAACTGAATGTTACAATTTTACTCAGTCAGTTGTTAGGAAATTCTCTAATGAATTCCGCCTTGACTCCTAGTGAACCAATAAATACACAATCCAAAAGACTGTTCTCGAAGTTTATTTCTTTTCCCAACTGTCAAAAAGAAACGTTCCCTCTTCAGAGGGACGGAGGGAGTGATTAACTGATTCTTCAAAGAAGAAAAGAATAACCCTAATAACCATACTCTCTCTCTCTCTCTCTCTCTCTAGAGGAAGAATGATGAGAATGTGGAGGCGGATGATGTGAAGGAGTCATTGCTGGAGTTGACAAGAAATCCTTTACGGGTTTGGGCAATGAATGGGAGTAGAGGTGAAGGTGAAGGTGAAGGTGAAGAATCAGAGTCCAAAAATGAGATGGAAAATGATTATGGTATGAATCACCATCACAACTTTCACCATTATCAACACTAGACTTTATTTAAGTATTGGTTCTTCTTCTTTAATTCTTGTTTGAATACTCTCTTTTACGTCTTAACACACAACACACACACATACATATATTTATGGTATTTGAATAAATGGGATTGATTGAATTGGTGCAAGTTGTGGGGAATTGGTGCATGTTTTTATAAGGATTGTATATCAATACTTACTTACACATTTGAGAAAGCACACGAACATATAGCTTAATGTCGAACACAAGTGCAAGCTTTCGAACCGAACACATGTAACTTTGAGCTCGGCTCGTTTTTAATACAAATGAATATCAAACGAGCTGTGTTTGAGTCATGTACATGGCAGGGTCCGAAGTCACTTGAGCAATCACTCCCAATTACCATTTACTATCGTGAACTAATAAAAGTATTTAAATAAACTTGGATGTAGAAGTAAGACTTACTCTTGATAATTGCTCCCTTAACGGCTGAATTATGTACACTTTTTCCGTCTCGTTTTAATTTAATATAAACCACACTATTTTTATAATGTGAGTGCTTCATGAAAGCAAAACCCTTGACTTTCATTTGAACGAAATAAATGATAGTATTTTCTAACACGTATTTCTCGTGCAAACTGATTACAACGTGAAGGGATCATTCCTTTAATATATTCAATTCTACCTATACCAAAAGTGCTATAAATAAATCGACCACAAATCTTGAACTTTGCATGAAAACACACACAGAGAGAAACCAATCATTCTTGAAAAGAGAGGGAGAGAGAGAGATGGGCATTGCCAAAACCATAGAAAACCAACCCAACACACAATCTTCACTTGAGAAAGAAGAAGTAACCCAAGAATGCAAAGAATTGCTCTCCACACTCCCAAAAGAGAGGGGTTGGAGAACATCGAATATCTACCTATACCAAAACTTTTGGTGCCAACCAAAAGAGATCGAGGCCATCATGTCTATGCAAAAGCACTACATTGCACGAGACACCGATATAATCGTCTCCACCATCCCCAAATCCGGCACCACGTGGCTCAAGGCGCTCTGCTTCGCCATCGTGAAAAGACACATCTACCCTCACGACCACCCCAACCACCCCTTGCTCTCCTCCAACTCCCACGAGCTCGTCCCTTTCCTCGAGTACAAATTGTTCGCAAACCGCCGAATCCCTGACATGTCAAGTCTGCCAGGGCCCCGCCTGTTGGGGACCCACGTCCCAGTAGGAGCCTTGCCAGACTCTGTCAGGGACTCTAGATGCAAGATTGTGTACATGGTGAGGAACCCCTTCGACACGTTTGTCTCCATTTGGCATTTCATGAGCAAGCTAAGGCCGGCTTCCTTCGGCCAGCTCCCGATCGAGGAGGGCTTCGACATGTATTGTCGAGGGACCATAGGGTTCGGCCCGTACTGGGATCACATGCTAGGGTACTGGCACGAGAGCTTGAGGAACCCCGATAAGGTCATGTTCCTGAGGTACGAGGAGGTGAAGGGAAACGCGAGCTTCCACCTGACGAAACTCGCGGATTTCCTAGGGTTTCCTTTCAGTGCCGAGGAGGAGGAGGAAGGGGTCGTCGAAGGGATAGCTCGGATATGTAGCTTCGAGAAGATGAAGGAGCTCGACGTGAACAAGACGGGGAAGGGCGCCATTGTTGACTTCGAGAACAAGAATTTGTTTAGGAAGGGAGTGGTTGGAGATTGGGCGAACTACTTTAGCCCGGAAATGGTGGAGAGATTGAGCAAGATCATGGAGGAGAAGCTAGCTGGCTCTGGTTTGTCCTTCAAGATTTGATCATAGATCAAAACTCAAGATCGATTGATCATCGTCAATCATGATGAAATAATAAGTTAATGGTATGATAGGCATGTTTATTAGTACTATATTACGGTTATTAATCAGTGTGCACACGTAGCCACATGCATGGTGTAATTTAATATTTGTGCGTGAATATATAATTTGTGAATGTTACGTGTACTCGATCGGTTCGGTGTGATAGATCTATCGATCAAATGGCTATCATGTTATGATAGTAATAAAATAAAATAAAATGATCTCTTTGTTTCCGATCACGCATAAAATGATCTCTTTCTCACTCCCATTCTAATTCATTTCATTATTTTATACATCACGTATATTCAACGAACACGTCAACTGAAATGAGACGGAGAGAGTATATAGTTCTGATATACCAGGAAATGTGTACAAAGATCGATAAACACCAAAGATTAGTAATTGAGTAGAGGAGGTACATTACTAAACAAAAATGTTCATTCTCAACAAATAAAAGTCTTAATAAGTTAAAAATAATACGAAAAAAAAAAAAAATTAACCACTCAAAAATATAATTTTTACCCACCATAAATTTAAAATATGCTCCACTCCAGGCCGTGATAAACCTTAGGCCGTGACCGTGACACGACCACAACACCACCACGATATGACCACAACAGATGATCGTATAACACAATAATGACCATTACTTATAGCAAGTGAAAACAAACTAATCTTGTTATTTTTCAAAACTAAAAACTGTTGGCTATTCAATGCTACAAGTGTTTTTAAAAATATAGTGAAAACAAACTATATGAAAACATGTAATTTTTCACAACAAAAATTGAATCAGAAGAAGACTAACCAGCAGAATCCTAGAAAGACTGACAACAATCATACACAAATAATTGCTAAAAAGCTCGAGAATTTCTGGTTTTCGTAAATTTTCACATACCTTAATGAGAAGGGGGACTCTTTTCTGATTGTTGCTGAGTTTTAGCTGCTGCTTCTTGCTCCGAGAGTTCAGATGGAGCTCGTTTCGAAATATAAAATTGAAGGGCATGGAGCATTGAAACCACAATGACCATACCAGCTCTCCAATTCTGCAGCTCCATTTATAAACTAGAATGCTGATGGAATGGTATTGCACCTGTTTGTGAAAAGTGAAAACCGTACTATCATTATCAAGCATACACTGTAGAAGTTGGCAACCGTGGAGCTTCAAACGTGCAGATATGAGGCTAGTAAGAAGTCGAGGGAAATGGACATTCGTATCTTAGATCATTGAGAAAGGGGAGGGTGAAGATTGGAAAGATGGATTGAAGTAGTTATCGTACTCTGAATAATAGCTGGCTTTATTAGGCTCATGAACTATATCGATTTCATAATATAACATAACTGGCTTCAAAACTGGGTAAAGTATGTTTATGGCGTCAACTACTGGAAAGAAACATAATTGCAAAATAAAATCAAGTACTTACAAGAGCTCATAATGGAAAGATTCATATTTCTTGACTTAATTCCATTGGATCTATGTGCCTCTGAAGCTCAGTAGCAGGTGTACACCGTGAATTCCCTTTCTCCTCCAAAGGAATTATTTGTCCGGCATATAAGCACTTTATGATCCAGGAAACTGACTGCAACAGATTCGAAAGTCATGTTGCATTATTACCAAGTGTGGGAAAGA
Organism: Thymus mandschuricus; assembly: GCA_029379335.1. Taxonomy (NCBI): domain Eukaryota; kingdom Viridiplantae; phylum Streptophyta; class Magnoliopsida; order Lamiales; family Lamiaceae; genus Thymus; species Thymus mandschuricus. The sequence continues at coordinate 4,835,511 of CM057072.1, forward strand.
TATACCATATTTACATATAATGGATACTATATAAACTCTTTCACAGTATTTTTGATTGTTTATAATTTCCAATTCGAATGAGAGTTAACAGCAGCATGAGCGTGATGCAGCAATGACTGACCATCACATGTATATTCTGCTGCATAGCACAGTGTCTCAAGTGACGAGAAGCACAGCTCTCCTCAGCAACAAGTACACCCACTGAAATTTTCCCACTCTCTCGACTCTGGACCAAACCTTGCAGAGTTTTGAAAACCTGCCCCCCGCCATGCTGGGTAGGATAACGATCAAATAAAGGATATAAACATCAGTTTCTTGCCATGAAAATGAGACGTGTATCTCGATAAAAATGGTGGCATCTTGTCATTATGTGAAAGAACCCACATGCAAATATGCTAAAAATCGTGAAGTTGAACATACTTCTGCAATTCAAATCTCATGGAAATATTCGGACTAAATGAAGAAAAGATGGAATATAATTTCAATGAATATATCGTTGTCTAGGCCTGTTGTATCTTAGTCCGCTAGTATATCTTTAGGAACTAATTGACTCTCTGTTCCCACCCTCCAATTTGACAGGATTGTTGTACGCAAGAAATGGCAGGGAATTAAATTACAAGAATCAGCATGCAATTCATATATAAATAAATAGTCTACTTGCATATCTGCCATACCTTGATAATGGTAGTAATGTTTGTAAAATATTTGGCATTTCCATGGAGCATGACTCCTAGATTGTTAAAGACAAGAGAATGGACGTTGTACTTGACAGCTGTATAAATTTGGTCATTTCTGCAAATATTTCTGGGTAGGATCATGTACCTGAAAATTGAAACACTAGAATACATGATAAAATGAACAGCCAAAAAACAGGTGAAGAAACCTTTATAAGAAACGGCAATGAGTTTGAGAGCCTTAATATGTGGGATTGATTGAATGTTGTAAATTATTGGATACAACAGATATTGTCAACATTAATACAGAAAAAGCGATAGGATGCAAAATAATTAGACCAGGGTAAGATATACTCCTCTCCTAAGAAGCATAGCTAATAATTGATGATATTTTACCGAATACGAGATATGGCAATCATGCCAAATGTCAATTTTATTGGTTAAGTCAAAGTATTTACCTTAAAAAACATGATAGAGTATATCAGTCAAGAAATATGAAACAACTTGTCACAAGCATACCTGTTCAGCTGCAAGACAGAACCTGCTGCAATGGAATCAATAAGCCAATTAACTCTCAGTACATATGCATTCACAGCACATCCATACAAGAACTTGAATGATTGTATCTGAGATGACAAAAGAATAAGAATTAGACATTTCCACACTGAAACACAGTAATTAGCAAATGCTATACCTCTATCATGGTGTAAAAATGTGCCAATATTTATAAGACAAGGCAAAAAATGACTCAATATTTCTAAATTTGATAGCTTAGCTCAATTGAATACACTGATACAAAGATACCTTGTATGCTATGCAGTAAATGTCAAGAGACAAAATATCCATAGTTCTGCATTCATATTCTGCCCTTTACTCCCGTATTATTATGCCATCAAGATTCAGGAAGAAATATCAAATCCTTACAGTCTACCTAGCTAATTATATGAAACAGAACCAGGAGCTCGTCAACTTAAGTTCGGCCAACTAACTTCAGCTAAACTCTCTCTTAGTTTCTTTTATTGCAATGCAAAGATGTGAGCTATGTTCTCAATTGGTGATGCTAGCCCAAGACCTTTGTATCAGAAAGCTAAGTATCTCTTTATTGGTCGTGATCGTTGTACTGAATGTTACAATTTTACTCGGTCAGTTATTAGAAAATTCTCTAATGACTTCCTCCTGGACTCCTAGTGAACCGATAAATCCACAATCCAAAAGACTGTTCTCGAAGTTTATTTCTTTTCCCAATAAATGATGAACAGCCAACCCCCAAATGACAAGATACAAAATTTTGCACAAAAATATAAAATGCTTTAAATGTACAACTGAAGATTGAAAAAAGCATTTTCTGACCTTCTTTAAGCATAAAACAATTGGAAGGACCCGAGACTTAGACCTAGAGCTTCTCCTTCCCTTAGAGTTTGTGGATGGAATTTGAGAGAGGACTTTGCCACCATATTTTCTAATGAGACCATCAATTTCCTTTTCCTTTTGCTGAGAAAAACCAGTAAGCAAAAATTCCATGTTTTGAAATATCAACCTCTTTCTCTTCTTATCCAAGGTAACTCTTACTCTATCTATCTGTTGAGCTCTTGGCTCAAGATGTGCACTGGATCTAGTAAACCTTTTTGCAGCTCTAGTAGAATAGCCTGCAGAGATTTCAAAATCATCAATGTAGAACCATCAGCAAACTAATTTTACGTGTCGCATGAAATTTAGTATTATCTTACAAGGTTTTGATGCAGCTGGGGACTGTCTAACTTTTTTGCTGTCTGGAACATTGGTTTCCCTTTCAGAAAATCGAACTCTTTTCCGTGCTGGTAGCTTTTCGGCACTTTGATTTTCACCTTGTAATAGCTTTGGTTTCATTTTCTCGCCAGGCAAGTGCTTCACCGTGCTATCTGGTTGTTCCCCAATTGGGTTTTCTTCAGCAAGACTGTGCTTAGAAGAAGTAGAAGCCCGAATGTGGGATTCTGTCCTGTGGATAGCTACAGGAGATGGACTATGAAATCTATCTGCTTTATTTAGAGCTCGTAGTTTAGCCCCAGCCAGCCCAGCTTCCTCCCAACCGAGAGAATTTGTCTCCTGACAAGTCAACTTAGAGTTCTTCTCTATCATAAATGAACATTCCCGATGACAATCTTTTCCAGAAAGCTCGATGTGGGTGGGTGACAGCACACTATAATCCCTAAGAGAAACAGATCGCCTATAAACTTCAGTCCCCTTGTCATTGTTGTCAGCTGTTTGCCTGGCAAGCTTTTCCTCTTCAGCAAGCTTACCGTATATAGAAGGAGCAACCAGCACATTATCTTTCTTATAATCAAGTGTAATAGGAAGGATTGGATCTCTGTAGTTTAGAGTTGGTGAGGAACATGGATTCTCAGGAATACTAGATGGCACAACAGAGCAAAGGGGGTCTTCAAAATATGCATTCGAAGATCCTGCCTCTTGAGAAAGCAACACCCTATCATTTGAACTGATAGAGATATATTCCCTATGTATGCTTTGTTGAGAAGCTACTGTGGCCTGCTTATTATGATTCTGCACAATGGAGTTCACATCTGGAGCAGTACATGCAGATTCTGACAAAAAGCTTGTCTGACCAACAAATGGTTCTGGGATTCTGTATTTCGTAGTGACGCACTTCGCTTCATTCTGCAAACATAGAAGTACACAAGAAAAGCAAATGGAGAGAAGTTCATACATAAATTATAGAAATAAGAAAACATAAACAAAAACAGTAATCATTAAGAAACAAAAATTCCTTATTCATGAAAAAAATTAGAGGTGAGCCATAACTCCCCTCTAATAGCATAAAAAAATGCCATGCCCTCAATTTTTTATCAATTGCTTCAGTTTTATCAAAGCTTGTCATAAGAATTTCAATTCAGACTACTTTAGACAAGCATTTGCTTAAGTTTGTGAGCTTGTACTTCTAAGTATGTACAGGATTTTATAAGTGCAGCATATGACAAGGTGCTAAATGAGTAACCGAAAGAGAAAGGTAGAAGGCGAATTTATGGCAAATAATCAGAAGATACTGAACTGAGAAAGAAGTCAACAATATGCTTACTTGCTACATTACTCTCAACAAGAAGTACTTAGTTGAGAGGTTCCTTTAAAGGTTGTGAAAACTATCTATGAAATGGGTACATCTGTCAGAAACCGTGATTTGTTGATGATGTTTTGATAGGACAAAAATGCAACTTTAACTGAAACTTACACTGCCTGACCAACCACCAAGCCAGCGGCTCTGGAACGTTTCTTTAACTGTGTTCATATTTGATTGACAAATGTCATTTTCTGCAAAGAGAACAAAAATTAACCAGCTGTCATAACTTTAGCATTTCTTCTCAGAGAAATTAAAAGAGAGGAATAGGAGATTAAAATGTACCCTCATCTCGAAAACTCATAACAGGGGAAGAGCTCACATGACTTTCATGTGGATTGCTTTCTGGCACGAGTCTGTTTACTTCCTGAAGATTGGAAAAGAAATATTGATCAGTAAATTCTATAAAACTAAAAGTGCAAAAGTTCTCCTTAGCATTCAAACATTACATAAGTAGTCAAGTCACAATAATAGAAGGGAAATTTATACATGCAATCAAAATTTAATTGAATGAGAACCGCATAACTTTAAGGTTATCAGGAAAAAGGATATGTTCGGTTAATGATTCTATCAATCAGAACACATCAAAGTACTATTTAGCCGGTGGATCTTTTAGCAATACAGGAGCTTCGGTCTTACAATAAATAGAATTTTTCAGAAGTGGCGCCTACAATATATTTGGGCAAAACTGGAACTAAAGTCTAGTGGTTGCAGACCTAAAGAAGGAAGGAACGCTCACACATCAACTGGATCTTGTGAAAGGGGGACGACCCTATAATGTCCAGGAAACTTTTAATGCTTCACCGAGTGCATGTGCACAAGAGGTGTATTACCATAAATGGAAACTGGTTCACTACTGAACTACTGTATGCATCTTTCTAACAATAATTTTATAGCAAAATGCCGGAATTTCTTATATGCATTCATGGATTCTCATCTAGATCTTCAATTGCTTATAGTATAATCCCCCCTGAACTTAACAAATCAAAAGCGTGCCTAACATGCAATGCACATGGTTCATAAGCAAACTGGCACCAGAGAAATTTAAATAAGATTTAAATATCCGAACCTCTGCTGAACCTGAAGGATGACCGTTCGCCCGATCATTAACAACCCTCAAGCTATAATTACAGTGTCCAACTTCAGTGCCTCCATCACATAATTGGTTATGAATTACCTTCTTTATCGCATCACTATCGCTATATTTGTCAGTCAGATTGTTTCCCAATTGTAAGTCATTGTCAAGATTACAATCACCATAACTGTTGAACATTCTGGCAGGAGCACTGGTCTTCTTATGTTCTAATAGTTCATCGCACTCAGATTCCAAAGTATCCTTAACTTGAGATACACTTAGCTCATTTTGAGACAACCTAGGTAAGTGAACCCCAGCATCTTCAAACACACTTTCCATTGTTATATCATCCAAGTCAGATAAATTATCCGTATCACTTATTACAGAAAGTGAGTCAGCAAAGGTGTTTTTACAGACTTCCCACCGTGCTTGTTTCAACTGAAGTGAAGCTTCAAGTATAGCTGAAGCTGAAGAACTTTTCTCAAGCAAATCACTGTTGATCAAATCATTAATTACCAGTGCCTCGGATGCAGCAATACACAGCTCTATAGCATCAGAAGCAGCTTCAGAGAAATTTACACTGTCATCAAGCTGCAGCTGTTCGATCTTTTTATCAGGTCCGTCTAACTCTACTGTTCGAGTGCAATTTACTGTGCCAACATCCACAAATGTACTTAAATTAGTATCCTTCTGAATTTCTAAATTTCCACAGGGTGCCAGAATGGGATAAGTAGGCTCTGTTTCGCATGCATCATTGCTTAGAGTTGTGTTCTGTGAATCGCCATCTGACGACAGACAAAGGTGAAAGTGTACCACCTTCAGAAAGAAAAAACATAATGTAATTCAGATTTCGTACATGTGGTTTTCACAGGACAAAGAATGTTATTATGAAGAGCAGATTTTTGCTAGAATGAATGATGAAGAGCACAGTCTAAAGATGTCCAACATTGTAAGATACAAATCAGAAACATAGCCACATCAGCCGTCATACAGAAAAAATGCATTTGGCTTCACTTTGGTGGTTCAAAGAAACTATTTTTTCAAAGTCCCGTAGATGAAAGAAGATTGTCTTTAGGATTTACCAAAACCTAAAGATTTTAAAGAAATTTCCTTCACTAGAAACAGCATCATAAGTCTTAACGCTATACCTGAGAATATAAAATGTCAGATTCTATACCAGTCTCAATTAAACATAGAGCGTTTATAATGTAGCTTACTTAATCAAGAGTAGAGCTAGGTACCTACCATTGTCTATTCTATTAAGCGACCTAAAATACTGCACCTTTTTAGGCATTCGGTCAATGATACACTATTGATTGAAATGGATGGTGAAACTGAGAGATCAATGAAGGTGAGAGAATAAAAATAGTAAGAACAAAATCATCATTAGTTGCATAAGAAAAAATCTAAGTCTTTGTCACATTCTTTAAATAGATTTGAACGAAGGTTGGAAATGAAAAACTCGTAGTCACGAACACTGAAAGATCTTCAACCATGTATGCAAGAAAGTTAATGAATCAATATTTTTTGGGGAAACTTACATTTTTAGCGGATTGAGCACAACTGAAGGGTGAGCTGTCAGTCCCGGATATGAACAATTGACCGATATTACATCCACCTCTGTCCTTCAGTGAATCTCCCCCGTCAATGTCCACAAATTCCTGTAACAATAAAATGATGAAATAACTGATTTTCACGTCTAAAGTAAAGGGGACCAGGTAGTCTTTTGCTGCAGAAACAACAAACCGATTTCCTGTAGTATAGTGGTTGTATACAGTACTTCGATAGAGGTGCCAGGATTAAAAAAATAAAAATAAATCCAAAAACCCCAAATGTTCCTTTTACTGAGTTTCTGCGCCTCACTTCAGCATTCTAATACTAACATCGCTTAATCTACCAAACTTCCATTTCCCATGATATACAGCTACTTCAACAGATAGTATTAGCTTCATTACTCAAAATCATGAATATCTTCATTTCGAAAGTTATCCAGCTTAATCATACATCACCACTTCGAGCTAGAATTGGCCAAATGAGATAGCATATAGTGATTATCTTTAGGATCAGATATAAAACATTCATACAAACAGAAACAGGCCAACTTCTGAATATGCAATGTAAAAGAAGTTCTTCGACCTAACCTTGAGCCGCTGCTCGAATGTAGTGTAATCTTCATGCATGCTCTCAACATCCAACCATTCGCCACTGCATCTCTGAAGCCAGCAAGGCAACCACGTATCCTCCTGCCAGAAGCCCGCAATAAGCCACGATATTAGAATAATTCGTCAAGAGTACATTCACTTCTTCGGTGCAGGTGCGAAGGAGATGATAAAACGTCGCTATAGTTACAAATACTGATGAAAACATCGAACTCGGATTCCCTAACTTGAACAATCACTCATTTCTCAAAAATGAAAATTCGCGTTATCAAAATGGCGAAGCTAGATATTGACGACACACACACAAAGTAGCTCAAAAAAAAAAAAAAAAAACAAAAAAACTTACCTCGGAAAACTGTGGAGGGCGAAATCCAGGTAATCTAACCATTGGTTAATCCAGGGCACAATAAGTTACAATGCCGTCGAAGAAGTGGAACTCCGGCGCCGGCGTGAGGCTTTGGCACTGTGCGAATTTTTGGCGCCAAGCTGGAAGTTTGCCGGGAAATAATTGAACGCCCTAGCGCCATTTCTAGACTTTCAGGGGAAATGGGCCCAGCCCAGTAACCTACTTATTGGGCCGCCACGATCCAAAAAATAAACAAAATAAAAAGGGAAATTATTTTTTTATGTTTTAGAAAAGGCCAACGTAATCTCCAACTCAAACCAACCACATAACGCTGAAACCAACCATGAACACAGACGCTAAAACCCAGATTTTTTTGCAGATATAAACCGTGAGCTGCTGTTGTCGGCAGCAGCAGCCGAGTTTCTTCAGTTGCGAATCGGAGATTTGTTGAATAATCGTTAACCACTCGCTGCATAGCATACATACACGAATAAATCACGATGGCGTGTGCACTGTCGGGGAACAGCTGCAGCATTTCTGCATCGACGAAGCTGCTGTTCAACCGCTCCCAACCCAGGAGGAGGCAGAATTCGCACTACGCCTTCAGAATTAGGGCTTCTTCTACTGATGAAGGTGAAGACTGCAACGCCGAAGAATGCGCTCCCGATAAAGAGGTAATTCCTTTAAAAAAACGTTCTATACGTTGCCTACATTCATTTCGTTGCTGGAGATTTCGCGTTTGAAGATAGGGCTGATGCTGGATTAGGGGAATTGTACTGGTTTTCCGAGCATTGATGTTCGTGGAATTAGCAGTTTTTCGTATTATGAGAGTAAGATTTCCTTGGAATTTTCTGGAGCTGTCTGAGTAAAAAATGTTGTTAAGAAGGGGAAACACGATGATCCAAAGCTTCTTAATCTTGTGTTAACTTTGTATAATTGTGGATATGCCTTGTGATCGTCGGTGATGAACTCGATAATTAGATGATTATTGCCTTATTGGTGGTGTATATAATTGAAAGCCTGTGGATTTAAGACCTGAAATTGAATAAGGTTCATGATGCTTTCATATACTAATTTGAAAACTCTTGAAACAGGTTGGGAAAGTGAGCATGGAATGGGTTGCCGGGGAGAAAACGAAGGTCGTTGGTACGTTTCCGCCACGAAAGAAAGGTTGGACTGGATATGTAGAGAAGGACACAGCTGGCCAAACCAACATATATTCTGTTGAGGTAACAAGATTTATGAATTTGGAAGGATTTAAAATTTTTTGCTATCAAGTGTCATTGTTCATAGCTGGAATGAATAACAAGTTTCCATGAAATCTAATGTTATATATTCGCGTAAAGCATGTGTTGATGCTGTCTTTATACTCTAGTACTACTAGTCCCTTATGAATATCCTTTCTCAGTACTTGTCTTAGGCTATTTACGTCGTTTAGCCTATATGTAGATGTAGGTCGCCTTCTTCTCTTCGTTCGGGAAAACTTAGGGACAGAGTATTGTAATACAGTAATTGTCATCATTCTGCTCTTCTCTCCTTTGTACTACTGAATCTTCGCCTGGGAAAACATTTGATATGATCTTATGATTAAGTTACCGGAAAACTTTTACATATCAAAACAATCTCTTCAAATGGCAAGCATCTCTGAAAATCATTTGATCTCACGGAGGAAGATATGAAAACATCCATCTCGAGTTAGTAAAATATGTCTACATGCATCAACATGAGAATAGACGACTGCAACTGCGAATCCAATCTCTCTTGAATAGCAGTTGGTAGTTGTTGAGATTGCTTTTTTATGCTATCGAAGCTTCTTCGTTTTTGTTTGAAATTCTCCTTGAGAAGGTAAAAAATGGACTGAATACTGAATATAATCACCTCACCTTCTCAGCCTGCAGTTTACATAGCAGAAAGTGCAATCAGTTCCGGAACTGCAGGTTCGTCATCCGATGGAGCAGAGAACACAGCAGCCATTGTTGCTGGCATTGCTCTGATCTCCGTTGCTGCTGCTTCGTCGGTTCTCTTCCAAGTAGGCAAGGCTCCACCTGCAGTCCAGACTGTGCAATACTCGGGCCCCTCCCTCAGCTACTACATCGACAAGTTCACTCCTCCACCGACTATCGAAGCTTCTGCACCCTCCGTCACTGAAGAAGCGACCCCATTGCAAACAGAAGCCTCCGTTGCTGAAGCACCCCAGCCCGAGGCCGCGGCCGATTCTCCGCAAGCTCCTCCCCCGTCGGATTCTAGCGTCTAGTTTTGTCAAAAATGTAGTCCCAGTTTTCGTGTGTATACTCGCTCTATATTGTATCACTACACAATATACATCATACCTTCTCATATTAATATAATCATTTTCGAATCAATAAACTGTGCTAATTTGCATGTGGAAATGAAAAGCACGCACTTGGATGGGGGCTATTGTTCGAGATTTGTATTCTTTCCGTCCCAAACGAAACGGCACCCCTTGTTCTAAGTTTGTCCGTGAGAGCTTTCTCATAAATGGGGTATGTTTGGTTTGGAACGAACAAAATACTCCTCAGTTCCACCCTAATTATCTCTATTTTCTTATTGAGATGTCCCATTTAATTGTCCACTTATTTAGAGACGTAATTTTTTTTACTCACACAACCAATATATATAAATCCATTTATCTCTTACTGTATTGGTTACTGTGCCGTTTCTATAGGGATAAAATGGGACATATATATAGATATAAGTATATATTCCCTCCGTCCCCTGTAATAGGATACATATTCCATTTTGGTACGGCCTCTGCAAGATGATACCTTTACTTATTGGGTAAAAAATTTACTACAGAGAAAACACTTTACATGCATTCTCACTTTAACATACAAAATCACAATTTCTTAAGTTCTTGTGTCAAAAAGAAACGTCTCCTCGCAACTTATTTGGTAAAAAAAATACTAAAGAAAAACACTTTTTATACATGCATTCTCCACTTTAACATAAAAAATCACAATTTCTTAAGTCCTTGTGTCAAAAAGAAACGTCTCCTCTTAGTAGGGACGAAGATAGATAAGAGAGTAAAAGGGAAAAAAGAATTGAGATTGTATAAAAGATTAAGATACGTTCTTAATATAATTGATGAAAGATTCGGTAGTTTTCGAAATAATTTTTTCCCACGTCACTTTTCTTAAATTCTGTTTTTTTTTTTTTTTAAAGCAATTTTTTTAAAAAAAAATATTTTAAATTCTAAAACTGCAATTTGCCCTAATTATTAATTTTAAAAAAAAAATATGTTAGCATTAACTCACGACTCGAGCCGAAGTCCGAACCCACAAAATCGCCGCCAATTATTTTCCTTAAGGAATAAATAAATTTATAAAGTTTTAATTTAATTACTTATTAAACTTCCCTTGAAAGGTTTTGGCTTTTGGGTTTAAGGCTTCTCTCCTCTCCCACCTCTCTCTCTCCCTCACAGTTTGGGGAATTCATCGTGTGCGAAATGGTGGTGCATGACGACGACGCGCTATTCTTCAATGAATTGCAGGAGAAAGGGTATGCTAATTCGCTTTTATGTATGGATAGTTATATAGCAATCGATGTACAAATTATTTATATATATTGAATGCTTCCCCTCCAAACTTGAAGGCAGTGTGTATTACGATCGACTCTTGTGATGTGTTTGTGTAGGTCGGAAATAGACAAGCAAGCTTTGGCCGCGCCGGTGAAGAGTTCCGTCAACAAGTTCCAACTGGTTCCAGAATTCTTAAAGGTATGGCTTTTATTAGTGTTTGTTTTTAGTTACTGTTTTCTGTTCGTGATTGAATGGCTTCTCTATTATCGGAATTGAATGCCGCCGGCGCCTCTTCCCCTCAGTCTACTATCTTCCCCTCAGTCTACTATCTCAGGGAGTGTGATGCTATATGCTATATATGTGAACGAATTGGTAGTTTGTTAGCTTGCTTGTTTTTTTGGTAGCCATCATTTTGTAAGTTTTTAATGAAAAAGTTTTAACGGAAACAGGAAAGAAGTTTCGATTTTGACGGTTCTCTGTTTTTTTTTTTTTTTTTTTTTTTGATTGTTGATCATCCCTCGTGTTGGGACTATTTTAGAATTTCCTTCTTTCTTGCATTAGCAACCCACTAAGATTCTGGTTTTTTCTCGGCTAATACTAGATTCAGTACAAGCGGAGTACACGAATGCATTATAATTATGGTGTTGTTGATAATGGGTGGTACAAAAGAAATGGTTTTTTGTTTGAGAATGTTCCCTTTTGTTTCCAAATAATTTGTCTACTGGATTATGTGCATATGCTAGTGAGAGCCCCACCAAACCGTATCTGGACTCCTCTAATTACTTTTCGGTTTATTTTGTAAACTGAAGTTTTGGCTGCTGGTTAATGTGCATATGCAGGTGAGGGGTCTTGTCAAGCAGCATTTGGACTCCTTTAATTTCTTTGTGCGGACGCAGATAAAACAGATTATTAAAGCCAATAATCTCATCAGTAATAGCCGAGATCCAAGTATTTATTTGAGGTGAAAAATATTAGTCATATTCAGTTTTTATTTGCGTCGTGTTCTATGGAGTTGTGGATACTTTTTCAAATGTTTATTACAATTTTTTCTCCTCGTTACAGTTTATTTTTTTAACAATCCCTTTTCCTGAACTTTGTTTCAGATACAAAGATGTCCGCATTGGTGAACCGTCAATGATAATAGATGGTATCCCTGAAGCTCTTAGTCCGCAGAGGTGCCGCCTCTACGACACAACGTGAGTCTCAGTTGTTGCACTATTATATCTCATATGCATTGGAACTGGTGTAAGGAATCATCAAAGTACTAATCTTCTTCATGTATTGTAAACATTTAGAATTTTGGTTCTTATAAAAATGCCCCCGTTTCTATAAAAAAAAAGTTATGGTGTCACTAGGTTTGTGCTCATATAAAGGGTGATTCAGTGTTTGAAGACTATGCTAGGAAGTTATTTCTTAGCCTTTTCTTGCGATGCAAAAGGAAAGGTAAGGTCCCATGTGATGCTTTGCAAGAAAGATGTCACATTACGCATTAAGAGAATGGTAGGTGTATGTGAGAGTGGAATGCTAGTCTCCTCATTTAATTTATGTTTCAGGCAACAATAAGTTTAACTTCTCAACTATTACCTTTACGATACTGCATGCAGCATAATTGTGCACTGTGCAGACTGTATTGACTGCTCTTGTGCAACATAAACTGAGCACCTGATGTTTCCCTTTGCACCATTGTTTCATCTTCTATGTCATCTTCAACAATTGAAGGAGCAAATCTAAGCATTGTTTTGGCTTGCTTTCTCTTAGAATTTGAAAACCACTTTCCCTTAGAGCATACCGCAATTTTTAACTCTGCAATGTTTATCCAGATATGCAGCTCCAATATTCGTGAACATAGAATATTCGAATGGAAACCATGATGCAATGCGAGTTCAATCGAAGGTCATTTTTCATTTTATAACTGTAGATAAATTTCACTCGTGGACTAAAAGATCATATGCGCAATAACTTTTTTTGTGTTGTTTTTTTCAATCTTAAATTTTCAGAAAGATGTCATTATTGGGAGATTGCCAATCATGCTAAGAAGTTGTCGTTGCGTATTGTATGGGAAGGATGAAGAAGAACTTGCCAAATATGGTATATCTATGCATTTTGCAATATAACCTTTTTTGTATCCATGTCCACCTTATGATCATAAGAAAGATGAAATACTATTTCTTCACTAGTGCTTTCACCGTTCTCTCATTGTAGCAAGTGTATCTGTTTTCATAGGTGAATGCCCGCTTGATCCTGGAGGATATTTTGTAATTAAAGGGACAGAGAAGGTAATATTTTTCAATACATCATGCCTCATTTCTCTTGCTTATGACAAGTGGAGAAGTAGTGAACTGATATGAAACCTGGGGTTCGAGTCTATCAGCATTGCTTGGTGATGACCAAGGATTTAACTGTTTATACGACTTTGTTTAATTGAGCCAGTTTTATTGGTAGACCAGTATGCTGGAGTCTTAGGGCATATAAGTCGTAATATAGGAGTCATGCTTTTCACTTTTTGAAGATTTTAGTTTGAGTCAGCAGTTGACATTAGCCTACGGCAATGTTTCAGAATTTCCAATATGAGCTGTTCTGTAGTTTTTAGTTGCTCATGTGAAATATACACGAGGCATGCTGTATTAGATCAAACTAGTTCAACGAACTTACAAAATTTGGAAGCTAATTTGAAAACAGTTAACAGAAAACACTTTGTAATGATGATCTGAAAACAGTGAGCTTCATGCACTCACTATAGGAGATGTCAGTAGCAAAAATAAGTGATCAGTTTTGCTTCTTGGTAACTTGTGAAGATTTCACTCAGAAATCAGTGAGCTTTTCATGAGACATGAGAATTTAATGCATCAACTAGTTGGTTTATATACGAGACGAAAGGTTTCTTTATATTTCCTACTTGATACTGCAATGCCATTGTCGTTTATACTAGGGGCTGATAAATGCAACCCCAACTGCTGAATCAGTGGAAGAGTGGTTGACATGCCTTTAGCATTTGCTAAAAGTGGCTGAAAATATATACTAATGCAAAGTGTTTTATTACCCCTTGTATGGTTGCCAACAACAATATTGTGGGGCATGAATTAAATTATTTATCTTGAATCATCCACCTGAATGGATTTTCAAAGGGTACTCTTTTAGATGGCTTTATCAAAGCTGTTATGTTGGACAATATTATTGCTTGTTTACATTATTTCAGCTACAGTGGCATTAGTTGTTCTTTTATTTCATCCTAAGAAAGTGTTAGCATCTTGTCTTGGCAAGTCCAAAATTGTCTTATTGGTAGATTTCATTTCTCACGATCTCTGCCTACATGTAATTTTCCCATGATATCAGTTTGTGAACTTTATGTTTGTTTTCCTTCTATTCTTCCTTCCAGGTGATTTTGATGCAAGAGCAACTTTCAAAGAACAGAATAATCATTGATATTGATAAGAAAGGATGGTGAGATGTTTTTTTGTTGTCTTTTGTGAAACACCTCCCCTCTGCCCCTTTCCCCAACGGTTTATAAAGTGCTCCACTTTAGTCGTTGAAACAAAAAGCTTAAACTCTAAGGTTCCCTAACAAGTAGCAGTTGGATAAGAGCTTGAGTTGCTGAATGAGATCTTGCCGCAAGGTTCAAGAAGCTCAATTCCATCATAGGCGAACAAGAAAGATCTTATTTATTTAATTGCAAATGGAATAAACTTGATACTACCTTGTTCCACCCCTTTTCATGTACTCGAAACAAGAGTAGACAAGTTAAAATGGAAATAGATCTTGCCAGTGCATGCTCGTAGCTGCTTCCTTAGAAATTAGCATCCTTCAGTGCATTGGACATTGACTAATTTTTCTGGGTTTCATGGTGGAATATAATGTTTGATGCTCATTTTAGTCAAATGAGATCCACATAAGCCGGTGACTATTGGATTAAGAAAAGAAAGCGAAATTGGAACAACTGGTGTTTGTAATAAGTTAATAGCTCTCATTTCATCTCCTGAATGTAGCATTCTCTGACTGAAATCCTAACTTCTTTACATTTCAGTGTGCAAGCTTCTGTTACAAGCAGTACAGAGAAAATAAAAAGCAAGACAGTTATAAAAATGGAGAAAGGGAAGATATATCTTGAATTGCATCAATTCTCAAAGAAGGTTGACATTGTGATTTAGTTCTTTGTTCATACCTGTCACCAACTGAATTCTGTATCTTATGGCGTGTTTTACTTCCCATTTCACCATTCTAGGTTCCTATTATGATAGTCCTGAAAGCCATGGGTATGGAAAGTGATCAAGAGGTTGTGCAGATGATTGGAAGAGACCCTCGATATAGTGAACTGCTATTGCCTTCAATTGAGGTACAGTTTGAACTGCTGTACATCTTAAATGAGAATCAATGATAGTTTCCAGAGCATCAAGAAGGGGCCCTATTGTCCTGAACTGCTAAGCACCAATGCACAATAATGTTGATTATACCTTCTAACTTTTTACTTACACAGTTTCATGTCTTGATTTCAGGAATGTGGGAAGGAAAATGTATATACACAATATCAGGCCCTCGATCACCTTGAGAAGAAGGTTTTGATCACTGAATTGCTCATTTATTTCTTTTCTTCTCCCGCAAAACTAAGTCATCTCAACTGATATAATACATAAAACGAGGACAGACTTATGTAATGAAGTAGAGCATGAAACTGCCAATGTCTAGATTGATTATTTCATTTAAATCACTTGTGCAACGTAATTAGCTTTCCAAGAAGTAATACCAGAAACTGGTCCCACTCAAGACGGCATGTTTCCTTATGTGGAAATAATTAGGCCTAATTAGAAAGAATTCAAACATTTAATTCTGCACTCATCTCAATATAATTTGAATTGCAAAACTTAAAATTATCATAATTTGTCCGTTTGTTCTTCAATTTTTACAATTTTTATATCAAATTGAAGGCCTCTTTTATTTAAGATTAAACATCAATATGTTTAGGGGTTTAAACATAGATTAAACAAGATATGGAGCCTATACACTTAAATTCCTAAACACTCCCTCCTTAATTCCCCTGCCCCAAAGAAATGTATCGTTTGGGCAGGGCGGAGGGAGTATTACATGCCAAACAGAGATTTAGATACTTAAGTGTGACATAGCCCAGGGTACTTGGTGTTGCTCAGTTCTTTCTTAAATGTATTATCTCTGAGCATATCTTTTATGGTTTCCTACTGTAGGTCAAAAGGTACCAAAATAATTTTCGGCCTGAGAAGGTTGGCTTACTCATTTCTTATTCCTCCTGCCAGCATTTTCTATTACTTTTTAATTTCAAATACTTACGGGGGTATTTTTTATCCATGCAGGAAGGGCGTGCCCTAGATATTCTTCGAGACACATTTCTTGCCAACATTCCTGTAAGATCATTTAAAGTTTTGCTGCCATTGACTTGTTAAAGAAATTGCTGTGAGACCTACCTGCTTCCATGCCTCTACAAACCAAAATATCTCATCTCACAGGTGCATGAAAACAATTTTCGTCCAAAATGCATATATGTTGCTGTAATGTTGAGGCGCATGATGGAAGCAATCTTAAACAAGGACACGATGGATGATAAGGTACTCTAGTCATGCCTACTGACTTGAGCTTTGTGTTTTTTCAGTCACTACCATCAATCTGCATAGTTTTATGGTTTTGAGTAACTTAAGCTTTCTAGTGTGGAAGAAGACATCCTCTGTTTCACATAATGCTGCATGCCAATCTTTATGTATCATCATAGTTCCAGAACGGTGCTCCTTTAGTCTTTGCTAAAAGGAAACTTGCTGAGTTGATATGATTGATTTACCTTCTATTAAATCATGAAGAATCTCACCGCAGCACAGATTCTCGTATGCTGCTTTTCTTCACGTGCATGCTTCCTGGATGACTAAGTTTTCCAGGTCATCAGGTCATGCATCTAAGTTTCAAATATTTCTTTGCTGGAGTATCGTCTTCTTCAGTTGATTTTGATAGTCCAGGAGGCAAAACATGGACCTTTTTCAGTAATGAAAGATTTCTTTGTATAATAAATTTAGATTCTGCAGTGGCAGTGGCACTATTTTAGTTAGTCTTTGTCTATCGTTTGATATTATATATTTACTAAACTTATTATAGTTGTTGTTATTTTTGGATCTTTAATCTATTGATCTATGTGTTCTAATTCTTGTGAGACAAAATTATGTTTCTTTTGTGCTGTTGGTTAGGATTGTCACCTTTTCACTATTTCAGGATTATGTGGGCAACAAAAGACTGGAGCTATCTGGTCAATTGCTAGCACTACTTTTTGAGGTATGTTGGTGGTACTCTCTGTAAATTGCTCCACTTTTATGATAAGTCTGGTTAATTCTCTTTCTTTGCTTTGTATTTCAGGACTTATTTAAGACAATGAATGAAGAGGTCCGTAAAAGGATGGATATTAACCTAAGCAAATCAGGTCGCGCTACTCGGTTTGACATTTCTCAGGTTTGTCTTGATGAAAAGGTTTAATTTTTTAGCTTGTAATCTCAACCATTATATACATCACGTGTTCACCCAGTCCTTTTATAGAGGAGGTATGAAGCTGAGTGAGTTATAGACAATTGATTGTTTTCATGTATATAGTTATATCTGATGTCATATAAGTGTTAGTAGCAAGCCTGGCCAGAATCAACAATAAAAGAAATACAAGCTGAAATCTGATATACATTACCCATAAAATAATGAGTCCCTCCCTCCCTCCCTTGTGCTCTCTATTACCTGTCTTACTTTCTTTGTTTCATGGACCTAGCATTATACGACCTCTCTTGTTTTCCAATCACTCCATTTTCTTTGCATGCCATTTTCCTCCTAGTGTTCGTTTCTGCTTTCTTTAGGCAAACTTGTAAATGTCATTATTATTGTACTCCAGCAATTACTCAGACGAAGTTTACATCTGAAATGCTCCTCTTCTATGAATTAATTTGGTGACCTGTTTTGTGTGCTTCCAGTGGATAGGGGGCGAATCCATTACTCTTGGTCTAGAAAGAACTCTTTCTACTGGAAATTTTGATATCAAAAGATTCAGGATGCACCGTAAAGGCATGACACAGGTGTTTATGACATTGCATGCCTTCCTGGATCTTCCTCTCAAGTCATTGTAAAATTTCAACTGTGAAAATGTTTTCTTTGTTTCTCTTGCTCTTTTTTACAGGCTTTAGCTAGGCTCTCATACATAGCAGCATTAGGGTTTATGACAAAGATCTCTCCGCAGTTTGAAAAATCTAGAAAAGTCAGTGGTCCTAGAGCTTTACAGCCCAGCCAGGTCAGACAATAGCATTCTCTAGGCCATTTTTTGTTTTGATCAGATATCGTGTTTCGTATCAATGCATTACTTCATCTGCAGTGGGGAATGTTGTGCCCATGTGATACTCCAGAAGGTGAAGCTTGTGGGTTGGTGAAGAATCTGGCTCTGATGACGCATGTCACAACTGATGAAGATGAAGGTCCCCTCATCTTTCTGGTATTCATCTTTAACTTGACCTGTGGTTCAGTTTTTGAAGCTATTGTTGCGTAAGGTCACAACTTATCCAGACTCCACCTGAGCTTTCATGAGTGGAATGTATATTTGATGTGGGGAACCATTCATTGACTGATAAATTATCCTTCTGCGCCTTTGAAGTTCAATAATTTTTCGGAACTAGCAATATGTACAGTCCCTGTCCTATAAAGTGTCTTACACTTCAATTTGTCTTACGATGACACGACTGGTAAATACCCAGGCTAGCAATACTATTGTAGAATTGACACACTGTATACTGATTACTGACCGATCCCAGTGTAACCATAAATTATTTTCACAAGTGATTCTATGTTATGCCATACTTCAGGCAGATGTCTCTGAGACATTTGTTTTAATCATAACTAGATTGATTTAAATTTGGTACATTTGTATTTAGGTGGTTAAATTCATGAAGAACATGCAGGGGGAAAGTCATTGATTTGATATATTGTATTGTCTAAACTTTCCGATCCTATGCTAAGGGAGCTTAGTTTTTGTACAATGTCCTTGTCTCTATCTCTATCTACCTTGTATTGCTCTTATTGAACATATTGAAGGATTTGATAAGAGGCACACATCAATTGGTTTAAGTCCAATTTTCGGGATTCCTTCATACACTTAGTTTTTTTTCAGATTGAAAATTAAGCTAAATAGTACTCCCTCCGTCCCCCAAGTTTCTTCCTAGGTTTGACGGGCACGGGTCTTAAGAATGATGTGACTTGTATTGTTTATTGATAGCGGAGATTGGGTCTCACTTTTTGTGTAAGTTTGTGTGTAAAGTGGAGTAATAATGTGATATTAAAAGGGTATAATAGGTATTGTAATAGTGGGTTCATGTCCAAAATGGAATAGGAAGAAACTAGGGGACAGCCCAAAATGGAAACATAGGAAGAAACTTGGGGGACAGAGGGGATAGTAAGTAACAATATGACAACATTGAGTCATTTCTGCCACACTGCTGTTGTTGAATGCTAATTGAGATTGTTGGACTTTTATGTTCTAAACTATGCCAGTGGGTGTGATAATTTGACCGTTGATAACATGTGCTTGTCATGTAATAGTGCTACACTCTTGGGGTGGAAGACTTGGAACTGCTCTCTGCCGAAGAACTTCACATGCCAAATTCGTACTTAATTATATTCAATGGACTTATTCTTGGCAAGCACAGGAGGCCACAAGTACTATTCTACAAGCATATTGCCTTTCTTTTCTTATGTTCACTTAGGCATTGCCATTGTTTTCATCTCCTTATGATTATTATATGTTGATCTTATTCAGAAATTTGCCAATTCGATGAGAAAATTGCGGAGGGCCGGTAAAATTGGGGAGTTTGTAAGTATTTTTGTGAACGAAAAGCAGGTTAGTCATATCCTTTCTAACCCAAGTCAATATACAACCAGAACTCATCATCCTGATGCAAATGATAGGCTGTTGTTGTAATATTAGCATTGGGCCCTGGTATCTTTGTTATCATATGATGCAGTTTGTCATAAACTTGGAAAGCCTTTGCTGTGAGTGCATAAGAATAACATTTAAATGCTTAAAGCTTTGGAATTTCTATCTTTGAATTTTCTCTTTAAAATTGTATACTTTATTTGAAATTCTTCAGAGCTACTGGACACATTATACATATTTTTTGGGTGTAAAAAGTTTCTAAATTCTGATTCTGAATTCATACGAGTTACGATCAGTTCTGCTTATTGTTTCACATTTTGCTTTAAGCAGATCATTAGTTCTCAGTAAAAAAATTCAGGGTAAATTGTGTTCTGCTCAATTGCAGGAGAAGATTTCTAATGTGTTGACCAGTTGCCTTTTGTTTTCTGAAATTTGTGACCGGACTGAATTTTCATGGTTACAAATTACAATTGTATGACCAATGGAATATATGCTCTTGCAGCGCTGTGTTTACATTGCTTCCGATGGTGGTCGTGTATGTCGTCCACTTGTAATTGCTGACAAAGGAGTATCAAGAGTTAAGGAGCACCATATGAAGGAGCTAAGGGTAACAATCACAAGTGCTCTGCATATTTCTCATCCACTTCGATCACTGAGCTGAGCCTTCTTTTTTTTTTTTTTTTTTTTTTTTGCTTTAAGGATGGAGTCCGCTCCTTTCAGAGTTTCCTGAAAGATGGCTTGATCGAATACCTTGATGTCAATGAGGAGAACAATGCATTGGTCTGCACCTGTCTTTTATTATTAGGATTCCTTTTTTCTAGCTAGTAGATACCCATTTGTAGCATGACTTACCATATTATCTCTGCTAGATTGCCTTATATGAAGAGAATGCTAAAGAAGGAACCACTCATATCGAGATAGAGCCTTTTACCATATTGGGTGTGTGTGCTGGGTTGATTCCTTATCCTCATCATAACCAGTCACCAAGAAATACTTATCAGGTACCTTGTCCTTTATCTATTTCATGTTTTCTTTTGGATGGGGAGAAATGCACCTTGAACTCGGAACCCCTGAAGTCCAAAATCTAAAATAATTGTTGCATTCTTACTATTTGAAGTGTGCTATGGGGAAGCAAGCTATGGGCAATATTGCATATAATCAGGCAAGTTACTTAACATTACTCATCTTGTTATGTTCAGCTGTATTGTTTCTGTATATAGTTCGAGGATTATGTTTCTTAGCAGTGTATCATGATGCACAATATATGGAATATGGATCGTTACTGTAATGCTTCCTGATGTTGTACTATTTGTAACATTTTAACTGATCAGGTGAGAGTTGTGATTAGCACTAGGTATGCAGCTTATCCGAGATAAACTATTTTCCAACCTTTATCCTAAAAAAGAAAGAACATGTATCTTCAACACTCTATGTGAATTAAGTCAGTTCTCATTTTCTATTTGATTGAAAGAAGTTATCATACTGTCATTGTTTTAAAAAACGGTTGAGGCTCACGTTCTGAGGCGCGCCTCAGTTCCAAACGGCTGGAAAACGCCTCTGAGGCGGCGCCTCAGTGTCTGAAAGTGAAACGTGCGCCTCTGTCGATTGAGGCGTAGGAACTGATTCCTAACCGCTCTGAGGCAGTAGAGGCGTAAGAATCAGATTTAGGTTAAAACTTCAATTTAGTAATTTAATTAAGCCCAATTTCATTTGGGCTTTATAATCAAACACCAAATTAGCTATGGGCATGAATGATTCTGCCCTAATTCAACCCCATTTCATAGTAATTTTGAGAAAACGGGAAGAAAAAACAGGATCGTGTGAACTTTTATTAGTTTTGCTAGCAACATGACTTCTATTAGTATCTTTTGAATCTAGTTTAGCTATGAAACTATGAATTTGTTTAAGGCCTACACCTCGAATCGATTCTTACGCCTCGGTCCGAATTGATTCCTACGCCTCATGATGCTACAAGAAAACGCCTCAGTTCCCGATTTCGTTTTTTAAAACATTGCATACTGTAATTCGAATCAAAGATGGTTAGTTATGTGTCATTATTCTACATGTTGGGCTGCATTTCCTATTGCTAAAAAGACTCAAATTTTTTATCATAAATTTCCTCTTTTGGGTATATCATTTGATCTTAAAATTTGGTTTACCCTTGTTTTCCTTTGTCTTTGCTGTTGAAAAGCATATATCTATCATATAAGTAATGTTAACTTGCATAGTCTTTTGTTCTTGTGGTAATGTCAATTATACATTTGTCGATTGTTAATACTATAATCCTGAATGCATTTGAGAACAAACAATTCATCATGATCTGTTGCTTAGTGTGATATAATTCAAGTTTTACCATCTGTCAAAATTTTGATTCATATTTCTGTAATCTTTCAGTTTTTTACTCAGCTCTTTACATTTCTACTGCAACCTCTTCCCAATTTTCGTATTATCTCCTTCCACGTTTTTTTTTAAAAATTTTTTGTTTTGTTTTTGCAGTTGTGTAGGATGGACACTTTGATCTACCTCTTAGTCTATCCACAACGACCGTTACTAACTACACGAACGATTGAGCTGGTTAGTTTATCATATTTCCCTTTGCATTATGGAAGTAGAGAGCATACGGCTAATGGTATCTTCTCAGGTCTCATATGATAAACTAGGAGCTGGACAGAATGCTAGTGTTGCGGTTATGAGTTACAGTGGCTACGACATAGAGGATGCTATAGTAATGAACAAATCATCGTTGGATCGTGGTTTTGGTCGTTGCATTGTTATAAAGAAGTACGAGTCTATTTCCTTTTTTGTAGGTTTACACACATACACACTCACACGCGTACCCAAAATGACTCGAACTCCGGTTAGAGGGGTTGTGTCTTACCAACTCATCTGCGCTTCATTGTCACAAGCCTATTTACTCACTTAGCTTTTCCTTACTAGTTTATAATGTCTTTCTTATGCTTTATGGTAGTCTATTCTGATTTCTGTTCGAAATGTGTTCTGGTCTACAGATCAGCAGCAGTTGTCCAGAAGTATGAAAATGGCACATCTGATCGTATTATTGGACCCCAAAGAGACGAACATGGTGCGGAACGTATGCAGGTATCTTGTCAACTTGTGACTGTTCTGTAAACTGAACTGCAAAGCTTATGATCTCTAGTTTATTGACATCCCTTAAAAACGGTCATTTTGAAGGTACTATGAATAAATGTGGTCTGAAAGCAGGGAACTGAATTTGATCTTTTAGATGTTTCTCGTCCTGAAACTAATTCACTAATTACACACGGTCTATTCCATGTTGAGAGTCTAAAGGATTTTTTCTTTACTGTAATGAGCCAGTAGCAGTTCTTGATATTTTATCAACTTCAATTCAAATGACTATATCTATTTGTATGGTGTTTCCTAAATTTCTATATTCCATCCATGACCTTGCCATCTGAATGTTATTCTTATGCATGCAGATTTTGGATGATGATGGAATTGCAGCTCCTGGAGAAATTATTCGTCCTTTTGATGTCTATATCAACAAGCAGAGCCCGTTGGACACTAAAAGCGGAGGCAGGTCCCATAACTCTGTAGCCCTGAAGGACAGGTTCTCTCTCAGAGCTCTCAGAGAATATGGTTTTTTTTTTCCTCATTGGAAACATATGAACTTACTTTTCATGTTGATAAATTCAGTCAATATAAATCAAGTAAACAGACATACAAAGGTGTTGAAGGTGAGACACCTGTTGTGGATAGAGTGGCACTCTGCTCTGACAGGAATAACAACATGTGTGTAAAATTTATGATTCGGCATACTCGTAGACCAGAGGTAGTAAAACTGTTTGGCTGAGACCGATGATCCTTTTTAATTTTAAGCGTCTTCAGGGATATATCTTCATTTAATATATATTCTCTTACATAGGTTGGTGACAAGTTTAGTAGCCGTCATGGGCAAAAAGGTGTTTGTGGCACCATTGTTCAGCAGGAGGATTTCCCATTCTCTGAACGTGGAGTGTGTCCTGATCTAATTATGAATCCTCATGGATTTCCGAGGTAATAAATTGCCACTGCTTGACCTCTTAAATTTTAACACTCAAGTGTAATGGATGTGAAAGTTGTGCTTGGGGTACACATCTTTCAATAGTCAAATAAAAGACACGATGGTAAAAAGATAAGCCAAATTGATGGATATCTTGGAAGAAATATTAGGTCTACAATTAGAGCCAAAAATTGTGCAAATATCTGGAGCATGCTTAATACTGTGTCTGCGTAGTGTGGTTTATCGCCTTTTGTCTTTTGTTGATAGCTTGGTGATAGAAATCCAGTCAATAATCCACATTTCTTATGCTGTGTACCTTCAGCCGTATGACTGTCGGGAAGATGATAGAACTTCTTGGTGGCAAAGCAGGCGTTTCCTGTGGAAGGTTTCATTATGGCAGTGCATTTGGAGAGCCTAGTGGCCACGCAGATAAAGTTGAGGTTATAAGGTGCAAAATGCTCTGCTTACTTAAGAGTCCTTCCTTTCCATTGTCTTTAGTGATTTTATCTGCATTTTCGTTCTCTTTTCTCTATCTCACTTTATCTATATTTTCAGTGAAACCCTTGTGAAACATGGTTTCAGCTACAACGGGAAGGACTTCATCTACTCAGGTGCTATTTTGACATTTATTCTATTGTACGTTTTCTTGAGAGGTCTAATGTGAAGGAACAACTCGTATTAGATTATCTAATTAATACATATCCTATTCTATATTTCAATTTCCGAACTTTGAGGCAGATGTATACTTACTTTGTGCATGACCGTAAAATATGAATGTTTGTGCCTGAGTAAGATAGTTTATCTGCAACATGGCTTGCATGAATAATTATGGCTACAGTAGGCCGTGAAAGATTAATTTGATCAGTTTATGTTAGGGTATGATGATAACTCGCGTCTAGGACTGAATGCTAAAAGAGAGTTAAAAAGAAGAAAGCACGAAGTACTAAAATTTTGTATGAAGCATAGGATAATGTTCAAGTACTCACCTTTTACCAATCTTATGTTTTTTTCACAGGCATCACCGGCGAGCCACTGCAAGCATATATTTTCATGGGTCCCATCTACTACCAAAAGTTGAAACACATGGTAGGTTATGAATTATTATTATTTTTTTTAATATTCCTTAATCAGTGTACATATAGCAAAAGATCATTAAAGAACAGCAAATGTGTTTCGCAAAAAGAGATGGAAGAGTCGTGTTGTTCTGCTAAAAAAAATGCGAAGATAAAACTGGGTTTTTGTGGAAAATATGACATGGGGAAGGAAAAAAAAATAATAGTTGGGAACAGAACTTTTTGATGACAGATTTTATGAAACCGGCTGCCAGGGACGCAGAGTAGGATTTTTTTTCCTTTTTCGTTTTCGTGTATTAATTTTTTTCTTTTAGTATGATTGATATCTACAATTTTTTAGAAGTGTATCAAGGGAGCTTCCGAAACCAAAAGAACCTTTGGTGAAGTTGAAAACCACCTTCTGAGGAAAGTGATATGCTGACATGCTGTCACTGCCTTTTTCTGGAGCATGCTATTTGCTCTCACACAAATGAATCCAAAAAAGAAAAAAAAAGATTTGTTTGCTTTTTTCTTTAATTCTTTTGTATTTTGCTAGAAGAAATGACTCGAGAATTGAGGGTAATGTGACTACTTACGGATTATAGTCGCCTATGTGCCAGTCCAGCATGCATTTGTTGTGCCTGTTGAAATTTAGAACATGCACATACGAATTGTGCACATATGTGCTATTATAGGACATGTTTCATAAAGTTGACCTACATCTATAAATTTTTCATATTTGTTTATATGATGGTTATGATTTCTTTCAAAGGTCCTAGACAAGATGCATGCTCGTGGTAATGGGCCCCGTGTTATGATGACTAGACAGCCGACGGAAGGGAGAAGTAGAAATGGAGGTCTGAACTTCTTATAAATTATTGTGCTTTGATCAGTTTTTCCGTTGCTATTACCTAAGTGTTGAACTTAACAGGCCTGAGGGTGGGGGAAATGGAACGTGATTGCTTGATTGCATACGGAGCCAGTATGTTGTTATACGAACGGTTGATGATCTCCAGTGATCCCTTTGAGGTTCAGGTAAAGCTAAAAAATCAGCATGCATTTTGCACATAATTGTTAATGTGGCTATTTCTTACCCAGCATTCCGACACTCAAATACAGAGTATATTTTCATCTAATAGTGCATAAAAATATTACCTGCCTTTTGTTTTGTGAACTACATTAGTTTCTGATGAATGTTCTAGCATTCAATCGGATCATAAGTTATTAGAACTTATGGTACTACCTTCTAGGCTGAGCTGCGTCAAATCTCGTATACTTCACCATCTTTTTTTCATATAACAACTACTGCACTTCATCGAATAACTATCTATTTCAATGAAGACTGTCACAACGATTATCGGGGCCAGTACTGGTTGACTCATTATAGTCAATATTCATCTGATCTTGCTTTCCAATGCTGTATAGCCGATATGCAGTGCAATTGTGATTTTTAAATCAAGTTCAGCGCTCGAATTTAATTAGTATAATAGTAATCTATTAAAATTTATTTCTGTTTCGAATTGTAATATATTATTCATGAAATTATCATGTCTTGTTACAGGTATGCCGGAAGTGTGGGCTCTTAGGTTATTACAACACGAAGCTAAAAACCGGAATATGTTCGATGTGTAAGAACGGGGAGAATATATCTACTATGAAATTGCCCTATGCATGCAAACTTCTATTCCAGGTATTACTTCCGTGTTTGCTTAACTGTGAGTTTAGTACATTTCTCCGATTAATAGTGCAGCGTTTCTCAGCTATATTTCATTCGATTTCCGATTTGAACATTCGAAAGATGTGATCTATGAGAGTTTGGTCTCAATTAAAATGTCTTGATTGTTGAAAGCTTAGAAATTCACCCCTGGAGTTTTCTGACTGACTCAGGAGCTCCAGTCAATGAACGTCGTCCCTCGTCTCAAGTTAACAGAGGCGTGAACGTTGCGTTGTGCTGCTATCATGCTGCCGATGGTGTTATTTATTAATTTTTTGTAGAATTTTAGTTTCTGTATAGTAGAATTTTGGAGATGTTAACTGTGTTGGATGATTGATAGAGAATTTCAGTTTCTGTATATTAATTTTTTTTTTTTTAATGTATTCATAGATTCGGTTTTCACGAATATATGATATAGTTTGAATTAAAAAACAAAAAAACAAAAAACTGTTACATTAAAATATTTA
The DNA here is from genome assembly GCA_029379335.1 of Thymus mandschuricus. Taxonomy (NCBI): domain Eukaryota; kingdom Viridiplantae; phylum Streptophyta; class Magnoliopsida; order Lamiales; family Lamiaceae; genus Thymus; species Thymus mandschuricus. The sequence goes on from CM057072.1 coordinate 4,862,565, forward strand.
TATTTTTAAGGAAAAAATGCATTTAAAATCGTGAACTTTACTTGACATATCGTTTTAACCATTAACTTTCAATTTTTTCTATAAAATCACAAACTTTTTAATTGTCCAATTTTCCCTTAATTTCTAATTTTCCCCAAATCAAAGCTGACATGTCATCCACATAGCTTCCACGTAGATTTTATAAGACACATATACATCCGCATAATTATTTTTATTTAAATAATAGTATATGCAATTAATAAAGTCTCCCGAAAAGGTCTAATATCATATTTGGATACGACCATTGCATCGCCTCCGACAATAGATGTTTGGCTCGATTTTGCAGCGAAAAGCAGGGCCAGGGAAGTAGAGCTGCACCTGGAACTGATCGGAGGGCCGTAATTTAGCGAGGGAGGAGATAAATCTAGAAAAAAATAAAATTAATTGCATATATTATTTAAATAAAATTAATTATGTGGATGTATACGTGTTTTATAAAATCTACGTGGAAGCTATGTCGATGACATATCAATTTCCAAACTGACACATCAATGACACACCAGCTTTGATTTGGGGAAAATTGGACAAATTAAAAAGTTTGTAATTTTAGGGAAAAAATTGAAAGTTAACGGTTAAAACGGTATGTCAGATAAAGTTCAAGATTTTAAATCCATTTTTTCCTATTTTTAACAATAAAATATAAGAAAATAGAGAACTTTGAACGTACTTCTCTCTCTCATATGCAATTCCAGTTTACAGCATGTTACGTTTGTATCTATAAATTCCCAATCCCATAAAATTGGATTATTCGAGGTTTTTAATTTATATTATTTGTATCAATCAAATGATTTTTCCCACTAATATTTTGCTTTTACCGACATTTAACCAAAAATATGATAATGAAGGCCCCATTTTATTTTATTTTTTTCACTTGTCGCTTTATCTCCTTTTTATCCAAAAAAAAGATGGCATAATCATTCAAATATGCGAATATTTTATATAATAAACCAGTATTTCCTTTTATTTCCCCTAATGTTGGAGGGATTAATTTAAAGGATACTATCACAGTATCACTGGCAATAATAAAATAAAATAAAAAGGAAAGAACAAATGTTGAGAAATAATTCTTGAGCTCAACGGAATAAATATGCACGCTTTTACTTAATTATTATTATAACCAAACAATATATTGTGATAATTGAGTTACTAAAAAAGTAGAAATAATTGAGGTACTCAAATAAAATAGCATTAACATTTCTCACAAGTAAACAAAACATAATAATTGGAATTTTTGTACCTTTAGCTTTAGCAAGTTGAACTCGTGTTTCATGCTTTATTTAATCATTTCGGATCAATTCGAAGTAAATTTATTTTCTTTTTTCTTTTTGAAAAAAAGCTAATATTAATGAATTTTCAAATTAATCATACTCCGTTCGTCTTCCAAATATGTGCGCGATTTTAATGAACTTTATTTAAATTAAAATCGGGAGATATTAAAATCACTTTTAGCGTGCTTAATTGTTTAGACATATTGAATAAGTTAAATTAAATGGTATAAGTATATTTTAAACTATTCATCTATTGATAATATATAGTATAATCTATAGTTTGTCCCAATCCAAAACAATAATTAAGGTGGAGAACATGACGTGGGTTAACATTTTTAAAACCATTAATTATTTTCTTCTAAAGGATTAGGTCTCACGTCGATAACCCATGTGAGAGGTTACATTTTTAATTACGCGCTAATCACATTCCTAATATAATATTGATTAATCTTGTAAACAAAAACACGTAAGAGAATCATTTGACTTAAAAATTCACCAATTGCAAAATTACACATTACTGTATGTTAATCATGTACGGTTATTATTTTCGTCCACGAAAAACGTAAGCATTGTGTTATTGATTGCAAACTCTTAACTTTCTATAATATATCCATTTAATTAAGAGATATTTCGATATTTTATTTAAAATCAGATATTAATATATTTTTATGCATTTATAGTGCACCGCTCTCTAGTTTTAAAACATGTCAAAATACATAAACCACACTCGTTAAACACAACATAATTCATATACTAAAATACTCTCGTCTTAATTTCAACATCAAAATGAAACACTTCAACAAATAGAAGACTGATAGAGTATTTCTTATTTTACCGTTTTATCATATAATCATCACAAATATTAAAACTTATGTTAGAACCACTCCATTCACGTATTTAGTAAACGAAGGGAGGGAGTATTATAAACCCTAGCTAGCTACCAACCATTGGTGTGCTATGCGAATTAATCATTTTTTTTAAACACGAATTAATCATTTATGATCACTAACAAAACCCACTACTATAAATTATGGCAAAAATCATTGTTTCTTAAAACATTTACTTCTGATGGCCGGAGAGAAGAAAGTGGTTCAAAAGGTTTCCGGCTGGCTCACGATTTTCGACGACGGCTCGGTGGACCGGACATGGACCGGACCGCCGGCAGTCAAGTTCATGATGGACCCTGTGCCGCCGCACGACGACTTTGTTGACGGTGTCGCCGTCGCCGACGCCACCACCAACGGCGGTCTCAAGGTCCGGATTTACCTGCCGGAGAAGAAGGACATCGACCCCGAAAAGCTCCCCGTGCTCCTCCACTTCCACGGCGGCGGCTTTTGCCTCAGCGACGCCGACTGGTTCATGTACTACACCATCTACACGCGCCTAGCGTGTGAGGCCAGGGCCATCGTGGTCTCGCCCTACCTCCGGCAGGCCCCCGAGCACCGCCTTCCCGCCGCCTGCGACGACGGCTTCGACGCCCTCGTGTGGCTGCGCTCAGTCGCCAAGAGCGAATCCAGCCACCGCTGGCTCGACGGCGGCGCCGACTTCGGCAGGGTGTTCCTGATCGGAGACAGCTCCGGCGGGAACATAGCCCACCAGGTGGCGGCGCGTGCGGGCGACGAAGACCTGAAACCGGTGAATCTCGCCGGAGCGATCCCGATCCACACCGACTTCTGCCGCACGACGCTGAGCGCGTCGGAGATGGAGAAGGCCGAGACGCCGTTCCTGACGCCGGAGATGATGGACAAGCTGTTCAGCCTGGCGCTGCCGGAGGGGGCGACGAAGGACCACCCGATAACCTGCCCGATGGGGGAGGCGGCGCCGCCGTTGGAGACGCTGAAGCTGCCGCCGTACCTGTACTGCATGGCCGACCACGATCTGGTGAGGGATAGGGAGCTGGAGTTCTACGACGCCATGAAGAAGGCGGAGAAGGAGGTGGAGCTTTTCACCAGCCATGATGTCGGCCATAGCTTCTACCTCAACAAGGTCGCCGTCGATTGCGACGCCAAAGTGGCGGAGGAGACTCGAAAACTCTTGCAGGCGATCGTCGAATTCATCAACAAGCATTGATCGATCGGTCCGGTTTTTCCTTTTTCCCTCCAATTTCAATTGCTCTTGAAAAATTAGGGTTTCAGCTGGTTTAATTTGATTGTTAAGTTTGTTTATGAATGCATGCAGTTGTGAATTTAATTAAAATGTATTTTTATTTATTACGTCTCGTGACGTAATAATTGTATGCAGATGTACTTTTACGTGTTAGATTGTTCCATTTCGGGAATAATTGTGTGGTGAAATTTATTTTGGTTAGTGACTAATACATGTGCATTTATCTAAATTTATTTCCCTTTATGCATGTATGGAGTTAAATTAGCAATGACGACGATCTTGAGCGGTGGTCGTGTAGTCCAAGGTCATAAAATAGTTAAAATTTACCCATTTTTGTTACGTCCACGGCTCAGGATCGTCGTCATTGTTAAAATAATAAAGATAAATAAAGTAACACGACGATCCCGTAAAAACCTCCATCTCGTAACATGATTTTGTTAGTTTATGCTTTTCTGATTATTATACGTTGCAAAATAAATTTTATGATTAGTGATCATCGATACATGTTTTTTTTTTTTTTTTTTTTTTTGATAGGGCAAATGTTAGATGTTAGATTAGATGTTCGTACAACTAGCTCCCAAACACTCCAATAAAATTTCCAAGCCACCTTATATCATCGATACATGTTTGATTACACTCAAAACAAAAGTAACAAAATAAAATGGAAAATGCATGTTTGGTTGTTACATGATTGAAATAGTGAAATAACAAAATGAGTAGTTGTTAATATTTATTGACCCAAACATAACATAAGTAAAGAAAGACTTGAAAAAAAGTCAATGGTTGAGGATGAATTCTTTGATCCCTTTCAACAAGAGGAGGGTTTGCTCCGCTGTGGCAGGGTCCATGTCAATGGCGATCTTGTTCAGGTGGAAGCCATGCCCCATTCCTTCACTCACCACCACCTCCACTTCCTTCTTCGCCCCTTTCATGGCGTCGTAGAACTCCATCTGCGTATCCTTCATCAGATCCTCACCTGCCACGCAGTACAGGTACGCCGGCAGCTTCAATGTCTCCAGCGCCGCCGCCTCCCCCATCGGGCAGGTTATTGGGTGGTCCTTCGTCGCCCCCTCCGGCACGGCCATCGCCAGCAGCTTGTCCAACATTTCCAGCGTAAGGAACGGCGACTCCGCCTTCTCCATCTCCGACCTGCTCCGCCGCGCCCGGCAGAACCCCGGGTGGACTGGGATCGCTCCGGCGAGACTCACCCCCTCGTCCCCCGCACGCGCCGCCACCTGGTGGACTATGTTCCCGCCGGAGCTGTCTCCGATCAGGAAAACCCTCCCCAAGTCCGCGTGATCGCGCAGCCACGGCTCGGCCCCGCCGCCGGAGTGAAGCCATATGAGGGCGTTGTACCCGTCGTCGATGGCAGCGGGGAGGCGGTGCTCGGGGGCGAGGCGGAGGTAGGGTGAGACGATGATGGCTCTGGCCTCACGCGCGAGGCGCGTGTAGAAGGTGTAGTAGGAGAACCAGTCGGCGGAGCTGAAGCAGAAGCCGCCGCCGTGGAAGTGGAGGAGGACGGGGAGTTTCTCAGGGTCGTTGTCTTGCTTCTCCGGTAGGTATACACGGAGCTTGAGGCCGTCGGCGGAGGTTACGTCAGTGACAGCAATGCCGTCGACAAAGTGGCAGTGAGGCGGGACGGTATCGGTCATGAACTTGACCTCGGGTGGTCCGGTCCATGACCGGTCGACGGAGCCGTCGTCGAAGATTGTTAGCCAACCGGAAACTTGATCGACGATCACTTTCTTTTGTTGCGCCATTTTTAATTTACCTTGTTTGTTGTTGATATGGCATTATATATATAGTACTATAGGATTTTAGTGTGAAATGGGAGGTAGCTAGGTTGCTTAGATTAATATTCAAATTATAACTTGCATCTCTAACAAGAAATTAGCTGGTTGGTAACATGCTTAAATTCATGGTCAACCCTCTTTTTGTCCCGTTAAAATATAACTAATTTTCTATGAAATGTGTTGATAAGTTAAAGTTCGAGTTCTGGCACAATTTTTAAAATTTTGTTATTAAAGCTTAAACAAAAAATATCACTAATTTAGGGTAATTGACACATGACATAATTAAAGATTTAGGATTTAAGATTTAAGTAAGGAAAAATATATAATCTATACCCTAACCAATTAAAGGTTTTTAAACCCTAAAATTTGTCACATATCAATAATTATCTACGAATACAATAGAAGATGTCACATATCGGTAAACATAGAGGTAAACATATAGGATCGTATTTGATAAATTTATAATATTAATCTTTTTTCATTTGGAGTCAACCACTTGTTCCACGTTCCTTTATTTTCCAACTTTTATACTATCTTCGTCCCTTGTTAATTATTAGTCTTAGAGAAGAGAGGGGTGATGAAATCTATTGGTTTATATTATATTTTTCAATCCCTCCACCTTTGAGCTCGATTTTCAACTCAACCCTCTAGGTAGGAGTAGGGATGGGTCGGGATACCGTCACGCCGAAATACCGTATATACCGCGCCGAAAAAAAAAAAACCAAAATACCGAAAGAGACGGTATACTGATTTTTCGGATCGGACAAGTAATTCGGTATGACAACGGTATTCAAAATTGTGATACCGCGGTATACCGAAAAATACCGTACCACGGTATATACCAAACATTCGACATACACCGAATGTTCGGCATATATCAAGTAACGGTATGTGCGGTATATACCGAAGATACCGAATGTTCAGTACATACCGAATTTATGGTATATACTGAATATATATCAAATTTTACCATACAATTAAAGAGTTTTATATAACAATTTTTTTTAAAATATTTTAGTACCAACAAAATTATACAATGAACTTATATGCATATTAGTTCATACAAGATAAAGTCTCGACTCTTGAATATATTACTACTACAACTTTACAGTATAAAAGATAAAACAATACTCCTTGCTTATGTTACTAGCTAGTTTAATTAAGTTAAGGCATAGTAGATAAAAATTAAATTAAATAAATATTAAATGTAAGTAATCGAGAATATGTTATATAACCTATATTATCTAACTAAAATACTATAAATAGTATTATTTCGATCTTAGCTTGATTAAAATTTAAGGCATACTAGCGTAATTTCTGAATATTTTAGTTTTTAAAGTAAATATATTAGAAAATATTAATGAAATATATAAATGTTGATTCATGAAGTATCTAAGTGTGTCTATCTATAACACGAGAATGATATTTATGATTATATAAATTAATGTTTATCTATAAGATATTGTTTTAATATTCCTTGCTTAATCATTATTGCATTTTAAAAAAGAGGAAATGGGGTATTCTACCCCTTTTAGAATAGAGAAACCAATAGTTGGTTTGGAAATAAAATTACACCAAATTTTACCCATTTTTTGGTTTGGAGGACAAAAATACCCCTCCTACCCTCACTCCTATCCTATTCATTCTACTTTAATTTGAATTGAGATCCACACTCACTCTTCACATTATTTCCTCTCTCTACCCCTATCTCTCTCTGCATCCAGATTTGAATGGCTCTCTCTCTCCATTTCAGACTTGAATGGCAACAAGCTCTCGGTGGAGGAGCTCCGTCGAGGTCGGCGGTCGTTGTCGGCCCTCTATACCCCCTTCATCGCTATATTTCTTCCCCTCCATTTCAGAAACGAGGGTGAAGACCAAGATATTACGAGGTAGAACATTGCCCCATTTTCGTCTTCCTTCTCCTCTTTCGTTTCCGATTACTAGGTTTTCGGTGTTGAGATCCATCTCTTGCTGTTGTTGGTGATGGGAGGGAGATATTAATGGTTTTTTTCTTTGGTATTTGGATGAAGGGAGAAGAAGGAGAGGATGAGGAAGAAGGGGGAAGAGCGATGTCGATTCATGTAGTAGATCTCCTTGATGAAGCTTCATACCAGATTCGGCAAGAAAGCTTTAGCACCACCACCGCCTCTCTCTCTCTCTCTAGTTCTCGATTTTGTATCTATTGTCTTTCATTATTTTTTTTTTAATTATTTCACCATTGCAGGTGATTTTTAATAAGGAAAAGAGCATCTTCAAATTCTTTTGTTCAATGTCACTTCATCGTCGAATTTACAAGAGTTAGGAGTTTTGGATCTTATTATTCTTCTTCTGCTACTTCTTCTTCGGTTTTCTCTTTTTTTCTGCTACTCTTCTCATAGTAAATTTAAATTCGGAATGTATTACGAAAATCTTAATTAATTTTTCTGTACGATTTTAACCCTTTCGTACTACTTTATTTTGGTACTCCTTTATTTTTCACCTTCGCATGGGTCTTTCTAGTAGAGAAAAGGACAACTTCAAATTCTATTTTCGTACCCCAATTGTTAGTACGAATTTAACATAAATATTGTTAGTACGTTTTTATCTTATCGTACTTTCCATGCAAATCAGTTTTGTATAGTATTTTCAAAACAAATAGGTACGATGTGTATCGTTTCGTACCTATACAAGTAAGGTTTATAGTATAAATTTCGATTTTTTGCATAAATTTCACATTTCGTACTTATTTCATAGGTAATTTATACAAATTATTTATATTCGTACTGATAACTTAATATTTTCTTATGTAATTAGTAATACATGTAATCTATATGAATTGATTCATACTCGTACCAATATCATAAGTAAGTTATACGAATTGACTAATATTCGTACTGATAAATCACGGTACGAATAATAATAATTTTAAAGTTCGTACCAATATTATGTGGATGTATTATGCTGAGGTACGAGATACATTTTGCATGATGCACAATGTTTAATCAGATTTGTCATTCATAAAAGTGTACCATGATTATAAAAACAAAAACGTCAAAAAATGGAAAGGAAAAAGATATGTACTCGATAATCTATAATTGGTATTCGATAAGATTGGTAATCTACATAACTCATTTATTGGTAAAAACAACAAAAATATTACTATGTAACTCATGTATTTGTAAAAATACCAAGAATCGTAACATGTAACATTTGTATTGGTAAAAACATCAAGAATTTTACCATGAGGAATACATATTATTTCGTAATGGATAATATAAGTACGAATTTTGAGTAATCGTACAGGCAAATAACTCGTATAGAAATCTACAAAATTCATGTATTTTCTATTCAAAATGCAAAAATCATAATATCAAGTTGGTTGTATTAGGCCCCACCGCGTCTGTTGCTCCCACTGCTGTCAACATGACGATGGATGTAGGTGCATTTGTTGTTATAGCCTCCCCCTTTTTCAGTTGCTACAATCGTTGTTTTTTCGGCCTACATATAATGTAACTCATATATTGGTAAGATTACACAAAATCGTACTAATACACTGAGAACATAGTACATATTTTCACAAATCGTACTAACACACTGAGAACATACTACATATTTTCACAAATAGTACTAACAAATTGATAACATAATAACATCACCACTCTTACTGGAGATATTAACAAGTTTGCACAAATCGTACTAAAACACTGATAACATACATAACATTAGTAAGATTTGCACAAATACTAACAAGATACGCTGATAATGTAGTATGATCAAATTATTTGTAACATGTAACTCATTTATTAGTAAGATCACAACAAATCTTAATGAAATCAATGCCAACAAAGTAAAAATTCCACAAATCTCTACAATTCATGAATAACATAAAAAACAAAATTAGAGGTAACATCAATTAATAACACAGGAAAAAATCCAAAAAATATTTAACTCATTAATTAGTATGATTTAACACAAATATTTTCACAAATCGTACTAACACACTGAGAATATAGTACATATTTTCACAAATCGTACTAATTTACTGAGAACGTAGTACATATTTTCACAAATCGTACTAACACGGTATGCTGATGCACAAGATATAATTTAGTAGTTCGTACCAATATTAAGTGGTTGTATTATGCTGAGACACAAGATACAATTTACATGTTTGTGCAATGTTTTATCAGATTTGTCACTCATAAAAGTGTACCGTGATTATTTTCACAAATCGTACTAACACACTGAGAATATAGTACATATTTTCACAAATCGTACTAACACACTGATAACATAGTACATATTTTCACAAATCGTACTAACAAATTGATAACATACATAATATTACCATAAATCTTACTAGAGATATTAAGAAGTTTGCACAAATCGTACTAAAACACTGATAACATACATAACATTAGTAAGATTCGCACAAATACTAACAAGATAATCTGATAATGCAGTATGATCATGTTATTTGTAACATGTAACTCATTTATTGGTAAGATCACAACAAATCTTAATGAAATCCACAAAATATTAACTCATTCATTAGTATGATTTAACACAAATATTACTTATAGGAACTGTTAAGATCTACACAAATATGATTTAACACAAATATTACCAAACACATCATGAGGTTGAGAACATGTTACATATTTTCACAAATCGTACTAACACACTGAGAACATAGTACATATTTTCACAAATCGTACTAACACACTAAGAACACAGTACATATTTTCACAAATCGAGAACATAGTGCAAATCTTACCAAACACATCACGAAGTTGAGAACATAGTACATATTTTTATAAATCGTACTAACATGTTGAGAACATAGTATATATTTTCACAAATCGTAATAACACATTGATAACATACATAATATTACCACAAATCTTACTGGAGATATTAACAAGTTTGCACAAATCGTACTAACACACTGAGAACATAGTACATATTTTCACAAATCGTACTAACACACTGAGTACATACTACATATTTTTCAATTTCTCATTCGTACAAACCCTAAAAAACCCAAAATTATGCTCATAAAAAAAAAACTCATAATTTTGCCACAAAAGAACCCAGAACAACCCACAAAACGAATCACTTTTCGTTTTTTCACATGCAATAAATGATAAACATAAGAAAACAAATCGTTTTCAAAACTAGGGCTCGTATTTTCAAATATTAGTACTAGAAAAACAACCAAGAATACCTGTATACAGTGCTTCGTCTTCCATGTATTCTTCACCCAGTTCCTCCGATTTTTCTGAAATTTCTGGATCTTGAACTTCAAGCTCGAGGCTCGTCGAGTCGTCGACGGAATGAAAAAGAGAGAAGAAGGTGAATCGATGCCGGAATCGCGCTGTAAAACATAGTACATTTTATTACAAATCGTACTAACACATTTAGAACATTATACATTTTTCACAGATCGTACCAACACACTTAGAACATAGTACATTATTTCACAAATCGTACTAACACATTAAGAACATAGTACATTTTTTACAGATCGTACCAACACACTTAAAACATAGTACATTTTTTCACAAAAATCAATTTGTGAAACGCAGCATACTCAGAACTTTGCTTATACAAACAAATCGTACTAACACTTAGAACATAGTACATTTTTCTACAAATCGTACTAACACACTTAGAACATAGTACATATTTCTACAAATCGTACTAACACACTTAGAAACCTCAACCCTAAAAATACCCAGAACTTTGCTCATACAAAACCCAGTTTTTTGCTCACGAAAACCCAATTTTTTGCTCACGAAAACCCAGTTTTTTGCTCATAAACTAATTTGTAACAAACGCAACATTTCATTTTGCTAACAAATCTGCACTAAAAGGGGGTATGAACCTAGTTTTGTATCTGAAAAAAAAAAAAAAAAAAGAAAAAAAAAAAAAGGTACGAACCCTATATACACATGCAATCAATGATAAACACGCTAAATCAAATAGTTTTCAAAACTAGGGTTTATATTTTGGAGAAAGGAACAATATTCGTACTTGAGTAAAGTCGAATTATTTGGAGAAAGGGTAAGTCGGAGAAGTACCGTACCTGTATACCGGAGAAAGGATCAGGCGGCGCTTCCTCTTCTTCACTCACGTCATTGTCTTCTTCACTCAAGTTCTCCAGATTTTCAGTGACTTCTGGCTCTTGGATTTCATGTTCGTGGCTCGTCGACGCCTCGGTTCTTTGTATCTTCGTTTTTCTCGGGGCCATTCTTTTCCGGCTGCTACACGCGGTGGTGGAAAGGGGAGAAAGGCTGGAATCGGTGGGGAGAGGGAACTGCAAAAGGGGAGTCGGAGTTTGAGAGAGAAAGGCTGGAATCGGTGGGTTGAGAGAGAAACTGAAACGTTGGGAGGGAGAGTTGGTGAGGGAGAGGGAACTGAATGGACGCTTTGTGTGTTGAATTGGTTTTCACATATTACCGAGGTTTGAATTGGTTTTGCTGCAGGGGTATTTTTGTACCCAATTTGAAAATAGGGGTAAGATTTGGTTTTTTTTATTCCCAAACCAACTATTGGTTTTACTATCACTAAGAGGGTATAAAATTTTTTGCCTCAAAAGCTTTAAAAAATATATAACTGTTAAATTTGAATAAATAATATTACATATATGAGTTTGATTTAAGAATGTTAAAGCTTCTATATAATAGTATGACTATTAATCTCAATCAATAAAAATATACGTGTCACAATATAATAAATTATCACAAAATATTATCATAGTTAAATGGTATTTTAAATGGTTATATATGGAATTTAGTAATGACCTTTTATTAATGAATTTTAATTTCTTATGTATTTTATTGTATGGATTTTTAATTATTCATTGATTTTATTGTATCCAAAAAACTTAAGTAGAAACATTTGGAACAATATAATACGTATATACTTGATAATTGTATATTTTTTGGTATACCATACCGTACCGAAGTACAATACGGTATGATAACGGTATGAATTTTTTTCATACTGAATTTCCGGTATACCAAACATTGGTATGCCAAAAGGTACGGTACGACAACGGTATGAAAAATCACATACCGCAACTAATGGTAAGGTATGACGAAAATTTTACGATATGCCGTACCAAACCACCCCTAAGTAGGAGGTCAAATAAATGTACACTTTTAGCGCATGAGTGGAGTTTCTATCAGTGACATTCAAACACAATACCTCAGAGTTAGCCAAGGGAAAGGAACCAAACACTGCCGGTTCGATTCCAATTCGAACTGAATCCGGAACTGTAGCCGGCTCTAGTGACATAGGAGATTATTATGATTGATAGTACTCTAAACACTCTTAATATGTCAACCTTGTCTCTAAGCCAAAATCTACAAAGAATTTAAAATATATATAAAAGCAGCAAGAGCAATACATATACTAGCTGATATATATTCGGAGATAAATTTTGGTTCAATAAGTTCTGGCATGATAACCATGAATAGTCCGATCACCTTTTCCAAAATACCTTAAAATAATGTAGTTTTGTACCACTCAACAAGGCTAGCATAATATGTCTGATACCATTTATCGGGACTGCTGATCATACTAGCATGATATTATCCGCTTTGAATTAAGACTGTACGATTTTGTTCTTGTGCTACTTACCAAAATGTCTTAAACTAGTGTATTGAGGTGCCCCTCTTACATACAAAGTGTGTCTTCCTTATATTTTCGATGTGAAACAATTGTTTATACCCAACACAGGCTAAACACTTTTTATTTAATCCTCGTGTTAGAAAAGAAAGTGTTCAAACTGACTAGAAAAGTGAGAATACATTCTAAACATTTTTGAAAATTCGCACACCATAATTTATTTGCATGATCATTCCCCGACATACATATATAAATATTTATTGTCAACACATAAATCATTAATCTACTTGAAAATCAATGCTTGTCCATGAAATCCTTGATCCCTTTCAACAAGAGGAGGGTCTGCTCCGCCGTGGTAGGGTCCATGTCAACAGAGATCTTGTTGAGGTAGAAGCTATGGCCCATTCCCTCACTCACCAGCAGCTCCACCTCCTTCTTCGCCCCTTTCATGGCGTCGTAGAACTCCATCTGCGTATCCTTCATCAGATCCTCCCCCGCCACGCAGTACAGGTACGCCGGCAGCTTCGCCTTCTCCAGCGCCGGCGCCGCCTCCCCCATCGGGCAGGTTATCGGGTGGTCCTTCGTCGCCCCCTCCGGCAGCGCCATCGCCAGGAACTTGTTCATCATGTCCAGCGTCAGGAACGGCGTCTCCGCCTTCTCCATCTCCGACCTGCTCCGCCGCGCCCGGCAGAACCCCGGGTGGACCGGGATCGCGCCGGCGAGACCCACCCCCGCGTCCCCCGCACGCGCCGCCACCTCGTGGACTATGTTCCCGCCGGAGCTGTCCCCGATCAGGAAAACCCTCCCCAAGTCGGCGTGATCGCGCAGCCACGGCTCGGCGGCGGCGCCGGAGTGAAGCCAGAGGAGGGCGTTGAAGCCGTCGTCGATGGGTGCGGGGAGGCGGTGCTCGGGGGCGTGGCGGAGGTAGGGCGAGACCACGATGGCTCTGGCCTCACGTGCGAGGCGCGTGTACACGGCGTAGTACGTGAGCCAGTCGGGGGAGCTGATGCAGAAGCCGCCGCCGTGGAAGTGGAGGAGGACGGGGAGTTTCTCCGGGTCGTTGTCTTGCTTCTCCGGTAGGTATACACGGAGCTTGAGTCCGTCGGCGGCCGTGACGTCAGTGACGGCGACTCCGTCGACGAAGTGGCGGTGAGGCGGGACGGCATCCGTCAGGAACTTGACCTCGGGCGGTCCGGTCCAAGCCCGGTCGACGGAGCCGTCGTCGAAGATTGTTAGCCAACCGGAAACTTGATCGATCACTCTCTTTTCTTGCACCATTTTTTGTGGTGGGAAAATTTTCGAAGAGATAATTGAATTGATGTTTTGTTGTTTTAGTAATAAAAATTGGTTGAAATGAGGGAGTTTATATAGTTGTGATTTTAGGGTAAAGTATTCATTTACTATATAATAGGAAAATCATTAAATTAGGAAAATGAAAGTGAAGTGGATTGTGTGTGTGGAGAGAAAGAAGTTTCCATGTTAATTTCACGTTGAAATTAGCATAAAGTTTCTTCCCTTTTCGTTTTTTTTCTTTTTTCTTTTTGCATCCAATTTCCACACAACAACGCTGAAAATGTCGTCTACTCTCTCATTTATTTTTTTCCTCCTTTCAAAGCTCAGGCTTCTAGCTGCCCGTTCAAAGGGGCAATGTTATTCATAGCCACATAATTACTCCTCATAGCCCCACAATTCATAAATAAACACAAAATACCATTTTTAGCCCTATAGCCTCTTAAAATTATTTCTTATTCTCCTCTTCATCGCCATAGCCACCTAATGAAACAAAGAGTAATCTCCACTCAATTCATGTTTATAATATTCACATTTCCTCCAAACTTATTCAACCATTGTCGCTACTTCACATCATCCAATTGGCTTTCTTGAGCACGAATTATAACACATTCAATTTCTCACTGTACATAAAGAAATTGAGAGATATAACTATAACTCAAGTTAAGCGCCATCAACTTTATTTGCAGGATACGAGAAGAAACTATTGATGTATTCAATTATAATTCTAAAAAAAAATCAGAAGAACCAGTTTTAATTCGACGATGACAAAAAATGGATAATTTTAGTTTTTATTATTATGAAATTTCTCCTTAATGTCGCTCAACCAAAACAAAAGATGGTTCGTTGATTATATTTATCCTGAAATTGTTGTGAATTTTATTGCGGATGAGTAAATTCTATGCACATACTGGTGTTCTTCCAAGTATTTCAAACCTTGTGTTCTTCGTTGAGGCCTATCGGTGGCTATACGAATTTGAGTAGATTAATTGATGAGGAAAAACCATAGCCGGTCTGCTTTTATTAAGAAACTAATTGAGCTTCCCGTAAAAGAAGAAGAGGAATGAATTGGGGGCATAATAGTACATTTAAAATTAATATTGTTATTATTATTAATTGGGGGCTATAGAGAGAGAAATCACGGCTATGTTTAAAATCCCCCGTTCAAAGAATTTTACAATAATTGGGTACACTAATCGGATCCGAGCCAGGATTTGGCACATTTTCACCCCGACAATTTAACAGTCCTACTCGTAAGCATGTTTAAATTGGAACAAAATATCAGTTTTATAGGAAGTAACTTTTGAAAATAAGGTTAACATGTAAATTTATATAATTTAATAATTTATTGGTATGTATAATTCGATATAAACGACACATGGAAGACATTTTATTTTCATTATTTATGGTAATCTAAAAGCGATTTTGACCCACCAGCTGCCACGATGAGGATTGGTCAAAATCAAAATTAATAGAGTAGGGGTACACAATTAAATTGATGGGTGTGTGGAGAGAAATTTCATCTTCATTTCACTTTTAAATTCCAACCGTTACATATCATATTCATAGCACTGGAAAAGTCATCCAAATTCTGTTGATTTTCTGCATAATTTCTCTTCAATTTAATTCCCCAAACTTCATCGAAGCTGTTACTGATTTTCTATGCATTTTACTACCGCTCTTTTATGACCTCGTTTGGTAGGCATGTTAGGATAGTAGGCTCGAAGAAGAAGTTGCACAAACAGTCACACGGTTCCTTTGATAGGCATGTTAGGATAGTAGGTTCCAAGAAGAAGTTGCACACACAGCCACACAGTTCCCATGTATTAGGTAATGATATTAATGTGAATTAAATAATTAAAAACCAGTATGAACCCAGAAACTTTCTTTTGAACCCTTTTGTTTTTGCTTAAGGTGGTTACATGTTACCACTAACATTCCTTTCGTTCCATTATATTATTCTCGTTTATTAAATATACGTGAAGTAACTAATAAGGCAGAGGAAGTATTTTTTTTGTAGGTCAAGATATGAGAAAGAAACCTCCACATCCATGAAATGAAAGCCACCACAAACTTTTCATGTTCTTTGTTTTTCGAACAAGAAAAAGAAAAGCCATCACAACCTTTTGACTTTATTTCTTTTTTCTTTTCTAATTAAAAAATTCCACAAAATAATCATGAATATTACAATTATTGTAAGTGGCCATTATAGAATTTATTATTTTTTTTTTTACAAATGTAGAAAATATATTTAGAGTCATATGAAACACAAATTCTTGATGGATGATGATAAATCGGGAATAGTGCAAAGTCAAAATAAAACGATAATTATATTTAGAATTAGATTCCAACTTAATGTGTTTTCACATGTTTTTTGTTAGAATTTTGTATAGTGTGCTCGCATTATGTTGCACTTGTTTTCATATAGCACAAAGGTGATACACGAATGTTTGATCATGACTTAAAGAAAACGTAATTAAGTGAGGCGGAAGAAAGACGTAGTCTGCATATAGTTGACTTCAATAGTGACAGTCAACTCTAGCCTTCGATAAGTCCAATTTCAAGCCCAATTTTTGATACCTAACAATTGGACCTTGGCCCTTTTAAACCTAGAGTTTGACTTTGATTTTTATCGAGCCCAAATTTTAGGATAATATTAAAGTCCATGTCTATAGGTATTAATTCATTTATTTCTTCGGCCCAAAATTTTAGGGCTCGAATTAAAGATTATAATCCACTACTATAGCTATTAAGGTGAGTTTTAATTTTTCAAACAAAATAAAAGCCCTTTAATAATTCACCAAATAATTTGGCTCTATATGAATTGTATATGGCCCAGTGTTCTAAAAATCGGCCTAGGCGGCCGCCTAGACGGCGCCTAGGCGGTGCCCGGCCGCCTAGATTTTATGCTAGGCGGCCGCCTAGCCGAGCACCGCCTAGAAGCGGCCGCCTAGGCTGCCCTAGGCGGAGCTGGGCGGGGCTAGGCGGGGCTGGGCGGGCTAGGCGGGCTGGGCGCAAATTTATGTTAAAGACTACTAAATTTGTAGAATTTGAACCATTAATTAGCATATTATATTATTATATAATTTATATTTGTTGAATCTTGTCCATTAATCATAAATTAGTAGATGAAAGTATATTAGTAAATGATATATACTTTTTATTATATGATATTGTGTAAAAATAATAGTAAAAATACATAAAACAACTCTTATCCGCTTAGCCCGCCTAGAATCCGCCTAGAAGCCCGCCTAGAAGCCTAGACGCTAGTCGGCAGCCCGCCGCCTAGCTACCGCCTAGCGTATTTTAGAACATTGATATGGCCTATGCACATGGATTGGTATGTAATCTCTTGATTTTTTAGCCCAACTAAGTTATGTTGTCCCGATATTATCAAGTGTAAGATCACAATTACGTGATACACATAGTACCCGATCATAAGATTCGAGTTATTTTGAGAATGTACGAGTGTGTATCATTATATCATCTTTTATCAAATTCTGATCTTGCAAAATGAGATTTTCATGTTATCGTACGATCTGGCAACCTGGACTAATCCGGGTTTCATGTCAGCGTGAGATTGTGGGAAAATCGACAAAAATGTTTGCAAGACCAAACACAATCGATATGTTGTGTATTTATATGCAGATTTTATAGATAGTTCATGTGCAAAATCTAAATTTGTTTTTGTCCATGTATAAAAGGTTGGAATTTTGATAGGTCTAATTAAACTTATGATATTGTGTATATGTGGAGAGGAGTGTTGATTGTAATAGGGTTTAATTAAGATAGGAATAGTTAGTTATTTAATGAAATATTAGTCACCATCAAAACTAATTACTCCCTCCGTCCTATTTCACTAGTTCTGTTTCTATTCGGCATGAGATTTTATGTTCCACATTGAAAAGTAAAGATTAATTCTTTCTATTTAAGAAAACCGAACTAATGAAGTGAAACGATTCAAAATAGCAAACATGACTAATAAAATGAGACGGATGAAGTATTAAATGGCTAATCCCCTTCATCCTTCAATGTTAAGTAAAAATTTGATGGTGGTATAATATGTGTATTCCACTCACATATATTAGTGCAAAAACCATTTAATTTTTGCTGACTTTGATTTCATAAGTCTTTCTTTTTTTTGTTATTGAGTAATTATATGGAAAAGTTCAAATGTAAATATAGAATCACATTTAATTTTGTTGGGAACCTATACATTCTCATTTTAATTAAAGAGTCCTATTTTTGTTGTTTTACGTGCAGAATTTGTATTTCAAAAATTTAATATTAGGCCTTGATAAAAACCTTTTTTTAACCTAAAAGAGTATAAAAAAGCAAATCATGATTCGTGGTCTAATTATATTTTATCTTGCTAACCTTTTTAAGTGGATTTGATATATATAGTTAAGAGAACAAGTGTACGTTCTTCCTCTTCTTCTTTTTTTAATAACAAAATATGAATTTAATTTTTCTAACAAACTAAATAGTATGAATTGTCTTTAGATAGCGTGGTGTTTAATTGGGTTTAAACTTGTAAGGGATAGATAAAATTAATGTATTTAATTTGAACCCTCAATCGATTTAATATGAACAAATTGAAAATCATAGTAATTAGAATTTGAATCGTGTGATATTTCTTACACATGATTACTCCACGAAATAATAGTGACGAGTCATTTTGATTGCAAGTGACACTAAATAAATTAAATTTCTATCTGAAATCTTAATTTTTGAACTTTCTAATTTAATTAGAATCGTTAAATTGTGTTGCGCCTTTTCCGAATCAGGATTGCCTCCAAACACATTACGTCTTTATGTAGGATGTAACTGAAAATGATCCAACATCAATATATGCCGTTGCCCCCACTGTTGAAGGGAGTGGTACCGGCAAAGCATCTTACACCAAAACCCTTAAAAATCCTCGTGATTATACAAATAAACTTTTGGAGAATATTATCGTTGAGTTTTTCCCTTTTAACCCCTACTATTCCAAGATCTTTGCATTGTTTCATATTATCAAAAGAATATTTGCACAATAATTGTAGTAACAAAACTAAATAGAAACTAAAGCATGGATTAAAATAGATTTCTTTATCAATCAACCGATTTTTTAATGCCAAAAAATGTTTAAAATGCAAATTAAAGTTCCCTTTCTATGAAAAGGCAATTGCATTTACTCGAAGTTGAAGTGCAAAAAAGATTTGATAAATATAAAATAAAATTAAAGATCTAGTTATTATTGGCTTGATAATATTGGACGGTGTGTAAAAACTAAAAAGAGTCCTCTAATACAAATAATATTTGTATGAAATCATCCACTTTGCATTTTTAATCAAACAAAATATTCAAAAAGATTCAATTATTGGAGCCCTTTTTAGTCAAAGAAAACTCTCCACAAACTAGGTAAAGCAAGGTTTTTGATCAATTAGGTGTATTATATTTATATATAACAAGTGTAAAAGAGTGATGCCATTTCCTTTCCCTTTAGTTTCTTCTTATATTGGAAAAAAATTAAAACACTTTTGCTATAAGATATAAGATACTATTCCCCTCAGCGTAAACGTTCTTAATGTGTGATTACGATCAATATAACAGTGTCACGCTAAAATTTTATTTTTCTCAATAGAGTTAATAGTAGTAATGCCCTAATACTCACATTGAACATGCTTAATATGTCCAAGGATGATGTGTTAATAATATTAACAAATAAAATGATTTAATTATATGTCGTAACCTATCAAAAGAAATTATACCATAATAGTAAAAAATTGCAAACATGATAATATTACATCAGTAATGAAGACATTAAGTATGCTGATAAGCATCATAGTATATTCTTCATTAAGTACGTACGTACACTCACGATGATTAAGTAAGTACGCTCACAATAAGCATCATAGTATATTCTTCATTAAGTACGTACGTACACTCACGATGATTAACGAAACATTTATCACGTCAGTTGTGATCACATTAAAGGTTAAGGTTAAGATAATGTAATTAGTTCATGGGAATTGAAGATCTAGCTTCTAAACTGGCCATGCATTTAGTTTTAATTAATCAAAGGATGAGTATTAACAAATATATAATAATCATGTCGCACTTATCCTCCACCGACGTGCAGTGAAAAAGGAAGATTAGCTACAAAACATTTTTTTTGATTGGCTATATAAAAAGTAACAACTACTATACTATATTACTTTGTGACATTAACACGTATAATTAATTAATATACATATTCGAATAGACAAGTACCAATTATTTCATTTGATGTTACATGCCACCATTTATACATTTACACTTTCTTTTCGAGATTAATTGGCAATTATTTTTCACTATTAACGACACCTATCACATAATCTTTTATAAATAGAATACTTTTTTTGGTTAATAATTTTATTTTCATGCACTAATTAACCCACATAAGTCACATAAAGGGAGGCAAAAGTAAAGAAACTATATTTCAGAAAACACCAAAATTTACTCTTTTCGTCCCACTTCACTTCACTTGACTTCCTATTCTGTTCGAGACGTCCCATTTCAATTGGTCTGTTTCCTAAAATGAAAAGAATTTACCCTTACTTTTTTATGTGGACTCATTACTTTTCACTTTTAACACTGCATATAAAATCTCGTGCCGAAATGAAACAAGTCAAGTTAAGTGGGACAGAGGGATTACGTACTAATTAAGTCTTAATCATATTTAAATAAAAAGGAAATAATAAATAATAAAGAAAAGACAATTGGTGGAACATAATATGGTTGTCATTTTGTACTTTTTTTTTTTTCCTCTTAATTTTTCATTTCTCAAGAGATTAAGTTGTAACACTAGCATATTTCATATAGAAAATAAATGAATCTTTTAAGCATTAATTTAAGTTGCTATAATTTTTTAAAAGGAGCCAATATAAAGAGAATTGAATATTCCTCCATTGTTTTTTTAAAAAATATAATTAATTGGGAGTTGGATTCCAAAAAGATTCAATCATGCATGCAAAAAACTGGGCTTTTTTTCTAGTCAAAGGAATGACTCAAAAGAAAGATAAGTAAAGCATGCAAATTCACTTCATTTATTAAACTAACGTACCCAATTTTTTTGCTTTTCTTTTCTTTTAGGGGAAACAAACTTTAATTAATTTAGGAAGCTTTCAATTTCAGTATTTTAATTGATAGGGCCATGCAATTTTACACATGGTTTATAAGGTTGTGATGTTAGTTGAACCTTTCATTTTCTATCATATATTTTTGAGTTCCATTATTTGAACAATTAATAAGACATTGTGTTATAGAAGATTACGTTATATAAAGATTGGGAAAAAGAGTCAAGAATGTTTGGTGTTTTAGTATGACATAACAACATCTTTAAATCAAAATTCTGCAAATTTCAGCGCAAAAAAAAAAAAAAAAAAAAAAAAAAAAAAAGAAGTATCAGATTGCGACTTTCTATATCAAATAAGTAAGGGATGTCGATCGGTCAACCCCAATATGAGTATGGAGTTAATAAACTATTTAGTGATTTGGACCATTCAATCTAGCAAAATGAGGGCGTAACATGCTCGGATCTGTGTGAGACCGAGACATTACAAATGGTATTAGAGCCAAACGTGGGCAAGCTCTAACGAGCCTTGGGGCGATCCAGCATGAATATTCGCAAATTGAATTAGCAGTACAGGTATGGGCCCGATGGATATATACTTTAGCAATTCTGGTTAACCATTTAGTAGTACAAAAGACAGATTTCAACTACTAGTTGCTAACGGGCTCATTGTGCCACCGTGACGTAACGAACTCTGACCCTGTGAACATTCAGAAATGGAATTTGAATAATATATATATATATATATATATATATATATATATATATATATATATATATATATATATATATATATGAAGGTGCATGTATGTATGATTGTCTTTCATATCAATTTCTTCTCATATCCAATTGTAAGAGCACTACCATTTGAATTCCACTAGGTATAGCCTATATGCAAACCCTAATAAGTAGGAATATACTTTATAATTAATTACATCACCATCTATTTATATATCAATATATATTATATTCTTTTTAATGAATCATATGCCAAGATACTCCATCCAATTAACCTACCTAACGACATACTATTCATACTACACAATATATGGAGAAATCTAGAGAGAGAGAGAGAGATCAAGTTGTTCTCCAATTTGACAAGAGGGGAAGAAAAAAAGATTAGTGTGGTGCAAATGGCCTGCAAGGATCCCATGATCGATCGATGTAGTAAAAAAAAATAGGTATCTATAATTAATTAAAAGTGGATTTAATCATCATAAATCATCGTCATCGTCGACGCTCGACTCGACAACGATACACCCAATATTTTAATACATAATTATAATTAGGGTTTGATTTGTTGTAAATTGGTGTGGCTAAGCTATTGATTAAGGCGATGGGCATGATTAATAATTAAGATGAAATTAAATTGGAGATGATTAGACGTCCATTTTAGTATTTGGTGCTCGATCCACTTTTTTCTTTTTATTATATTATGCGTATATATATATATTTTCATTTGATTCTCCCTCACTACTAATATATTTGGATGGATTCGTTATTTTTATATTCAGCGGTGAAATTCATCGTCAGATTCTCTCTCTCTCTCTCTCTCTCTCTCTCTCTCTCTCTCTCTCTCTCTCTCTCTCTCTCTCTCTGCTGATTTATATATTCTTCCGATCTTTTATACTAAATTATTTTCGATTAATTAATTAAACACAATATTCTACTTCTAGATCGTCGAGTATAAAATCCAAGAATTATGTGTTACATGTGTGATTTTAATTGGTGAAATTTATGTTGAAGTACTCTATCCTTGTTGAAATTAATGTGATGAAGAAAGAAGTGTAAACTGTTGCTATCTATCTTCTTTTAGTAATATATTATGATTTGGATCTTGGTTGCCATATATATCTCCAATTCCAATTCAATTTTTAATTTAGTTTAATTTAATTTACATGAGTTAGCATATAAGTACTTATATAAAGTATAGTTTTCCAATTAAATATATATCTTCAATGCATGGATATATAAACCCTAAAAACCTACGGACCTGGTATGTGGCAGTGTCGCACCAATAATTTATTCATTTAAGGTATGTATATATTTATAATAATTTTCCTTAATTCGTCTCGGCTCCTACGACGGAAACGGCGATGGAATGAACGACGACAGATTATGTGGATATTTATCCAGTTACCGATAGGGTATTGCAAGAGTCGAAAATGTCAAAAGATTCTTGCAACAATAATAAATATCGGCTAGAATTTAAATAAACAAATAATATTCATATTCCGATTCTATCACACTGTAATATATACAGAGGTGTGTACGCACATACACACCCAATTTTATTTTATTTTATAAGTAAATAAATTTGGTGTGACAAATGCAAAAGAATTATTCTGTGATAATGGATCGCTTACGCCATGCAATATTTTTTATTTTCACTTGTTTCCTACTCAGATCTTGTTTTCTTTCACGTACGTGTATTCCATCTTCCCCTTTATTTTATTTCTCGTCAGCTTCCAAATTCTTCATTTTTCATTATTAAATACTCTCTCGGTTCTACTGATAAAGGGACATTTTTCTTTTCGAAACGTCCCACTCATATATGGACCTTTCCTAAAATAGAAAATTATAATCCAATAAAATTCAGACACGTCACTTTAATTCACCACCTTTCACTTTAACACACTACTATCATCACGATCTCGTCTTAATTCGCACGCCGAAAAAAATGTCCCTTTTCCAGCGGGACGGTGGGAGTATTTTTTTTTTTTTAAATCACACTATGAAATGGATAACACAATTAATTTAATTTTGCTTTTTAATTTTCCAATATTCCATTAGATTCCCATGCATTTCACTC
Source organism: Thymus mandschuricus (assembly GCA_029379335.1). Lineage (NCBI taxonomy): Eukaryota > Viridiplantae > Streptophyta > Magnoliopsida > Lamiales > Lamiaceae > Thymus > Thymus mandschuricus. The sequence goes on from CM057072.1 coordinate 4,886,583, forward strand.
CTGCCTAGCTACCTATAAATATGTTGCTACCTTACCTCTCCATTTCTTAAGAACTCCTCAACTCTTCTAACCATCAATAGAAGAGTCGATCGATCGACCAATTACCCCACGAACCTCTTCATCACTTTCTTGAGAGAGAGAGAGAGAGAAGTGAAAATGAAGAGCGAAAGTAGCTGTGGGAAGTTCTTCAGAAGCAGCAAACCCTATATTGCCATGATTTCCCTGCAATTTGGGTATGCAGGGATGAACATCATAACAAAAATCTCTCTCAATGGAGGAATGAGTCACTATGTTTTAGTCGTTTATCGTCACGCCATAGCCACCGCCGTTATTGCTCCCTTTGCTTTCTTCTTCGAGAGGTATATATACTCGGAATTTTGATAATGAGCCTTCTGAATATTATAATTATAATAGACTCGTTCTGATATAACTGATTAACTGCAGGAAAGCACAGCCAAAGATTACATTTCCTGTTTTCATGCAGATTTTTGTTCTCGGCCTTCTCGGGTAATTATTACTTAATTAATTACTTCTCAGATCAAATATCAATGTTTGTTACATATATATGTGGTAGAATTAATTGATCTAAGTTTTTATTATTGTCGTTGTTGTTGATTAGGCCTGTGATCGATCAGAATTTCTACTATGCCGGATTAAAGCTTACTTCGCCGACTTTTTCGTGTGCGATGAGCAACATGCTACCGGCGATGACATTCGTCATGGCCATAATATTTAGGTAAATAATCACGAAAATTCTACATAAAAATTAATAAACAAAAAAAAAGTACTAATTCAAATACTAATATATGTATAATATAATTATTAAAGGATGGAGAAGGTGAATATAAAGAAGGTGATATACCAAGCCAAGGTGGTGGGGACCGTCATAACGGTCGCCGGCGCCATGCTCATGACGCTCTACAAGGGCCCCCTCGTCGAGATGGCCTGGACGGCCCACCGCAACTCCGGCACCGGCTCCGGCGGCTCCGACAGCAAGGAGACGAGCGACCGCGACTGGTTCATCGGCTGCATCCTCCTCATCATCGCCACCCTAGCATGGGCGTCTCTGTTCATCCTCCAGAAGGCGGCGCTGAAGACCTACTCCAACCACCAGCTCTCTCTCACTACGATGGTGTGCCTCATGGGAACCCTACAAGCCATCGCCGTCACCTTCGTCATGGAGCACGACCCCTCCGTCTGGCGCATCGGCTGGGACATGAACCTCCTCGCCGCCGCCTACGCTGTCAGTACTTTTTTGTATTTTTGTTTTTTTTCCCTCTCTCTGTAAAAGCTGAACTCTGACAGAGAGGTGGTTTGAATTAATCTCAGGGGATCGTGACATCAAGCATATCATACTACGTCCAAGGACTAGTGATGAAGAAGAAGGGGCCCGTCTTCGCCACGGCCTTCAGCCCTCTCATGATGATCATAGTCGCCATCATGGGATCCTTCATCCTCGCTGAGAAAATCTACCTCGGAGGGTAAGTTAATTAACTAATCACTTTGTCCTATATTAACGTTCATATTCTTATTTCTCACAACATAACTTATTCACGATTCTGATTAAACGTTGCGATTTCAGGTTGATCGGGTCGGGTATAATCGTGGTGGGGCTGTACTCGGTTCTGTGGGGGAAGTACAGGGAAGATAAAGAGGAGAGGCAGAAGCTGTTGATGATTCAAGAAATACCAGATGTTGTTAAAGATAACAACAATAATAATGAAGAGAAGAAGGTGGTTTGCCCTGCAGCAGTTGCCATTGATTTACCCATATTTCTTCCACCAATCAAGCCAACTCAACAAGTTTAATAAAATTCCATATATATAACTATTGGAGTATATGTGATAATGAAACTCCTTTTGTAACTCTTTTTTTTTTTTCTTAATTTTGAGGAGTTTTTCTTTTTCTACTTTTTGTTGGGTTAAGTTGTATCGATTTTGGTGGTATTATGCAAGCGATTTATGTAATTATACTATTATTAATTACTACTACTTGATGATTATATATGCAACTAATTATATATGAGACTTTAGCTATTTTTTTTTTCAATTGATCAACTATTTGTTTTATCCATTTAATTAAAAAAAATAATCAAATATAAAACGCATGCGCCATGCAATAAATATCTCTTAAACGGTTAAACCGGTTGCTTTAATTGAAAGAGGGTCCCAATTCTCTACTACTATTGCTTAACTTTTAAGATATTTAATACTACTATAGTATTATAAAGGAAATAATGAAACAGAATTAGCTTTTACGGACACTTAGTGTCACTGTAAAATAATTATTGCTACAGTTTATACATAATGATATGTACGAAGTTCATATATGTCGACATACTAATAGATGAAAGTGTAACTAGCGTTAAAGATTTTATCAGGACATTTTTTACCACTGAAATGTCATATTGGTATTTTAGCGAAATACAACATTAGCTATTTGCATTATCACATACGGAGTAGTTTATAATCACATTTTTTGAAGTGTCATATGTGTCAATGTAGCAACGTATCGTTTATCAAGGGTAGTATCGTCATTTCCCTATTAGCACTATATATATAGATATGATCTACCACCATATATGCATCCACTAAGTCAAAATCTGAATTGAAATGTGATTATACGTGAGCATATATTTTCCCCCCTTTTGGGAAAGTGGAAGAAAATTATGTTCTGCCCCTTGCTAATGATATATACATGCATGCTTCAACTCAACTCAACTCGCATCAGAATCTTAATTTTTATATATTGTATAGTTATCAATTGGAATGGAATATATGATAACCTATGATATATACGCATATAATTTGTTTCTCAAGTGTTATACTCTCGAAAATGCGATTCGTTATTCTAATTAATTAAGATTCCTAGATTTTATCTTGTTCCTTTTTTTCCTTCTATCTATGTCAAGAATTCCACGTATGCCTATTTGTGCAATCGTAACGGTTTCAAGCGGATGAGATTCCTTTGGAGGCAATCCACTTAGAGAACCGTAAAGATATTTTTTGCCCGTTCGCAAGTTTTTTACGGCGGGAAGAGAGGTTGGGGTTGATTTATACTTTTTAAAAGTTTACGGGTTGTTTCATAATTCAATAATCTTGTTGGCGCCGAAGAAATTGCAATTGAGAATCCGACCTATTGGTTGTAAGAAAAGAGTTATGCTACGGTACGGTTTTACGCTTTGTTGTCAGAACTTCAATCTGTACATTTCAATTTAGGTTTAAGGGTTGCTTCGACCCTAATAATTAAATATTGAATGAGTCGAAACCTGATTTGTTGCCGAGAAGAATAACGTCTTATCAACTGAACTGCGTCTGGTCGTTGAGATAATTGATAGGGTACCTACCTTGAATCCCAAACCCCTTTCATTTTAGAGAGATGGATGGGTGCTAATTTTCATTGATGGTTATTGGGCCTATCGTTGAGCCCAATAGCTAAAAGTAGAGAAGAAACTAATTGGGCTTTTATCGAGGGATGTACTATTTTGCAACTTTTAATACCTTCCTCTTTTGTGTTTGATTTTTAATTGACATGCATGTGTATGAATTCAACCTCATTTGAAACTTTTAATGTGCCGAAGTCTATTGTTCTAAATTATACAAAGATTTTCAGAGCTTAGTTTTGGAGGCCACACATAGAGAAATTAATCCGATGTTATAGAGCAGAAAATATCGTCATATTTTCTTATGCAGGTGCACGACCACAATCTTTTCGAATCGCGGTTGTGCATTAGAACGCCAAGCTCGTCCGTAGGCTTGGCCTCGGCACGAGGATACGATCTTAATTTATATAACAAATATAAATAAACATCAAAGGAAAATGTAGATGGCTCCAACACATGTAGTAAGAGTCATACCTACCAATTGTCCTACCTACGTAAGAATCTTGCGCACGTGTTTCGCACGTGGGGGCACCTTCACATAAAACCTCCGCTAAATTTCAAGTATGATGTTAGTTAGTACACTTAACACTAATTTGTTTAGAATATTAAAAGTTTGTCCAAATCTCAACCGTCCAAATCTAACCTCTTTTCATGTGTATGGACGGAATTCAATTACACAATTCTAAAAATTAAATGCATGTAGACAATAATAATGCAATAATTCCGTTCCATCCACCTGCACGATAGCTTTGAAATCTGAAATCTGAGTCGAGATACGAAATTCCCAGGTAGGAAAAGCCAAGTGAAGTGATGCACAACAACCCTTCTCCCCAACTACCCTTCACCACCAGCTCCACCGCGGCGGCGACTTTCTCTTTACTTCCATATCTAATAAGTATTTATTTATATTTTAATAATATTATTTAAAATATTAGTAGTGTAATTTTCAGACATGTGCCGTGCACAGATTTAATTGTATATTTATTTAATTTCCGCTCCATTTCCATCAAACACCTCACCTTCAGCAGCAGCTATGGCAGTACTCCTCCTCCTCGCCGCCGCCCTCCCCCTCGCCGCCGCGCTCTACCACCTCTACTACCGCCTCCGCTTCCGCCTGCCCCCCGGCCCCACGCCGTGGCCGGTCGTCGGGAACCTCTACCACATCAAGCCGGTGCGCTTCCGCTGCTTCGCCGAGTGGGCACAGGCGTACGGCCCCATCATCTCCGTCTGGTTCGGCTCCACGCTGAACGTCATCGTTTCGAGCACCGAGCTGGCGAAGGAGGTGCTGAAGGAGAAGGACGGCCAGCTCTCCGACCGCCACCGCAGCCGCTCCGCCGTGAAGCTGAGCCGCGACGGAAAGGACCTGATCTGGGCGGACTATGGCCCCCACTACGTCAAGGTGAGGAAGGTCTGTACGGTGGTGCTGTTCTCCCCCAAACGCCTCGAGCTTCTCCGCCCGATTAGGGATGATGAGATCAGTGTTATGATGGAATCCATTTACAACGATTGCTCTTCTTCTGGTAATTTCTCCTCCTTCTTCTTCGTTATGCGCTCGATTTCAATTTGAATTAGTTGATTGGAACCCTAGCTTGAGTTTGTTGATTCGTTTGATTTCTGCAGTTTTTTTAGTGTATTTATTGCTGAATTATGCCTTTGTTTATGCAATTATTGAATCCATTTTTGTTCAAATAGTGAATCTTGCACTTAGATCTTGGATTTTTGTAAATTAATCTATAAATTGAAGTACACTTTCCCTAAATATTTATGTTTACTATTGGAAAAGAAGTAGTTTTGTTCTTCATTTTTTATCTTCTTATAGTTGTTTGATTTCATTATTTTCCCTACAACTGCAATTATGCAGGAAAGAGTGTGGTGATAAAGAAGTATTTAGCATCAATGGCGTTCCACAACATCACGAGGCTGGTGTTTGGGAAGAGGTTTGTCGATTCCGATGGTGCGGTGGACAAGCAAGGGCAGGAGTTCAAGGCCATTGCCATCAACGGTCTGAGGCTCGGGGCATCCCTCGCCATGGCTGAGCACATCCCGTGGCTCCGATGGGCTTTCCCCCTCGATGAGGATGCATTCACCCAGCACGGAGCACGGATGGAGCGTCTCACTCGAGATATCATGAAGGAGCACACCCTCCTCCGCCAGAAGACCGGGGATGCCAAGCAGCACTTCTTCGACGCCCTCCTCACGCTCAAGGATGAGTACGACCTCAGCGAGGACACCATCATCGCCCTCCTCTGGGTAAGTGTTGGATCGAGGGGAAAAAAATTGTCTTGTTTTGATCGAGTCGTTGGAACTGACTGGGTTTGTGCTTTGTAAACAGGACATGATCGCAGCAGGAATGGACACACCTGCGATATCAGTCGAGTGGGCAATGGCAGAACTCGTCAGGAACCCGAGAGTCCAGGAGAAGGTCCAGGAGGAGCTCGACCGCGTGGTAGGCCACGAGCGCGTCATGTCAGAGGTCGACATCCTGAACCTCCCCTACCTGCAGTGCGTGGTGAAGGAGGCATTGAGACTGCACCCTCCAACGCCGCTCATGCTCCCCCACCGCGCCAACAGCAACGTCAAGATCGGCGGGTACGACATCCCCAAGGGGTCGAACGTGAACGTGAACGTTTGGGCCGTGGCTCGTGACCCAGCCGTGTGGAAGAACCCATTGGAGTTCCGGCCCGAGAGGTTCTTGGAGGAGGACGTCGACATCAAGGGGCACGATTTCCGGCTTCTGCCTTTCGGTGCGGGGAGGAGAGTGTGCCCCGGAGCCCAGCTAGGGATCGATCTCACGACTGCGATGATAGGGCACCTGCTGCATCAGTTCAGCTGGGCACCACCAAAGGGGATGAGGGCGGAGGAAATCGACCTGGCGGAGAATCCGGGAACCGTCACCTACATGAAGAATCCGGTGGAGGCACTGCCGACGCCGAGGCTGGCGCCGCACCTGTACAAGCGGATGGCCGTCGATATATGAGGCGTTTTTTGAGAGTTCTGCTGCTGCTTTTGCTTCGTCGTTGATTTGTTATGTGCCTTAGTTTTGCCACGATGTTACACGAATATTTGATTAAATCCTTCGCTTCTTGCATAATAATTAATGCTGCCTCTTTGTAAGAATGCATATTGTCCATGAACATTTGTAGTCGTGTAAACGACATCGTTTTTAAGGAAAGAAACGAAGTTCTATCCGATGATAAAAATTAGTAAAAAAATTAAAAAAGATAATTGACGAAAATAAGAATCAAACTTTGATATCGTTGAACTAATGTTTCTAGAAGTAAATAAAAGATATAAAGCATATGAATATTTTAACCTAATGATAGGAAGTTTAGTTTCGAGGTCCTAAGTTCGAATCTTATGTTGTTACGTCTTTAGAGAGTTAAGTTTCGAAATCACAGGTCCCAAGTTCGAATTCTACCTTACCTTACGCAGTTTCAAAATTTATGCTGTTACGTCTTTAAAAAAAAAAGAAAGCACTTGATGAATAGGCTATCCACGTTTCACACATTTTGTTACTTCACCTATTATTCATAATCTCAAGTTAACTCTATTCTTCAAGTAAATGGATCTCCTAATCAACAAACTATCAGTAGAAATGGACATCTCAAATTTTCTATACACCAACAAGCAAGCCTCAACAGTCCAGGAGTGTAAGACGAGAGCATTTCGTCTACCGTTCGTCTTTCGAGAGAGCTACATAGTTTATGGGGATTACGGTGCCCACCTTCCCACTCTCTCTCCTGCCGCTCCCACCGGAGACTCCGAAACGAGCAGGCGTCCCCACCCTCCGACTGTTTGGCGTGGCTGCCATCATGTTAGTGTTTGTGCTCTGACCTAGAGGCTTTTTGACGTTTGGCTTTGAACCGTACATTGCTTCTTGTTCCGTGGCTAATTGATCTTTTAGCTTCTTTTGTTCCTAAGAGGCATCAAGTGTTGGAGAGTAAGGACACCCAACGAACAATCTCAAGTACAATGTGACACTAAGAGAACAAGTTAAAAGAAAAACTAACCCGAGATCTGCGTTTCTCTTCTTCTTTCAGCTGTCGGGAGCTGGTGAATTCCTCCAATGTTCGTAATAAAGGAGCCTATTACACGCAAATAAGGAATAAGTGATCCGATTAATAGAATGCTGGATAAAATGCACATGAAGTTGCGTTTACCTTATTGTACAAAAATGGCATTCCTTTCTCTAGTTCCCAGGCCTTTACTTTTGCAGTTAAACTCTCAACAAGAGCTGCAATGGTGTTCAAGGAGGAGTTTTAGATTCCTAGATATGCATAATTATTTCTCGTCTAAATAAAACTCAGTTCATGTGGAGTCAGAAGTTACAAGGATTAGAAAATGAGACCATGCACCAATATTTCTAACCATTGCTTCAGACCAAACGTAAAATACTCAACTATTTTGCAAGACACTTAAATGAAGTAAAATATTGGTACTAAAAGATCAACTGTATGAACCTCTCACTCCCGATAAGACAATCACACAGAGTCTGATAATTGCATCCTTCTTTTTAAAAGTAAGAGCATTGGTAAGAACTATAAAAGCAAAACGTTCCCAACATCAAAGATGGCAAGGATAATATCATATCGTTGCACTCTTTTGCTAAAACAAAGACGAATTGAAATCAAGGATTGAATGCTCACATCAATTATGAAGAAATAACTTCCTCAATGCCATGACTAAATCGCTGAAAGGGTTGTATAATCAAATATAATAACTTAATGCAGAAGCTCACATGGTATTTTGCTGACTAAGATCCTTGCCTTCTCAGCTCGTTTCAAATTTTTGTGCACTCCTCTTCCAGCACTGTACCGATTTTCGTCCTTCACAAAAGAAAACAAAATATTCAATTTATGAAACTCAACAAAAGAAATTCACAATATACACTCTCTTGTAAGGCTGTAACAAATGAAAGGATATCTATTCTCAACATATATGGAAGACCAGGCCAAAGAAAAATGGCATTATCTCCAGAGAATATTGTGAAGGAATCCAGAGCCTAATTCGACAAACTTCAGTAACAGGACAAATACGTCCCACAACTGGTAAGTTCTTTACACTATGAAATTAGCATATGGAGTAAAGACCAATAAAAGTGATTTTGTGCTGTCAGAAAATATTAATATTAATGACCTAATAGATGCCGGATAGGACAATTTCACAGTTTTCAAGAATGTGGAAAGGAAACAATTAGACTTGGGCAAAAGATGTTGTGAAGCAAACATTTCAGAAGGACTAAAGCATAATCATGATAAACTAAAGTTACGCAAAATTTGTATTACTCTTTGATACTCATCAAGCCAGCTTTCCTCTTCCGATGCATGCTTCCATTTCTCCACCTTGTCCAAAATGTCCTTTCTGCTTTGGGCCTGTTCTTTGGCTTTTGCAATTTGATCATCCATACTTGATAAAAGGTCAGAAAGATCAGTAGTACCTGCAGTTGTACATAAGAAAAATATAAATTGAAACATTCAAATGAATCAAAGTGTCATCAAGACATCGAGTTTATTTTATGTCATGATACTCGGAAGATATAATAATTAGATCGCATAGGATAATTTCTCTCAAATACTCATCAACAAAAGACCCCAAAGACCATTGCTGACTGACCAGGAATGGAGATACATTTACAATATTGGGCTCATGACATTATGGATTTCCCAAATCAAAAAAGCAAAACATACTTAATAGTTATCAAAGAACCAGGGGTTATATTACCAACTGTCACATGCATTGCTAAAGAAAATCTGCTTGACTAGTATACGTAGTTTATATGATTGGGTGTGTTCTCTCATTACCAGAAGAAACTTATGAACCATTATAAGATGCCATCATCACTATCTTAATCAGATCTGCAGTAAAACAGAATACTCTCTTCTCATTTCAAAGCATGAAAGGGAAGGGATGGACAGATGTCCAAAAAGCAGATACACGCATATATGAAAGTGTTCCTAGTGCAGCAGATAAGATAAACTAATAGAATAAGAGCGTATGACAAAGATGAGACTGAACGAGAAAAATCAATAACCAGATTCTATAAGAGTGACAAGACGCTGCCGTGCTTTATCCATATCTAGGTCCATATGGACCGCTGCATATATCTGTTCTAGCTCAGTTTGCCTCTGAAGTATAATCTCCCTCATCTTGGTGACTTTGAGAACATTCAGGCGTTCAATCTCAACTTCAGTCTACAATGTATCAAAATTTTAGCTGTAAGAGATTGTAAGATTCACCTTGACAAGCAAAATTAGCAAAAGGAAAATAGACAAACCTGTTCGATGACATCAACAGATAGAGATCCTGGACTCACAACCTCATCGGCAGTGGAACTGACCAAACACATGATTTGATCAAATTTTTTTCGCTCATCAGCAGGTGTATCCATGAGGCTCCACAGTTCTGCAAGAGTTCTGCCATACTTCTGTGCCTGCATTGAAATGAAGCAACAAAAGGATTTTAGAAGTGCAATTTAGAAAGATAACTGCCTCAAATTGACAAAGGCTAATCTTGTGTGCTCAACCCTCAGTCAAGAGCAAGTTGAATATAATGTAAAGTTGATTTTAATCCAGAACAAAGATAGAAGTATAGTACTAAGTTCAAGTCAAGAAATTGCTAGGATATGATTTACTTATGTGATCTGGTGTATCCAGTTACTAGAACTAACCTTTTCATGAATTGACAAGCAATCTAATACTGGTTCATATACAAGAAGTCGCATAATTGAAAGATAACATAGATAAAACAAAATCATTGATTGTTACCTAAGCAGAAAAGGTGAAACTGAAATTGTATAAAGTAGCAGACTTTGGTATGAAATAAATAGCTACCAGTTAAAGAACCTTATTAACAAACTCTGAAATGCCTCGGGTAACTCTGAATACTAAAGAAAGTAACAATGATCAAAAAGGTTGAAATGACGATCATACACAATTATAGAGAGTAAAAGCAACATATGAGAACATATATTTTAAAGCTGTCACCTGCAGTAACCGCTGTTGTTTTTCTTGCTTCAGGGAATTCATTTCACTGGTTAATTTTGCCAACACTTCATTGCTTATGCCCTTTGACTGGCCAACAACAACGTCAACAAAACTTGGATGGATTTTTGACATTATCTTCTTAAAATCTAGAGACATTACAACTGAGAGTTCATGAATCCCACTGATGTGGCTACTAACTTTCTGCAAGCGCAGATTCTGCAATAAACAAAAAACCAAAACCTTAGCTTAAGAGAAAGAACTCCCTGAATTTAGTTAGTTCAAGAAAATGACAACTGCAAAATATAATCAAACCTTTTCATACTGAAGCTCATGGAGGTGAGATTTCATTTCTTCCAACTTCTTTGTTGTGAGATCCACTTCATCCACTTGAATTCCATTACGGTCTAAAATCTCATCGGTGCCTGCTATCTCCGCACTGATTACTGCAATTTGGAACTCTAGTTCTGAAATCTCTACAACTCTCTCTTGTCTCTTTAGCCTCAAACTCTCGAGCGTAGGGCTTAAAATTGATACCTGGTGCTTGAGATTGCTATTCATCTTCTCATACTGGAAAAGGAGAGGGGATTATATTAGATAAATTCGAAGTGTGACAAATCAGCCACATATAGGGAATTCAGACACTACTATATGGTGGCAAAATCGCATCATTTATCGGCAGAAAACAAATAAATTGATGCAGATGCGTCCACCAAACAGGCACAAACTCGAAAAAATTACAGAAAATTATACAAACCCGAGGCACGGAAACCCGTTCTCCAAGGGCAGACGTGAGTCGAACAATTTCAGCTTCAAACTCGGCCAAGGACTGCTGTAACTCAGCTTTGTACTTCCTACTCCTTTCTACCTTGGTACGATATATATCAAGGCATTCCTGCTCCAACTGAAGAAGTATCTTATCCCTCTCAGTTTCACTTTCTCCAATCTCATCCCAGATTTTCTATTTCACCAAATTTAAGAACAAAAATTAGACAAACCCTTCATGAAATGAAAATTGAAATGTAAACAACAATCTGCTTCTCGGTGAACATAATCTGAATCTACCAGTAAATATCAAAAATTAAACCACGAAAAACTGGAGGAAAACAAAAATGTAGACTTAATTGCGAAATTCGGAGCCAAGTCCTCGAACTCACCTGTAATTCGCGGAGGAGAGAAGCGCATGTCGTGGTGGCGGATTTCGACAGAGACAGCGGCGACGAGTTTCTCTCAGCAATAGCAGCAGCAGACATGGCGAACAGAGGGAGGGAGGTAGAGAGGGAAAACCCTAAAACTCAGTGAGAGGCTGAAAAGAGATGAAGATTGCTACTGATCTTGGTTTCCATATAGGGAATCGATCTGATTCCAACGGGCGGTTGCGAAACTGTAAGACCAATTTATTGCTGCGGATTCGAAATTTTGCAGGAAAGAGAAGAAGGGGGGAAGGGCTGAGGGCTTTATTGGAATTACGCTTTTATTTCTGGACTACTTTTGGCGGGAAGAGCTCGATTTAATTTAATTGGGCTAGTAGTAATATTTTAAAATTTATTAAAAGGTTTTTTTTTTGTCCTCAAATGAGTGTACTCCCTCCGTTCCGCATTTGGCATGCTCTATTATTTTATACCACACATCTATTTATTTTATAGGTCAAATAGAGCGGAACGGAGGGAGTAATTATTAGTTAATTATTTTTATTTTAGGAAACTGAACAATTAGTGTAGGAGGGCTCGATTATGATACCAAAGTTTAAGTTTTTTAGAAGCTATTGAAGCAAAATTTAAAGGTCGTGTACGAAGAACTTGAACTCATAACCTTTTGGCCCTAGAACTAACCCCTTTACCGCTAATTCAACACACTGGTCATATACATGCACTGCAGGCCCGTCTCTATAATTATTGAGGCCCTGTGTTAATTAAAATTTTAGGCCCCTAAATTTTACTAAAATATGACAAAATAAATAAATACTAAATAAATAAATAATAATAATATAATCAAGAAAAAATTTAACGGACCCCTATTTATTAAAATTTTAAAAATAAAATAATTGGGCTTGAATTAAAAAATTTGGGCCCCTATTCAAGAATAATATTAGTAATATAGAGTATTAAAGAAGAAAGAGAGAAATTAAAAAAAAAAAAAAAAAACCTGATGGGCTCTATTTATTAAAAATTTTAAAATAAAATAACTGGGCTTTAATTAAAAATTTTGGACCCCTATTTATTTGGGGTCACCTTAGCCCTGCTAAGGGACGGGTCTGATGCACTAATACGTAGCAAAATATGACTCCCTCTGTTCCAATTCATTTGATTGCACTATTATTGAACATCTCACATCTATTTTCACTTTAGTCAATCAAGTGAGAGCGTAACGAACGGAATAAAACTTCGTGGCATCAATTTTAATTTAATTTAATTTAATGTAGTTTTAATGAAAGACAAAACAGAAATTTGACCCCTAAAAAAAATGAAAATTTTGTTCCGATTTCGTAATTTTCAGCCTAAATTTTCATGTCTTTTATCAAAAAATTTAGCCATCATAACAGAATTAGAACAAGTGAACAACATATAGAGAAAATGGTCACCTGTTCTTCTGCAGTTGATTGTCTAATGACAATTGGTGTAAACTAAAAGATGAAAAAATATACAACACTTTACCAATGAGCATTAACATGTAACCTACACAAACACTAGCATATACGAGGATCGGCTAAGAAAGAATGATACGGTTTTATATACTCGGCCCTACCACCTCTCACCGGGAGTTACTCTGTCGAAAGAACAGTTAGCCTCTTTGCGATCTTCAGATATACAAAACTACAAAAAACAGCCGATCCCTGCGTCTCATTCAGAATCGGAACCTGAACAGTGATGGCATGATCTTAGTGCCCATGATAGTAAACTTATTTAACTGCGTATCAGTTTGTGGGTGGAGTAATGAGCTTACATGTTAGATTCAATTTTCACTTGGGCAATGGATCTTCATCTGTTTCCTCAAAGCTTCCATTTCTTTGGCTTGTACCTGCTTAATCGTATTATGGATCTTGATATTCTATAGTTTCAATACCATAATATGTGTGAGATCGGAACAAAATCTATGGCTTACCTCCAGTAAGGCTTTCCAACATATATTTGATTTTTCTTGAAGTGCACACCACTCTATGGCCATCTCAGACTCGATTGTATTTCCCTGGGAGAAGTGTGACGTTGACACTGCATTTCTCTTCAGAAGAGAAAAGTTTCAGTAACTTCATCGAATACTGGCATAAACCAAAATGAGAAAAAACCAGAGTATATGTAGAATACTAGTGCTTAGCAACTACGCGATGAATTTTGACTTTTTAAGCAAGGGCTACTCGATCCAGAACATCTAAGTATTTATAGAGTAGCTCTGAGCATGGTTATAATCAAAATCCAAATTATATCATCAAATTCAAGAACACGCACAAAATAGTTTTTGCATTAAGAAAGAAGGAGGGAAAAAAAACTGTCAGGCTACCCATGTCAGAAGTGGATAACTAGGCTAGCCACTTGGGCAGATTTTAAGTACACAGGAAAAACGGAAAAAGGAATTACCCATTCTTCGCGTTGCCTATAAGAAGTTCTGGTTCTGTCAATTTTAAGATGGCCAACAAACTTGTCAGCAGCACCAACTTTTCTGAGGAATCTTCTTCGACCAACAATAGGCCTGTCAAAAAAGCAGTTGCAAGCTATTATCAAGAAATCTAAGCTATAGGCACAATAAAGAGCTGAGCAAACACTCTGGAATCAAAGAGTCTGGATAGACTCAGCAAGTACGCCACATAGCCAATGTACATAGGTAATTAATTAGTATCCAACCCAAACGCCAACATTCCTAGAAACGATTAATCATTTGGGTATCGTCAATAATTTATTAGACTATTAGTGGTACAACCATCAGGAGTTTAGAAGGGTATTCTTTTTTTAGGGATAATGTACCCATTCAGGTTCATAATGTTATTGTCAATTTTAGCCGAACTTCAAATAACAGAATATTTTAAGTTCTATAAGTTGATCTCCTGACAATATTTAGGCCGTTGGTATTTTCTGGCATCATTAGTCCATTTGAAAGTTGGAATTTAGGCATGGCATTACACCTGTACACAATTTAGTTACACTGAAGCAAAAACTCGATCATTAAATTCTGCTTCTAATTTCTAGATATATCAATCCCTACTAATTTTCTGATCGAGCTTTTAATTGGTTTTTGAGTCCACGTTTACTATAAATAAAATTAAGTTACATAACTGACATTTAAATTCATATTTCCCGGAAAGTAAATTAGCCAAACAAATTTATCAGACCAACATAAACTACTCATACTTTCAATAGCATAGATATACACAGTTACATATCTATGTGTGTGCACGTAGGTACAAATAGGTACAAATAAATGTGCATGAATCTTTTCGGATTAGAAAAGACAGGAACTAGCAGGGACTACTCACTACTGAAACCATAGGAAAAGAGAACTATTATGTTTACTAATAAACTAACCATGTTAGTTAACCAAAACCAATGCCATGTTAAGAATAACAGAATAAAAATGCACCAAATAGCAACAGTAGTGACCAGGAAGAGGGAGGGGAGAGCTCGATTATTCATAAGTTAAAGCTAAACATACCTTCCATCACCAAGCACTAGAGAACCAACCATCAATTTTGAGATGGCTTTATCTGCTGCTTCTTTTGTTTTGAACATTACAAGAGCTAGTCCTACAGAAAACATTATTACGCACCAGAAAATGTAGTCAACCACTGGTGCATATTACGTAAAATCCCACAACAAATGCTATACCAGAGAGTGGGCTGGAAAAGGCAGTGCATGGTATCATCTTCGCCTTAACATTTTCTCTGAAAACATGCCAGACGATATCCTGATATACAACCAACTGGTCAATAGAGTCTTGATAAGAAAGATTCTAGGAAATAAATTAAATACCTCCACTTCTGAAGCCGCAAATGAAGGGTCAAGGTTTTCTAATACTACTAATGTCCCCTTTTCATCTGCTTCGTGTAACCTTTTCTCTTCCCAAACCTGTAAATCATCCAGGAAATAAGTACTTAATAAAACACAAGGTGGAAAAGATTGTACTCATAGATCCCATATTAATATAGCATGCAAGAAGTGGCTTTATGAGCCTCTCAACCTTAAACACGAAGCTATGCCACAACCATTTCATCAAGATGTTACATTCTGAACATAAATCAAGGATTATAACTTGTAAGTTCCGGAGCTTCAATAGAAGAAAGTCATCGCTTGCAAACTTTACGACCATGGCCACAAAATAAATATTGCAGGCCTGCCCTGATTTTTCTGGAAACTAGAAAACCATATGAAAGATCAGGAAACCCCTCACCTCCAGCTTCAACCATTTGCTTGCATCCTGCAAACAGCAAATACAAATAAGAAAAGAAGAAAGAAACCAACCTGATTCCAGGATACTTATATATATAATTAATTTCTAATTTGCTCATGTAAGAAATTCTTCAAAAAATTTGGGCTATATCTAAACGGAAAGACATCTTACACTTATTCCAAATTCATATGAATCATCATTTGTCTCTAAAGTCTAAAGAAGCTTCTGATAAATTACTCACAAGCAATTGATTCCTTTTGGAAATGTTTGATACTTTACAAATAAAAGAAATATCCAAATAATGATGAAACATGAGTTTTAAGAGCCGCACCGTTTAGCTAGGATAGCAAATTTTCCAAGAAAATAAACCTGTGCAAATAAAATAGACCAACTCACCATACCAGGCCTTCTTGTAACTTCTGAATACTGGTGACTGATACTGGTGCCTACTTGTTGCTTAGTATCAGGTCCTTTCCCAGATAACTCAGTTTGTTTCGAAAGAAAACTCTTCCTAGTTGAGAGATCTGTGTTCTCAATGCAAGAAGTCTTAACACATTTTTTTTCTCCTGAAGCTATGGTTGAAGGATTGGGCAATGCATAATCACTTTGATTACCTTTACAGTCAACAAAATTTCAGTATCAAAATAATCTGAAAGTAGGTGTATCTGTGTGTATTGAGAAGAATAAATCAAAGGAAACCTGAAGAGGATTGAAGCTTTCTTTTCTTTGCAAGATATGTATCAGATGAATTTTCTGGGATGAAACTCACAGATTTCTTGATATTATCTCCATCACGAGTCCTATCTTTATTAGAGCTTTTCATCTGTTCGCCGCTAGAAGTACTGCCTGGTACATTAGATTCTGCATGCAGGAGAACTAAATCACTACATATGATACTCATTTCACTTGCAAGCAATCAAACTTAAGGGATACACATAAGAAAATATAAATTGAAACATTCAAATGAATCAAAAGGTCATCAAGTCATCGAGTTTATTTTATGTCATGATAGTCGGAAGATATAATAATTAGATCGCATAGGATAATTTCTCTCAAATACTCATCAACAAAAGACCCCAAAGACCATTGCTGACTGACCAGGAATGGAGATACATTTACACTATTGGGCTCATGACATGATGGATTTCCCAAATCAAAAAACAAAACATACTCAATAGTTGTTAAGAACCAGGGGTTATATTACCAACTGTCACATGCATTGCTAAAGAAAATCTGCTTGACTTGTATACTTAGTTTATATGATTGGGTGTGTTCTCTCATTACCAGAAGAAACATATGAACCATTATTAGATGCCATCATCACTATCTTAATCAGATCTGCAGTAAAACACAACACTCTCTTTTCATCTCAAAGCATAAAAGGGAAGCGATGGACAGATGTCCAAAAGCAGATACACGCATATATGAACATGTTCCTAGTGCAGCAGATAAGATAAACTAATAGAATATAAGCATATGACAAAGATGAGACTAAAAGAGAAAAATGAATAACCAGATTCTATAAGAGTGACAAGAAGCTGCCGTGCTTTATCCATATCTAGGTCCATATGGACCGCTGCATATATCTGTTCAAAATCAGTTTGCCTCTGAAGTATAATCTCCCTCATCTTGGTGACTTTGGGAACATTCAGGCGTTCAATCTCAAATTCAGTCTACAATGTATCAAAATGTTAGCTGTAAGAGATTGTAAGATTCACCTTTACCAGCAAAATTGGCAAAAGGAAAATAGACAAACCTGCTCGATGACATCAACAGATAGAGATCCTGGACTCACAACCTCATCGGCAGTGGAACTGACCAAACACATGATTCGATCAAATTTTTTTCGCTCATCAACAGGTGTATCCATGAGGCTCCAGAGTTCTGCAAGAGTTCTGCCATACTTCTGTGCCTGCATCGAAATGAAGCAACAAAAGGATTTCAGAAGGGCAATTTAGAAAGATAACTGCCTCAAATTGACAAAGGCTAATCTTGTGTGCTCAACCCTCAGTCAAGAGCAAGTTGAATATAATGTAAAGTTGATTTTTAATCCAGAACAAAGATAGAAGTATAGTACTAAGTTCAAGTCAAGAAATTGCTAGGACATGATTTACTTATGTGATCTGGTGTATCCTGTTACTAGAATTAACCTTCATCAATTGACAAGCAATCTAATACTGGTTCATATACAAGAAGTCACATAATTGAAAGATAACATCGATAAAACAAAATCATTGATTGTTACCTAAGCAGAAAAGGTGAAACTGAAATTGTATAAAGTAGCAGACTTTTTAGTATGAATAAATAGCTACCAGTTAAACAAATTCTGAAATGCCTCGGGTAACTCTGAATACTAAAGAAAGTAACAACGATCAAAAAGGTTGAAATGACGATCATACACAATTATAGAGAGTAAAAGCAACATATGAGAACATATGTTTTAAAGCTGTCACCTGTAGTAACCGCTGCTGTTTTTCTTGCTTCAGGGAATTCATTTCACTGGTTAATTTTGCCAACACTTCATTGCTAATGCCCTTTGACTGACCAACAACATCGTCAACAAAACTTGGATGGATTTTTGCCATTATCTTCTTAAAATCTAGAGACATGACAACTGAGAGTTCATGAATCCCACTGATGTGGCTACTAACTTTCTGCAAGCGCAGATTCTGAAATAAACAAAAAACCAATACCTTAGCTTAAGAGAAAGAACTCCCTGAATTTAGTTAGTTCAAGAAAATGATGACTGCAAAAATTAATCAAACCTTTTCATACTGAAGCTCATGGAGGTGAGATTTCATTTCTTCCAACTTCTTTGTTGTGAGGTCCACTTCATCCACTTGAATTCCATTACGGTCTAAAATCTCATCGGTGCCTGCTATCTCCGCACTGATTACCGCAATTTGGAACTCTAGTTCTGAAATCTCTTTCACTCGCTCTTGTCTCTTTAGCATTAAACTCTCGAGCGTAGGGCTTATAGTGGATATCTGGTGCTTGAGATTGCTATTCATTTTGTCATACTGGAAAAGAGAGGGGATTATATTAGATAAATTCGAAGTGTGACAAATCAGCCATATAGGGAATTCAGACACTACCATATGGTGGCAAAATTGCATCATCTATCGGCAGAAAACAAATAAACTGATGCAGATGCCTCCACCAAACAAGCACAAAATCGAAAAAATTACAGAAAATTATACAAACCCGAGGCACAGAAACCCGTTCTCCAAGGGCAGACGTGAGTCGAACAATTTCAGCTTCAAACTCGGCCAAGGACTGCTGTAACTCAGCTTTGTACTTCCTACTCCTTTCTACCTTGGTACGATATATATCAAGGCATTCCTGCTCCAACTGAAGAAGTATCTTATCCCTCTCAGTTTCACTTTCTCCAATCTCATCCCATAGTTTCTATTTCACCAAATTAAAGAACAAAAATTAGACAAACCCTTCATGAAATGAAAACTGAAATGTAGACAACAATCTGCTCCTCGGCGAACATAATCTGAATCTACCAGTAAATATCAAAAATTAATCCACGAAAAACTGGAGGAAAACAAAAATGCAGACTTAATTGCCAAATTCGGAGCCAAGTCCTCGAACTCACCTGCAATTCGCGGAGGAGAGAAGCGCGTGTTGTGGTGGCGGATTTCGACAGAGACAGCGGCGACGAGTTTCTCTCAGCAATAGCAGCAACAGACATGGCGAGCAGAGGGAGGTAGAGAGAGAGAGAGAGAAAACCCTAAAAATCAGGGAGAGGCTGAAAAGAGATGAAGATTGCTACTGATCTTGGTTTCCATATAGGAAATTGTAGAAGTATGCAGGAGATGGGTGCTATGAGGTAATAAGGAAGTGGAAGCGGCTCTCGTTGTTAATGGTGGTGGAGGTGATGACTGCATGAGCATGGATGAGTGAAGATGGAGATTGGTTTCATTTTGTTAGTAGCGGGATTCGATCCCTGTATTTCTTTGTGACTACGGGTGACTATTCGGGAACCGGTTTTTTGGGAAAACCTGTACCGAACCGTATCGGACCGGAACTGGGAACCGGTTCTAGTAAAAATCGATTCCGGTCCGATAACCGGTACCAAACAAATAAAAAATTTCGGTTCCCGGTTAATTGGTACGGTATCGGGAACCGGATTTCATATAATATTAATTAAAAATTTAATAAATATATATATATATATATATATATATATATATATATATTTAATTATGGTTATTAATATTATAACGGTTTAATTTCTAATTTGATTAATTTCTAATTTTATTAAAAAAATTTCTTTCAAATATATAAATTAAAAAAATATTTATAAAAAAATAAGGAACAAAAAAAAGAGAAAAATCGGTTCCTTAACCGGTTCTACAGGTTAACGGGTACCGAACAGGTCAAGTACTGGTTACCCGGTAAATTAACCGGTCCGGTAAACGGTTCCTCAAATTGCCACTTTTCCGGTAATCGGTGTCGGTACTGGTAAACCGGTTCCGTACCAGTTAACCACCCCTACTTTGTGTAATTCAATAATAGTCGTTGGTGTAAGTTCTCATCTAATGGTGTAGATAATTCCTCCACTTATGCATAAAGCGTGTAACGCTATTGTTAGTAAGTGTTGAGTGAGTTGCGTTTCTTCTTGACTGGTAGTTAATAATGTATATATATACAGTATAACTGTATTTTGTTTTTGAGTGAGAAATACATGAAAATTATCTTTTTACATTTCTTCTACATTCTTCTCTCTCGATTTCTTCATGGTATTCAGAGCAGGAATCTAGGGTTTTTACTCGAATTTCTCTACTGATTGAGCTTAGTTTTGTGTAACAATGGTAAAACAACAGCGTCGTGAGGTTTTGGGAACGACGTGTAGAGGATGAGCTAACTGGAGGTTTAGGAATGAAGAATAACCGATATCAAGCACTTTACGCGGAGATTAGAACTGGATCTGGACCGAATGGTGGAGGTTCCGACAAGTGTTGGAGATTTTGCATCTCGAAAATTCAGATCATCCAGGGATGCAATTGGTAACCGCACATCTCATACGTACTAATTTCATTAATTGAAGTAAATCTGTGAGGCATGCTTTAGCTACTCGAAGCAAATTAGAATTGATTGATGGAAGTTTTCCAGAACTAGATCCAAGTGTTGTTTACTACTACATAAGAGATGGTTAAAAGTTGATTATATGATTTTAACGTGGATTGTTAATTCGATTTCCAAAGAGTTTGTGAATGCATTTACACGTATTGATAATACATTCAAGCTGTGGAAGGCCATAACACTTAGATTTGGAAGGAGAAATGGACCTAAAGTGTATAGGTTACAAAGAGAGATTTTTAAGTACACACAAGGTTCTCAAACCGTGTTAGAGTATTTTAATAATTTGGTTGCACATTTATGAGCAGTCTACTCCATTTGATGGACCAGGGCAGTCTACTCCATTTTGATACTACTAAGCATTGGAAAGCAGCTCTCCATGTCCTACGGTATCTCAAAGGGAGTCCCTCTCTAGGGGTTTTCAATTCCTCTTCCTGTGATTTCATTGTCCATGCATTTTCTGATGCAGATTGGGGCACATGCAGTGATTCACGTCGCTCAGTTACTGGGTTTTGTGTTTTTCTTGGCACTTGTTTGCTTTCTTGGAAATGCAAGAAGCAACCAACTGTGGCTGCTTCCTCGGTTGAGGCTGAGTATCGAGCTCTCAGTCTCACTACTCGAGAGATGGTGTGAATTTCCTACTTGCTGCGTGACTTTCATATCACACCTTCTCTCAATTTCCCTCTCTATTGTGATAACTTGGTCGCGATACATATTACGAAGAACGTGTTCCATGAGCGGACCAAGCACATAGATATCGACTACCACATTGTGAGGGAAAATTTTGTTTCTGGGGTTCCTTGTACCTTCTCATCTTCTCATGTTTCCTCTTCTAATCAGCTTGCAGATTTCCTCACCAAGTCCTTTAGTTTCTCCTCGATTTCGCGCAATTCTCTCCAAGATGTGAATTTGTTGGATGTCCACCAATTGGGGAGGGGGGGGGGGGGGGGGGGGGAGAATTGAATTATGCAGGAGACGGGTGTTGATAAGGTAATGAAGGAAGTGGATGCAGCTCTCGTTGTTAATGGTGACGGAGGTGATGACTGCATGAGCACGAATGAGTGAAGATGGAGATTGGTTTCATTTTGTTAGTAGTGGGATTCGATCCCTGTATTTCTTTGTGTAATTCAATAATAGTCGTTGATGTAGTTCTCATCTAACGGTGTAGATAATTCCCCCACTTACGCATAAAGCGTGTATCGCTTTTGTTAGTAAGTGTTGAGCGAGTTGCGTTTCTCCTCGACCGATAGTTAATACTGTATATATATACAGTATAACTGTATTTTGTTTTTTAGTGAGAAATAAATGAAAATTATTTTTGTACATTTCTTCTACATTCTTTTCTCTCTCGATTTCTTCAGAAATCGATCTAACTCCAACAGGCGGTTGCGAAGTAATAGTAATATTAAAAGTGAAAAGCAATAGTTAATTTTTTTTCATTTTAGGAAACTGAACAATTAGTGTAGAACAACCCAATTATGATACCACTATCTAAATATTTTAAAAGCAATTGAAATGAAATTTAAAATTCGAAGGACTTAAATTCACAACCTTTGGCCCTAGACCCATTTACCGCTAGTTCAACACACTAGTCATATACATGCACTGATACGTGTAAGCATTCATAGCAAAATACGACTCCCTCTATTACACTTCATTTGGCTTGCTCTATTATTGTACATCTCACATCTATTTTCACTTTAGGTGCACACACAACGGAACCATAGTCAATCAAGTGAGTGCAACGAAGGGAGTCAAACTTCCAAGTCCTCTACAATAACGGATGTTCTATTTAATGAAAGATTAATGAAAGACAAAACAGAATTAGAACAAGTGAACAACATATAGAGAAAATGGCCACCTGTTCTTCTGCAGTTGACTGTCTAATGACAATTGGTGTTAGCTAAAAGATGGACAAAATATACAACACTTTACCAAAGAACATTAGCATGTAACCTACACAAACACTAGGAGCACTAGCGTATACGAGGATCGGCTAAGAAAGAATGATACGGTTTTATATACTCGGCCCTACCACCTCTCACCGGGTGTTACTCTGTCGAAAGAACAGTTAGCCTCTTTGCGATCTTCAGTTATACACAAAACTACAAAAAACAGCCGATCCTTGTCTCATTCAGAGTCGGAACCTGAACAGTGATGGCATGATCTTAGTGCCCATGATAGTAAACTTATTTAACTGCGTATCAGTTTATTGGTGAAGTAATGAGCTTACATGTTAGTTTCAATTTTCACTCAGGCAATGGATCTTCATCTGCTTCATCAAAGCTTCCATTTCTTTGGCTTGTACCTGCTTAATCGTATTATGGATCTTGATATTCTATAAGTTCCAATACCATAATATGTGTGAGATCAGAACAGAATCTATGGCTTACCTCCAGTAAGGCTTTCCAACATATATTTGATTTTTCTTGAAGTGCACGCCACTGTATGGCCATCTCAAACTCGATTGTATTGCCCTGGGAGAAGTGTGACGTTGACACTGCATTTCTCTTCAGAAGAGAAAAGTTTCAGTAAATTCATCGAATACTGGCATAAACCCAAATGAGAAAAAACCAGAGTACGTAGAAAACTAGTGCTTAGCAACTACGCGATGAATTTTGACTTTTTAAGCAAGGGCTACTCGATCCAAAACATCTAAGTATTTATAGAGTAGTTCTGAGCATGGCTATGATCAAAATCCAAATTATATCATCAAATTCAAGAACACACACAAAATAGTTTTTGCATTAAGAAAGGAGGGAAAAAAAAAACTGTCAGGCCGCCCATTTCAGAAGTGGATGACTAGGCTAGCCACTTGGGCAGATTTTGAGTACACAGGAAAAAGGGAAAAAGGAATTACCCATTCTTCGCGTTGCCTAAAATTTCTGGTTCTGTCAATTTTAAGATGGCCAACAAACTTGTCAGCAGCACCAACTTTTCTGAGGAATCTTCTTCGACCAACAATAGGCCTATCAAAAAAGCAGTTGCAAGCTATTATCAAGAAATCTAAGCTACAAGCACAATAAAGAGATGAGCAAACACTCTGGAATCAAAGAGTCTGGATAGACTCAGCAAGTACGCCACATAGCCAATGTACATAGGTAATTATTTAGTATCCAACCCAACCGCCAACATTCCTAGAAACGATTAATCATGTTGGTATCGTCAATAATTTATTAGACTATTAGTGGTACAACCATCAGGAGTTTAGAAGGGTATATTATTTTAGGGATAATGTAACCATTCAGGTTCATAATGTTATTGTCAATTTTAGCCAAACTTCAAATAACAGAATATTTTTTAAGTTCTATAAGTTGATCTCCTGACAATATTTAGGCCATTGGTATTTTCTGTCATCATTAGTCCATTTGACAGTTGGAATTTAGGCATGGCATTACACCTGTACACAATTTAGTTACACTGAAGCAAAAACTCGATCATTAAATTCCGC
This sequence comes from Thymus mandschuricus, assembly GCA_029379335.1. Classification (NCBI taxonomy): domain Eukaryota; kingdom Viridiplantae; phylum Streptophyta; class Magnoliopsida; order Lamiales; family Lamiaceae; genus Thymus; species Thymus mandschuricus. Next base: position 4,910,863 of record CM057072.1, read on the forward strand.
TTCTAATTTCTAGATATATCAATCCCTACTAATTTTTTGATCGAGCTTTTAATTGGTTTTTGAGTCCACGTTTACTATAAATAACATTAAAGTTACATAACTGACATTTAAATCATATTTCCCGGAAAGTAAATTAGCCAAACAAATTTATCAGACCAACATAAACTACTCATACTTTCAATAGCATAGATATAAACAGTTACATATCTATGTGAGGGCACGTAGGTACAAATAGGTACAGATAAATGTGCATGAATCTTTTCGGATTAGAAAAGACAGGAACTAGCAGGGACTACTCACTACTGAAACCGTAGAGAAAGAGAACTATTATGTTTACTAATAAACTAATCATGGTAACTAACCAAAACCAATGCCACGGTAAGAATAACAGAACAAAAATGCACCAAATAGCAACAGTAATGACCAGGAAGAGGAAGGGGACAGCTCGATTATACATAAGTTAAAGCTAAACATACCTTCCATCACCAAGCACTAGAGAACCAACCATCAACTCCGAGATGGCTTTATCTGCTGCTTCTTTTGTTTTGAACATTACAAGAGCTAGTCCTACAGAAAACATTAATTAGCACCAGAAAATGTTGTCAACCACTGGTGCATATTGCGTAAAATCCCACAACAAATGCTATACCAGAGAGTGGACTGGAAAAGGCAGTGCATGGTATCATCTTCGCCTTAACATTTTCTCTGAAAACATGCCAGACGATATCCTGCTATACAAGCAACTAGTTAATAGAGTCTTGATAAGAAAGATTCTAGGAAATAAATGAAATACCTCCACTTCTGAAGCCGCAAATGAAGGGTCAAGGTTTTCCAATACTACTAATGTCCCCTTTTCATCTGCTTCGTGTAACCTTTTCTCTTCCCAAACCTGTAAATCATCCAGGAAATAAGCACATAATAAAACACAAGGTGGAAATTAGCAAGAACCAACTACAAAACATCAGCAGTGAGATGTTCAAACTTTCATGGCAAAGAGAGGTGGAACCAGAAACTTATGTATATAGCTAATGGTCACATTTAGAGCAATAATGGAAAAGAAAAAGGAAGCGACCAAAAATTATTGGTAACAAATTATACAGCGAGACTTGGATACATATGAAATAGTTATATGAACCAAATAGTAGAATATGAGAGCTGCAATATCCTGATACTTTCCATGAAAGTCCACGCACACAAATATTTCAACCGGAAAATGTAACTTTCAAATACATACTAGCTTCCACTCTGTTCAATCTCTCTTGCAAATATTGTTTAACACAGAATGGTGCTCTAACAGGAAGTATGACACACCAAAAGCATGCCCATTTAGACAAAAGGCTCAACAATGGAACCCAAACAAGAAATCATCTCAAAGTTTTCAGTCATTGACCTAACGAATGTAATATGATTTTCATTAAAAAGATTGTACTCATAGATCCCAAATTAATGTAGCATGCAAGAAGTGGCTTTATGAGCCTCTCAACCTTAAACACGAAGCTATGCCACGGCCATTTCATCAAGATGTTACATTCTGAACATAAATCAAGGATTATAACTTATGAGTTCCGGAGCTTCAATAGAAGAAAGTCATCGCTTGCAAACTTAACGACCATGGCCACAGGCCTGCCCTGATTTTTATGGAAACTAGAAAACCATATGAAAGATCAGGAAACCCCTCACCTCCAGCTTCAACCACTTGCTTGCATCCTGCAAACAGCAAATACAAATAAGAAAAGAAGAAAGAAACCAACCTGATTCCAGGATACTGATATATATCATTAATTTCTAATTTGCACATGTAAGAAATTCTTCAAAAAATTTGGGCTATATCTAAACCGAAAGCCATCTTACACTTATTCCAAATTCATATGAATCGTCATTTGTCTCTAAAGTCTAAAGAAGCTTCTGATAAATTACTCACAAGCAATTGATTCCTTTTGAAAAAGTGTGGTACTTTACAAATAAAAAAAAATCCAAATAATGATGAAACATGAGTTTTAAGAGCCGCATCGTTTAGCTAGGATAGCAAAATTTCCAAGTAAATAAACCTGTGCAAATAAAATAGACCAACTCACCATACCAGGCCTTCTTGCAACTTCTGAATACTGGTGACTGATACTGGTGCCTACTTGTTGCTTAGTATCAGGTCCTTTCCCAGATAACTCAGTTTGTTTCAAAAAAAAACTCTTCCTTGTAGAGAGATCTGTGTTCTCTATGCAAGAAGTCTTAACATGTGTTTTCTCTCCTTGTTGCTTGGTATCAGGTCCTTTCCCAGGTAACTCACTTTGTTTCGAAAGAAAACTCTTCCTTGTAGAGAGATCTGTGTTCTCTATGCAAGAAGTCTTAACATGTGTTTTCTCTCCTTGTTGCTTGGTAACAGGTCCTTTCCCAGGTAACTCACTTTGTTTCAAAAGAAAACTCTTCCTTGTAGAGAGATCTGTGTTCTCTATGCAAGAAGTCTTAACATGTGTTTTCTCTCCTTGTTGCTTGGTATCAGGTCCTTTCCCAGGTAACTCACTTTGTTTCAAAAGAAAACTCTTACTTGTAGAGAGATCTGTGTTCTCTATGCAAGAAGTCTTAACATGTTTTTTCTCTCCTTGTTGCTTAGTATCAGGTCCTATCCCAGATAACCCGCTTTGTTTGAAAAGATAACTCTTCCTTGTAGAGAGATCTGTGCTCTCAATGCAAGAATTCTTAACACGTTTTTTCTCTCCTGGAGCTATGGTTGAAGGATTGGGCAATGCATAATCACTTTGATTACCTTTACAGTCAACAAAATTTCAGTATCAAAATAATCTGAAAGTAGGTGTATCTGTGTGTACTGAGAAGAATAAATCAAAGGAAACCTGAAGAGGATTGAAGCTTTCTTTTCTTTGCAAGATGTGTATCAGATGAATTCTCTGGAAGGAAACTCGCAGATTTCTTGATATTATCTCCATCACGAGTCCTATCTTTTATAGAGCTTTTCATCTGTTCACCGCCAGAAGTACTGCCTGGTACATTAGATTCTGCATGCAGGAGAACTAAATCACTACATATGATACTCATTTCACTTGCAAGAAATCAAACTTGAGGTATACACATAAAATAACCTTTGGCATCCTTTGATAGTTTATTATCATATAAATCATGTACAAAGATATTATAAAGAATAATTTATAATTCCATCCATTGAAATGCATATTGGAAACTGGAGTATATATGAAATCTATACTTATAAAACTTCATTAAGTATTAACAAAATCAGATATCGAATCTAAAACTAAGTTGGTTGAAATCACTTGACTATTTTCTGTTGATAATTCAAGTACAGTCACCATTATCCATATATATAACCTAATAAAATGAAATATCTACATAAAACAATTATATTACGATATTGTTATGCTTTTTCAAGTACAATATTGCAACAAGAAAATAATATATAATGACAACACATTTTATCCAGATCGACATTAACCCCTTCTCTACTCCCTATGTATGCAGGCTACAGTTTAAGTTAAATAATGTCATGTCCTTCTTCTCCTCCAAAGTTGGCATACAACAATAAAGATACACACTACATATATATATGTTAAATGTGCATACGTAGTACAAGTGTCCCGTTATAATTTATAAACCACATCAATCAGAGCTTCAGTTAGTTTAAACAATTCTAATTGCTTTTATAGTGTCAGGCCTGTATGTGCTTATGTAAGAAAGGTCATCTCTTTTTCATGCATATCAAACAGATGTTTTGCACTTAAATAGACAGAAACTAAGTGATTAGTGCAGTCACCTTTTCCGCTCATGGCACGTGGATGTGCATTAGGTTCAGAACCAACAATGGAAGCTACAGGACTCCTGTTAAAGAAATTATTCACTGCATAGGGGTTTAGTAATTGCAAAACAGACCACCAAACTGATATTCAAGAATTCAAATATGAGTAGATGCTCAGATGCAATAGGATTATTTCAAGACAGACTTGTTATTTGCCTAAGTAGAAAACTGATATTCAAGAATGAAGGTCTAGTCAAGAGAAAGAGAAAGTCAGCGAAGCTAAGAGGAAAAGGTTAAGGCAGCTATTGGGAAATGCATTCAGTGTTGGTGCACTATGCTATAACGATAACACATGAAAGGTGAGAAATGAGAAATGAGAAATGAGAGGAATACAGTCAAACCTTCAATTCCAGCAATCGAGCTAGGAAACTCTTCTGATATTTTCTGCGTTGCGACATCAAAAGTTCGATGAAATATGAACTTGGCCACTTTCAGCTGTTCCTCGGTTGGTTGAGGATTCCGTTGGTCCTTCGATGAGCAAACAACATCACATGCCCTGTACACTTTTTCCTATATGACCATGGGTAAAAGAAATTATCAGACACAGACTATATCAGACAGATCATCAGAGCTACTGAAAATGCAAAACAAATTACCAATGGCCAAACGTTGGAAAGACCTAGGCCTTTACCACAAGCTAGGAAAATCTCTTTTTCAAGAGGTTTGACATTTCCTAAGTGCTTAACTATTTCGGCAGGTCGAAGAAACCACACCAACTCCACTTGCTTCTCGCGATTCTCCGTCTCCAATATTTTGATAATCTTACCAATCTCAGTGCGACCATTATCACCCCACACAAGCACAGAGTCAAAAAGGGAGTATTTGACATCATTTAGAGTGAAAGACTCGTATAGGTTGATAGTTCCCTTTTTGGCACCCCAACTAAAAGAAAGTTTGCCATCTCCTTTTGGTGTAGACATGGCATATATGCGCGCAGGGCAGAGGAGGCAATTTCTGTATCACGCCCCCAGGAAATCGGATTTCGCGGCTGCTCAACGGAAGGGGTGAACAATGTCTGCAGATCTCTCTCAGTGCGCGATTACTTCTCGAACTGAGAAACAACAGAAAAATCAGAATGATCCACCGTAAATAAGAGTGAAAATGCAGAAACAACTTCATGCGCAGTGGTACCCTCTGCTTAACCTATGGCACCTTTCTGTAATATTCTACACCATTTCAAAACAAAAACTCGCATCACGACGAACAATCTACAGTACGAAACCCTTGACGAAGAAAAACAAACATACAGAACACGAAAAAACGCGTGGGAACATCGCGATACGCATACAGAGACTGCATAACTAGAAATTTCACAAAATTATGCCCTAAAATTCAGCAAAATTTGGAGAAAAACGGAGATCCTTAACTTGTTGCGGTGGAGAAATGGCTGGGAGCGAGGGCGAGACTTGGATTGACTGAAGTGGAAATTTTCGAGAACGTGTGCTATTTAGGGGGGAGATATGGTGTTTTTGCCTTTAAAGTTCGAAGTTCGTGAATTTGCCTATTAATGGTAGTGAAGGCTAGAGTGCGCGGAGTGTGCGCACAGTGGCGCTATCTTGCGCCGGTGGTAGAGGAGAAGGGAGGTGTACGGGCGCCTCGAAGCCATGCAGGGAAGGAAAAGGAAGCTTTGAGCAGTGGCGCAGGGAAAGGATTCTCGGAGCAGCAGGAACACGCTCTGTCGCCGCGCGTGACTTGTACGAAAATATGAAACATTTTGTATTTTTGGTACGAAATAAATGGTCAAAGGGGTTGAATATTTTGGTCGGATTCGAGTTCGGAACTTTTAATTCCGAAAAATAATTGTAGGGAAATACATTATGAATGTAGTGAACTACGACTTTGAAATACACCGACTTATGAATATATTATGGAAAGCAATGTTTTCAGTCGAAGATGAAACTATTCACCGACTTGCAAACCCTCATCTTGTTGTTGTTGACGGATACGCTCTTTGAAATCGTTTTGATTGGAGCAGAGTGAATCAGTTGTGATATTTTAAATGCAATTAATTTCATACAAGGGTCGAAAATTATATGTTATACGTGATGATGATAAAAATTACATGTCTAGTTTTTGGTAGTGTGTCCCTTTGAATTAAATTACGTAACTTGATTTTAGAGAGGTCTAATGTGATATTAAAAGATTATTCAAGATTTTTGATTAAATCCAAAGAAGATACTTGATTTTCTCCATAAGTAATCGTATTCATTTCATATAAGTCTGCTCATTTGGATCCAGCTATTAGGCTCAGTATTAACTTGTGATGGGTTATTATAGGGATTTATAGATATCAAACAAATTTAGGCATTGCTAAATAAAATAACTATTGTGCTCAGCCTAAAACACCTATCTCCATCGAAGTCTCGACTGCGTAGTTAGGCTAGTACTTTGCTTAGTGCGATTCTCGTGTTTGACAATCTTGATTTCGGATAATTAACTAGAGCCCATCTAAACTTCTATATTTCCTTATGTAGTACCCACTCTTCAATACTCTAGAATGGTAATCTTTATGAACTTCCTAAGGAGATATCTCAACATTCACATGCATTATTTCTTGATATAACTAACTGGACATCATATTCATATGTGCCTCCATGATAGGGATTAAGGGCTCAAAACTCCAAGGTCATACCTAGTAAATCAAAGCTATTGTAAATAACACGTGTACGCCTCATAGCTTCTCGGAATCAAGATCCAATTACTAAGGCGGATCGAGTATCTATAGTTCTTCACCTACTTCTAGGGTCAATCTTAAAGAACATATATCTCTCTCTGTAATTCTATCAATACATTGGGATGTAGCAATATAACTAGTGTTTAAGACTCACCACTATTGTCAGTGTTGCAGTTTAAATCGATAACCTTGCCAAAGTTATCTCAATTGTGATAAATGTTTATATCACATGATCCCTCGATCTACGTGATCATCTCCGGACGCAGCCGACACATGATCTAAAGCACATGATGTTGTATTTATTCTTTCTAAAGTATATATATATATTTTAGGGGAAATAGGTTAAAATACCCACTTGAAGATAGTGAAGATAAATAATAGCCACTTAGATAAAAAAGATAAAATATACCCACTCTTACCTTAATACCCCCGCCTTTTCCCAATTCACGAATTTGGAGGTCGTGAATTCACTCACATAAAATTCTGAAATCACGAATTCACGAATTTGAGGTCGTTAATTCACTCACATAAAAATGTGGTCGTGAATTCAACCAAAATTATGCCTGAAATCACGAATCCTCAAATCCAAGTCGTGAATTCACCCAAAATTATGCCTGAAATCACGAATTCTCAAATATAAGTTGTGAATTCACTCAAAAATGCCTAAAATCACGAATTTTCAAATCTAAGTCGTGAATTCATGAATTCGAACTCAAAAATAGCAAATTGCGTTTTTATTTTTTCCCCAACAATTTTAAATATAATTATTTGGTTTTATTTTATTATTTAGGGTTCACTAATTTTGATTAGGGTTTATAATAATTTTATAATATTAAAAAATATAATTTTTATTTATAAATATTTATAGAGAGAGAGGGTGTGTACATGTGTGTGTGTGAGAGAGAGAGAGATGAGTCGTGTGTTGTGTTCGTGAGTTTGTGTATGTGTGGTATGGGTAACAGGGTAAGTAGGTTTTAAAGGAGGGAAGTTATTTGTTTGCGCTAATTCATTAAGGGCAATTATGTATTTTTGCTTTAAAAGTGGGTATATTTTATCTTTTTTATCATAGTGGCTAGTTTTTTATTTGACTAAATCAAAGTGGGTATTTTCCTACTTGCCCCTATATTTTAGATAAATGAACTGTTGAATACAATATTCTATACACTGAAACACTATTTTTGTTTGTACAATTTTTTTTAACAAATACTGTGTGAAAACAAGTCGATTTGGAGTTGGCGTCTCGATCTAACTAATTATGACTTCTCTAGCTACCTAATCCCAATTTGATTAATTAGGTAGAGACATCATATTATAGATTCAACTCCTCCCTCGTGCTTTAGATTCTGCCCCCCATTTCATGCATGCATGTTTCATATGCTCCCCCGTCCCAAATCATGAGACGCATTTGCTTTCGACACGAGAATTATAACAACAGTCAACTAAAAAGAGTACACTAGCGGCCACTAGGAATTGCCTGAAGCTTAGCTCCGCCCCTCTCCGGCTCCGTTCAGGGCGGACCCACACTTGGTCAAACAAAGAGAGGGAGCTCGACTTTGTGTTGTGGCTTCCCTCGACAAATTCTTCGTAATCGTAGGAAATTTAAACATTACGAAACTGTAGTGGACAAAATTCGCCCAATTATTCATACTTAATTGGCTCGGGTCTAATTACTCGTAAGTAGTCAGTCAGTCCAGTCAGACAAAAAAGCATAACCGGCTCAACCAAGTACCAAATTAAAAACCCTATATCTTACATAAGTGTTTCTATTAAAATTTGAAAATTATTTATAGGGGATTTTTGAAAAAAATATTTTTTAGTGGGAAAATTAAACGTGGCCAAGGAGAAAGGTGGAAATAAAATATTAATATTAATAGATTTTAATTTTAATATATAAATATTGAAATGTCGTCGTTTTCTGGCTGCCCCCAAACCCCAACTACCCTTCAACACCTGCTCACTTCCATCTCCAACTATATTACTTCAATTCCCCCCATTCTCTCTCTACCTCCGAACCCACCCCCATCCATGGCGCCTCTCTCTCTCCTCCTCCTCTCGCTCCCCATCTTCTTCCTCCTCCACCGCCTCTACTACCGCCTCCGCTTCCGCCTCCCCCCCGGTCCACGCGGTCGCCCGATCGTCGGCAACCTCTACGACGTCAAGCCGCTCCACTTCCGCTGCTTCGCCGAGTGGGCGCAGTCGTACGGCCCCATCATATCGGTCTGGTTCGGATCCACGCTCAACGTCGTCGTTTCCAGCTCCGAGCTGGCTAAGGAGGTGCTTAAGGAGAAAGATCAGCTCCTCGCCGACCGCTACCGCAGCCGCACCACCACCAGGCTCACCAAGTACGGACAGGACCTGATTTGGGCGGACTATGGCCCGCACTACGTCAAGGTGAGGAAGGTGTGCACGGTCGCTCTATTCTCGGCTAAGAGCCTTGAATCGTTGAGGCCGATTAGGGAGGATGAGGTCGCCGCCATGGGCGAGTCTATCTACAACGACTGCACCGCCCCCGGTACGCCTCTCTCTCTCTCTCTCTTAAAATTTTTATATTTCATTTTGGTTTTGGATTCTGATAATTTTTTTTTTTTTGCTGTTTTCATTTGCGGTTGGTTTGTTTGCTTGCTCTCCATGTGTTGATTACGTGTTTACCTGTCGTTTCGAGTTCATAAATTTGGATAAGCTTATGCAAAATACACCAACTTCGATTAGTATTTTTTTGAATTTTGTAAATTTATGATCCAGATTCAGTTGGCTTGCTCTGTTCTAAGTCAACATTTCTGAACTGAACGGAGCTGAATCACTTAATTATGGATGGGCAAAATTTTGATTACCTGATTAGAAGCCAAACTATATGTGGATTACTGCATTAATAGGAAGTTGATGGCAAATTCAGCTCCAGATTTGCTGTTGGAGTTCATTGATTACGTTCAACTGTGACTGATACTTTGAGCTAGTTAGTTCTTCACTGTGATTCGAATCTCCGATAGCTGCACTTTTTTAAGTTCATAGAAACTGGCTTGATCTGGATCGTGTGTATCCACATTTCAAAATGGAAATCCTTTAATTTTTTTACTCGATCGATCTATTCTAACATACGGTGTTAGCTTTGTTGATTGCGAAATGCGAGACTTAGCTTACCCTAGCGTTAGATGATGGATCCATTGCCTATTTTGATGCTCCATTTGCAAGCCCCTTCGTATCGATGCTTACTAATCTTCATAAACATAGCATGGTTGCAGTTTTGACTCTTTCAACATATCACCGATTTCTTGAACTTTGTTACTGTATTATCTAGTCTGAAATGTGGTATATAATTTTGCAGGCAACTCAAGTAAGAGCCTGCCGCTGAGAAAATATCTTGGAGCAGTGTCATTCAACAACATTACAAGAATTGCTTTTGGGAAAAGATATGTGGATACCGAAGGAAAAGTACACGAACAAGGAGAGGAGATGAGGTCCGTTGCCGAAAACAGATTGACGTTAGGTGGCCCACGTAACATTGCAGAGCACGTTCCATGGCTCCGGTGGATGTTCCCACTCAATGAAGAGGCGTTTGCCAAGCACGCAGATCGCAGGGACCGTCTCACACGAGAAATCATGGAAGACCACAACCTTGCTCGACAGAAAAGCGGAGGAGCCAAGCAGCACTTTTGCGATGCATTGCTCACACTGAAAGAGAAGTATGATCTTAGTGATGACACCATCATTGGCCTTCTTTGGGTGAGTAACCTTCTTCCTTGTACTCAAATCACCCTTATATTTGGTACTATATTTTTGTGCAATGACAGTATTTACAGTAGAATACATGAATCTGTGACATGGTTGAAGGAAAGTATAGTGGATAGCATATTCAAATTACATTATCATGAAAAGATCCATAGTTTAATTTTCATTTGCTTAATTCTGAAAATCGAAGCTGCGTAATAATTGGTAGTGCTCATCTGTATGCATCTTAGGGGGTTTCAAACAGCTGATCGAATAGGTAGACAAAAGGTAAACTCTAGGCTAAACAACCATTTCCCCTGATGGATTCATCGACTTCGTCGAACTTGTTTGATCATCTATTGATCCTTCAAATATTTATTCATATGTTTTATCAATCTAATTTATCAACAAATTAAATGAATGCACACTTGATATTGTTTCCATGCTTGTCTACTACCATGAAGTCCAAATACAATATCTTCGTCCTTGCCTCAAATACAGAACCATCGCACTAACAGCTCTGTTTTGACAAAATCACAGGACATGATCCATGCTGGAATGGATACAACTGCGATATCCGTAGAATGGGCCATGGCAGAATTGATCAGGAACCCAAGGGTGCTCGAGAAGGTTCACGAGGAGCTCGACCGTGTGATCGGAACCGAGCGTGTGATGACAGAACTCGACTTTGCCAACCTTCCCTACCTTAGGTGCGTAGCAAAGGAATCGCTCAGGCTCCACCCTCCGACCCCACTCATGCTCCCCCACTGTGCCAGCGCCAACGTCAAGATCGGAGGGTACGACATCCCCAAGGGCTCCACAGTGCACGTCAATGTGTGGGCCATCGGGCGTGACCCCGCTGTGTGGAAGAATCCCCTGGAATTTCGCCCGGAGAGGTTTCTCGAGGAAGACGTGGACATAAAGGGACACGACTTCAGGCTTCTGCCCTTCGGCGCCGGAAGAAGAATATGCCCCGGGGCCCAACTAGGCCTGGACATGGTGACATCCATGCTCGGTCACCTCCTTCACCGCTTCAACTGGTCCCCGCCGAAGGGGGTGAGCCCGGAATCCATCGACATCGCCGAGAGACCCGGCGTAGTGACGTTCATGAACACTCCGTTGGAGGCAGTTGCTTCTCCGAGATTACCCGCGCATCTGTACCAACGCGTAGCGGTGGACATTTAATCGAATTTCTTGAGTTTTGGTTACTGGAGAATGAAGGTTTAGATTAAATTCTTGAATTTTGATCATGTTTCAGCTCGAACGGAGTGAATAATGGCAATCTGTGTGTGTGTTTGGTGGGGGATGTATGCTGTGTAAGGAAAGATTTTGTTCGTTCATCTGGACTCATATAGTATACACGTGTAGGCGAGTTATGCTTTTTCTGTTTTGTTTTCTCCTTATGCATTTGATCATACGAGGAAAGGATTTATCGAGAAACGTGTCATGTTAATCGGGACGGAGGAGTGCAAGTTTGCTGCTCCATCTCAAATTCTTTCACAGTAGGTGAATTTGATTATATAGATTCATAGGAATCTGATTCTCAAGAACTCGAATGCTGCTGAAATGAGGATAAAACGCAGATTTACATCCCAGTTATCTTCAGGAACACCTAATGCCTTCCAGACGGCCTTCGACGCATTGCCGATGTTGTCAGGTGTTACAAGGATTGCACGGACTTAGAAATTTTTCGCAAACCCTTGCACGGCGTCGATCCACACAATCGACCAGCCCTCTCTCCCTTTCAAACTCTCGTGTTTAGATTTAGGAGTAAGTGTATTTGCCTTAGCCAAATCAACGTATGCACAGCGGAAATGAAAGCACGCACACAATTTACGAGCACCACGCTCAACCTTCTCATTAACTCAAAAACACAAAGGAAATCCCAAGGCAAGCACACAATGATTCGTGCTTCTCAAGGAGCTCTCAAGCTATATCAAAATCGTGTTGGACAAACCCCCAACACTAGGAAGAAAATCAAGTCGTCGGTCAAAAACTGTCGCGCCGGGTGGCGCCCATCCAACATGCCAGCACAACGGGGCAGTTGTGCCCACAACTGCCCACGTCCAGCATAACCGCCCCACACGAACTGCCTTCAACTGCCGCCCGCACGCATCTGCTCACAAACACGTGCTCGCCTCATCAAGTGCCCCCGATGAGACTCGAACCCGGGACCTGCTGGTGCCAACTGAATTGCCCGCCAAGCTTCCCGCCAATTCTGTGCGCACGCGGCACACAAGCCTTGCGTGCTGGCCCCGTCGGGTGCTACGGCACTTGGTGCCCTTGCGCCCGTCGGGTAGCACACTCGGCCGGGTGATGCCCTCTTCCCGCAGGCAACACCCGTCTCGCCCGGCGCCCAGCGCCAAGCCTTCCCGATGCCCCTCATCATCGGGTAGAATCATTCCCACGCCACATTTTCCAGCCAAGGTACGACACACGCACCCGACGCCAATCCTCCCTAAACATGCCCGTGGCTCGGCACGTCATAGGGACCAGCTCGTTACCCCCGTAACATCAGGACACAGTGGCTGATGATTGTGATCCTCGCTGCATCCATGGTGGAATCACACTTAGGGGTGGTTCGGTACGGCGTACCGTAAAATTTTCGTCATACCGTATACCGTACCGTTAGTTGCGGTATGAGATTTTTCATACCGTTGTTGTACCGTACCTTTCGGCATACCAATGTTCGGTATACCAGAAATTCGGTATGGAAAAAATCCATACCGTTATCGTACCGTCGTTTCGGTATACCGTACCGTACTTCGGTATGGTACGGCATGCCGTGTACCAAAAACATACGATTATGCATAGAATTAAAAATTCATAAACTAATAAAATCCATACAATAAAATCCATAAGAAATTACAATTCATTGATAAAAAGTCTAATTAATCCATAACCATTTAAAATACATATATATTTCATGAATCAACATTTATACATTTCACTAATATTTTTCGATATATTTACTTTAAAAACTAAAATATTCAAAAATTACGCTAGTATGCCTTAAATTTAAATCAAACTAATATTGAAATAATACTATTTGTAGTATTTTACTAAGATTATATAACTTAATTATTATTTACATTCAATTTTTATTTTTAGCTATTATGTCTTAAGTTAATTAAACTAGGAACATAAGTTATCATGTTCATACACTTACATACAATCATACTTTTAAAGTTTTAATGCATAAATATTAACATATAATATATGCTAGTGTATTCATTAATCATTATAAATCCTGAGATAATTTATTGTGACATGCACGTAAATTCGGTACGGTATTTATCGGTATACCGCGGTATTGTAATTTTGGATACCGTCGCCGTACCGAAGCTTATCGGTTCGGTATGATACCGTACCGAAAAATCGGTATACCGTCTCTTTCGGTATTTTCGGTATTTTTTCTACATGGTATTTTCGGTATTTCGGCGTAACGGTATCCCGACCCACCCCTAATCACACTCATCGATTACCATTGCTGTCACACTCTTACCTGCTCCCTCCATTGTACCAGCCTGTCGATAGAGCCTTTGATAGTCATGATCACGTTCGTGCTCCCTGAAATGGGAGGGGAGCATTTGTAAGTGGTGTATTGCTTCCCTTGCTTGCAACAGTCAGAGTCATTTTCTTGGTTGCATTGGCTCGGAGGTGGTTTCTTTCGTGTTATTTTTGCCGCTCGGGTTGCAAGATCGGAGCCGGCCCTCCGACGCTTGAGCGAAAAGGACGATTAGCAGAGAGAAAATGGCTAATCTTATGAGGCAATTCATCTTGAACCTTTGTGTCATTATGAGTTGATCGTTCCATTCAAGAATTGTGCATTGGCCTATCTTTTTAAAGATATGAGGCAAAATATAATTGAAAAAGACCGACGATACTCCCTCGTCTCATTTCAACAATCCTGTTTTTTTTTTTTTTTCATCTCGATATAAGATATTAAAACAGTGTTAAAAGTGGAGAGTAAGAAAAATGTAAAAGTTAAATATTTTCATATTAAGAAACAAGACTATTAAAATAAGACGTTCCTATATAAAATACATTACTTAAATGGAAAAAAATAAAATAAAAATGGAATTGTGCGTAGTAAGAAAAATTAGACATGAAAGGCAAAATATGAGATCCAACAAATATAAGTTCACTACTTTTGAGCACACTATTGTACTTGCATGCATAATAGGGAAATTTCTTAGCTACTCTAGTAAGGCCGCACGCTACAAAATTGACGTCACAACGAACATGTTTGATCCCGTAAAACCTGCTAAATGCTCCAACAAGTTCCTCCGATTCAAAACAATTACTCTAAACTCAGAGTAACCTTCGCTCAAATTTCTTTAGATCTAATTTTAGTGTCTCAATCGCTCAAATTTATAATTGAAGAATTTTATTTTATATATATATATATATATATATATATATATATATATATATATATATATATATATATATAGATGATATATCAGGTAAAAACTAATTATTTGGTGAAACTTAGAAACCAACCATATCCATTGATTTTAAGGATCTAATGGTTGAGATTTAATTTCAATTAATTCTATAAAAAAAAAATCGATTTTTTTTCATTATTTTCGAAATTATTTAGAGACATTTCAGACTTTTTATAATTTATGTAACTGAATTTTCCATAAATGTAGGATTCTTATTTATTCTTTTCCTTAAATATTGGATATTGATAATTAATTCAAATCATTTTTTTTGTTATATTGATTCTGCAGAATTTTTTTGAACGCACAATTTTTTTGAGGAGCGATTCAAAGCATTAATGTTCAGAGAATCGAGGCTCTCTCCGACGAAGGGGAGCCCCGACGTCAATGGCGTTGGCCGGAATTAGGAGATGGAGGCGATCTCCAACGAACCAGACGAAAGAGCGTCGCTGCAGTGTGGGTTTCTCCATCTGCGTAGCCATTTTGTTACGTAAATGATGAATAAGGTGACGACGAGTGCTAATCCAGTAGCCGACATTTTAGCAAACTTGGTTTAGAATGTTGCATCGAAAATTTTATGCGGGTTCGTATGAGGAAACAAGAATTGGATTAGTTTCGGATTAGATCAAATCGGATTGTAATTTTTTGTTGTAATTTGGAATAGTTTAGGTTAATTTGTGTATATTGGACATAATGCATATTATGTCGAATTTGTTGCATTTTAGAGATCATTCTGATGCATTTTCATTTTATTTTATACGAGGGTTCAGTTTTTCGTATTAGGGTTAGTTTTCCATACAAGTTAGGGTTGAACTTTCCCTACATGTTAGGGTACAACTTCCCCTGCAAGTTAGGGTATAACTTTCCCAAATATGGTTTTGATTTCCCTAATAGGTTATGATTTTCGTTTGGTTTGTCGATACATATTAAACAAATTTTGTGTATTATATTTCTTTGTGTATATATATTTTTGAATGCATAATAAAACACATTTTACTGCATTTATTTTAGATATTGATGCATTGTATCTCGTTTTATCCTCATTCTTCAACTCGTCGACAATCTTCTTTTTCTGCAATTTTCTTCTCTCTCTCTCTCTCTCTCTCTCTCTCTCTCTTTTCCTGCAATTTTCTTCTCTTTTTCTACTGCGTATTTGTTGGTGGCATACTAATTGTTGTGTTTTCTTCACTTTTCTATCGATTTTTTCCGTCGATTTTTGCTGGTTTTCTCCCCCCTTTTCTAACCATCGTTTCTTTATCGATTGAAGATACGGTTTTAGTTTGGTTTTTTGATACATTTAAAACAAATTTTGTGTGTTTTTTTTTTTTTTTTTTTTTTTTTTTTTGTATATGTTTTTTGAATGCATAATAAACACATTTTACTGCATTTATATTAGATTTTAATGCATCATGGAACAAATGGTGCATATTCTAGTCATTTTGATGCATTTTTGAGTGCTGCTATGCATTGTCGCCGCTTTTGAATTCAAATCGCAACCAAATCGAAGGAAACCGCCTAGAAACATGTTCTAATCTTCATGACGTTTCCAACGGTAGGTCGCCTATCTAACTCCGATCGTCGGTGAGGCCGGAATCGACCAAAAATCGCATTAATGTAAGAAATATATTTCAGTTTTGTAAAATCCCTATATCTATGGAAGATTATTATTTTCTTTAATTAAATCGCATGAGATATGGTGGTGGATGTAGGTAGTTACTGTAGATTCCTAAAATTATGGAATTAAATTTACTTGCCTTTTAATTTATTTTTTTGGTGGACAGATTTGTTTACCCTCAATTATTAATGGCCAGTTTTTTGTTTTTTTCTTTCAATTAATCTCAACCATTGATCTAGCACTAATCAATGGAGCACCACGTTAATTCACATGTCTACGTGGCGATCCTTATGCTCTCCGTTCCTATTTATCTAAAAATTCAATATTTATAATTTATCTAAAATTCATTTTATTTATTATTAAAAAATATCATCCAATTATTATTATTATTATTATTATTATTATTATTATTATTATTATTATTATTATTATTATTATTATTATTATTATTATTATTATTATTATATGTTTAATAGTTACCTTTAATACTATTCCATTCATATATATGAATAGATTTTAATATATTATTTATTATTATTATTTTTATTTATTTATGATAAAATAACAATAACAATAACAATTACAATTTTATATAATAGAAAAATTAAACAACAAACGTTTTCTTTTTATATGAACTGATTTAGGTCGAATATTTTGTCACAGTTTATAAAATTAAACAACGGATGACTTGATTTATTTTAATATTTTTCTACACCTCTTCGACATTTTTCTTTTATTAGAATAAAAAAAAGGGCGGCTTGAATATTTAAATATTTTTTTTATAGTTGCTTAAAAATAACATTAAACAATTGTCAAATTTTGGCGGGATACACTATACCATTCTCAAAATATTACTCTTATAAACCTACTTTTTATATCAAAATTAACGGGTGACTTGAAATAATGACACGACAAGATAAAATCAATATAACTATTTGAGACCTTCTTTGACATTTTATTTTTCTTTTTATATGAACTGATTTAGGTCGAATTTTTTATCACAGTTTATGAAATTAAACAGGGAGCGACTTGATTTATTTTAATATTTTTCTATGTCCCTCGACATTTTTCTTTTATTAGAATAAAAAAACGGGCGGCTTGAATATTTATTTATTTATTTATTTATTTATTTATTTATTTTTATTATTATTTTTTTAATAGTTGCTTAAAAATAACATTAAACAATTATCGAATTTTGGCGGGATACACTATACCATTATCGAAATATTACTCTTATAAATCACTTTTTATTATCAAAATTAACGGGTGGCTTGAAATAATGACACGACGAGATAAAATCAATATAACTATTTGAGACCTTCTTTGACCTTCTTTTTATAAACCTAATTTTTATTATCACAATTAACAGGTGGCTTGAAATAATAAGACGGCGAGATAAACCAATATAACTATTTGAGATACTCTTTGATATATTTTTTTAATTAAAATAAACAACGAGTAACCTGACTTATCTTAATATTCTTCTTTGTACTCCATTCACCCCGCTTATAAAAATATAACTTTTTTTCGACACATAAATTAAGACGAGAGTGATAGTGGTTGATAAAGTAACGTGAATGCGTTTTAGTAGGATAAAAGAGAGTAAGGCAATTGGGATACAAATGCACCTATCTTCAAAATATTCACATTTAAACCTATTTTTCTTATAAACGAGAGGCTTTTATAATTCAATAATGCTATTTGGCCATAATGTGGCCGGCCACACAACGATATTTTTCATAATATACGTAATTTTAAAAATTGTAAATGATAACTATAATTTATTAGTTTAATATTTTAATTTAAAAATATTTTTTCCCCAAAAATTTCATATTTTTCCCTTTTTTTCTAGATAAAATGGTAATAAATCCTTTAAAATATTAAAAAATATCAAATAATTAAAGGATTAATTTAAAAAAATACGTAAAAAATATGGAGTATCGCTTTTTGAGTTTTTTATAATCTATAAAAGTTTGGCATAAATATATAAATTATTTGATACTAAAAAAAATAAAAAAAGTTAAATTATGGCCGGCCACATTATGGCCAAATAGCATCACTCTTTATAATTATATATTATTCTATTATTTGAGACCCCTCTTTTGACATTTTTCTTTTTATTAATTTAAACAACGGACGACTTGACTTATTTTAATATTTATTTATGTGTCTTCGACATTATTCTTTTATTAGAATAAACAACGGGCGGCTTGAATTATTTTAATATTTTTCTCTTATGTTTGCTTAAAAATAACACTAAACAATCAATTATTCATGTCGAATTTTAACGGGATACACTATACCTATTACCAAAAATATTAACTCTACTTTTTATTATCACAATTAGTTGGCAGCTTGAAATATTGATACCTTATTTTAATATTTTTCTACGTCTCTTCGACATTAATCTTTTATTAGAATATACAACGGATGGCTTGAATTATTTTAATATTTTTATTAGAATCATAGTACGAACTGTTTTAAAATAAATTTCACTGATAAAATATCTAAATGTTAAAAAGAATTGACACCCGTCGATTTTCGACGGGCAGTAAAGTAGTATATGTATACGAGGAGTGGTTTCAATAGAATTCACCCGTTCAGTAGTATCTATGATACTCCCTCCGTCTCACCCTAATTGTCTCTGTTTTCTTATTGGGATATCCATTTAATTGTTCTCATACTCAAAATAGAAAATTTATACTCTCACAACTAATATAATATAAACTCATCCATCTCTTACTACATTGGTTACTGTGCCGATTTTGTAGTGAACAATCAAATGGGACGGAGAGAGTATTTCCTACACTGACTTTTCATATGCTTGTTTAAACCAATTTTATTGTGAGAACCCTCTTATTTATATATATGTATTAATGTCTATTTACATATAAAATAATGCTTTTTCGTTATTATGTTTTTCAATATTTATCAATAAAAATATCAGATGGACTCATTACTAACACTTTTACACTTTTACGCAGTTAAAAAATTCAATTAGCCAACAGTTAAAACACTTAAATTCTACTTTAACTATTTACATATATATCATCAACACTGCATTAAACAATGTACCGAAAATTTTAGTCCAAAAAATATGGACTGTTCCTTCGCCTCATCTCAATTGGTTTGTTTTATTTCGACGTACACATGATTTTTAGCGCAGTGTTAAAAACGAAAAGTAAGAGGTCAATATTGAAAAGTAGGACTTTATTCTTTTCATTTTAGGAAACAAGCCAATTGAAATAAGACGTTCCGAACAGTAAAGAAAACCAAGTGAAGTGGAAATGAGAGAATAATATTTACTCATTACAAAACATATAACTTGGGACACGATTGAGACACCGAGAAGAAACAAAATATCCATGTAATAGTAGATAAACTTTGTAAGGAGAGCACCATCCGCCAGCTATATCCATGTTATATGCCCACACTTCAAACATTTGCAATTATTTAAATTAGACATCTCCTTGTGTTGTAACATCAACTCTTCACAAAATTACTAAAGTTTAACAAATTAAAGGACAACGTGGTGGGCATCTTTTAATTCAATTATTCGAATTATAAGTTAGACAAAGTAAAGGACAACGTGGTGGGCTTCTTATAATTCAATTATTTGATTAGACATGTCTCATTACATTAGGTGCACTTTCCATTTTCGTTCATTCTACTTATGAGTCACATTTTTTAAAATAGCAAAGAATACATGACTACAATTAATTATCTTTCTTTATATAATTGATTATTAACACATTTCCCCTTTTACATTGATTCTTGTGTCATGTCAAAACGTTACTAATATAGTAGGATAGATGTCGTATTACGTTTTTCTGTCGGATTGCACAATTGTGCTATGTCCGTAAATAGTACTCCCTCCGTCCCATTTGCTTTTTGACTTTTTCCGGCACGCGTTTCCACCGAGACGTAGTACGGGTTTTACGATATAATTTTGAAATATTATTTCTTTTACGGAATACTACGAGTGTCGGGATATTACAATTTTTGAGATTGCACAATCGTGCCATGTCGGTAAATATTATTATTATTATTATTATTATTATTATTATTATTATTATTATTATTATTATTATTATTATTATTATTATTATTATTGTTATTATTATTATTATTATGGTTGTTGTTGTTGTTATTATTATTGTGGTTGTTGTTGTTGTTGTTATTTTCTTTCTGTCGTCATCTATCAATTTTTCTCGTACGGTTTATATCGTCCATTTCAATTTTCTGGTTTATAGCATGTGCTAAAATTGAATTTTGTTGCGTCCTTTTAATTTCATTCTTTTGTAATACTATGATCTAATTTAATTTGATGCCTATAGCTACAATCTGATTGAAATTTTACAATTTTTTATTTTTTAGCATTTGATTTTTTTTTAAATAAAACGCAGTATGGTTTATAATTATTTTAAACATCTAATTATATTTTAAACTAGTAATTAATTAAATTAAATATAATTCCATACATCCATGAAAAACGTGGATATTTTCCCATTTTCGACTGTTGAAAAAGAACTTACCCCCATTTCTATTTTAACCGTGGACTCCATATCAAAAATCTTTATGATCATATTCAAAAGTAACTAAAGTCCATTCATTATAGTACTTATTTTTCTTTGCTTTATATTATACTTTATCACATAAAATGTCGTGCCGAAGCACTTCGTTCATGCTTTTCGTGGACGTAGAGGAAGGAAAAAGATGTAAACAATAAAATTTGTAAACACAAATGAATAAATGGTATAAATTAAATTGGACTACATCATACTCCCTCCGTCGCTCATAAATATACTTTTAAGAAAAAAGTAAGAAATATATGGGCCGGGTCATAATGGAAAAAAGTAGGTGAAAATATGTTTTAGCGGAAAAAGTGAAATGAATGTAAGTATAAACATCGTAAATAATGTAAAGTATTGATGATAAGAAAGTAAATTCTATGGGAAATATTTTTTAGAAAATCATACTAATATATATAGAGACATTTTAAACGGAAAATAATCACACTAATATGGAGGGAATGATTGAGTATATATATATATATATATATATATATATATATATATATATATATATATATATATATATATATATATATATTTTTAAGAAAAATCAACATAAATTTATTTGAGAATACATAGATATGGAAAAATGATATGTCAGTCACCTTCGTGGACACCTTTGTGTTCGATATTATTTTATTCGATTTTTCTCAATTGTAATATATTCTAATACCTTATAAATTAATATTGAAATCATTAAATCCAAAAAAATATAAATATCAAAACTCAATTTATTTTATTATACATTTTTTGAACTTAGAAGAAAAAACGAACAAATCGAGCATTGATATTTATATTTATTTTAGATTTAGTGTTTCAATATTAATTTATAAGGTATTAGAATATATCACTCCGTTCTTTTCAACACGAGTCATTTCTTTTTGACACTTCTGGCACGCTTTTCCACGCTCGTTAATGATGAGTTTTAAAATAGATTTTTGAAGAATTTTTTCATTTAAGAGATACTACAACTGTCATAGTATGTTGAAAAGAAAAAAATCTTCAAAAATCTATTTTAAAACCCATCATCAACGAGCGTGAAAAAGCGTGTCAGAATTGTCAAAAAGAAATAACTCATGTTGAAAAGAACGGAGGGAGTATTACAATTGAAATAATTAAATAAAATAAGGGGAAATAGGTAAAAATACCCACTTGGGGATAGTGAAGATAAATAATAGCCACTTAAATAAAAAAGATAAAAAATACCCACTCTTACCATAATACCCCGCCCTTTCTCAATTCACGAATTTGAGGTCGTGAATTCACTCACATAAATGTTTGAATTCACGAATTCACATTGAGGTCGTGAATTCACTCACATAAAATCTGGTCGTGAATTCACTCAAAAAATGCCTGAATTCACGAATTCAGAAATTTGAGGTCGTGAATTCACTCAAAAAAATGTCTGAATTCACGAATTCTCAAATTCAATTCGTGAATTCACTCATATTAATGTCTAAAATCACGAATTCACGAATCAAATTCGTGAATTCAATAATTCTAACTAAAAAAAGCAAATTATGTTTTAATTATATTTTTTACGATTTTAATCATAATAATTTAGTTTTTTAATAATTATTTTAATAGGGTTTTCTAATTCCATTTAGAGTTTATACTTATTTTTAATATTTAATTTTGTTTTTATTAAGGATCGATAAATATAAAATTAGAGTATGATTATTATAAAAAAAAATAATTTTTACATTAAATTTTTTATTACTTAATGTGATATGTGTGTGAGAGAGAAAGGGAGAGAGGGGGTGTTTGTCTTTGTGCGTGTGTGTGCGTTGTGTGAGTTTGTGTGTGCGAGTGTGTGTTTGTGTGTTGTGTGTGTTGATGTGTGTTTAGATAGGGATTTGTTTGTCTTACAATTCATTAAGGGTATTAATGTATTTTTGCTTAAAAAGTGGGTAGTTTTTATCTTTTTTATCCAAGTGGTTAGATTTTTATTTCACTAAATCAAAGTGGGTATTTTCCTACTTGCCACATAAAATAATATCAAAATAAAAAAATGACGAAAGTGCCCACGAAGCTGGCTAGCACATATCTGGATAATAATTACATAATGGATGGGATTGCATTTATTACAAAGAACATTTATTAGTACATAGTACGCCAATGATCACTGACCATGAAATCAACTTTTACATTAACCGCACCGTCCAACCTCAATGAAACAAACCACTACTACTACTCAAATATCGACAGCCACGCGCTTGTACAAGTGCGGCGCAAGCCTCGGCTCTGCACGCGCCTCCACCGGAGTCCTCAAGAACGTCACCGTACCGGGTTTCTCCCCCAAGTCGACCTTCACTCCGGCCGGCACGCTCCAGCTGAACTGGTGCAGCAGGTGCCCTATAAGCGACGTCGTAAGGTCGAGCCCTAGCTGGGCCCCGGGGCACACCCTCCTCCCCGACCCGAAGGGCAGGAACCGGAAGTCGTAACCCCTCGGGTCGATGTCCTCCTCTACGAACCTCTCCGGCCTGAACTCCAGCGGGTCCTTCCACACGTCAGGGTCCCGCCCTAGTGCCCACGCGCTCACGTGCAAGATAGTCCCCTTGGGGATGTCATACCCTCCGACCTGCACGTGAGCGCTAGCGCGGTGGGGAAGCATGAGAGGTGTCGGAGGGTGCAGCCTCAGTGCTTCCTTCACCACGCACCGCAGGTAGGGCAGGTTGGGGATGTCGAGCTCCGTCATCACACGGCCGGGACCCACGACGCGGTCGAGCTCCTCCTGCGCCTTCTGCTGGACCCTAGGGTTCCTGACCAGCTCCGCCATTGCCCACTCCACGGCGATGGCCGGGGTGTCCATGCCGGCGGCCATCATGTCCCAGAGGAGGGCGATGACGTTGTCCTCAGTGAGGCCGTACTCGTCCCTCCGGGTGAGGAGGGCGTCAAAGAAGTGGTCCTTGGCGCCCCCATTCACCTGCTGGAGGAGCGTGTGCTCCTCCATCAGGTCTCGAGCAAGACGCTCCATCCGGGCCCCGTGCCTGGTGAAAGCGTCTTGGTCGAGGGGGTCCGCCCAGCGGAGCCAAGGGACGTGCTCCGTCAGGGCAAGGGAGGCGCCGAGCTTGTGGCCGTTGGCGGAGATGGCCTTGAACTCGACACCCTGAGCATCAACCTCGCCGGAAGCGTCCACCATCCGCTTCCCGAACGCCACCCTCGTAGTGTTATGAAATGACATCTGCGATAGATACTTCTTCAACGTCACCACCGCGCTCTCGCCGGAGCAGTCGTCGTAGATGGATTCGACCATGGCGGTGACTTCCTCCTCCCTAATGGGGCGGAGGGATTCGAGGCGCTTGGGGGAGAAGAGCACCATTGTGCAGAACTTCCTCACCTTGACGTAGTGGGGGCCGTAGTCGGCCCATATCAAGTCCTGGCCGTCGCGGCTGAGGGTGGTGGCGGAGCGGCTGCGGTGGCGGTCGGCGAGCAGGGCGTCATTGTCCTTCAGCACCTCCTTGGCCAGCTCCGCGTTCGAAACGACGACGTTTAGGCTGGTGCCTAACCAGACGGAGATGATGGGGCCGTACGTCTGAGCCAAGTCGGCGAAGGAGCGGAAGCGAACCGGTTTGATTTGGTAGAGGTTTCCGACGACCGGCCACGGGAAGGGGCCGGGGGGGAGGCGGAAGCGGAGGTGGTAGTAGAGGTGGTAGAGGAGGGCGGAGAGAGGGAGAGGGAGGAGGAAGAGGAGGAGGAGGAGGAGAACAAATGCTGCCATGGCTATGGGGTTTGTTGCATGCAGATTACTTGCAGTTAACTTACTATATATAGATATAGCTAGGTTGTAGTGACATGGAGTAAACAATACTAAAAACGTTCCTAACAACACTATTAAGACGTCATCACAAAATGTTGTATGTTTTAATTCTAAAAATTATGAACTGAGGAAGTTGTATATAAAAAAGTTAAATGATCAATCACTGATGAAAAATAGAAACATGTCTCTCTCATTTTCATTGTTGCGGATGAAGGGTAGTTGTGAGATCGGAGAAGTGTAGGTGGGGGTGAGTAGGTCGAGCCGGAAAAAATTGGAGTTACAATGAAGAGGTATAACTTTTGAAAGTTGATTTGTAGATGTACAACTTCTCAAAAGGTGTTTTGTGTAGCTCTTCTTCAATTAAAGATTTAAAGAAGTTCCGTTTAGCGGAAATAAGCTAAATTAATTATTCGAAAAATACGTTTCGAGTAGATTAATTTACTATGTTAATTCTCTAAGTTCCAATTTCGGATGAATGGGAAATTAATACATTAAGTTAGAGTAAATTATGAAATGTGCTTTGAAATATGAAGTAGTGCTTCATATCCAAAGGTTGCAATCCATAATCATATGATCATGTCTTTTATGAAAAGGCACGATCCAACCATCTAGATTCATCTGAAGGAAAGGGTGTCACCTTTCTTGAACAAACATCACAACTCTTCGTTTATTATAACTAGATCTCCTACAATTCATTTAAGGAAAAGCTCACACAAATATAGAGATTTCATTCTCAAAGTCCTTTATTACGTAGTCTTGAACTAGCTATTGAGTAGTTCATCGTAACGTCGATTCGAAGTGCATCGATTCGAGTTCGTGAACCATTGTATCTTAGAGACAAATGCTATAGTTCGATTGCACTATATGGAGCAAATATTGTCTTACAGAAATAGAGTCAAACTCTAGCCTCAGTTCTATTCATTTTTACATCTTCGATACACATCTTATATAACAGAGTCGTTACACCACAAGAAAAACAACTTATGGTGACAACAATACAAGTGACTATGGTTGTTCAATATATATATATATATATATATATGGAGTGGTTCGTGTGCAAATAAATCTCTGCGTGCTAAAATGCGAAAGATGCTTAAAACTATACAAAATCATGCTTAAATCAGTATATATTTATGCTTACAACACCATTATGCTTTTTAATGTACAAATTCATGCTTAAACCCAGTCATGCTTATGATACCTTATAATCATGCTTAAATCAATTACAACCATAGATCAAATTAAGATCAATGGTCCAGATCTATTCATATTTCTCACACCAGGACTTATTTCTATATATATATATATATGCTAAATGTCACGTCACAAATTAAGTCACAAATTAAGATTGGCTTTGCAATTCATAATTTTAATTATTAAAAAAAAAAAAAGCTATTGTATTATTGCTGAAAAATCTTGATAGTGGATAAAATGCTCCATATATTGACATAGTTTTATGGGCACAAGTTATTTTGCATTTTGATGGTATAATAATAAATTAATGTGTCAAAGTGTTAAAGTGAAATAATTGTGTGTCCATTTGAATTTTTTAATAGTATTAAAATGTTAAAGTAATAAAAAAGTAGATGTATAAAGTGTTAAAGGGTTAAAGTGATTGTGGGGTCTACGTCCTAAAACGGAATATGTCAGTAAATGGAGGACGTCCCAATATAGTAATTATGTCAGTAAATGGAGGACAGAGGAAGTATTAAGTTTTGTGGATGTTAGTCTCTTTCCATATTTACTAGTCTTGTGCCCCGTGCAATACACGAAAAATTAGTTTTTTTTTTTTCAAGTACTACAATATATTGTGTTTATAAAACGTATTGCATTAGTTTTATTTATAACATATTATAGTATTAATATTTAGTATTATATAACATAATTATAATTTGATACAAATAGTATGACTGATATTAACTCAAAGATACATAATTGTTGCTTTAATTAATAATTTTATTTTGTTTCTTAAACCCAAAAAAAAAAAAAGGAATTCCTATACGAACATGACACAATTTTTATGCTGCATGGATGAGTATATACCCATACATTTTTAGATTTATGTTTCATTTTCATAGAATTTCTTATTAAAGTTTCAAGTATATATGGATAAATTTTGTAATTATAATTTGATATGATTCATAACACACAGTACTATATATTTACTGAGTTACCGATTACACTATCTATTGTTAATCAATTATGTATGTGTGTGAAGAAAAAATGAGCATGCATAAAGAAGAGATTATAGTATTTAGATTTTTTATAGTCACATATATACGATATGAAATTGAAGAGCATTAATACATTTGAGAAAAACATGAACAAATTACTTGGTCAGATTTTGTTATTCATACTTGAAATTGAATTAATGTGTTTTACTTTAATGAACAAAAATGATATATATTTTTTTTACATAAGAATAAGTGCATTAAAAGTATTGCATAGAAAATGACATAATACAAATAAACACTTAATTATACTTTAAAAATAAAAATAAAAATAAAAAGGCTCAAAAATCAAGAATTTAGGAGGGAAAACAAAAGCAAACTATTTTACTTTATAATATATAGATATTAAGATGTTGGTCCCGGAAAAGAGTAATTGGTGTATGGGGGGGGGGGGGGGAATACACCAATGCCAACCGTTTTTGACGTTTTTGAAAATCAGGTCGATCAGAAGGTCGATTGTCAAGGTCGATCCTATCAGAGGCAGATTGATCTATCAAGCTCGTTTGAAAACAAGCTTGAATCAAACTGTTAATGCGGAAGTTGGTGGAGGTTGATTACTCTTTGAAAAATCTATTGTTAAGCCAATGCAGGTTGTTTCATGAAATGCAGGTTGATGCTCGTCAGATTGATAAAGTATTGAAAGAGCGATAAATAAAAAGAGAGAGAGAGAGATACCGCAATTTAGCGTGGTTCGGAGAAACCCTCCTACGTCCACGTCAGGTCGACTCGACCTGAGAATCCCTTTACCTTTGGATCCAACTTCTCTCTTATTTATACTGACTGAGTATCAGTTCTAAATACACTCTTACTTGAATATATCTAGACACGAGTTTTGGGTCGTGACCCTTACAACCTTTCGTACAGAAATGTACAAACAACCTTTCACGAATTACAGAGCTTGACTAACTCTATAATGGCGAAGAACACAAAACAATCTTTCTAACTTCGAACAAGTCGGAGAAGAAGTTGTTTGAATCAACGACAAGCAGCAGTGAACGCTTCGTCGTTGTGGCTTTTATCGGAGTCGGAAATCTCTCTTCGTCAAGTGTTTGGGAAACTAATGGGATTTCGAACACTTGAAAAGATATGAATTTTGAGAGAGATTTCGGCAGAGTATTTGCGTTGATAGCTTGAGTTTCCCGTGCTTGAATCCGATAATGGCTTGAAGTATATATAGGCAGTTTTTGAAAACTAGCCGTTGGAGTCAGGATGATGTGGCACTAGCCGTTGGAGGATGACTCACTTCTAGCCGTTGGGAAGATTCGTCCTTGCTGGCACACCACGTGGCAAGGATCAGGTCGTGTTGCTCCATGAAGGCAGATCAACGACCTTGATATGATAATCCAGCTCTTGAAATCTTCTAAGTCAAAGCAGGCTGGAAGCTTGATAAGGAAGATCGATAGACAGGAAGATATACCAGCTCGATCCGAATGAGGCAGGTCGATAAACAACCTTTCTCTTACAGAGTGGATCGAACTTGTATTTAAACTATAGAGAGCATCGACCTGCACTAACAGGTAGCAGGTCGATCTATCGGCCTTGACCCTAAACAAGTGAAAATATGCCTAAGTGTGGTTTCGATAAACATCATCAAAATCAAACTGCAAAGGGGTTCCCAACATAAGATATACACGATTTGTGTTTTGTTATTTATAAATAACTTAAAATGTTCACTCTCAATATATTAATGCTAAAACTCTTAAAGAGCTGTGTGTAGCAAATATCGATACATATAATCCTTTTTTCTTCAATATGCATTAATTAATTATGAATTATTTTGACCATAATTAAAAAAGTTAAAATCTTTAGTTTTGAGATTAATTGTGAGCACCTAATAATTATTAGTAGAGACGTCAAAATAGTTCGAACTCGACGGGCCGATCCGAATAGCCCGAAAAAATTAGTGGGTTAGGGTTAAAAAAATAAAAGCCCGAAAGTAAAACAACCCGATAGGGCTGGACCCGTAAAAAGCCCGAGCCCAATAGGGTTGGCCCTGTGGGTTTACCATGAATCATGAATTCATGTGATATTTCATATCTATACTCATAAATTTGATAATTATTCGTGTTTTAATTATTATTGATTATGTTTTAATAAAAAATAATTAAAATGTAACCACCCTTTAAAATTCTATACACTTTTTCTTTAACTTGGTGAAAATTAAAATAAGATTAATATTTCAAAAATATGTTTGCTAAATACACAATATTTAACAAATTATTTATTTAATTTAATAATTATTTTAATGTTTATACTATGCCAACTTTATTTTGTACTATAAGCTTAATGGTCCGGTGGGCTAGCCCGAAACCGAGAGGGTTGGGATTAGGGCCAAAAAATATTAGCTCGAAAGAAATAAAGAAAAAAAAAAAGAAAAAAAGAAGAGAGAGCCCGATTAACCCGAAACCAATAGTTCGCAACCCGATAGGGCTAACTCGAAACCCGGTGGTTTGACCTGTTTGACATCCCAATTTATTAGTTCAAGTTATTGTGATTATGAACACGAAAAATACAAAAACAATATATATACTTCATCCGTCCTACTTAATTAAAACAATGAATATTTATATGTGGGGTATAAAATATTTTAATATGACTAATTATTAAGTGGGACAAAGTGAGCATTAAACTAATAAATTGGTCGACCTAAAAAGCTTATTAATTTCTCCATCGAGCTTCGAATCTCTAAATATCTTCGCCGCTTACGTGATTCACAATTAATTATTCAATTGCTTCAATTATTTATTCAATCACCTTGAGTTATTTGATTTATTTTTTTTAAATGAAAACTATTTTTGTTGGCCAAGGCGCAAAGGGGCACCACACTGGTCCGATATTGAAGTTTAATCGGTGATTTTTTGAGTGTTGGGTAATGTGTTATACTGCATAATTTTAAAGATTAGGAGGATTTTAGCTAAATACGTGTAAAGAATGTGTGTGTTTTAATAAACATGAATTTTATGTTGAAAATTAGGAAATTTTGATGCATAGTGTATGAAACTAGATTATTGGTTATCAAATTATATATATCATGAATTTGGCAATAGTATTGTGAGTATGAAGCATGTTGACATAATTTATGTTTAAGTTACGAAAAACGTATGTATGATGTTTGCAAGTCCTTATAAGAAATCGAAAAACATTTTCGAGAAACTATAATAATGTGTAAACCTCACACAGGAGAAAATGAATACTCATGCACACAAACAGCCAAGAACCTGTTGACGGAGTAAAGTCTAATGGTAAGGCGTTCTCCCTTTAATAAAGAAATTGACCGTTCAAGATATTTTGGATGCGTGCGTGAATATGTGAGTTATGTTTGCTCCATAAGAAAATAAACATAAACAATAAAAATACAAAAATAGCCAAGAACCTAGGGCCACTATTTAATTGTATTTTTTCCCTCTTTTTTTTAAAAAAATAATAATTTTATGGCAGGGCAAAATGCAAACATTTCCATAAAATATATCATTGAAATATGAACCCATATTTATTATTGGAGTGGACTCATTCTACACTAACAGAACACTAACCGACATTTTATAAACGCCGGTTAGAAGCAAACATGCATAGTCAGATAAATCGGAGGAAGTATTATCGTTAATGATCTACACTTTGATTAAACCATTTTCTCCACCAGCAGCACATTAACCGAAATTTCTAAAAACAGTTGTCGAAATAAACATGTATGGTCAAGTAAGTCGGAGGGAGTATTACTGCTGACGATGATTTTACCGCGAAAAATAAACTGAATTATGGCTTCCGATATGAATTGTTAGGAGGGAGGAGGGAGGCGATTATCGTGTTTTCAAAACCTACCAATCCCACCGCTGGCGCGTGTTCAACACGGCCAATGTAGGTAGGTGGTTCTTTTCACTATATATACACGAATCGACCGATCGTTGGTTCGTTGTATTTGGACACTCCATTTCTCTCAAGCCATCAAGTAAACGCAATATATATCAATCTCAACCTCCGGCACGGCGGCGATGGCGGCGGAGAAGAAAGGGATGCAAACCACCTTCTACATCTCCCACGGCTCCCCCACCCTCTCCATCGACGACAACCTCCCGGCCCGCCACTTCCTCAAGACATTCCGGCAGACTTGCTTGCCGGAGAAGCCAAAGGCCATCCTCATCATCTCCGGCCACTGGGAGACCGATGAGCCCGTCGTCAACTCCGTCTCCGGCCCCAGCGCCACCATCCACGACTTCTACAACTTCCCGGCGGAGATGTACAAGCTCAAGTACCCGGCCCCCGGCTCGCCCGAGCTGGCGAGCCGGGTGAGGGAGCTGCTCGAGGGGGCCGGGTTCGAGACCGCCCGCGTGGAGGAGGGGCGGGGGCTCGACCACGGGGCGTGGGTCCCGCTCATGCTCATGTACCCAGAGGCCGACATACCGGTGTGCCAGCTGTCGGTGCAGACGGACAAGGACGGGGCGCACCACTACCGGATGGGGGAGGCGCTCCGGCCCCTCAAGGACGACGGCGTCCTCATCCTCGGGTCCGGCTCCGCCACGCACAACCTCCGGAAGATGATCCGCGACGGGAGGACAAAAGTGGAGGCGTGGGCGGGGGACTTTGACGAGTGGATGAAGGAGGCTCTGCTGGAGGGGCGGTACGACGACATCAACCGCTACGAGGAGTTGGCGCCGAACCCCAAGGACGCCCACCCGAGGCCCGACCACCTCTACCCGCTGCATGTGGCAATCGGGGCCGCCGGGGAGGGAACCAGGGGCGAGCTCATCCACCACAGCTGGACCCATGGCGCCCTCTCCTACGCTTCCTACAGCTTCCAACAAAAGGCTAATTAATTAGCGCACTGCTATCATGTTGCATCTACATGTATTTCACTAGTATTCGTGTGAATGTGTACCAATACCACCCTTAAATCAATTCAAATAATATGTAGTAGTTTTGAAAAATGACATTGATGAACAAGAAACTTGAAACAAATGCATCATCACACAATTCTCGTATTGGGCACGAGATGACGACCTACGCTCGTCTCACATGGGCGCAACGATGGAATGGATTTCGAGCATCCATGACCGGCCACTTCAAACGAGCCGGGCAGTAGATTAGCCTTTTTACCTGAAGATCTGAAAGAAGGTGATCAGGGGAGGGAGGGAGGGAGGGAAGGCGGTCGGTTGTGCTCGTACGAGCCAAATACATTAAATATCAAACTACGTGTATGATCTGCGACAGCAAACACATAATGATACATCTGGAGTGGAGTGAAGCAAACATGGAAGGAAAACTAACATGAGCAAACAAATTAAACTTCCTAGCTTAGGCGACGACGTTTTAATGTTTTGTCCTTCTACTAATTTATGCATTTACCTAAACCTGATCTTAGAGGATTAGCGCTTTATCAAGGCCCCTTCAACTTCTTTCTTCTTCTTCCTCCTCTTCTTCGAACTACTCTACCCTTCTTCATCATAATCTTCGTCATCTTCATCCAGTCTCGATCCAAGCTGTGCAAGATGAACAGGGTCTACGACCATCCTATCCATCTCAGAAATCCCAGGAAACTCCTCAACTTTTACATCCGGGTTAGGTCCTGTTGATGTAGAGGCTGCTGTTGCTGTTACTGCTTTTTCGGAGGTTTCATCAACGACGACTCCGGAATTCAGATCGAAATTCCTAGAGTCTGATGTGAGACCTTCGTTGACTTTGTGCTCTTTCGGAGATTCCTTCAAATCTGAGCTTTCATCCATTGCCCTACCTGGACTCAGGACTTGTTTGATGCTTTCAGGGATGCTAGTGGCAGATTCAACCTCGACTCGAGGGACTTCTCTCTCGGCTGCTCTACCACGTCCACGGCCTCTACCTCTGCCCCTTCCTCTTCCCCTGCCACTGCTACTTGGTTGGCTTGTTTCAGACTGCATAGAGAAAATGCAATTTCAGTATGAAGAATGATACAGAAACCAAAGCTTAAATTTGAAAGAGAAACACATTGCATTCCACTCCATGTTGCTGAGAAAGAAAGCAAAATACTGGTATACGCATGAAAGTAGACAGATCTTTGGTTTAGCATCGTAAAGCAAACACAAACCGGGAGCACTCAATCTGAAATTCTAGATGAAAATTCACAAATTGGGAGCGAAAGCATTCTCATCATATCTTTGCTTGACAAATATAACTTGTGAATAAAGCAACTCGAGCCATAGCAAAAATAAGACAATCCCACACTGATGATATCATACATTCTGACGGAATAGATCGCACCACATATGCATACATAAACTCTCTAAAGATTCATTTATACATTGACATGGGGGCACTACAATCTGGATCCTCCTAAATTGATTTATACTGTTGAAAGATGGTTCTTTAACTTTGGCTTTTTGTTCAAATTAGGTCACTGTACTAGATGAAACTAAATCGTCCATGGTTACAAAGCTGAAGGTTTTGAGACGCAATTCAAAAGACATGAAAGAGCATGGATCAAATTAAAATAATGAAAGTTATAGAACTCTACCACAAACAATTTTATAGGAACCTGAGTAAACTGTCAAAGCAAATCTTACCACGATGTTCCTTTTGGAGTCTTCATCACAGTCTTTAGATTCACCCGCAACAACCTTCCTGGCAACACAATAACAAATTATTTCAGTAATCACCTTGTGCATTCCTAACAGGACGGGGGAAGCCAAACACCACATACCTTCTTTTCGACACGTCAGCTGCAGAATCTGAATGCCCGTAATCAGGAACTTTACAAACTACTTCCTTGAGAAAGTCAAACACATTATAACTATGCACACAATGTTTCCTGCATACAAAGGAGAAACTTAGAAGCCGTAGCAGATATCTAAATAAATATTAAATACTCATACATACTTAGAAGCAGTGTTTAAATACATACCCAATGCATGCAACGCCTTAGTAAGTTAGTATATATTATACCATGAACAACAAACAGTAATCGAACTACAAACAGCAACGTTCAAATGAACTAAACCTTAAACAAAGTAAATTCTACAAACCTGGTACCTAACTTGAAACATTCCTAATAGTATATAATTTGATCTGAACATATTAGGTTTCAGATTTCTAGACTCCAAAGCTTAGGCACTAGATGAAGCTCTAGCATTTCGCCTTGTTTTTTGCAACACAGCAACCATTTTTACAAGGAAACAGATCATCAAGTGTATTAACATTGAAGTATGGTTCAAACAAGTTTCAACATTAACACTGCTGGAGCCAAAGGTGTTCATTGCCATTTCGAATTCCACCATATTCTTTCGCTTGTTTCTAATGTTTCTCTGGCTAGGGTTGTGTAACAATTCAGTTGGTTCTGTTCGGTTTTGAGTTTATCCAGTTTTGGTTTGGTTAAATTTTGGAGAACCAAACTTACTTCAGACAGGCTAATTGCAGCATCAGTTAAGGATTTGGACAATAAGTGTGAAAACATAGTGTACGTAAAACAGTAAAAAGATATACACTAGAGCACATTATCCATAAAACAAAAAATAAGAATAAAGTGATTATACTCACAGATGCAATGAACTAACAGTCTTAGCTCCCCTTTGCACAGTTATGTCATATGTACGGTCACAAAGGTCTTGGAGAAACAATTCCAAAGCTTTAGCTGCATTTTTTATGTCAGAAGAGCAAACAAACTTAGATCTGTTAGAAAAAGGGACGTTGGCGGGAAAACAATAATTAATACATACACACTAAAACAGGAACCGCCATCGCAATCTTCCCGACATCCTCATCAGTTTGCATAATCTTCTTAATTCGAGCCTGAAAGAAACATGTCCTGTTAGAGTTGGCAAAAGTTCATGGGACCCACTTGTTATCAGGAGGAGACATGTAGAAATACAAACATAGATCCTTAGTCTATAGGACAAGAATGTTAAGAAATACTGTACAAAATAGAAGTAAAAAGTAAAAGGAGACAAATCATTACAATATAATTAGACATGAGCAATGGGAAAAGATAAACATCATAAAAAATCATGCATCTTTGCACTTCCTTCACATAGGAAAAGCATCCAGACCCTACTTTCAACTAAACCACACAATACAATTTTTTATTAAACCCCCCACCACCAGATCCGCAGCACTCAAGCGCGAGTTGGAAATGATCATCATTCCATCTCAACAGCTGTGAGGCAGTCAAGAATAATTCCTCCTTGACCTTCATCTGAAAAACACTGTACAAGTCCGGATTTTGGTTTCTCAGGTGATCCTATTTTGCATTCCTACGCGTGTTTCTCAAGATACATGTGAAGATACTCTCACACTACTCCCATCTAAACAAGCTAGATCACCTGGCTTGATCCGATTTGAATATGTTGCAAAGCCAATAGTCGTAAAAAGTTCTTTCAGTAGGAACAACAAATGCCGAGGAAATCCATCATTAGAAAAACTTAGCACTATCAAAGTGAAAACAAGTCACATAACCGGCATATCTTTGTTAACACGTAGTATTTTCCTGCCTTTCACCAAATAAAATTATAAGAGGGTATTTAATCTGCTATTTCATACAAACAGTCATTTAAGTCTGTTCCAGTGAAACTCTGATACAAAAAAATTTGACAGCCGAATCGGACATCCATACCAGCTTATTTGAATTACACTTCTTTCATACAAAACACCATAAGAGAACACTTCCCAAAACCATAATATTATATCCATTTCTTTTTCATATCCATTAATTTTAAAAACCATGTATTCAGGAAGTTAATAAACAACATACCATAATGTTCTAGTACGTATATCTTCCACCTCAAGAATGCCAAAAACAACAAAATTCAGGTTTAAATGGGTGCAACAAAAGTACCATGAGGTAACGTGGAAGCAATAGCACCTGGCTTACTAATTATATTGGCCGTGGAACTTTAATAAGGGGCTATGGCGTACTTGTCTAAGATTCTACATAAACAATTATTTTGGTTCCGTCTCAAGATAAGATCTTTCTAATTTATAACACACAAAAGCTTATCTAATTTCATCTGAATCACTTATGGAGTTATGGTTATTAACATAACCATAAGTTGCTACACTCTTTCCCTTTGTGCAACCACTTCCACCGACAAGCTGTACATTTTCCATGCAAAAGTACCCCAGCTTAAAAAAATCATATACTAGACTAAATTCTGTATACGGCGGCGACAATAAAAACCTCTCCACAAATCGACAACAGACCTAAAAGACACACAAACATGGAAGCAAGGTTAAAAGTTTATCAATTCAATCACATAACATCAGGGTTGCACACCTAGACATGCGAAAACAAATAAAACCTACCCATCGAAATCGGACAACTTGCAAATTATGAGAAGTCCATAAACCTTTCACTTGAATCCAATAATTTGAAGGGAGACATTAAAAGTCTAGCAAACCATACACCTCAAAATTAAATCCCTAATTCCATTCACGTACACAACCACCATCACCCCGAAAACAAACAGAGAGGGCGAACAAAATAAAAAGCAGAAATTGCGCAAATTGCAGAAGAGGAAACGCAAAGGATGAAACTAGAGAGAGAAACTTACAGCGGGAAAACGCGTATCGAGCTTCTTCTTCATGGCAGTCAGATTTTGGCAACCATACCAAAAATTTCAACTGAAAATAACGGATGGACTAAAAAGAAAAAATAGGGGAAAGGAAAACAAAACCCTAACCCAATCAATTGCTGGAATTTACTCTAACCTATTCAGCCATGAGTGCTGACCCATCAACTCTAATGGAATATATAAACAGAAAAAAGGGAGGGTTCGATAAAATTCAAAGAAGAGGAATAAATATGACACCGAAAATTAAACAAAAAAAAAAACCATCGATCAAATGATAGAGAGAGAGAGAGAGAGAGAGAGATGAAGAGAGAGTGAGAAACAGACTTATAGATTCAGATCCGAAACTTAGATACTGCAGCAGGAGAAGGAATTCTTCCTCGACGAGTCCGTACGAATGGTGGATTCGGAAGAAAAAGCCAAAAACGCCAGATTTTTTTTTATTGCTTAATATTGAAATTTCACGATTTGGGGGGTACAATCGATAATGCACGACGTACATCCAACGTTCTCCTTTTTCTTATTACCTTTGGTGGGGCCGGACCTGGCTCTGATTCAAAGTTTTCAAAGGTATTAATTTATTATTTTTTTGAGTTGAATATTTGTATCTATTTTTTTAAGTGAATATTTTTGATGCATCCAATAATAAAATATACTATTTTTTCTTTTCTTTTTTTGTCTATATTGACTTATTAAATCGACGTGTTAATTATTGTGCTGAATTGGTATTTGATGTACTACCTCCATCTCACTAAATAAGCCCCACTACTTTATTGATGTGACATGACACGCATCTCCACCGAAACCTAGTATGAGTTTTACGATATAATTTTGAAATATTATTTCTTTTACGGGATAGTCCGAAACTCGTAGTATCCCGTAAACAAAAAAATACTTCGAAATTATATCTTAAAACTCGTACTAGGTTTCGGTGGAAAAACGTGCCCAAAAAGTTACTATTCCATTTGGGGCTTATTTAGTGAGATGGAGGTAGTATATATTTTCATCGCATTCCTAAAGAGATAGGTTTTATTTTCATCCGTCTCACTCATATAGAGATATTACCTTAAATAACAAAATTTTAACCCACTAAAATTCATTCATACTATTTTATCAGTTGCATATTTTAGTGTAATTGAATTGACTTGTTTGATCAGGATTGTCATAATAATACATCATATGAGTTTGGTGGTGCGGAGTGCACGCTTATATGAATTTATTATGATTTTACAGCGAAGCCCCTAAAGGACAGGGGTTCGGGGGCAGCACCCCTGAGCGGGGTCCAAGGGGGCGGCAGCCCCTGGCTGTGGTCGAGGTTAGCTTGGAAATTTTTTATTTTCGATTATATTGTTGTGTAGAAAATTCATCGGAAATTTAATTTCCGGAATTTCGAGGGACTATTTTGCAACTTTCGAAAGTTGCTTAACCGCCTTAACTGCAATTTAAAATGATAAAAACAGTTTTTCGTTCTTCTATATATTCTGATCAATTTTGTTTTTTGGTTCTGCATTCTCAAACGATCACATACGAAAGTTCGAAACTCTAAATTGTATCCGATTGAATAATTAAATAGAACCGTCGAATTGATTCGATCTGAAAGCATTACACGCCTTTCAGAGAATCCAGTTTTGTTCGTTTTCACATCTCTGTTTGTTATCTCCCCATCATTATCGATCTACCACTATTATTATCGTCTTAATTCCTATATCGAAAAAATTTATCTCTTTATAAATGGAACAGATGAAGTATAATTTTTCATGGTCGCATATAATAGAAATTTTTTGTAACATTATTAAGTAGATATTCTCTCGAAATAAGACAATTACAATAGTTATCGATTAATTTATAATGTTCGCACAATCATTTTTCAGCTATGTTTTAAATAACCCACTTGAGTTTCGGTAAGACGGTCGCCTCTAGGCAATGGAGAGAAAATTGGCGGCTAGACAGCTGCCTAGATGATGCTAGGCAGTCTTCATACGGTGCCAGGAGTCCTCCTCAAAGTTATAATTATTTATGTAGAATTTGAACTACTAATTAGAATATTATATGTGTTTGACATTTTATCAAAAATTAGAAGATGAAAATATGAGTAATATACTAATGAGGAATGATGTGCTAATCACCTTATGCTAGTCACCTTCGTGGGCACCTTCGTGTTCGACATTATTTTGTTCGATTTTTTCAATTATAATATATTCTAATACCTTATAAGTTAATATTGAAATCACTAAATCTAAAAAAAATATAAATATCAATGCTCGATTGTTTGTTTTTTCTTCTAAGTTAAAAAATGTATAATAAAATAAATCGAGCTATGATATTTATATTTTTTTGGATCTAGTGATTTCAATATTAGTTTATAAGGTATTAGAATATATTACAATTGAAAAAATCGAACAAAATAATGTCGAACACGAAGGTGCCCACGAAGGTGACTAGCATAAGGTAACTAGCACATCATTCCTCATATATATATACTAATATACGATACATACTTAGTGTTATAGAACATTGTGTAAAAATAATAATAGAAATGTATAAAATTGTTTGTATCCGCCTAGAAACTACCTACACTTTGTATTATAGAACATTTTGTAAAAATAATAATAAGAAATGTATAAAATTGTTTGTAACCGCCTAGAAATTGACACTCATGATCGATCTTGTTTTTGTAAGACAATTAAAATCATGATGGAGATGAAAAGATTAATAGTGAATGTATTTTGAATACAAAAGTACGTGTGAATGAATCTCTCACTCTAATCTAGCCCCTATTTATATACGATCATGTTGAATTTGACTCTAATACAAAGTCTTTTCTTAAGGACTGTTTAAGATGTTCATGATAACCGTCCGAGTCTTCTACGTCTCTAATAAAACTATGAACTGTAACCGATTGTGTTATCCTATCAATTCTTATCTATAACACAATTTAGGCACTAATTTTTTTTTTTAAATAATCGTTTTAAATTGTATACATCATCCAACATTTGTTGTAATTAATACATGCGGGAAAAATTAATAATGCTTTATGTTAATAATTTATTGCGATATTATGTAGTCGGAATCGAAATTTAATTTTGATTTCAAAATGAAATCATGTATATTAAAAGTCATATATCATAAATATGCCATAAATTAATATTCCTTCAAGAAACAACTATGGTATAATTAGCCACTTTCACAAAATCGTTTGGGGTGGCAGGAAATCTCTATCTCTTTCTTCTTATCTCCCTCTCACTCTGTATAGGTAAATTTCCTCTTGATGAACATTTTGGCAACATGTGCTGTAGTGTTTTTTTCATTACGTCGGAAGAGCCGCACAAAGACCAAGTTTTCAGGTACTGGATGCACGTGGTACGGATTAAATTTCGCTTGACCACATTTCAGCCCACTAATCAGAGCGTATTCGTCTCTGGAGAAGCGCAGGATCTTGCCACCGATCTTGGTTCCGGCTTAACCTCTATGAAGACTACGTAATGCAGCATGTGCCATTGCGTGTACTGAATCTATCCAATTTGGTGTAGCTCCCAACTCCCAAGCACGGTTTCGTCACTTCCTTATAGGCATCATGGGAGATCTTCTTGAGAGATCTTCTTGAGAACTTTATTTATGTCTCCGTACATAGATTCGTATCCCGTTAACATTGTTTTGTGAGGGTGACGAGCCATGTCGAGTCTCTTGTAAGTCCATGTTGCCTACTCAAAGTTAAAACCAAACACATTAGTTTGAAAACATAGTATATATTTCCACGTAACACATATATTGTTAAGATTTACTACAAATCTTACTAGAGGTATTAGTAAGATTTCCACAAATCTTACTAAGATACGTTGACAATGTAGTATGTATCAAATTATTCGTAACACCTAACTCATTTATTGATAAGATCACTCCAAATCTTACTGAAATCAATGACTACATAGTAAAAATTCCACAAATCTCACCGATTCATGAATTACATCAAAGTAAATTATAAATAACGAAAAAAAAATAAAATGTTGTAGTGGTACATATATATGTTAATAATTTATTGAGATATCGAAGTTTAATTTTGATTTCAAAATGAAATCATGTATATTAAAAAGTCATATACTCCCTCCGTCCTCCATTTAGTGACGGAGGGAGTTTGGGCACGCGTTTTTTCGCATTTTATAGTATAATAATAAATTAATGTGTTAAAGTGTTAAAGTGGAATAATTGTGGGTCCATTTGAATTGTTTAATAGTATTAAAATGTTAAAATAATAAAAAGTAGATGTATAAAGTGTTAAAGTGTTAAAGTGATTGTGGGGTCTACGTCCAAAAATGGAAATTGTCAGTAAATGGAGGACGTCCCAATATAGTATTAACGTCACTAAATGGAGGACGGAGGGAATATTATAATTTATTAATCATAAATATGCCATAAAGATTCCTTCAAGAAACAACTGTTTATAATTAAGAATGCAAATATTTACATACTAACTAATTAATCAAATCTAACATTTGAATTCCACAAATAATGATAACAATTGAATAAATTAGAAAACCCTAAAAGAAAATAATGGAGAAAACTAAACTAAATTACAGCTTAAGATCCAAATCAAGTCCCGAAGCATCATCGCCATCATCAACAGTACTTAATCTCAGCCGTTGAAGGCTTCCATCGTCACCTTCCTTCGTCTTCGTCGCTGCATTATATGCATTGTCAGTAACACTAGTGTTAGGGTTTCCTCCTAACAAATTCTCCACCCTCAGGCCATCGTTCGGCGTTGGCCGGGACGGGCTAATCAAGTAAGCCCTCGGCATCTTTTCGCGTGAAAAACGGCACGCGAAAGGCGAAGACGACGACGGCCACAGATGCTGGTACGAGTAGGGTTTTTGAATCATGGATTCCGTCCGAACCCCGAGTGACCGGTTGAAGCTTCCGTGGAAGGGTATTTGATGAGGGAACGTCGTGTAGGGGTAGTACGAGTACCCCGGGTGGTGGTGGCCGTACGGGGCGGCGCCGCCGCCTGCCGCCGTCAGGTCCACCATGTTGTGGCGGTGCTTGGCCAGCGCCCGCTCTTGCTTGTGGGCGTTCTGGTGGCCTCCCAACGCTTGAGAAGTCGAGAACTCCCGCCTGCAGAAGTTGCAAGTGAAGGTCTTCGACTCCGTCGTCGTCGGCTGGAGGTTGCCCTCGTCGGATCCGCTAGGGTTCGGAGAGTGGAGGAGGTCGAGCTCGAGCTTCGTACTCAGGTTTTCTTCGTTGGAGAGCTTGAGGTCTAGCAAAACACGGGACGTCGTAGTCTCGTGTTTTGTAATTTCTTCACTCTCCTTCCGATTATCCTTCGTCTTGTTAGTATTTCCGGTCGTCGGGGTACTTTCTTCCGACGTGACCGAAACGTTCGACGCTTCGGAGTGGCACGGCTCGATCGATTCCATGAGTGATAAACAAGCTAAGCTTCTTGTGCTAGTGTTAAAGTTTGAATTTTGGAGATTGATGAGAGAATTGAGGTTTAGGTATATATATATTATTGGGTTGGACGATAAAAAGAAATTAATGATGAATCCCATAATAAAGGAAAAAGATCACAATTTACCTTCAAAAAATAGCGTTACAATTTGATATAATTGGGGAATAAAAAGGTTGCTTCAAAGGAAAGTTGTTAATTAACCTAGGCAATAAGTGCTTTGTATATATATGTAATAGATTTCAAAATGCAAATCTACGAGTAATGGCGGCGACTTAATATTAATTAATTTTTATTTTGATTAAATATGGGATAATTTATTCCTAAACATGTTTATAAGGATTTTATACTTAAAATATATATGTTTATCTTAATCTTAATTACAACATGGTAACATTTCACTTTTCTTATTTATGAGGGATATCTTTATTCATTAATTTTGACTTAATTTTTGAAAGAGATTTCAAACTTTTAAATTCAGAATCTTTATCCAAAAACGGCGTCGTCAAAACGGGGAAGATTAGGGAGAGAATTAGAACACTAATTAATTCATTAAATGGAAGAAATAGGTTTAAATAGGGATGTCAAACGAGTCAACCGATCGGGTTTCGAGCCAGCTTTATCAGGTTGCGGGATATTCGGTTCGGGTTATTATTTTATTTTTTTCCCTTCCGGGCTAATATTTTTTTTGCCCTAACCCTAACCCTCTCGGTTTCGGGCTAGCCCACCAGGCCATTAAGTTTATAAAAAATAAAATTGACATTGTATAAATATAAAAATAATTATTATTTTAGCACATGTCTGTATAAACAAAATATATAAATTATTAAATATTTTGAATTTAGCAAAAATATTTTTGAAATGTCAATCTTTATCTTACTTTTCACCAAGTGTCAAAGTAAAAAACATATAGAATTTAAAATAAAGATCATATTTTCATTAAAAAAAATTAAATACTCAATAATAATTAAAAACACAACCTGATATTCAAATTTATAAATAGAGTAATGAAATATGTCATGAATTCATAATATATGGTAACCCCACCGGGCCAAACCACAGGCTTTCGGGCACAATTTTGTAGATAATTACATAACTACAAAGGACTTGAACTTGTTTCAAAGCACAATTTTGACCCCAAAACATAGCCACGGAGGACTCGAAACTTAATATTTAACACAAATAATACTGCAACTTCTAAAGGTTTTTCTTGTCTTCAAATATATAAAATGTAAGCATGCTCAATAAAATACACATGTAATAACAAGAAGACTAGAATTTAACATAAAACAAAGGAATCCTACTTCTGCTGTGTGTTAACATGCATCTTTTATCCATTGAAGATGAAGAACTGAGACATTACATCTTTGAGAATCTAGCTGATTTATACTACCTACATAATAGAGTAAAAGAATAAGGGATCCCATGACAAGAGAAGTAGCTTGCTGGTGACAACGGGCCCTTCGATCTCCACGACAGCTGAGCAATGTTGTTTCCCAAGATATAACAGGGTTTCATTTGTGTGTATACTTGCAGCTGCGCGATAGATCCAAGCAAGTGTACGCCAAGTTTCGTAGGTTCAACAAACCTCCACCTGATTAAGAATCAATCAATAAGTTGACAAGTCACCATCAAGTCATACATGCATGTATTTCTGCAGGAGTGTGTGTATATGCCATCAAGTTATAAATGTATGAAATTTTGAAAGAGAGTGTGTGTGTGTGAACGTGTCATGCATGTTAGAGAAGGACACGACACAACGCAGCCCCTCCTACTGAGAGTGAGAGTTTATGAATGGGACTGAGGGAGTATATTGCATCAAATCCACTTCATATTTCAGCTTCTATGATTATAACCAACCAAAAAAACCATTTGCTTCTTGTTGATTAAAAGGAATTAAATTTTGATCACGCACCGGATGGAGACGGTAGTGGTGTTAGTTCAAAGTATGATTAGCCGTACTATTTGGCCCAGGAACCGAAATGCTTTTGTTGTTTCTCTAAGACACCTGTTTTTCTCGTCCCTTGACCAATGCTGAAACATAAGTATAAGAAGGCATGTCATCATTTAGCAAGG
This sequence comes from Thymus mandschuricus, assembly GCA_029379335.1. Taxonomy (NCBI): domain Eukaryota; kingdom Viridiplantae; phylum Streptophyta; class Magnoliopsida; order Lamiales; family Lamiaceae; genus Thymus; species Thymus mandschuricus. The sequence continues at coordinate 4,954,730 of CM057072.1, forward strand.
AACCCACACATCCAATTCTCCCATACTAGACGAAGATAGTTTATTTAATAAGAAAAACTTACCTCTCCAAGAGCATTAAGCTTCTCGCGAACACCTTTTAACAACTTTTCCGCATCTCCATCCCATTTATTGATATCCAGTTCTCTACCCTCAAACAGCATATCAGAGACCTGTATAGAATTTGAATATTGATTAAGGATGAGTAATAGCAATTATAAATGCACGCTTTGAGACATAAGTACACAAGAAGGCAATGAACATTTAAAGCACGTGGATTTTACAACCTGAAAACTTTAGACTTTGACCAAGAATTTAATAATCAATGCCAAGACTGAGACTGCAAAACATATGCCTGCTTGTCCGTGCTCGTATTTGCAGAAGAGCAGGATTTTATGAGCAGCTTGCAAGCAACAAAGTTACTATGGTGAGTTATCTTGGCATTGAACTTCAAATATTTCTAAAAGTTATATTTTATTAAATTCAAGCAACAATGTTAAAAACCTCTACAAAGGACTCATGTTCATTACAAGTTGTTCAAACATGGGTTATCCAATACTATATTCAACTATTTATCATTTTTTCTTTCCTTCCTAGCAGAACCTACTAATGAAGCATTGAGAACTAGTCACATTTGAATCGAAATCGCTTGAAGATTAGGCATATTTCACTGACAGGGAAGCACAAAAATGAGAGTCAAAATTAATATATGCAGAACCAAAGCAAAGTATTATGATTCAGCACTAGTACATCAAGGAAATTAACAAGACAATCAATACCTTTCTTGTTATGACTTGTCCTCCGGTTATGTGTGAAAAATAGATATTGTAAAAATGGCAGAGGAATAATGGCGGACTCTTCTCAGCGAGTTCTTCCAGATATTGCACGTAAGTAACTCCTTGATTGCTAGGCTCTGGAATCTCATTACCTTGCTCCCTTAACCATTCTATATCTCTTGAAATATTATCTGACCTTTCTAAACCAGTCCTCCTAAAGTAAACATCTGTCACAAAATGAGATCAACAAACATGTTAAACTGCTATGAGGAATTTGCTAGTCAAGATATCTTAATTTGAGGATAGATAAATATTGGCATAACGCGAGAGGTTGTGATAGGACAATCTCGTGTGTTTGGCTAGAGTTCATGTCTAACAGTAAGTCAAAAATTCATGTATAAAGCAGGTATGCACTAGCCATGGGACTTCTCTCCTTTTGGAATCCAACATAGTATACATCCAGAACAGGATCGATAAAATTAGTCAATACACCATACCATACAATTGATTATTCGAATCGGCAGACAATCATATTGGCATATACCATAAGTTTAATTTATCTACAGATACTTCACAGAAAATTGCACATTGCCGGAATTGATTATTCGTCTATTACCAATGAATCTATTTGGATAAACTTTGAGCAGGATTTCAACCTGCAATTCGACACACAAAGCCGTAGACCCCTTCAACGGACACTTTCATCAATCGATAACTAGAAGGGGAAAAAAAGAACTCACAAGAGACGTCAGTAGACTCATCAACAATGCGCTCGACTGTACTGAAAACCAGCTTGCTATCCACAAAATATTTCAAAATCCCCTCAATGCTCGGCTGCCAAGTCTCAGCACTTCCATCATTATTAATTTTACCTTTCTCACTCTGTTCTTCTCCATCACTCTCACAAACAACAATGGAGGCTCTTGCGCTCTTTGATTTCCCGTTGTTTCTGAGTTTCATGGCTACGAACCTCATCTCCTCCGTAATACCATTCGTCTCACCCGGGTACTGCTTCCTGTAACGGCGTCGCCGCCGCTTCACTGGCGGAGGCGTCTGCCCATTTGATGGCATCCCCTCTTCCTCGTCCGAGTATTCTTCAGTAGAGCTGTAAACTTCTTCGGTTTCGTAGTCGCTTTCTGTTTCTGATGCCAAGGCGGCTGCGCGGGTTTTTCCGCGCTGCGGGAAGGCTGGCTTTCGTTGGAGCCTGCCATTTTCTAAAATAAGGGCAGAGATGGTTCTATTAGGATGGAGGTTTGGAGCGAGATAGGAATTAATCAAGAGCTCTGGGCTTCTGGGTTTCATAAAATTCAATGATGTAAAACTGATTCCAGAACTGCAAGAGTAAGCAGTATTTAGTAGGCCATAGGACAAAATTCCAGAGATGCCATAACTCTTCAATCTGGCCAACATCCTGAAAAACTCAACAGTGAAAAATCAACATTCAAAAATACGATAATGCTCTCGGCAGATAAACTGATCATAGTATCACAAGAGCTTTCTTAAAAAGTTCAAGGTTTGTCGGTAAAGGAAGCCATTTCCACAAGGATCCACCCTTAATATTTACTAATAAAGTACCATAAAGCATACAGAAGTTGCAATGATGCAATCATCAATTAAAATATGGAACTATGATCATCCGGTCAAGTAACAGCAACAAGAAAAAATAGAATAACAGAAGAATTGTAGTCTGCAACAAAGATGCAAGTGTATCGCCGTGGTTCAAAACTACTAGTTTTTAGGCATCAGTAACAACTAAAACTTCTTGTAGTAGGTAGAACATACTCGTTTGATGAGGTAGCTTTGGAATTATCATCCCTTCCATTTGAACCTAACACAGACATAGTTAAAAAATTATCAGGAACACCCTTAATGCTAAAAAGTACATACACATATCATAAGATCGCACATTCTGAAAAATGTGTTGATAACCAATCATCTGTAAATACCTTCCTTCTCCAGAGAACTGCCATCCAAACCTGACGAGTCTGGCCTCTAAAAATTTACCAACGACGCATATTAGATCAATTAGCACAACATGAAAACAAGCAGCAGAAACACAGACCTTTAGATACCAACTCTAGTAAAAGGCACCTTATATTCTAGCACAATACATGAAATAAACTGCAGACTAATTTATTAACCGGGTCCAACAGGTCCTACTCAAGAAAACCTCAGGAATCAAACTAACCAAGATCGAACTTGCAGAGTTTATAATAGGCCTCGATTTTTCAGGACGCCACTTACATATAACAGGGTAAATCAGGGCAAAATTCCCAACAAATACAGTTCAACCCAACACCAGCCAGATTTGATAACATCATCAGATAACACAATCCAAGAAATGATACAAGTACAGCAAAGCCTTGAATAATGGAAAACCGAGAACCTTAGTATCTTGACATAACTATTAATGAGTACTTTCTCAAACGTAAAGGCCTACATGTCGTCCAGAAGGCCAAATTAGGTCAGATAAACTTTCGCCAGCATTTTACGAACTTTTAGGGGAGCATAGACTAACCATCACATGTACTATGCACGATGCAAGTTAGATAAATTTGCAGTATTCCCAGTCTTCTAGCAACTTGGAGAAAAAGGGATGGAATGCAATAGGGTGAACATCAAGAAATATAATTCTAATTCCCCCGAATAAACCAGAATTGAGAATGCCATCAAACCCTAACAATGATAATCCAAACTATGCTCAATTGGCGGAAACTTGATTGAAGAGAACACAAACATAATAGGCGAGTTCCAAAAACGACTGAAAAGGGGAAAATTCAAAATTAGATCAATAAATAAAGGAGTACATTGCACCAACGATCATAAGGGCTGAGAATTCTGTAAGATTAAACCGTAAACAGAATTGAACGCTCACACTGGCGTCGCCGGAACTAGCAAAGCATAAACGAAGCAGATGGCTTTTGGCAGCAAAAGGAGTCCCGGCAAACCGAGCGGTAGAAAGCGGCGGCAATTGAGGCGGAGGACGGAGGCTAATGAGGGGAGGAGCAACCGAATTTAAGGAAAAGGACATGCTCATTGTCGAAGAAAGTGAAACCATGAATCCTTGCGCAATGCTGTAATCGCTTCTCTTTTTACTTGAAGCTCTAATCCTTCTTTCAATCTTTACTCACATGATCGTTTATTACAACTAATCACATACGACCACAAATGTAACGAGTAACGACCATATACGATCACGATTCAATCGGTCATGTATGTAGTTGTGCACAAATTAATTTAGGGTATAAATGTCTGAATACATTTTAAAAAATTTGACTAAAATTATACTACCATTTACATATGAAGAGAAATGATGTCCTACTACTCACCTGATGGTGCTTACCTTCATGAGCACCTTCGTCATTTTTTTATTTTGATATTATTTTGTTCGATTTTTTCAATTGGAATATATTTTAGTACTGTATAAATTAATATTGAAATCAATAAATTCACAAAAAATATAAAGGGATAGAAGTCTTCTAGGCGGATCCGTCCACAACCGGTAGCCAATTATCTCATGACCCAGTTTAGCTAGGTAATCAGCGCATAAATTTCCCTCCCTCTTTGCGTGTTGAAATTTAATCTCCCAAGGCAAATATTGTAAACTTCTGCAGTCCTCTAGAATGTTATGAAAGGGATGATCTTCTGTCTCTCGATTTTAAAAGTAAATAAGTTAGAAGAAAATAAAATATATAATTCAAATATTTTCTTTTCACCTTTCCCCTTTTAAAACAAACTTAATTAACCTTAATTATATTGATGTTTTTTAGACTTTCTATAATATAAAACTCAAAGGTATACATTGAGGCATTTATTGGATCAATTCAAATATGGAATATAAATTGCCGATCTTCTTCTCATTTGCATTTGCATTTCTTTTTTTATAATTTGTAGGAATTTGAAATTTAAAAGTTTTTAATTACTAAAAAGAAGATAACAATTTTCAATTTTCATGTTCAAATTGTACTCAGAAGAGTAGATTGAGCTGCATAGGTAAAGGGGGAAACAAATGCAAAATACACTAAATAACTACGGAACAAACCCGTCGTAAATGCGACAAAGTCCATCGTCGTTTCAGTTAACGACGGACCATAGCCGTTGCAACACAACTCGTCGTTGATGTTTTGAATAATCAAAAAGGTGATATCCGTCAAAGATAAATATAATCCTGAGCTAAAAAAGATAATTCCTAGGCCTTATTGTTGAACAGGTGAAGCAGCCGCAACTCTTCGATTGGGGAATGAATCGTTAACGTGAACTGATTAGGGATGAGGATGGGAAGAGATTTATGCCCAAAGTACGGTCACTATAACAAACATCAAGAATGCCAAACCGAAGCAAGAGCCGGCTATAGCTGTAAATGCCTGTGGAAATATGTATACATAAAGAATTATCCAATCACAAAGTACAAAGAAAACTAGCTAGAGAATGAAAAGAGAATCAATGCCTGTTCACAAACGTACCTTCCCTTGGGACGCGAACCCGAACTTGACAGTGAACCACGACAATCCTCTAACCACGAATGGTGCAAGTGCCAGTGCCCTGGAACAAAGAAGCCACAGAAGCATGTTGTGTATTAACAGATAACATCTCTAGTATTCGAGTATTGTGCATTTAAATATTTATTAAGAAGTGAACCCATAAATAGGTAGACAAAATGACAAATGAATGCTAGTTGGTAGCTTAGCTACTGCTTGAATATTACAGCAGGAATAAAATAGAGAATCGGTATCGTGGTGCATGGAGTGCAGTGACATGAGGAGCGATACATAAAGTGACTTACGCGGAGTAGCAATTCATGTAGCTAGGATGAACAAAGATAGCAAGCTGACATGAAACTAACCCCTATGGAGAAGTTAAGAGTTTAATCGGGCAGCTCACCCTCCAGCTCGCATAACCTTGGTTACTTGGCTTCCTGCCCACACCATAGCCAACACTTTGAGAAACCTGCAAATAAGGGAAACTCCTTAACAGGCTTGAACCACGAAGAAACGGTTGAAAGATTATCTTTTACCTTTGTACAGCTGCCAAATAACCCATTTTAGTGGGTGCAGGAGAGACATAGAACCTATTGGCAAGTTCGAGTGAGAAAAATCACAGTAAAAGAAATGATTTGATTTCATACTTTAGTTTCTTCTTTGTTTTTCTGTGCCTAGGTACATGACTCACCATACTACCAGAAAAGTAGTGAGGTAGTAAGCAGTATTTAGTAGGCCATAGGACAAAATTCCAGAGATGCCATAACTCTTCAATCTGGCCAACATCCTGAAAAACTCAACAATGAAAAATCAACGTTCAAAAATATGATAATGCTCTTGGCAGATAAACTGATCATAGTATCACAAGAGCTTTCTTAAAAAGTTCAAGGTTTGTTGGTAAAGGGAAGCCATTTCCACAAGGATCCATCCTTAATATTTACTAACAAAGTACCATAAAGCATAAAGCAGTTGCAATGATGAAATCATTGATTAAAATATGGAACTCTGATCATCCGGTGAAGTAACAGCAACAAGAAAAAATAGAACAACAGAAGAATTTTAGTCTGCAACAAAGATGCAAGTGTATCAAAACTACTACTAGTTTTTAGGCATCAGTAACAACTAAAACTTCTTGTAGTAGGTAGAGCATACTCGTTTGACGAGGTAGCTTTGGAATTACCGTCCCTTTCATCTGATGAACCTAACACAGACATAGTTAAAAATTATCAGGAACACCCTTAATGCTAAAAAGTGCACACACATATCATAAGATTGCACATTCTGAAAAATGTGTTGATAACCAATCATCTTTAAATACCTTCCTTCTCCAGAGAACTGCCATCAAAACCTGACGTGTCTGGCCTCTAAAAATTCACCGACGACAGGTATTAGATCAATTAGCACAACATGAAAACAAGCAGAAGCGACACAGACCTTTAGATACCGACTCTAGTAAAAGGCACCTTATATTCTAGCACAATCCATGAAATAAACTGCAGACTAATTCATTAACAGGGCCCAACAGGTCCTACTCAAGAAAACCTCAGGAATCAAACTAACCAAGATCGAACTTGCAGAGTTTATAATAGGCCTCGATTTTTCAGGACGCCACTTACATATAAAAGGGTAAATCACAGCAAAATTCCCAACAAACACAGTTCAACCCAACACCAGCCAGATTTGATAACATCATCAGATAACACAATCCAAGAAATGTACAAGTACAGCAAAGCCTTGAATAATGGAAAATCGAGAACCTCATGAACTAAATATTATCTTGACATAACTATTAATGAGTACTTTCTCAAACGTAAAGGCCTACTTGTCGTCCAGAAGGGCAAATTAGGTCAGATAAACTTTCGTCAGCATTTCACGAACTTTTAGGGGAGCATAACCTAACCATCACATGTACTATGCACAATGCAAATTAGATAAATTTGCAGTATTCCCAGTCCTCTAGCAACTTGGAGAAAAAGGGATGGATGGATTAACCCCTCATTCCACCTCTAATAGAATACTCCCTACGTCCCATTTCAATTGTCTAGTTTTCCTAATCGGGCCATCTCACATGAATCGCCCAGTTTCCTAAAAATAAAAATGGAAAGAATTAACCGTGGACCCCTTACTTTTCACTTTTATCATTGCACCTAAAATCTCATAATGAAACAAGACAATTGATTTGGGACGGAGGGAGTATGTAAAACCAATTTCAACCGTCTAGATGTGAGTGGGCACGCATCCATACAATACAGACAAGCGAAAACATATGAAGAAACTTGGAATATTTTAGTGCGTGCTGATGGATGAAATGCAAAATATAATTCTAATTCCCCCGAATAAACCAGAATTGAGAATGCCATCAAACCCTAACAATGATAATCCAAACTATGCTCAATTGGCGGAAACTTGATTGAAGAGAACACAAACATAATAGGGGAGTTCCAAAAACGACTGAAAAGGGGAAAATTAGGTCAATAAATGAAGGAGTATATTGCACCAACGATCATAATGGCTGAGAATTCTGTAAGATTAAACCGTAAACAGAATTAAGCGCTCACAGTGGCGTCGCCGGAACTAGCAGAGCATAGGCGAAGTAGGTGGATTTTGGCGGCAAAACGAGTACCGGCAAATCGAGCGGTAGAGTGCGGCGGATATTGAGGCGGAGGACGGAGGCGGATGGGGGGAGGAGCAGCCGAATTTAACGAAAAGGACATGCTCATAGTCGAAGAAAGTGAAACCATGAATCCTTGTGCAATGCTGTAATCGCTTCTCTTTTTACTTGAAGCTTCTAATCCTTCTTTCAATCTTTACTCACAACTCTACAAGGGTAAAAAAAAATAGCCAATTTTTAATAAGTAAAATTTTAATTGTTATAAGTAAATGGTATAATTCTAGCCCATTTTTTTTTAAAAAATATTGCTCATTTTGCTCTTAATATAGTTTGCCGTTTTCCCACGATCACAATATATGGTCTTGTATCATGATTACGATCAAGATACATGGTTGTGTGTCAGGAACACAACTATGATTGTAGTCGTGAGCTTGGTTGTTATAGATGCAAGTTAGTTGTGGCATGAATTCCATGAAATGAACACGACACATGATTGTGTTTGAAATCACGACTACATCACATGATCGTTTATTACAACTAATCACATACGACCACATATGTAACTAGTAACGACCATATACAATCACGATTCAAGCGGTCATGTAAATCGACCATAAATCGATCACATATGCCCCTTTCCGCCATTAAGCAAAGACGTAGTAGTAAATAAGAAGCACAAAACATAGTAAATATTGTAGAGCCCTGAATGTTCCAATCTTTGATACATTCATGGAAATATAAAAATTTATACTTGAAGATGTCAACTCAGGCCCGTCTCAATGTATATTGAGGCCCTGTGCTACTACAAAATTAGGCCTTTTAAATTTTAACAAAATATGACTTAATATAATATTTAATAAAACGTAAAAGACATGTGCAAGAGATCTTTTAAGAAAAATCAAAGTTACTTGTAAATAAATAGTAAAAAGAAAAAAATCAAAGTTAGTTTTGGGAGAGAAAAAAAAAAAAAAAAAAAAAAGACAAAAACAAAAAAATGAAATAAGTAGGTTGTAAAAAAAAAGCCCAAAAATCGAAAGAACAAAGGAAAGAGGTAATATCCCCATAGAAATTGAGAAGAAGAAATAGAAGAGAGAGAGAAATTTGAGCTTTAATAATAAATTGGGCTTGATATGGAAGGAAAAAGAGAGTTCAAATAATATTCTTTAAGTGAGAAATTGAGAACAAGAAAAAAAAGAGAGACATTTGGACTTTAAAAATGAATTGAGCTTAATATTTTTTAGGGGCCCTATTTTTTGGGAGGCCCTGTTCTGTAGAACTTGATGGGCCTCCTCATAGACGGGCCTGTGTCAACTGAAAAATGTGCTGTAAATTTAAAGGAAACGTGACACATGAGATACATGTCCCAAAAGAGGAGGGTGCATGGCATTTTTTACAATCGGTAAAATTATATATATAATATCCTATAGTTTCTAAAACCCCTTTTGAGCCACAAATTAAAGAATCAGGTAGTAATTAATTAATTAATTCTTCCTAAAGAAGGTGAGAGACATCAAACCTCTGTACATCACAAAATCTAACAATGCCTCCCTCAAACCCCCCGAGAAATCTTTTACTCCATACCTTTTATCAGCAAAAGGGGAAGTGCACACCACCAAAGCCCAGAACCATGCTAAAAATGTACGATTCCGGTGTTGTTTCCGTTCATGCAACTTCCCCCCATCTTTCACCAGAAGCCTTTCTGAGCACCCCAAAACTAGGCTCGATGACTGAACTCCAAATTAGATCGGAACTGTATAGGACGTGGATGATGGCCAGTGAGTGAAAGGTGCTACTTCACACGGAAGTCGTGCCTAAATACAGTTAGATTTTGTGTAAATTTGTCCCTGTTCTTTGAATCCAAGCTTCGGGTTACATCAGCCATTAGCTTGTCGAAACAGGCCGCAAGGCGCTGATGCTGATCGAGAGGCTGCAAGATTTAAAAATAAAATAAAAGAGCGATCAGAATTCCTGAGCATTGGTTAAATGAAACAGTATAATTTCTTATTCTGTTGTCTTCATATTATCGTTTTCAAGATTTTATCAACGTGAGCTAAATATACAAGGCACATGCTCCCAAACAGAAAACAAAGAGATTTGCAATGTAAAAGGAGTTTAAGATCTCTATGTTCTGAGAATTAGCTTAAGGGTAATACCTGTGAAGACAAAATATGCGCTTTCAAGTCCGTGAACATCTGCATGCATGTACAGCTTATCAGTCAATCACCATATATATTCTCAGTTTTGAAACACTATCGAAAAACATTAGCTAAAGAAAGTCAATTCAGGAACTTTTTGTAAAACATCCAAAGTCTGATCCATCGCATCTTGGTAAGTGTATTAAGTACTCCTCCGTCCCACATCATTAGTCTCCTTTGCTTTTGGCACAGTAACCAAGAAAAAACAGAGATAGTGGGGTTTTAGAAGGTGTTTTTATGTGTTGATTTGTTTCCTTTTCAGAAATGGGACAGACGAAAAGGGAAAGTGGGACTAATAGAGTGGGATGGAGTAAAAGATGGGATATGCTGCTAAAGTCAACTCTAAAAATGACAGAACATGCCAAAACCATGACCCCGAAGGTAATAGAGGAAAGCCTCGAGAATAAGCCAAAAGTACATATAATTGGTCATGTGCTTCAAGCTTTCAACGTTTACACAAGTATAAAAGAATTGAAGTATCAGAGCCAACATACATAATTAACCTTCAATGCCATAATTTAAATGGAGGATTAATGAAAAGTGATAAACCACCTGCTCGTTTATGAGAATTAAGCTTATCATTGGCCGACTGAGACTCCATTGGTTGCTGCAGTCCTCAAACAAAACAATCTCAAAGAGAGTTTTCAGTATCTGGGGCAAATTAAGCTTTCATGTTAGTTTAGGATAATGATATTGTAAAAAGCAATCAGAGCATATAGCAAAAAATTTCAGCTCACAAACAATAGTATGATTACCATAGAATATGTTCACTTAAAACCTTTGGTGTAACCCACAAATCACTTATATAAAGCTTCAAGCGTGTTATGATATCATGCTCGCTCATATGCTAATCATTTGGCTAGAGACTTGATGCTATCTTATGTTTGCTCATTATACCAAATTAAGAACCAAAATCAGGGGTTACTCAAATCGGATGAATCTAAGTGAATTAACTGGTTCCAGTGCACATTGTCTTTAATTGAAGTCATACTTAGTTTGGTAGTTTAGCTGCGAAAAATGAATTGCCAGGCCAAGTTATTTCAGGAACTTCCTTGTGGTCTAGTATTACACGAATGCAAGTTTTAGATTAAGCCATTGTTCTTCCGTTGTACTATTAAGAAATTTCCAGAGACATGGAAATGTTACAGCACCCCAGACCAAAAGCTTAGACTAACTTAAATATCGACAACTTACTTCCGGGAGCACTGCTTGGCATTCTGCAATATGCCTGGCAAGATTAACTGCAGCCGGTGTTGTGGGGACCTCCCCCATGGTGATGTTGTTGAAATAATAAGTAGCCAAATTATCAACAGCAGATGCACACTGTGACAGAAAAACGAAAGACATTCAGCTTCGTCATGCAAGAATCTTAAAACCTGATGATTCAAATCAGTACACTGAAGAAACCTAGGAGTCATGAAGTTGTCCCACCCAAAACACACAAGATAGAGCGCGCTCGGGGGGGGGGGGGGGGGGGGGGGGGGGGGCTTTGGTGCTCTCTACTTTTACGCCCATATCCATATGCTTACAAAGGCAGAAATTAAACTAACTATCACAGTTGCACCCTCAGTTATGAACAAAGGTGCATAAATAATTTAATAAACCATCAGTATGATTATCATAACTACCAAGAAACATGCACACAAATCCACAAATTAATAATCACAAGATCTTAACAGGACAGCTAAAGGAAATGGAAACACCATCTATGATAACAATAAGGAGCGATTGATCTCACGAACCTGAGAGGATATACCAGCATCTAGACCTTTGAGTCCCGACTCAAGTGAACCAACAATGTGCATGAAGGTACGAGAATCAAGGCTTAGTACAAATAGAAGATGGCTGTTGAACAGAACCTCCACGAATGCAAAGTATGCCCTTGTTAACTGTAAAATACAGGAATTTCGTGAGCTGTCTTATCAATTGTCAACCTTAGGGAGATACAAGAAATTTATCTCAATCTCTTATGACGTTGACGTCATAAGGGGAGTGTATAACACTATATTGTAACCAAACGAAAAGAAGAAAAGAAGTTCAAGTCACTAATTTGATCTTTGATACGCTTACAACAACTACAGTTTGACAGTATAAGATGAACTATTATAACTAGCTATCAACTAAAATAGCCTTTTTTTAAATTGTAGGATCTGTGAGATTTTAAGAAAATATCCATGATAAATGTATCGCGAAGCTTCGACACGGGTTTTAAGAAATGGTTGGTGAGTGTTTTTTAAGGGGATAAATGTTGATTTCTTTTAGTAAATAAAGGGGTGTGATGAGGTTTAAAATTAAGAATAGCGATAACTACACAGAAACGTTGACTTAATAAGAAGGCCAAAAGGTCAGAAAACTAAAATACTGAAAGTGATGGACTATTATGAAAAGAATGAAGTGGCTAACAAACCTTCCTGTAAGCCAAAATGTCCGGTAGTGGAATTGACAGTGTCATCTTGAGAGCAATATCAAGGGCATCAGCAAGTGCTCTATCGCCATATAGTTCAAACACACCAAAGTTGACATAATTCCCATTAAGCGCTGCGATTTGATTTGAAGAAATGGAAAATAAGAGAAAAGAATATACAATGTCATGGATAAGATAATTGATTGTCCAGATTCCAGAATGTGAATATGAGATCTGAATGAGAACGTGAAATTTGACTGAATGAAAAACAACGGGGATAAAACAGATTAAATTCTAGTGCCATCTCCTAAGTTACACCCATACATGTTCCGTCAAATCCACGTATAAAGAAAAAAGCTAAGTATCTGGCTGATACAAGTAAAGTCAGTGTGCTATTATACTGGTACAACTGCAGGTGAGATCTAACAATTATAAAGATCGGCAGCATAAATGTATTGAAGATGTAAAGGGCTACATTATGAAGAAGCGTAATTACAAGGTCGAAAGAACATTTACCAAGAAATAATTCCAACATACACTTCACATGCAAGGGAACTTTTCATTTACTATTGACTCACTTTTTTGCAACAAGGTCATATTCATACCACTCCAAAATTATGGTGCTAATGCCTGAGATATTTATAAAAGGTTGTGTTGAGATTTGAATTCACAACCATATTAAATAATTTGACTCTACTATGTTCAATGACTAACTTATAAAAGTTCAAACCATCAGTGAGGTGACTCATTAATCTTCAGAACTCTACTAACAAGGGGAAAAAGCCTCAGAAGAGCAACAAAACTCTAGGAACTCCAGTTCGATATTTGACAGCATAAACATAGTCTTTTACCTCTTGCAAGAATAGTTAAGGAAATCCATATTCCCTTGTATCTGTAGGCATATATGTCATTTGTAGTTGGAACAGATAAAATTCTTGTGCCGTATGCAACAAGCAATTTGCTAACTTCTCTGAAGAGGAGTATGCCATTTGGAGATGAGATATCAAAAGTCAAACGCTGTGTTTTGTTTAACACGAACTCGGCCATGAATTTCAGCAATGGGGTTGTCACCTGCACATTAGTTGCCAAGTCATATTTATATGCAACACAGCTAACAAATATAGAGGATCACATTAGAAACAGTCTTTTATTTCAAAATGGGTAGATACACAAGAATAAACAATATCTGATGGCAGGGGTGCATGTGGTTTCTCCAAATATTTGCCAATTTGAAGGAGTGCTAAGTGATGAATTTCAATAAACATGATTACCAAGATTATGATGGCTAATATAATCAGTATTATGGATCTACATATAGATATGTCTCCTGACTCTCCTCTGTTTAACTGCTTATGCTTACAAAATGAGTTGATCATTCAATATGATCAGAATTGGGTCAAACAAGAGGGGTACCAGACTTGCCACCCAATTCAAATATACAAACTGAGTTTCATGGGCCAGGTTTCACACACACACAGACAGGAACGAGCAACAGCCCATTTTCAATAGCCCATGCTCCCCTCCTAGAAATTTAAACTATGCCAATGAAACTGACAGAGAACTATCAGGCAAAAAGAGCTGCGGTGTAGTCAAGCTAGGTGTCAGTGATTGTTTCTCATTGTCTACTAGTTGATGCACGTCTAGACATAGTCATACTACTGACTATGGTTTTCTGATCCAGAGTTCCTCTTTTCTTTTCTTTCTTTCATTTTTTTGGGAGAGGGATCATGGGTATGGCCTATGGTTTCCTCTTTTAGGAGTAGATCATGGGTAGGAGGGGAGTATGGTCTATTTGTCATAATGTTTGTCTACATTACAGGAACGAGCAACAGACCATTTTCAATAGCCCATACTCCCCTCCTAGAAATTTAAACTGTACCAATGAAACTGACAGGGAGCTATCAGGCAAAAAGAGCTGCGGTGTAGTCAAGCTAGGTGTCAGTGATAGTTTCTCATTGTCTACTAGTTGATGCACGTCTTGACATAGTCATACACTACACTTTTGGCAATCCTGCATGTTATGCAATACTTGCTGTCACTTAAAATGCCTAACTATCTTGTTCGATAACCAAATGGCAGGTATCAACTGCTTCCATTCCCTAAAAAGTATCGCATGAGAGACATAAAACTTATCAAGGACTATCTTTATGAACCAACCTCCGGTGTGTCAGCCCAATGTGAGATTCCTCTTAGTAGAATTGGCATGTGAGCAGGATAAATCCAGTCAAAGAGAAGCCCGTAAGTCCTGCGGCTGAAAAGCAAAAAGAAGTGTTTACAGATCCACATTAAAATTCATGAAGTGTAATTCAGACTTCAGAGTCATCTGTACTAACCTATTTGTGGCCATTGTTATTCCCCTCAAATCTCTCATCAGCCCAATTAGAGCATATTTCACAGAATCAGTTCGAAACATGGCCTCAGGGGTTGATTCCAAAGTGATGAATACCTATATGATACCAAAAATGTCGGTCAGTATATAAACAATGAAACTCTGAAAACCTAGAAAGCACTGAGCTGTCAAGTTTACTGACACAATAAGAACTCTGCACATGTACAAAACTGAGAACTTCCTTGTATCTTTTTATTCTCAGCAAATCCCCTCAAGTTTATTGCACAAAATCAAAAATTGCTCTCAAAGAAGATTAAGATATATCTCACTTTAGCTTCTAAGCTTTCTGTTTGGTCGAAGGCCATGAGTTAGAGAGGGTTTAGGCACGGGAAACACTAATATTTTCAGGAATAAAATGTCTCCCATCAGGACTGTTACATAAGAACTCTCACACATTGCAATTTTCATAACAGATTTTTTTTTTTTTTGGAAGCACTATCTAAACATAAATATACCACTAAATTTCAAAACTACAAATAAATAATTCATAGACAAATAGCAATAGCTTTTCCGACAAACTTTTTCAATGATAAGATTCTTCAGAGGAGGTGTGGAATGGAGCCACTTGGTGGGCCTCAAATCACAAAGACACTAAACATACATCACTAAGAAAGTGCATCTCATCGAAGTGGTGGTACGAAAAATATAAGATAGAGGAAGAAGAATTTCAGTATACTTGATGCAGAGGATCCATTGAAGACTTGAAGATGCCAGGACTGTCTTCCAGGAATATTAACCACCCAATAGTGTAGTAGAATGTTGTTCTGCTTCTTGAGCATCTGTGCTCCTCAAGAAATGGGAAATGCTTTCTCTAAATTCAGAAATGAACAAGAGTGTAAGTGAGGGTATAAGGAATCAAGGCATGAGTAGAAAGCTCTATCATAAGACAGCAAGGCCTTACAGTGTGATTAGCTACAATGAACTTGATTGTGTCCAACTTGAGTAGTAGCTTTCCGGTCATATAACTACAAGAGAAGAAAATACATTCGCTTACATGACGAACATTAAATTCATCATATTTTCAACATTTCTGTGCAAACAAACATACCCAGATGCCAGCTCCAGGAACAGGCTCAAGGTTTGGTCAATAACTTCTTCACTCTGCAACAGCAAAAAATGAGATGCAAAATAAGATGACTCCAAAAACAAGAGTGACAAAAGACCAAACATAAAAAAACCTACCTCTGTGTAACACTTGAGGTTTGTAGCAATCTTCTGAACAAAAAAGTCCAACAGCAGTAGATGATCATTTAGCCCAATGAGTTCAGATAACCGGGCATACAACTGCTGCAGCAAACCAGAGAGCCTCGGGACAATTATATTAAGGCAGAATAATAATAATCCTCAGGAGCAAAAAAAAATGATAAGCATTAATTTTACCTTGGATGAGTGCATAGCCTGATCACCCACATATGACTTCCTAAAATTCTGGAAAAAGGTAAGTATTGCCCGATCTAGTCTTTGCTTGCTTAATTCACTGTATCTCTGCCCAATGCAAAAGTAAGGGTGAGTTCAGTATCGTCGAGAATTTGAGATGGTTGTCAGTTCAGAAGGCCAAAAAAGGGAAGACACCCATCTGTGCTTTCTGGTCTTCCAAAAATACACGTGGAAACAAAAGATATTGAGGTTTTTTTTTTTAATTTATACTTTCACCTTGATATGATGGTAA
This sequence comes from Thymus mandschuricus, assembly GCA_029379335.1. NCBI lineage: Eukaryota > Viridiplantae > Streptophyta > Magnoliopsida > Lamiales > Lamiaceae > Thymus > Thymus mandschuricus. Next base: position 4,971,249 of record CM057072.1, read on the forward strand.
TTTTTTTTAGGTTTATTAAAAAGAATCATGACGATAGTAAGCAGATAGGGGATACAGAATTCTTAAAATCATTTTCTCAGAAACATTAAACAGCACAAAGAACTCCTAAAACTCTTTTAAACTTAGACATCCACCTTGCTACTTCTATCTTCAACCTATCCTGCACATCCTCAAGTGGCACCTCAATAACCTCAACGATCCTCCAATTTCTTTCTAGCCAAATAGGCCAATACACTGTTGACTCGTGAGCCATTAAATAGACTACCCTCTACAGCATGTAATAAATAAAACATAAAAAATACAAGTGCCTTGTTATTGGATGAGCCTTAGCATCTTTTGCATTTTCTTTTGTTAATTTTAATTTGCCTGCTCAAGATCTTTAAGTCAGATAAAGCATATCCAAAGTCATATCCCCTTTCTTGGAAACTTTACAAACGCAAACTTAATCTAATCCAATTCAACGAATAAGTAAAATCATTACAAAATCCCCATTAATTTCAAAGAGTTCATAAATCTAGGGGATAGCTAATGTATTTTTATTCTTACCCGACTGTGAGATGCACTGTCAGCAACATTTACTAGTCGCAGAACACGAGCTGCTAGTTCTGCATCGATTACCTCTTGTGATTCAGCACTGTGAGTCGTACACAAGTTAGCATGCTTAACAATAATATGAAAGAACCCATGCCAATGAAAAGATAGAAAGAAGCCAAGAAACAGATTACCTGCAACCCACAGATTGCTTTATTTTTAAAATAGCCGCAATTATATGCACAATCCATGCAAGCTTGGATTCAATCACAGAAAGTTCAGTATTATCACCACCTTGTAACTGAGCTCTTTCCTAATAAAAAGGAAATATTTTGACACAATATGTCAGTGTCATATACCCCATAAGGTCATATACAACATAGTCAAGCAAATTCAGCATACCACGTAAATTTGCAAAATAGGCTCCATGGTCTTGATAATGAACAAGCTACTGTTTTCATACTGAAACAAGAAATTCATACGATTAAGTAGAAAGCAATGCAAAGCAATTAAAGGGGGTGGCAACTCAATCAAAATCACATTTAACCTGGAATCTGCAAAGATACGGAAAACAATCAAGCTGGTCTTGAAGGAGGTCAACATTGTCAAGCGGATGCTCTGATATATCGTCAGGTTGGCCCGACTGCAATAAAAAGGAGAGACAAGGAAAATCTATAATAACAGACCTTTCTGAACCGCAAAGTGGTTTTAGTTGAGAACCAAACCTGAGCAGAATCCAATCTTGAAGTGATGAAACCTTCAGTGATTTTAGGCACAAATTCGTCAAGTAAACTTGGTGCATCGCCCTTCAGATAAGGTACAGAACTCACCAACCTAGACCATAACCCCAAAAGGTAGTACACACTGCTACTAGCCCACTGAAAAAGAAAAAAACCTTGTTACAAACAGACAGAGATAAACAACCAAAGAAAGTTTATCGTAAGAGGACTCACGAAATTACAAGAAATTCATGATCAATTATTTATGACCATTTACCTGCCAGGACAACAGAGATTTTGATGTGAACTCTGCAACTAAGCGTATCCAATCTCCATAGCCTTCCATTGTCACAAGTTCGGACAACTGCAGCAGAATATGAACGATTTAGTTACAGAAACACAATGTCATGAAGTCTAAGTCAAGCCAAAAACAATAGAAAATCAAAGGAAATATTGAGACCACAAATAAAGTAGTATATCTGTACAAGGAACTCAGTGGCTGGGAAAAATCAATAGCACTAACCATGGCCAGGTGAAATGTCACAATTATAGTTGATGAAAAATACCTGATAATTAACTCTGAATCGTCCAAGAAGGCGACAAAACTCGTGGTAGTTGTCATGGTCCGCAAGACCTAATATCAAGTTCAGCATATCATTCAAATATGATATGACAAGGCTATTATCATATGCCATAAAGCATTCCACGAAGAAAGAGAGGGAGCAAAGTAACAGCAGAAGTAACAATTGGTTACACAGGAAATACATAGCAGGCAAATGAGTTTTATATAAAAAAGATCCTCAGAGATTCATAATCAATCTCTAACTGAATACTACAAAAGAATCTAATTTTGTTCGTAATAAATTCATGAAAATAATTATCCGCATGAAATGGCTCAACATACCTCGTAACACATAATGCTAGTTCATAAGGATATATAACAGCTTATCAACATGGATATAGGACACAATAATAAGGCCACCGAGGAACACTTTCCATACCAAATTCCCAATAGTAGTCAGTAAATTCGAAACCTAGCAAACATATTCCATTTACTGCTCCTCAGTTCATTTTCAGATAAAACCCTTAAGCACAAGGTCATTCCCATATACATAAAAAAATTATTTTTATTATCTAAAAAGGATAAATCAGAATTGAGAATGAGTGTTTGGTGCATGGTTTCACTTCTGGAGTATGTTTGAGCGGGATCTGAAAATTCTTGTCATTCAAGTAGCTTGTTGTCTAACCTCAAGCTAGCTATCCAACAATGGCTCCACTAAGAATCAATCCCTTCCTACTCTGCTATTCTATGCATCGAGCCTCCCAAACATTGCGCTCCTTACTAATCAAGATTTTTCTAGACTACATAGGCAATGTGATGCCTGACAACCCACTGGTTCAGCAAGGACATCTGAGGCACTGGATTAGATGAGTTAAGAGCAATAGCTCATTGTGTAACGGATACAATCCTAGGGCTTGATTTAGACCTTTGTATTCGATATTACCAAAATTTCGAATTCTTTACATTTTTCAGATTGAACAAGTCGATAAATCTAATTAACCTACTGTCCTCCTAATTTAACAACGTAGTTAAACGATACAGTTGGGAACAATAGTGGACGAGGCTGAGGAAACCCTGTATTCAATTTTTCTCATTCTACTTATCCCTCTCCTCAACAAGAACTCATATCCCATACCTCAAAATCGATAAAATCAAAGCAAACATACTAATCTAACCATAGTAGACATAGTATAAATTCTAACATATAATTTATAGAAGCCGTGTGTACATGTCAAATAGAGCATCGGCATCTTAGTCCCCCATGAGCGTGATAAACTCTAGATAAGCAGTAATTGTCAGTGATTACATATATATAGCGGCAGATGAAAAACAAGAGATCACAAATAATTTCGATACCCTAGCTGCAATTTGACAACTAAGTAAAATTCCGTGCAACAAGATTTCGAATCTTTGATACATCCCATTATTTTCAGGATTTATCCTGGCAGCTGAAAAGAGATGAAGATGATAAGGGAACTGATACAGGCATGTTGTATGGCAGATCAGAAAGGGGAGGTGATTAAAGGGATTCTTCTACTACTATTAAGAAAATGTTACCCTACTCAACTCAGTCAACCAAATTACCAAATGCATAAAAGCATAGAAGAAACACAAAAGACAAAGAGAATTGTCAAGCTATATCAGCAAAGCTCTTTAAGATGACATTAATCTACTAACCTTGCCCAGTCCTTAAAATTTCTTTGGTTCCTGACATTAGATGGTCCAAGAACTTGGAACGCGCAGCATCATTGGTAAAAAGAGAGCGTCTCACAGAAGCCAATCGGACCAAGCACTCTAGTGACTGGAAATTAAAAGGAGGTAAAACGCCTTTAAAACATTAAAATTAACAAATGTGTGATATATATATATATATATATATATACACACACACACACAGACGTAAAATATAATCCATAAACACAAGCATAAACATGTGAACAGCAACCCAACACATGAAATCCCAAGATAATTTCAAGAAGTTAATATAATCATATATCTAAGAATAATCATATATAACTATACATATAACTATATATATATATATATAACTATATATATATAAACCATTATAACGGTGACGGTGACAAAAGAAACAGTGAAACCCACCTAAGTAAAAGATACATATACATGCCTGTTAAATAATGCACAAGAATGCACAATCAGCCAGATTTTGTTCTTTTCCACTATAGTCAATTATAACCATGCGGAACTGAATGTGATAAACCATTTTGCATTGTATATATTACGTTGCATACAAATAAAGAAATTGGAAACTAACCTCCTTGGAGATGGGGGGCTTTGTCAGAGAATAGTAATCAAAGTATATCTGTAATGTCGAAGGATCCTCTAATACAGGCTTCCAAGAAGATGGAATCTGTAGAATTAAACTCAGTCAGCAGAGTGAACCTTGGCTGTTTACAAATACATTTACTACTTACTAGTAACATGCATCCACTGCAACAGCAGTAAATTTAAAGGTCGTGCAGCAAGTTGCCGATTTTTCATTATTAACATGAACTTTTAAATTGTATCTCCAAATATATACCTGAACTGTTCCAAACTCTTCAGAGCTTTCATCAATCGATGTCCCAACAAAATCAAAAGAAAGACATTTCAGTGACAGAGAGAGAGCCAATTCCTGCAAGCGGCTGTTGGCTGCATGTATCACGACTTAGTAAAATTCACTCCATAGTAATGGCATAAGAATTCAATAAATTTGACTGAAGTGGATTAACAGTTACCGTCACTTTTAAGTTGATGTAATGAAGTTAAGGATATCTGGAAGATTTGGAAAAGGCATTGATCCCTAAAATTACATGCTACCCTCCGATGATGTGACGAAGGCAACCCAGGATTTGCCTGAGAGTAAAAGGGCAAATAAGAGCCACATAAGATTCAGGCAAGCAGAGAAGTGACTGGAAGAGGAAACGGAAAAATTTCACTGAAGGTCTATCATACTGACTGAGAAAACAAGAAAAATTAATAATATTAATGCATACTGGGGAACAAGGCACAAGTAGTAATCATTTCCCTCACTTCAAACTAGGAGTTAAGAAAGACATACCTGATTCATCTCACAAACAAGCTGATTTAATATCTTTAAACCAATAGCGTAATGATCTGACGTGGCCTGACAAACATATCATCCGTCAGAGGTCATGCCCAAAACATTAAAGAACCATGTGATTTAATTAGGAAATATCACAGAAGAACAAGATATATTTTAGTAATCAAGTACATTAATTATTGCACAGCAGATAAAGATAAAGACATGTGGAAGTTTAAATTTGCATATTTATCTAAAAAGATTATCATATGGAATTCGAAATGAGCAATAACTATTGTAACAGTGTGATACACTTATACACTTGGACAGCTGGGGACAAAGGGAAACAAGTCCTAGTCATGCATACATGCTTCAAAATCCAGCTAAAAGGATAAATACCTGATTCAAAAAGTTAATTGATTCTTTAGCAACATCTCTAAACCTATCATCATCGAACCATCCAAATTTAGTAAGTCGACACAGAAGTTGAACCAAGGATCCGATCACAAAGGGCTGCAGCTCAGGACCTCTGTTTGCCAGATAGTTTACAATATAATTTCCTTCATAGACAGTAAAAGCCAAAGACATTAGATTCCATTAGCGGATAAATAACAACAAATAATAAAAGAAGCATGATGAAATAGTCATAGTTTTGAACTTGATCTCCTCTATATGTTACAACGACATACATGCATCTAACATCAAACCAGTAGAGACAGACAGGCAACATAAAAATTCACTTAAGATGCCCGACATAAAATGTAAGTTGGATATATTTACGGATATCAAGGCGGAGCTGCAAGGATAGACTATGATCGGTCACTTGCTTCAACAAGCTTGAACTAGCCAGCATCAACGCATAAGGGGTCAAGGCATTGTCCAGAATATACTGACACTGTGAAATATAATCAGTGTTTGTGGAAAAGCATTTCAGAGTGTTCTCAGCATGCACTCTTTCTGCTGAATCTTGAGAGTTATAAAGTCTTTCACACAACAGCTCCAGCTGCGCTAAGCTCTCCATTTACACTAAGTCCCACACCAAATTGCCCTTCTACAAATTCCAGCAGATCAAGGACCCGCACTCATCCAATCCAATATCAGTCTACAAAATGTTTCACATACGAAAATGCGTTAAAAGACATAAACATTGTCAGTAGTCAGGTTGTGTGGCGAGAGATAATGATAAACAAGAAAACAGATCAAACATTAAGTGAACTTATACATAAGAAGTGAGATCAACTCGAGCACGCACAAAACTAAGTTCAACTACGCGTCAAAGAGAAGTAACTAAGTTCACATAGCAACTCTCATACGGCATTATCGAACTACAGTAACAGAGGCACTATACCCTTTGCATCTAATGGTGTACCATTGCAGAACAAATCGCTTCGCATGCAAAACTTGATTATAACAATAACCCAGATAAATAATACAAATCCAAATGTTACATATGTTCCAGATACAAAAGATGGTCTCTCTCCCTCAGAAAAAAAAATTCCCTACATAATCTGTAGAAAATGAAAAAAAAAAAGAAGAGGAAAAAACCCCTAACAGTGAAGAAATACAGCTATCACAGATTTCATAAGAGCTCCAGAAAAATCAACCAATAGCTGTTCAGCTTCTCAAACCCTGACAACAAAACCAACAACAGAGAACAAAAATAAAATCAATCGGCGCCTGATTAATATGAATCAATCATTACAGGCAACATTCAAATCGAATTCATGAATAGATGAGAAATTCATCAAAACCACTACAAAATCTCCAGTTTCTGACGATAATCGAACGGAAAATGGAAAAAATTACTTGCGGTAGAACCTCGAAGTTATCAGCTGGAGTGAACGAAAAGGCGATCGGGGCACGAACAAATCCTTGGATTCCGAAGCGATTATTTGGAATTAAATTTTATCTTTTGGGAAAATATAAAGCAGGCCAGAGAATAACTGTATTGTATTTGTATACAGTATCTGTCTGTATGTATGTATGTCTGTATGTATGTATAGGGAGAGAGAGAGAGAGAGAGAGAGAGAGAGAGAGAGAGAGTAATTTCAAGTTGAAAAACAATCACACTTAAAAATTATTCACTATTTACGAGTTCACTTCATTTTTATTCATCTCTCTTTTGGAATGCTCTAGAAGTGGCCGTGAGTAAGGGATGTCAATTAGCCGGAAACCGGTACCGTCGGTCCGAGTAATTCGAGTCGACCAATTAGTTCAATCAGGGGCGGAGCAAGTATAATCGGGTCTTGTGCAAAATTTTAAGTGAGTGAGATTTAATCCATTATCAAATGAAAGTTAGAGCAGTTACTTTTTCAGCCGTACTAAATTACTCTTTTTTTTTTAATAGCTTTTGAAATTTATGTATATATAAATATACTAGGGTTTTGGGGCCCCGATTTTTCGGGTATCCTTTGCAGGCACCCACCCTACACATACTATAGAACTTCCCCTGAGTTCGACAAAATACTTTTAAAAACCACTAAAAGTATATCTTTTATAACTACTGCTTTAAAAAACATAAGTTTTATTGTCACTTTGATCAAAAAATATAATTATAACCTTAAAATGCGTATGGCTCAAATTTGCTGACCATACACCGTTGAGATCTTGTTTCGACAATGTAGTACACAGTAGAAATAATGAGTCAATCCTGTAGAGTTTGAGTCAGCGATTTCCTACTTCTACACGGTAGATATTCTTTATTCAACTGTGTGCTACACGGTTGAATCACGAATCTCAATCGTGTAATAATGGACAATTTTACAGGCATATCGAATGTACTAATCTTGATTGTGTTTGATATAATACATTCGAGATTTCCTTCTTTGTGTTGAACTTGTACATACATTATAATGTTAATACGACCAAAATATGCCTCAATCTATCGAGTACATTATCATTTTTATTCTTCTATATTTGTCTCGAGCAACAATATAGTACAACGATCGTCTCACAGAGAGCGTAAATTATTTTCACTTACGTATAAAATTGTTACATATATACATAGAGAGCACGATCTGACTAGTATTACACACCTTGAATGACTATGATCGCTCTAATGTTGCTAGAAATGAGACGCATGAACTTGAACATCGGCCCTCGGGCATACGAGTGACTATTCGTTCAAAGTAGCTCTTTCTGCCATCACTCGTTTTATCGTTGGCTTCAAATGTATATACATCAGCCCAAAGGCGACTTGGTTGTGTTCTGCATTCCAACACCACTATCTACACGCACAACTCAGATCTGAAAGTTGATATACAGTTCAAACGAGCACAACAGGGTCGCCGGACATCTTCAGTAGAGAGTGGCTAAATGATTGTACTGCTGAACAGGCGTAACATCACTGCATATAACGATCCAAGCATCTGAGCACAGGATTTGCGCATGTTGAAGCTCATATCCGTGGAAGGCTGGGATCTGATAACCTGTGGTGAGTTTTAGGTTGACATACGGCAACACCACAGTCCTCAGAGTGGCGGAAACTAGAGTCTGCAGATGCAGCATGTTTTATGATAAGCATACACGATAACATTTGATGATTATAACCATACGATATGAAGAGGGTATGCTCTTTGGTTGGTGAATAAATCGAGGGACAAGAAGGAGATGGAAAATTATAACGTAGTCGCCACTTGTTTAATCTTATGCTTTATGAGGTGGAAACGGTGAAAATATATCTCTTACCTTAACAGATAAAGTAATAAAGGCCTTATTCTAGTCTATAATTCGTTCCAGCCAATTGTTCGTGATACACAACCCTAAGACTTAAGTGAGTCATAAAGACTCCACAACACTACCATCTTATCAATGCTTGATTTATACTATTACTTGAAAGACAAACGTTAGACATTATAGGAGGGTTTTCGGGTAATAACTAGGACAGGAAGAACAATATAGACTAAGACACCACACACGCCAGATTTTGAATAATTTTTGTTCTTGTTGAATCACGTAACCCTTCAAATACTCAATTATATATAGTTCAAATATAATCCATCACCCATATTAAACTTTCTGCAGGTTTAAACATTTCATAGATAAGACACCTCAACGAGCCCACCCATTATTCTGTTCAATTTACACACCAGTGACTAAAACACTAGTCATCTCGTCTAAAGACCCCATAATACCACATTAGGGGTGTGTGACTCTCACAGCTTATGATTCTCCGGAAGTTATATATCATACTTATTGATATTTTTCACTCCCTTCCCCTCTTTATTTTTCGTATGTTTTCTTTTTTCTGCTCTTTCCCATATCCCGGGTATTGGTAGAAGAAAAGAGGTCTGGAAGTGGGGTCACAAAGCTCCAGGGACAGATGAATAGGTATTCCTAAATTATAAATGAGTTTCCGCACACGCAGCTAGGTATTGAACAAAGATTTACCAGAAACTAATCAACCAATTCCATGAAGATAGAAACAGATACCTGGATTAGATACATGTGCAAGTCACCAATTTTACTCCAGTTAAGCGACATAGTGAATTCATTTAATGTTGCAACTCCTGCGATCGTATTCCCCAAAATCTCTGGAGACACAGATGCGTCGATTACCTGCAACAACTCAAATATGTCACTTTCAACCAGATGATATAGAAAATGATACAGAAAATGGAGACTTTGGAAAGCTCAAACTGATGGAGAAGGATTGTCGATTTCTTGATAGGTATGAGGATGGATACCAATGACATGTGAATATATCAATAGTTCATTATAATCTGATAGCCAAATAAAAAGGACCCACAGCCCACGGGCAAGTATTGCCCTTCATTATGAATCAACAATCGTCATAGAACGTTTATACAAAGTTGAATCTTCTCCGATTTTATCCTCTTCCATAAAAAAATGCGACCTACGAGTTCAAAATGAAGTATAAGGGGAAAGGCACAGAAGATTTCACAAATCGTGTATGGCTATTCCTTAGAAGTTTAATTGGACTGAAAGGAACTACTATGGAAGCAGAGGACGACCAATAATTCATGGATTTCTGATTTCACACAGACTTAGGAAATGAAACTTGAATATAGAGGTTTCAATAAACTTACCACAGAAATGCACAGAACGGGTATCACTTCCTCCCCATCCAAAACATCAATCACCACATCTAAGGGAATTTTTGCCTTAATCTGCCTCTTTTCAATCTTTATCGTTGGTGGAGAAGTTACGGAGAGATTCAGATTCAAGTCATCATTTGGATACTTCCTATACAACTGGGGAATGATGAACCTCCACCCAGCTGTGTTCATTAGAGATTGATCCGGTACATTATCTACAACCCAGTGCATCTTCCTTGCCTGATAGAAAGATCAAATGTTATTCGACTACAAGCCGGATACACCGGGTAGAGCAATTTCAGCAAAGCAAACACGCAACCAATTCAAGGCTTAAATTGAACAGATTCCTCAGAGTTGGCACTTGAAGTCGTGGTTAACTTTATACTTCAAGTGATTCCAGACTTGACCATCTCTTTCTCATATTTTAACTAAACAAATCACACTCACCTCAAAGTAAACTGATGATGCTGATACGAGCACATCTTCATGCAATGAGATTTTAACCATCTTATCTGCTTCCTTGCAGGAAGATGATTCTTGCGCTATTCCATGATAGAGGCTCGGAAGTGCAGCTTCATCCTTAGCTGAGAATAACCCATCAATTTCAAGGTTTAGCGATGATTCATTCAAGGCTGGTTCACCAACAAGTGTAACATTCAATGCAGCAATATTAGTTACTGATACTTCTTTAGGAAAAGATTGCAGTAAATTGTCGAGCTTCAGTACTGCATCTTTTATTTTCTTAGGAACAGCATCTTCAACAGCAGCACTAATTTTGTCCACAAAAGCATCCACCAACCTGGAGACCAAAAAAAATGAACCGATTGTCAAATTTGAAGAAACATATATGGCACAACTGAAGGATACCGTAGGAATTCAATAAACCATTCATAAAGCAGACACAAAATACTTACACGGTTAAACCATAGAGGAATAAAAGCAAGTTAGAGTTGTGTTCATGGCAAACAGAACTAAATACTGAACTAAACAAGACATGTATTTTACAAGCTAGTTTGTGGATTGTGCCATTGACAGTATGAGTTATACTATTAGTAAAAGAAAATATAAAAGGAAAGATGGCTGACAGGAAAAGAAAGAGAGTAGCATTGGCATCTAAGAACCTCAAGGACTTTGTACTCAATGAAGTGCCATCAAGTTGGTTGGTACAAAAAAGAACGAAATGGTTGCACATATAGTTCCTGGCACGGGCAGCCTTTGGGAGGTCGAGATGGTGCCCCAATTAATGATGATCAACTACTTGAAAAAAATTGATAAATTTTATCAACAGTCCAGATGCCAAATCTGTGCTTTTTCATCTACATGATATGCTGATAGAGAATCTCACCATATTATTCGCAGTGTTGCAAAAAGCTACTCATAGATCTCGGAGAGTATGATATGCTGATAAGTTTTAAACCGTGAAAGAAGGCACCTTCAATCTGGGTCTGTAGTTTTTTTATATATTATACTTAAAGAGAAACTATCAACCACAAATTATTGCAAGTCAGTAGTTTTAACACGCTATAAACACCGAAAAGAACAATCTGAGGCTACCTTGAACTTATTCTGTATAAATATAAAATTTCATTATTATTGGGTAAACCAGATCGAACAAATAGATCCATAGTTCTTGTAAACCACAAATAAAGAAAAGATGTATACCCTTGATAGAGCCATGATGCTCCGCCATCCAATTTTATAGAGATACCATTCACATAGCACCCACATTCCAAGAGCGACAGCTTCAGAGATCCTTCTACATTTTCTAGACCGAGTGTAAGGCCAATTTCCAGTCCCTCAACCTTCAAAGAAGAAGCATAAACTTATTGGACACAATTTTTCTGGCACGAAAAATAGACTTAACAATGAAAAGTCATGATCTTTTGACCTATATTATGATAAAATTAAGGCTTTTGTTCAAAGAAGCATAGACTTCCTCGCTAAATGAACTCGTCAAAATAGTCAACACTGAGATATACTATCAAACAATGAATTCTGATGCAATATCAAATTCAATATTGCAAGAATATACACTGCCAGTGTTAAAAAATTCTATCAGGCAATGAATAATCAATGATCCTTCTCCCCCTTTATGTATGGCATATTCCCATTTATCGAATATAATCTGATATGATTAGAATTATTAGCATGCCAAGATTACTGCCAACAAATGCCTTTCTCTATTATATGCAGATCATCCAATTCCCAGCTAGTCGAGAACTTCAGAGGTGCAATCGTATTACATGAACAAGGAACTCACATATCTTCAAAAATTGAATTCCCGGCTATTTAATCGAGTCAAACAACAAAATTATTAGAACATCTCCATTGTAATATCTTTGTTAATCAGATAGTCAAACTCCAAATAATGTAGAGACTATGCAAAAAACCCAGTAAAACTCCCTTAAATCCTCCAAAAGCACAAGCAAAAATTCAAACAACGGATACCTGAACGGTAGCACTCCCCTTATCAGAAACAGAAATCGGAAGCAACCAAGTACTGTAGGAATACTCCCAATTCATGCTCATATTCGCGGTGGCGCCAGAAACATCGATCACTATCCCGCTATCTCCGGCCTTCAACGTAGACGAGGTGACGTGAATCGATTCGATCGTAATACCAGTAGCGGCTATCTGAACACTACCTATAATTGGGATTTTTACTGACTTGACAATCTTGGGAAGGTCGAGAGGAACCAATTCGAACTCCGCCTTCTCAATCAGCAAATCCTTGAGAAAATCGAGCCCCGTGTTGGATACCTCGGCGGCGATGTGCCCTCCTTGCTCACCGGCTGGAACACACCAACCGCACGAAACCCAGAACAGAAGGAGCAGGAGGAATGGCGGATTCACGTGCGCCATGGCAATGATTGAGATGGGACCTGATCAAAATTAGGTCTTTCCAATCACCATTTGCGTGAAGTAATTCAGTTGGCCACCGTTAGCTTGTGGGCCCCCATCAAGCCCTAATTTCTTCCCCAATTCGATTTTAAAAGAAGACGAGTAACACGAGTATTTCCACGTGCTACGTTTACAGTGACGTGTCAACTATGGGCAATTTTTCTATTTAAACTTTAATTATTTTCTTTAAATTCACTATTTTTCCAGTTTTTTCCTTTTTGTTTTTTTTCCTCCTTCTCTTGGAAATCTATATACTATATAAAAACAAAATGCGAGGGGTATTTTTGTATTTTCACTTCTTTTTTTTAGGGATATTTTTGTAATTTTAATTCTATATTATTTTCCCTAATTTTCGAATTTTTTAAAAAGATTAAACTGCTACGTGATCGAGTTAGTTTACATTTCTTAAAATTGTCAAAAGATGCAACGTTAATTCACATCTCTCGGTGGAAGTTATTTCAAATCCTCTTACTAAACGATTCTCATCAACCAACGTATCCTTCTGTATCATGACTCTTTATTCTACATGTGCATGTTGGATGAAATTAGTGCGATGAAGGCAGATGGAAATAGAGAAGAATTATTATTAAATTGTTGGAGCGATTAATTAGAAAAATGAGATCTTAATTGCAACATCTCTCAAGTATATATTCTTCTGAAATGTTGCTGAAGTTTATGAGGACAAGATAGAGACAACAGTTTACAGTAAAACAAATCTCAAAGTTGCGCCGTCTGCTGCCAACACCGGATGGAAAGAAGAATCATAAGGAAAGCAACCAATGAAGAACCGTCCCCAAAAGTATATATTTGAAATGTGTTTTGAATTATCATTCCATAAAAGTAATGAATATATGATTATGTACGTATTCTACTTTCAGATGTTTTGACATATTATAAGGACTTGAATGATGCGTAAAAAAGGTAGAGAAATATTATCTTCAAACTTGGAGTCTTGGAGGAGTTATTCTCGCAAAGGAGAGAACTTCATAAATGCGGTTAGTAAATTCTAAACAAAAATAGTATTCTACTTTCAGATGTATTGTGCCATTGTATTATTCATAGTAGCTATAATAAAATTTTAAAAATATAAAGTAAATCAATATGGTGGTGTATTTACTATTATATATATTTGATTGGTCTATATTTGCTTCTCTCAATAATATATCTCTACATTATGTGGTGCAATCATGCATGGATTTTAAAGTCATCCGAAATCTTTTTATATTTTTTCCTATTATTTGTATTTTTCAGACACATTATGGAACTATGAAACTATGAATATACATCGAATTATGAGATTTATTCAACAATCATGGCAACAAGAAAAAGAATATTATGCATGAGAAAATGGATTGATTAGGAAAATGAAAATCTACAAGCACAGAACGAAAAAATGTAAATAGGAAGGATTATTACATTTTAATTATATGCATTATATGGATGTTTATATATCTCTCCCAACATTGACATTCAAATAATTTTATTAGTTATAATAGAATAATCTCTCTTTTTTTTTTTTTTTTGCAATTTTATGATCAATATTTTCACCATATATTACTTATGTACCGGTGTGTATTTTGTAAGATTTATTATTTTCATCAAATGATCAATGAAATATAATAGTACCGATTATGTGTATGGAATTCCCGATTTTTTTTAAATAAACTGGCAATTTTCAAAAATCTCTGTATCGGGAAATTTTAATTCACTTGCATAATGTTCATTTAAATAAGTTTATACAAATCACTTTTTTAATAAAAGAAAATTGCCGCACATCGTGCGGGTAAACGTTCTAGTGGTTTTTAAACTAAAAATAATTGCACAGAAGATGTTTGATGTAATGCCCAACTGAAGAAGATAACATAAGCTATATAATTATTTCTTCAAACTTCCCCTTCACTTGTTGCATTGTGTGTGTTTCGAGCTTCGTTAATTGCCTTCGAAGCAGAGTTTAGTGAGGTTTCGCATTATTCTCGGTTTCTGCCTTTGGTTTGATTCTTGTTTAGTCAGTTCATGGGGGAGTTTTGCCAAGCATGGTTCAGCATTCAACAAAATTTGGTTGCTTTGTGTACTACTGCATTCTAACTAAGGTTGTTTTTTGTACACTTTGGCAGCATTAAGAAATTGCTTTCCGACTAAACGGAGACTTCACTGCGAAGATGGTCGCATTATAGAAACGAAAAGGATCGGGCAAAACTACGTTTGACAGATGATATACATAATACAGTAAAGTACAGGTGTGTGTAGTTTTCACGCTAAAATCTTGTTTTCTTGCAGTTTCTTTCTCTGGCCTTACTTGAAAAATTCTCATTCTATGTACTTGATCTGTTCTTGAATTTTCTAAAATTTTCGTAACGATGTTAGTACTAGTCGACGATGATCTATTTACAGAACATGCTTTTCACAGGGTTGGAAGTGAAATTAACAAAACACTTCATAGTTTGTTTTCTCAATTAGTGTAGGCAGTGCCGTGTTCTTCTTCTCAAAAAAATACACGTAACTTCTCCTCGTGTTTCGAAATCAAAGGCGGAAAACTATCCAACCCAAAACATAAAGCTCAGCTGATCTAGTTTAGTTCAATAAGTAGAAAGCAGTTAAGATCAACTTCATATCTATTTTGTGCGTTCGACTAGAAATGGTTTGAGCGTCAGCAGAACAGCAATAGCCTCGATCACGTTGAGGATGAAGAAAACCATCTGATCTCCTGCAATAACATAACAGAACCTTATAGCTTGTACACCAACCAAAAAAACTCTTGAAACATATTGAAAAATGAACTAGGAGCTGCATTGCTTGTATGAAGTGGACACATACCTGGAAGGAAATTAGCTTCCTGGCGTTTCAGCGCCCAAGAAAATCTGCGTAAATCGAAACGACTAGTTAGCACTCAGCATTAGAAAATTCTGCGAGTTTGCCCAAAGTATTAGAAACTTACGGTGCTCCTCCCCCAGCTGGACCGAAAGCTTTGAAAAGCGACATAAAACTCATGGCTATACCATTTGCAGCGCCTCGTTGGTCTTGGTCCTGTCATCATTTAGAATACTAATGCATTAGAGGCAATATTATGTTGAAGACGGAAGAAGATGTATAGACGAGGTGTGAATGGTTGGAGAATTACCACGGCTCTATTCTGTAGTATGAATAGCCCCGTGTCGATGGAGATCTGGTGAAAGTATATCACTGATTAAAATAAAAAATCTTCAACGAGACATATTCTTGCAAAGGAATCACTTACAGAGAGGACGTTCTTTGATAGAGATGCAATATTTATCAGTATGGATAGTGAGATCCCAGATAACATGCCTATGTAGTGATAGCTTGTTAACAGTGGAATTGATATGATCTGCATAGTAGAAGGAACATCCGGTTAATAGATTTGTTGAGAGATCGTATATCATACTTTGTGTCAAGGTATAAGATCGTACTCCGAAAACTCGAGAAACCAATATGGGACCCAAGATTTTCTCCACCAAGATTGGAAGATCAGAAGTCCCACGCCTGATTAAATTTTACATGAAAAGAATCGTCTTAAGTTATCTCTGGTGCTTCTTTGAGTCCACTTTAGAAACTAAACGACAGTTTACTATAGGACAACGATAAACCTGAAATAGTGAGAACTGCTCCAACCAGCCCTCCTAGCCTTCTGGGGCTCTCAGCCCACAATGAGAATATCTGTTGATAATAAGAAAATAAACGCTGTCACGTTGTTAGCTTAGAATTGCTTTTCTCGCATCATGCTTTAGATGATGATGTACATATTCGCAAAGAGTTAACAGAGTAAGGGGGAGCAAGTTGCCTACACGACGATGGAGGACATGAGCGGCCAGTTCCTGAAGAGGCTTTTCTTGGGATCGGAGGCTTGTTTTCTTCAATGTGTGCCTCCAAAGCATCGTAAGATTTCGTCTCTGATTTGTATCTCTTGAAAAATTAGATACGGCCAAGGTGCAAACAAGGAAAATGGCACGTTTGCTGCATGAATGCAGAACTTTATAGTGAGAGGAATGAAGTTGAAATAACAGATATGTACTCTTCATAAGTTAGCTAGAAAAATGCAGAGTAAATCGGAAGTAGATAGCAGAATAGAAAGTTGGAGAACACATACCGGGATCCAAAACACAAGCAATGGTTACGATGGCTGCGTAAATCGAGATGATGAGGCACGGAAGGAAATATGGGACTCTGTAAATATACGATGTTTCGTTTCGGTTAGAGTTTACAAGAGAATTACATAAGTTGGAACCTCATTTTTATCATAGTTCCCGATAGTGATTCATAATACTATGCTAGTATAGTACTCCCTCCGTTTTCTCTAATTTGCCACATATATACATTCAGTGAGGTATAAAATATACAAATAGACGAAATCAGAATAAACCGAGGGAGTAATATGCTGGTGAAAGAGAGGAGAAAGAGAGTAAAAGCACCTTCCAAATAAAGAATCTGAGCTGAATGTTTCTGGGTATTTATCAGCAGGCTTAGTCCAAATATTGCACCAAAGATTAATTAATAAGTATTTATGGTAAATAATTGTATTTATTTATGTAAATACTCATCTGAAATATAATAATATACCTGAGCTAAAAATCCTCCCAAAGCTGGTCCAATAACTAAACCTGTACCCCATGCTGTGCTAACCTATACAAAAATTTATGTATTAGTATCTATTAGTATGTGACTAGCGATTACTCTCTCTCTCCGTCTCATCCATTTCGACATTTTTCTATTATTTTGGTCCAAGTAGGCCATTCAAGCTTCCAAGAAGAAACCTCATTGAAATGGCCATCCAATAATTCATACTAAGCCCAAATAGAGTGTTAAATATAACCCTGTAAATTAGGTTAAATTAAAAAAATAATTAACTAAATATTTCCCAAAATTAATTGAGAAGAAGAAGAGAAGAAGAAGAGAAGAAGAAGAAGTACTGACATGGTGGCACAGCCGATGATGATGACCGGTTTTCGACCATATTTATCAGAAATTACTCCCCACAGAACAGAAGTGGAAGCTCTTCCAAGCATGTAAGCAGACCCTAATTCATTCATAAAGATTGATAGTAATTTTTTTGATTAATTTTGTGGGATTTAATAGTTAGTTGATTAAAAAGTTGAGATGAATTAACTACTATATAGTTTGATTAATTAGATACCAACAAAACCAGCATAATAACCAATATCTTCTTCTGTTTTTGCAATGTGGAAATCCCTTGTCTGCCACAAATTCAAACAAATAATTAAAGACCAAAGTATATAAATTAGGGAATTAAAGAGTTTGAATTAATGTTGAAGTAGTGATGAAACTAAAAGGATTGTTACCATGAAATAAAGGAATGGGAAGAGAGATGCTATTGTCAAAGCTGTTTTAAGAGAGAGAGAGAGAGAGAGAGAGATGAAGCTTTAATTAGTATAACATGAACGAATTAGAATGGTACTCAAAGCTCGTCAAACATTAATTCTTGGTTGAAGAAAAATTAATGTTTTACGAGCTTTTTGATAACCAATATTCCCATGGAAATACCTATATCATGCATGAGTCATGTTCATGTGTAGACATAGAGAGAGAGAGAGAGAGAGAGATTACCAGTGGCTAGCACAATGAGCCAGATAGTGAGAAGTTGGGTGAGAGGAAAACCTCTGTGTAGCAGTTTCTGCCTATCAACCTCACATCAAGGGCACCCCTCTCTGTATTTATCTTTTCTCACCAGTAGACTCACTTCATCTTCATCTCTCTCTCTCTCTCTCTCTGGTGCTGATAGTAGTCCAAATATAAAGGGAGTAATATATAGTAATAATAAGCACATGCAAGAATGTGTTAGCAGATTTTGTAATGACAAATACTAATTATCAAGTATAAAAGTATATAAGTATATTAATTGTACTATCAACTGTAATGAAATCTGACCTTAAATTTATATTGTAGGGTTGTGTTCTCTTTGATGCGGAAAAAAATGAGATAAAAGAGAAAATTATTCTTAAAATCTTCCTTATTTCTCACATTTTCAATTTATTCCCTTCATTTGCACTACAATGGAGAGAAAATATTATATCTCCAATTTATTGTTGTAAATATTTTCTCCAATTTAAGGAGTAAAACTCTCTCATTGATAAAAGATGACAAAAAAGATGAAATGTATAGGTGATTTTATCTTTTCTCTCATTTTCTTTCGCATCAAAGAGAACGCAACTTATATATTTAGCTGATTTTTTTTTAATAAATAAATTAAAAAAAAAAAAACAGTACTTTGGGCGATGAGTGCATGCAAACGTCGCAAAGTAACGTGCACGATCGCACACATGTTAGAATTAACATTAAATACTGCGATTCTTTTTAGATAAATTAGTTAAAATAATAATCTTAGGTGAACTGGATTCGCAATATTCAGAAAAAAGCTAAAATTAAAGTAATTAGATGCTAACAATATTAATATTTAAGTAACATGAGCTGTAATTAGTTGCTCATTATATTTATTTGTGGGTGGCGATACAAAATTTTCCCCATAAAAAGTGAAAGTTAAAGAAAGGAAAATAAGTGAGGATGGAATTTTGAGTAATTCAATCGTTCCCTCCATCCAAAAAAATGCACCAAAACTAATGTATTTTAATGTACTTAGAAACTTCCATTAATGCAAATTGGGAAAACGCCGTTCCCAATGACAGTGAATTTTCATGTGATCTCTGTCTTGATTTTGGTATTTCAATCATTAAGGGGTACCGAATAATCTTATGCTAAGTGTTACGAAAGACCTAACAAGTCAAAATATGTTTTTATAATTTACTTTTCATGTATCTTCTAAATATAGTAGAGCTATATCAACCATAAACACATTAAGTCGAGCTCTGACGATAAACATCGGAGCATTACTCAGGTATTATATACTTACTAACTAACTAATTCGATAACATTTTATTTCCACTTAATTTGAAGTGAGTAATTTTTTTTTTTTTTCCATTTATTAATTGTAACCTAGCCAATAAAATTGAAGGACTATAACTGCCCACGGCCCATTCCGTTTGGCGCATCAAACGGCGTGACCGTTTTCCGTTATTCTTGAATGGAATACGATTAACGATTAAATTTTTTGAAATTTGCCGGGAGGGAAGAAACAAAACCGTTAGGATTATGTCGATTTTTTCGTTCTGTGGAAACTGGAATTCTCGGTGATGAGCGTGGCTGCTGAAAAGGGTATGTTCGATTTTTGATTAATTACTTCTAAACGGATAAAAGCATAAATTTTCGTAGTCATTGAGTAGTAATGTGCGAAGTTTATAAAATATGGGAGTTTTCGGAAATGCACATAAGGTGTTTGATGTAATGACTGACTAAGAATATAACATGTTTTATGAAACTACTACTGTTCTTTGTTCTTCTGTGCTGATTGCTCAGCAGTGATGAGTGCTAGTGGTTCAACATTCAAGAATTGTTTTGTTTATACATACATGGGGAGTTGTTCTTTGATTTTTTCAGCATTCAAGAATGTTTCTTTGCTTTGAGTAATTCTAGCTGAGGTTGTCTTTATGTGTTGGCAGTATTGGAAGTGCTTTGTATCGAATGTAATATACAGAATAAGTAACCGCGTAGAGGAAAGTGTTTCTGAAACGAAAAGATTCGGTTAAGTCACACCCGCTAGATAATATTCAGGTGCGCAAAAAGTCTCTTATCATATGTGACCTATTGTTCGTACCGGTGTTGCTTCCGTGTATTTGATGTGCTCTTGATTTAAGTAATGAAGTTTGTAATCTATGGCTATAAAATGTATCTAATGCTGAATGCCAAGCACGATTAGTTGCATGATTTCAGTTTCAGACAATGTTTGGACACAGATGGAATATTACTTCATTCTGGCAATGCATAGATTGTTGAAAGTTGGAGTAATGAGAAATGTGCTATGCTTATGAAAGAATGATGAAAATTTTAAGACCCGAGAATAACTTTTGCTTTCTTTGTTTGGAAGGATTCAAACAGCTATATGCTAACGATATACATATCCATGAAATGAAACCCTTGAAATTGTTAGAAATCCCTGGATAGTGGTTTTCTTGGTAGTTTCAGCATATAAAGAGTTCAAGGTCTTCCCAGTATCGATCATTCTTATAAAATGGAGTACTTGCTTTAGTCTGTCTTATTTTTATTCTGGTACCCCTGTTCTCGTCTTGTCCAGGTGTACCTTCTTTCTATTTTTAATGAAGCTACCTATTTTTCTAAAGATTGATGCACATTCTAATTGAGATCGAAAAGTTGAGCAGAAGCTGCACAGTTTAGAAATATCCATATGTTCTTGTACTACATTGGGCGTACTTGAATGCTATTGAATAATAAAACATCTTCTTAAATGATGATTGCTCCTTCAACAACAAAAACGATTTGACTTTTTACTATAACTTCTCAAACTAATTGTTAAATTTTTGCATTCAAGTTCAGATTATGCGGAAGAAGCTCCTAGGTCGGGAAGCCTTCTCAGCAGTCTGGCCTACGCCACGGTCAAAAAGAAAGATCTGTCCACCACCTGCTTCTGCACCTGTAATCCGAGTATCGAATAACATAGTTCATTTGGGCCCCCCAAAAGAGGGTCCAAAACCTCTGCAGCTGCTATCTTTACCCCCGTTTCCAGGCCACCCTTTGCCTGGGAGGAACTCAACCTCAGCTGCGTATGTCACTGCCATTAGCTGGCTCAGATATTACTTCAATGAGATTCTTCCTCTACAAATTCAGAAGCATTTTCATGGAGGCCTAGTCCGTATCTTATCTCTCCAGTTTTTGTTACTGCTTCTTGCTTCTTTAGTTCTCAATGTAGCCTTTATTTTTCATCTTATAACATGATTATTAAGCTGCTTGTTTTCTTTTTCCATATGAAGGCCTTTCTTGATTAATGCACTAAAAATTATCTTTTTCTACGAGAAGACCATCGATACTAACGACAATTTTACGGGATTTAACAGGTGCAGATTGAATGTCGAAGTACAAGTAGTGGTCGGTCAAGGTGCTATGAAGGACAATCAATGTCCATGAAGAAGGTTAGAACTTATAATGCTTTTAGAAGATGACTTTAAAAACCCAAGGAGTTTCTGGGAAGGATAAACTCGAAAAACATTCATCTTGCTGTCTTTAGCATGAATTCTACTTGATATTGAAATTGAAATGGTTACATGTAGGTTAGACCTAATGACATCATGGAGGTGGGTGCGAGAGTCTACGTCCCGGTATCTGTTGCTGAAAGTACAATCTCAAAAAGGTTTGATGTTAAACCGAGCGCAACACTTTATCCAAATGCCGATGAGATCGATTACTTACAGAGACTTGTCAAATACAAGGTATGCTTGGTATATAAATACAAATTTTCATTTTTTATATATATTTTTTCCGTTGTGTTATGGTCTCTATTGGGTCAGTAAGTGCAATAAGATTGGACTACCTTAAATATGAAAAATTTCTGACATTAACAACTAACTTAAGCATACAATGGTTTATGCAGCCAACGAATAGCAATCTTGTTGGTAAAATTAGCATGTCGATTTGCGTTCATAATAGTTTCCCTTGTTTGTTATTCAATTTCAGGACTCTGCTATATTAGTGTTAAATAAACCTCCTAACCTGCCTGTAAAGGTTAGCATTATCGACATTCTTCTAAATATATGCTTTGCTAAATGTACAATAAATATTCTTCTTATCAAGTTTGCTATTGCATTACGTAAAACAGGGTCCTATGACAATTCACAACAGCATGGATGCCTTGGCTGCTGCTGCCTTATCATATGACTACGACGAGGGTCCCAAGTTGGTGAGCTTATAAATTGTATCTTATTAGAACAATGGGCTATAGTGACTGGCAGTTTCTTCCCTTTGAGATTTTTTGATCGATCCTTATCCAATTCATGCTTTAGGTATGTCGACTTGACAGAGAGAGTAGCGGTCTCCTACTGATGGGTAGAACCGAGGAAAGCATTTCCTACCTTCAATGTTTGTTCAGCGATGTAAAGAGGAGAAAGTCATTTTCTAAGGTGTTTCAATATCTATCATTATTGCCAGTCATGTACTGCTGATTTTCCATCAAATTCTCGTTAACTGTGATTTCCTCATCTTTTTGGGTATTTTAAGGATTGGAACGATGCTTGTGATGTTGCCTATCAGAGATACTGGGCATTAGTCATCGGTTCACCCAAGCAAAAAGAAGGCTTGATCTGCGCCCCACTGACAAAGGTCTCTCAGGAACTTAATTTAGCTTCATGAATAAATGGTTATGAACTTATGACATAATCATCGAATATCTATTGATCTCAGATTCTTCTCAACGATGGGAAAACCGAAAGGGTCATTCTAGCTCACAGTTCCGGATTAGAAGCTTCCCAAGAAGCAATCACAGAATATCGTGTCCTTGGCCCAATGATCAATGGATGTTCGTGGATTGAGTTACGTCCACATACAAACTGCAAACACCAGGTTTGTAAAAGTTTTTGATCTTCCATTCTGTCAAACTATATTTCAGTTCAAATGATGTAATATCGAATTGTTGGTTTGAACTAGCCTTGCTAAATAGGACTTTTTTATCATCCGATGGTGTATATTTCTGCAGCTACGAGTTCATTGTGCCGAAGCTCTAGGCACTCCAATCGTAGGCGACTACAGATACGGATGGTTTGTCCACAACAAATGGAAGCAACTGCCTAGAGTAGACTACGAGGCCACAACTGGAAAACCTTACAAATTACGGAGGCCTGAAGGTCTCGATGTGCAGAAAGGCAGCGTCTTAGCTAAAGTTCCCCTGCTGCATTTGCACTGCAGAGAGATGGTCTTGCCCAACATCTCCAAGTTCATAAAGATCCACAACCGGCAGTCGGATCCCGAGGACGAACTGGAACGAGACATTCTTCGTTTCGTCGCCTCGATGCCTTCCCACATGAAGATCAGTTGGAATCTCATGTCCTCTTGCTTGGTATGAGGATGCTTGATTTGTATAGATCACAAAATTTTCGATGTTTTGTAATAGTAATAATATTTGATCGATTTTGTATGTTATTTATTTCTCAATCCTATAGTAAATTTCCTTGATTTCTCCATTTTAAAAAAGAAAAGGGAAAAAACAACACAAACAAAATTGTTTACATTAGTACATATACCTAAGCAACTCATACAACTAAGTGTAACTGATGTAAATTATTTTATTATACTCCTTCCATCTACGAAATCTATATAAAAAATCTTTAGACATTTATATCGATGTGGCAAAAAGTGAATATTAAAGATTTTTTTTTTTAAGCAAGTGAATACGTAGTTTTAGGTTTCACTTAATATATGTATTATACTCTATAATAAATACCGTAGAATAGAACATCATCTGTCTCATTTCAATTATCCCGTTTACATAATCGAGTCGCTCCACGTGAAATGTTATGTTTTCTAAAATGGAAAGAGTTAACCCTTAAATTTTACTAATATGGACCTTTACTTTTTCACTTTTAACATTGAACCTAAAATCTCACCGAAATGAAACAGAACAATTGACGTGGGACGGGGAGAGTATTCAATATCAAGTGAGACATAAATTTTCTCTTAATACTACTATAGTAGTACTTTTCAACTCATCGAAATGCATGCCGAAAGATTCCTTACACATATATACTCCCCATGTCCCACTTCACTTGGCTTGTTTCACTTTGACACGAGATTTTATGCGTAGTGTTAAAAGTGAAAAGTAAGGGGTCCACATTGAAAAGTAAAGATAAATTCTTTCCATTTTATGAAATATGCCAATTAAAATGGGACGTCCAAATTAGGAAAGTGAGACAAGTGAAGTGGGACGGAAGCAGTATACAATATGGACACAAAGGGAAGTATAATGGATAAGTAGGAAAAAAATTGACAATAATGGAGATTTATTTATTTTTAATTCTTTAATAAATTATCAAAAAGGAACGAAATTAAGGTGTTTAAAAAAAAAGAAAAAAGAAAGAATTCAAATTTAGGAACCGCTGCTCTCTCCCTTAATTCACTTGAAATTCTCTCTCTCTTTCTAAGAAATTTTCAATTTTCATTTTCCCCCTTTTCTTTCTTCCTAGGGTTCTTTACTGCACCGACTTCGATCGACTTCTGATTCGATTCGAGATCGCGCAAATGTCTGCCTCCAACGTATCGATCACCGGCAGTCAAGGGGCAGCCACTCGCCGCCGCGCCGCCGAGAAGAATCTATCGAGTGGTGGCTCCGATTTAGCCGCTGCGGCCGCAGTTATCACCGACTCCGAGACCAGAGACGCTCGCCTCACCGCTGGCGACACCGCCACCGCGATTTTGAGGGACGCGAGGAGAACTCCGGCGCAACACCAAGCCAAGAAGCCCGGCGCAGTCAAGAAGTCGGCGAAGCCACGGTGGCTGACTCTGGTCAGTATCGTGACTAAGAATTTGGCGCTGGTGGTGGTTTTGATGGGGTTCCTGCAGATGATTCGGTGGACAGTGATGAACTCCGGCCGCGATATCGGGGATTTATCGATAGTGTCTGGGGATTTCGAAGGGAAGTTGTCCGAGGTGGAGAGATCCGTCGCTAAGACGATGAAGGCGATGCAGGTGCAGATGAATGCGATGGACCACAAACTCGAGGATGGCATTGGTTCTGTGAGGAAGGAGTTCGACGAAAAATTCGAGAAGAAGGGGGCAGAAGTCGATTTAAAGTTGAAGGCTTTGGATGTGAGGAGCGATGCCTTTGAGAAGTTCATGGATGGGTTCGAAAGTAAGAGTCTGCTAACAAAGGAAGAATTCGCTGACTTCTTCGAGGAATTCAAGAAGTCACGTAAAGATATTGGAGGTGATAGCGCTGAAGTTAGTGTGGATGAAATAAGGGATTTCGCAAGGGAGATTGTTCTGAAGGAAATAGAGAGGCATGAAGCTGATGGGCTGGGCATGGTGGACTATGTACTGGCATCAGGAGGGGCGAAGGTTGTGAGGCATTCGGAGCCGTATGGTGGGAAAGCCGGTAGCAGTCTCTGGTCGATGCATCGGAATAGGGTTAGTACTGAAGCTGAGAGGATGATTAGGCCTAGCTTTGGAGAGCCTGGACATTGTTTTGCACTCAAAGGTGGGAATGGGTTTGTTGAGATCAAGCTCAGGACTGCTATTGTGCCAGAAGCAGTAACTCTCGAACATGTTGCTAAGGTATTAGTTACTTCCCTTTCACCTTTTAATAGTCCTGTGAATCTGTAGGATGTATGATAGTATGCCATTACTATAAAATGTGTATCGATCTCGTGCTATTTGGAATAGGAATAACTTGATAATGAAGTTAAAAACCCCTCCCCCTTAAATTTTGCTGCATCAGAAAAATCAAGTTCAATATGCGTATTATGTTAGTTTGCATTAAGCAGTCATAAACGAACCTCTCAGAGCTCTGCACGACTGCCCCGAACGCTCTGCTTTGGCTTTAACTAGAGTTTGGGGAGTGGATGATTTATCTGCTAAGCTGATGTCTGAAACATTGTGTGTGTCTAGCATTTAGTTTTCTGGGAACAGCAATATTGTGATTTGTGAGATAATTTGTCCCAAAATGTTTCTAAATATCAGTCCCATTACCAATATCCGTAATGGTGAGTTTAGATACCTCTGAAGACTGAAGAAAATCTGGATATGCTGTCCTTATACGTGCTTATTATTTGCTTTGTATGTTGTTATTTTTAAACATAGAGCTGAAGTCTAAACTTATGCTTTACACTCTGATCCACTTCATTGCTTAGCAGCTTTTACCGAAGTACCATTGACAAGTGATGCATAAACTGCCTCTTAACCACTAAAATACAGTATAATTTTACTAGCAACATCATAGTTTGTGGCGAGAATGAATTATATAAAGTGTTGTTTGAATTTGTTGTCTTACACGGCTGAATTCGATCAATGTCTAGTGCTTTAATGGCTTCATGTTGGCTCTCCCTAAAAAAAAGAAGTTTCAAGGGATAAGCTCTACTATTTGTAAACTATAATGTTTTATATGTTTGTTGTTGTGTCAGAAGAATCGCAACTATGCGTAAGTTTCTTTAATTACTAGTATTACTGTCCAAGACTGCTTCGACTTTGCTTGCTCAATCTTGAAAATATGAGGTGAAGAAAGATGGTATGTCCACTGACATTTTGATCTTGTCTGCCATGAACAGAGCGTTGCCTACGATCGTTCCAGTGCTCCGAAGCACTGCAGAGTGTCCGGATGGCTGCAAACAACCGATTCAGAATTCGGTGCAGAGAGGATGTTTCTCTTGAACGAATTCACCTACGATCTCGAGAAGAGGAATGCCCAAACTTTTAAGGTGGACTCAGCACCAGCCTCTCAGCTCGTCGACACCATTAGGCTCGATTTCACCTCAAACCACGGGAGCCCTTCTCATACTTGCATCTACCGGCTGAGGGTGCACGGCCGTGAACCCAGCCCGTTTCCAGCACTCGAAATGCAATCTTGATTCTTGATGGGAGTGTTATCATTTTCAAGTTCTAAGCACCATTTTCTTCAAGTCTGTATTTGGAATGATATGTAGCCTGTAATGTAATCTTTCTTTCAACTAGTGAAGTGTGTAAATTTCTTCATAACCTTGTTTTTTGGGGAATCGTGTAATGAAATGAATTTCTTTGCTTTATTAACAAAAACATATGTTTTGTACCAGAATTAGTTTCATTACATACTTTTATACAAAAATTGTAGTGGCACTGAAATCAGAAACTGTACATCATCAGAGGATTTCAAACTTCAAAAAAGCAGCACCCAAGTGTTTTAAGGATTCCGGTGAGCGACGAGAGGCTTGTCGCGCACAACCCGCACTCGAATTATTCTGCTGGATCTTTCAGCCCCGAATGTGAATTTGCAGTGGTCATTAGGGCCGACTTTTTTGTCGACAAGGAAAGCATGCAATCCTTTGCCAAGAAATGTCGGGCCTTCAGGCAAGGTGAAGATTTTTACGGGCCATTCTCCACCTTTTGAATCACGAAGAATCATTCTTCTCTTCGAATGTACGTTCACATGCTTCATCAGTTTGTCTGGGATTCTCTGCAATCATCGGGGAGACTGTTATGAGCTCCTTTTGAAGCACAGGCTAACTGAAGCAGCAGAATGATAAATCCCAGTCGTTTCACAAGAAAAATTCGATTGAAATAGCGTGCCTCGTATCTGAAGCAAGGATTTGAGAGAAAACGCGAATCTCACAGACTAGAGCATAGATTTGCAAACTATCAAAAGGAAAGTACCCTAAGAAAGACTCAGAAACAGATGTCATAAAAAAAGATATAATTACATTGCTCGTATAGAAGCTTGGCCGTCTCGTGCAGATAAAAAATCCAGACATGATTGGAAACAGACGCGATGCATTCTAATGAACACATGGGACGATGCTGGAAGGAATGCCTCAAAGTATACAAAGACTACACATCTCTTGTACAGCAAAAGTTATTTCAGACCAAACACCGAACTTTTTTACTTAAGCAAGAGAGGGTTAGTTAGTTCAGCTTCACTGAAATTGAGCTAGTCTAGTTATTCCCTATCATGCTTCTAGTACGATGATATTCAAGCTGCTCGGAATTTCACAAGTAGTAGACGATTTTACAGTTCCAACTTCGTGCAAAATGTAGATTTTCATCATGGAAAGTAAAGGTTTTTACGATAAACATGAATACTCGTACTCCATTCAAAATGTAGGTCTTCTTTACAAGTTTCTACGATTTCATGTGCTGAATCACATAGCTTTCATGTAGGGGATACTGAAGTTCTAAAAGCTCAAGTCAGTCATGATCAAAAATTCAAAACTACTGCATAAAATATTTCTTAGCGTTTCCAAAACTTTTACGCGATAATATCATAGTAAAAGTAATTGCAGATCTCGATCAAACACTGACCAGCTTTGTTAATTGAGCACCAGGAGTCGAAGTAAAAGATGCGCCTTTGGGAATAACTCGATCCCTGTCATCAACCGCCTTGCTGTTTTCTGGTTGTTCAGATGCACCTACTTCTTCTTCATCAGACCTGAAATAACCTTAAAATGAGAAACAGTTTTGATCGAAAACCAATAAGAGACATCACTACCAATCACCTAACCTCTCAAAGTGTCTATTTCTTCTACCAGCACTCGATAAATGGCCCTCATTACGCTCCGGTGAAACCTGCTTAGGTTTCATCTCCTCGGAAGTTTTCTCTTCTGTTTTTAGAGGCGTGGCTCTGTTTTTGGACTCAAAGTCTCCCTTCTTGCATCCATTGCAACCAAATATCTTTACAATAAAAGAATAACAGCCGTCATATCGAAACACTAGGAAGTCCCCCACCTTGAGGCCGTGATAATCAACGAATGTTTGCCATTCGCCCTGGAAGAAAACTCCATCAGAGGTTTCTTTCACATCTACTGACCATGCCTTGCCATCTATATTTTTCAGAAGGACCTTCTCTTTCATCGTCTTCTTGAAGCCTTTGACAAAATCTGGGGGTACCATCTGTACAAGACGAGAGAGAGAATGCATTACATTTACACATCCATCGAATGATCATAATAACAACGACGAACAAACAAGTAACAAGAATCAGTAAGAACCAAAACAGAGGTATATATGGGAGTTGATCTTCTTCCCAATAACAGAGCTATAGTAACTATCCTATCCAATACATTCATTAACACAACGAGCGATTTTAGTAGTACTCCTTCGGTTGACACGTTTCTTGAATATATGCGGGTATAAAACAATAGATTCGGGTCGGAGGGAGTAACAAATTTCTTGAAAAGCAAACCACATTAGGCAAGGCAAATCATAAGCAGGAAACCAAATATAGAATTCAAAAGCAACAATTAAAGTCTTCATCCACAAGCAAAAACTGCAAACGCGATGACAATTTGTTTACAGAATTTAAAGATTCCAAGTCAAAATCAATTCTTTTCTTCTTGTATTTTCTTCAGTGTTTGCGATTCTCGAGGTTAACCCAAGATCATCGCATAAACACGAGAATCCCCACAATAAATAACCAAGAAAACACACACACACAGAGGAAAGAGGGAAGAACAAAGATGAATAAATAACAAGGAAAGACGTGATTTTGGGATTGTATGTTTGTGAATGTATGAGAAAGAAGACGCACGAGTTGGTGGGAGTGAGAGGTAGTGAAGTTAGGGATGAAGACTTTGAAGAACTCTGCACCTTCCACACCACCGCCGCTCTTCTTCATACTCCCTCCTCTTCCACGCTTCATCGCCATCTTTTCTTTCTTCTTCTTCTTTTACAGAGAGAGAGAGAGAGTAATATTTGTGGTGAAAGAAAGAAAGAAAGGAAGGAAGGAGTAATTAATTACGTTTCCTAGATAATTGCGCTTCCATTATGATTATGTTAGTTTTTTACTCCCAAATTTAACGTAAAAGATTTTCTGCCCTTTTCAACATTATATTAATACTCCCTCCATCCCAACCGACTTGACCACATTCGTCACTTGAATGAGTTTTGGACTGACTACAAGTGACGAATGTGGTCAAGTCGACCGGAACGGGAGGAGTATAATTGTATCCATCAATAAAATTTACAAAGGAATTTCCAGACTTGCATTGCATACACACAAGAAAAGAAATAAACCTTATTAAACTTATTTGCGTGACATTGTAGTATCAGTCGTAAATACAAAGTACGGAGCTGAAATAGTTGAATAAATTTAATTAACTTACTCTTCAATAAAGCCAACCATAATTATACTACAAATTAGGTGAAAGTGTAATTTACTTATTATTGGTGTCTCCTGCGTTACGCTTATTTAATTATCTCAACTTGTAAAAATATTTAACCTACCTCTACCATATCATTTATTAATAAATTCAATCTAATTATACGTTGAAAGTGCTTAGAATTCCACTTATTTAAGTGATTAATTAATTAAAAACTACATTAAATTCAAGCTAAAAAGTAAAAACATCACATGTAATTAACTGAACAAAAAGCAAATCAAAATCAAAATAAACTTCTTCTCCATTATATATGTACAAGTACAATATTTTCCCCCAAAATTAGTACCTTACAATTCACAAAATGGGGAAAACAACAAAAAAAAAAAACCCTAATTACTACTACTACTGAACCATGACTTTGAAAGAGAATGTGGTGGGATGAATGAGTTGAAAAGTGCATGAATTCCCAGGCTTGATTGAATTATCTTTCAAGAATTCCAAGCAACCTCTAAACAAAGCCCTACCAGGAGAGACCCCCAAATTCACACTCCATTTCTCATCTCCCACACAAAGGCTAGCCTTTCTCGAACCCCCATTCTCCTCCTTCTCCATGTAGTCGCTCCAAAACTCCAACGGCACGCGCTGCAGCCAAACAATTCTAGTAACCGTTCGTATGTATGTACAAGTTAGTCATGATATTCGACAAGCTAGGAACTCACCAAGATGCCTCGATCTAAGTACGCCCTTGTAACCTCGATTGTGAAGCAAGGCTTATCGTCTATGAAGGAAATCGGGTTCCCCCATCTTGAATGTGCCATTTTTCGGAGCCTCTTTGTTTTCGCAGCAACGGCTTCTTCTTCTTCTTCTTCTTCTTCTGCAAAATAAACAAACAGCGTACGTACTCGGGTTATATGTAGAAAACGAACAAAGGGAGCGCTAGTCGAGAATAGGCTAATTTTTTACCGGATTCAGAATCAGAAGATTCATCATCTACTCTGCTTGTGTGGCTAGCAGTAGCTACTTTAGGACAGCCGTTGGGTGAGAATATCTTCACTAGGAAACTCCTCGACTCACCGATGTAGGAAAATATGAGAAAATCGCGATCATTTAAGGAATTTTCCTTCACAAACTGAGGCCAGCCCTCTTGAAAGAACCAATCATCCTTCACTCTGTTCAAACAAACTTGCTGAGAGGTCCCCTGCTGCATTTTAAGCGTGCACGTTGTCGGGATACTTTCTCCGAACTTGTCGATGAAATCGGGAGGAATCCTCTAAATCAATGCAGGAAAGGGGATCAGAAACTCAGAATTAGCATGCTATTTAGATTGAGTAAAACACCAAAAAAAACAAGAAAAAAGGATCAAATTGGATAGTGGACTAACCATCATTGTAGAACTAAGAGTAGGTGTATAAATCTTGAAGAATTCTGGTAAATTATCAGAACAAGGGACTTCTCCATTGGATAAATTCCTGGTAAAAAAACAAGAAAAACGTAAATTATAAATTCCTGAATCCTGATCCATAACATATATTCAACGGGCTCATTATCAACGAGACGAAGACCTAGTATTTCGACGCATCCAACACAAGTTTGCAGCATTCAAGAAAAGTGGGAGAAACAAGGGTTCCAAGAACATATTCTTGAAATTGAAGTGTTAGAATTGAAATCAAACATCAAAATTTGCTATTTTTTTTTCTCGATTGTTCGTCTCTCTCCACTTCAGTTCTGCCATCACTAATCATAATCGAATCCTAATTTCAGGAAAAAAAAAAAGTTGATCGATTCTTGAAGCCAAATACCCAAAACACAAAGAGGAATCAATAAACAACATCAATTTCAGAATTGCAAAAACTAGTTAAAACAAAGATATGAACTTTTCACGTATACAGAAATATGAAGGAAAATTGAATAGAGTATAAAGAATGGCATGCAGAGAGAGAGAGAGAGATACAGAGAAGGGGTTTCGATCTTGATCTTCCTCGGACGGCCTCGTCCACGTTTCATCATTGTTCCGTTCCGCCTCTGCAAATTCCAGTTTTTTACTGCTTCCGAATTCTTTACCGTTTTCTGTTTTCTTCCAAGAACAAGAACAAGAACTAGAAGAAGAAGATGATGAGTAGTAAATCTATTAGAATAATGAATTTTTGCATTAATGTGGAAAATTGAAGGAAGGTAGGAGATATTTAATGCAAGTAATATAATCAAGATTTTGTGGTTACACGCAATTTTTCATATTCACGCCACCCTCTATTTATTTTTCAACTTTTTTTACCCTCCAAATTATATACTCCTCTTTTTTATTCGTAAATAATATTTTTGGATGGAGATTTTATATAGTTTTTGCATGGTAAATAGTGAAATTGAAATACTCTTTCTCAACTAAAAAGGAAATATGTACGTACGTATATACCTTTCCTTTTGTGCGCAAAAAGGAAAGGCGATTCTAAAAATACTTTCTTTTACGAGTCATCCCGCATAAGGTGATATATTTCTTTTTCGAGTTTAATTTTGCACACGAAAATAAAAGGACCCGTTTTGTATTTGCGAAGAAATATATAGTAGATAAACGGATGGGATCCTCTGTCCCCAAATTGGTGTACCAATGGTGTACCAATATAAAATTAGGAAGTTTTGACATACACTAATAACCAAAATTAAAATGACAACTAAGAGAGAAAATTCAAAACTTCCTAATTTGACGTATGGTACACCATTGGTACACCAATTTGGGGACAAAGGATCTCATCCGGTAAATAAAGGTTTCAAAAATCACGTTACTATTCTCGATTGAACACAAACATAATTACATATATACATCACATTAACTTAAAAGAGACAAGGATAAAAACTAATTTAGTCTCAATTTTACTATAAATG
Organism: Thymus mandschuricus; assembly: GCA_029379335.1. NCBI lineage: Eukaryota > Viridiplantae > Streptophyta > Magnoliopsida > Lamiales > Lamiaceae > Thymus > Thymus mandschuricus. The sequence continues at coordinate 5,004,584 of CM057072.1, forward strand.
TATTCTCTTTAATAAGAAAGAAAGGAAAATCATATGACTTGTTCTATAACAAATATGCATACATAATCTATAATCTAATGATTGATAGGAGGAAATATACTCCCTCCACTTCACTCCACTCCACTTGCAAATCGGATCCTCTACCCATTTTTCATATATTAATAATGTAACATATTTCGATTTTTATTAATTTATACATTTTCTTTCTACAATTTCAACGTATTGTGATTCGGTATAATATTTTATAGGGTTCACTAATCCATTTTAGAGTTTATAATTATTTTTTAGCATTTAATTTCAATTTTATTTAGTAAACTAGGGTTGATAAATCATAAATAAGGGTATATAATTTTTTAAAATTCGAATTTTTTGTCATAAAATTGTAATTCTATTATTAAAAAATTATAAAACTAATAAAAATAATTATTGGTGTACGTTTGATACATATAAATAGGGACAACGGATAACATCCCATCCCTTTTTAGTCTATAAAATGAATAGACATGAAATTTAAAATAATATAATGAGGCGAGTGAAAGATATAGGCACGCCACCTAATTCTTGAATTCATGTAAACTTGACTTTGAAAAAATAATAAATGCAACGTGTAGTTGATAATATATGTGCTTAATTAATTTTTGTTTGCATATATTTTTTGTTATGACGAAGAAATGTTGGAAAATCGTAGACATAATTTGTGGCACATGCAAATGCTGAATGATGAACGTGAAACTGGGAAAATGAAATTCATAAATTCATGTATGCATGCATGTGTTTGCCCCATAATTTCATTCAATGCTCCACTACCTTACAATCTCACAAAATCCCATATGAAAATTGTATTCATTTAAAACCTAGTTATTACATTTTTATTTTTTTGTATTACAAGTGTATATCTAAAATTTTTTTAGTACTTCCTCCGTCCTCTATATATTGACATAGTTTTATAGGCACAAGTTTTTTTGCATTTTGATGGTATAATAATAAATTAATGTGTTAAAGTATTAAAGTGGAATAATTGTGGATCCATTTGAATTTTTTAATAGTATTAAAATGTTAAAATAATAAAAAGTAGATGTATAAAGTGTTAAAGTGTTAAAGTGATTGTGGGGTCTACGTCCTAAAACGGAATATGTCAGTAAATGGAGGACGTCCCAATATAGTAATTATGTCAGTAAATGGAGGACGGAGGGAGTATTTATTTGTTTGGATCGGATCAACAAAACACTGGTCTTGCCTGATAAAATAAAATTGCTTGGATCGAGAGTTTTTTCTTTTTCTTTTCTTTACTTATTTTAAAGAAGGGTCAGTAACGGACTAACGGTTTCATTTATCCTCTATAGAGTAACTCAAGCCCTAATCTTTTGATTTGAGAGAAATCGTGTTACGAAATGAGCTATGCTTTTATTGTCTATTTAGGGTGGGGTGCTAACAACTATGCAATACAAAATATATATACACATGTGTTGGATTAGTAATAGTGAGATTAAAAGCTTTTATGTACCCAAATACTACCTCATTCCCATTATACTTGTCCCGTTTCCGTTTTGGGACGCTATACTAGTCCCATTTCCATTTATAGTAAAAAATTATCCTTGTTTTCTGGCCCAATTAACACTAACCCAGCCCAACCCAAATTAACCCAACCCAATTAACCCAACCCACTTTTTTCCCCCACCCCTCAATTATTGACACTCTCACTCTCTCATTTTCTCCGCCTCACTCTCGAACTCTCTCATTTTTCTCTCATTTCCTCCGCGATTAACTCTCTCATTCTCTCCGCCTCCCTGCCTCACCATTTTCATCTCTCTCTCATTCTCTCCGCCTCTCCGGTACTCTCCATCTCGCCGCCTCCGTCTCCCTCCGCCTCCCAGTTTCCCGATGTCTCGCCTGGCGGCGGCCGCCGCGGCGGAGGAAAACCCTAGATCTCCTTCTCCGACGGAGGAAAACCCTAGATCTCCTTCTCTGCAGAGATCTGGTTCTCCACCGCCTCTTTCACCGCCGCCCCTTTCTCCCCTGCCTCTCGGCGTCCCGCGGGCGGCTTCTGTGGGCCGGGTGGAGGAAAACCCTAGATCTGGGCGTTCCTCGGTCTCCCCGAGTCCAGATCTGACCCGATCTGTTTCGCCGCCACCTCCCGTCGTCTCACGGCCTCCTGCTCAGGCCCCAAGGCGGAGCCGCAACCGCTTTGTTTGGCGCCTTACCTCGAGGACACCCCAAAATCGGGTCCGGGGCGCCAAGCTCTCGTACGACCTTGTCTACTCCCCCCCCGAGGCGAAGCGATGCTCCTCCACCGCCCGAGCCGCCGCCGCAGCTTTCGGGAGACTCTTCAACGCCGCCGCAGGCCTACCGTCGAGCAGCTGAAGAGATGCCGGGAGCCCTCCGCCGCCTCCCCGGTTCCTTCCACCCCAATCCCCTTTAAAGATGAAGCCGACCGGCAGGCGTTTCCGATTCCTTCGACCTGAAAAGGGGATGAAGCTGGCCGGAGCAGATGAAGCCGGCCGGCTCTCTTTAAAGGGGAATCGGGCAGGAGGGAGGTTGAAGACGACTGAGGCGCGTGAAGATGGATGGAGAAGCCGAGGCCATGCGCTGGAGATTGGAGAGCTTACAACTCGGTGATTCCTGACCTTTTTTGTGTGATCGACTGTGATCCTTTTTGATGCTCTCTGTAATTATGGCTTCTGTGGATATGTTAATTATGTGAATTAATCACTTTTCTGTGATGATCCTTTCTTGTGTGATCTGCTGTGATCGTTTATTGTTGTCATATTTGAGAATTATGCGATTAATCCTTCTGCATTGATGATACATGTAATCTGTGGGAAGATGGGCTATTTGAGTAAGCGATGATGAGTTCTTCTAAACACAATTCTCTGAAATCTTAAAAGTCTCTATGTGAAGTGGTTTCAACTGCATCAGTTTGTGTGTGTGAGCTTGGGTCTCGTCAAAACACTACAATGTGATCTTATAACATTGAAAATCGGTTTCAACTGATGGCAAAATAGCCAAATGATGGTTAACATGTTCAGTCCTTTACATTGCATCTGCATAATTCAAAAAAGATTTTTAACACAAAAAAATCTGTTTTCTGCACAAAAAATTCAGTCTTCTTGTTCTGTTCTTTCAATCAAAAGTTCAGGTCCAACATTCCTTCTCCATTCTGAGGTGGGATGATTCCTACTTCAGCCATTAGTTCCTCAAGTCCTTCTGTTGCTTCTTCTCTGATAAGATCTTCTATGCTTTCCATAACTAGATGACTAGGAATTTGAAGATTAGTAGGCAACATACCCTGCCTAATTAACCTGTCCTTCCCCATATGCGGTGGATTGAAGTTGTTCTTTCCTTTATGTTCCAAAATCTTGATCATCACACACTGTAGGCTTAAGAAAACCTTGTTGAGAGTCATTGGTTCAACTGCATTGAAGCTGTCTTCAACTACCTTGATGAGTTCATCTGAATTCTTGCATTTCTTCCTTTGTTGAAGGCTTTGAATTGCATTGAAATAGCCTAAGTCTAGAGCATTGCACAGTGGTGAGTTGGGTGGTTGTTGTACCAACTTCATGTGAAATCCATCTGTATTTGCAGCTGCATTGAATTCTGCATCTGTCCCTTTGATGTGTGGCCTTGCATTGTCTTGTTGAATGGTGATATTCTTGCTAAGAAAGGTTGGCCATTTCTCTTTAATGGTTGGGACAATCTGTAAGTGCATTAATAACACAACAATTTACATGCATTAAATGATATTTCTGGTAGCAATAAATGTAACAGTTTTTGAATGATTGGAGCTGAAACATGTTACCTGTTTGATTAGGCAGTCTCTGATCACATCCCTGTTGATTTTCTGTATTGGTTTCAATTCTTTGGTGCCTCTTTTCCTGTTAATACTGTCCCTCTTTGCTGTGATCTCTTCTGTGAATGGCCAGATGCCTAATTTTCCATTAAAAATTACACTGTCATCTTCTCCTAACACTGGCCTACTCACTGCACACATGAACATGACTTTGGGGATGAAATTCTTTGACTTGCATACTCTTAGAGGCTCTGGTTCTGTAGGAGTGAGGTAGTATCTGCATGTATCTCTTGTTAACAGAAACCACTTCTCATCAATATGAATGGTGTTCTCCATTGGCTTGAATCTGAACTCATCCTTGATTGCATCATAGTGTATGGCTTGTAGACTAAAGCTCACTCTCTCTCGCATGTTAGAAGCTGTCAGTAGAGACTTCATATTGTTTGTGTGAGCTCTGAGCTTCTGCCCCTCATTTGCCCATCTTCCCAGTGTGCTCTTTGAGATCTTCAACTTATCTGACAAGTTCTGCAGTGTACCTCTTTCTTCTACTGGAATGACTTCAATCTCTTCATAGTTTGGTTCATGTTTTTTCTTCCTAACTCTGTTTGCTCTAATGGAAGAAACATTTACAAACTCACCTTTGCTCCTTTGTTCTTTTGCAGTATTCCAGAGTCGAGTTATTGTCTTCCTGCTGACTTTGAAAGCTGTCACAGCCTCACCAATGGCTCCATGGGCAGGCTTTCCATTGGACTGCATCTTGCTGGCCAAAAGAAACTGAATGATCGCCATCCTTGTGCGTTCCGGAACATCCTTCGCCATCTTCAAAAGAGAAGAAGCATAGCAGAAAGTAGAAGAAGAAGCAGAGCAGAAAGTAGAAGAAGAAGCAAAGCAGAAAGTGAGCAGAGGGTGGAAGAGAAGAAGAAGAAGTTGGTGGGATTCTGCAGGGATTATGCCCTTTATAAAATGAGAATAGGGAGCAAACTAGCATGTTTTTGGTGCCAAAATCATTTTTGGCACCAAAACTGTAAATTTTGAAAATTTTCGTTTTTTCTGTATTTTATAATACATTAACAGTTAAATGATGAACAGTAAAACGCGCTACAATATTTTTTCAACAGTAATTTTTCAGCTTAATTACCCTTAATTATTCTTCTTAAATGAGGGTTTGACCAAATATTGGTTTGTGTGCAAGTCCAAATGGGACTACTATAGTGAGAAGGAGGTAGTATTAGCATTCGACTGGACCATGAAATTCTAATCCAATCAATATTTCACGAAAGTCTATGTACCACGTGTCTTGACCCGATTATATATTTGTCTATATAAAAATAAATTACAATACATATACCTATATATAGTTATACAAAGAATTTAACAATACATAAATTATTATCTTGTCACGCCAAAGTAAATTTTAACCGTCAAACACATTTAAAGCTCCTTGACACGAAAATTCGTAATCGACGATCTTTATCTCGAAACTATTGACCAGAAAGTAGATTGTTCTGCGATGATACGTAAAATAAAACTTTCCAATCTTCATTCACATTTTGGAAGTTCATCTCCTCCACAAAACTCTAAAAAGACAGTGAGATATGGAGGTGATCTTTTAAAAAGCAATACTCCTTCCTTCCTTGCTAGTATTTCAATTTTCAAAGCTATATATACCAAAATTCAAATACACCAATTAATAACCAAACTCCATTATTATTATTATTCCGAAAAATGGCGAAACCCTTACGCTGCAAACCGCGTCTCACCCTCATATTCCTCTCCCTCCTCTCCCTCTCTCTCCCTCCGCCCTACTCCGCCCAGCCTCCTCCCTCCTCCTCCTCCGCCGCCGCCTGCAGATCCACGCCTTACCCCAAGCTCTGCCGCTCCATCCACTCCGCATTCCGCCGCTCCCCTGCCAATTACTCCGGCGGCTTCGTCAATTTCTCCGTCAAGCAATGCCTCAAGAGCGCGCGGAAATTGTCCGCCTCGATCGGCGAATTCGTCGCCGGGAACTCGAAGCAGAAGCTGCTCATGAGCTCGCCGGAGATCGGCGCGCTCGAGGACTGCCGCCAGCTCCAGGAACTGAGCGCCGACTACCTGGAGCTCATCGCCGGCGAGCTGAGATCGGCGGCGGGGAACCTAAGCGAGGCGATGGTTTGCCGAGTGCAGAGCCTGCTGAGCGCCGTCGTCACGAACCAGCAGACGTGCTACGACGGGCTGGCGGAGGCGGCGAGCGGGATCGCGGCGGCGCTGTCGGCGCCGCTGGGGGATGCGGCGGCGATGTACAGCGTGTCGCTGGGGCTGGTGACGCATGCGTTGAGCCGCAGGGGGAGGGGGCGGCGGGGAGGGGCGGTGTCGGGGCGGAGGGGGGCCGTGGAGTTGGATTGGGCGCGATTCCCCACTTCTGATCTTTTCGAGGTAATTAATTTAATTAAATTAATACTCTCTTCGTCTCGCTTCGATTGTATTTATCAGGATGTTCTACTTCAATAGTTCCGTTTTACTATAAGCTAACACTCCAATTACATAACGTTTGTCCTCTTATTTTCACTTTTAATGTCACATTTAAAAATTTTTATAAAAAAAATATTATGACTATTGGAGTGAAACGGAAAAAAGTAAAATAGTTTCTGAAACAGAATAAAATAGATGGTTAGTCAGTTGATTGCAGTACTGTGTCTTTTATGTGGAGTAACAGGAGTACTAGAGCTATTATTTAATTAACTTATGCAAATTAATTATGTAATAGTCGTTGAATTATTTCAACACGATCATAAATAAATCGAAATTATCATAATCTATTATTGTATTGGATGTGTGCTTATTAAATAGGAGTGTTATTCTTAGTGCTCATCAAGAATCTATTAACAGATCCAATCTCTGAAACTTTAGAACTTCTTTTACCAACACATGCACCTTTGCTACTAAAGAAAAGAAGAAAAAATTGTTTCATAAAAGCTTTTCTCATTAACGGATCAAATTATGATTTTAATGACGAAACGTAACTCAGCTGGTAATACGTCTTATTGACGAATGATCAAGTACTGGTTTAGGCGTTGGATCCTTCTGAAGGGTGTGTATTTCGATGTGTATGTAAATTAATTGTGTATCAAATCGATTTTCTTAACTTTTATTTATATTTGTTTTGTCGATTTTTCTCAATTTTATAATTATATCTGACTTTATATAAATTGTATAGAATTTATCAATCCAATTTAGATTTCATTATTTATTATTCGTTATACTTAATTTGAATTTTGTTGAATTTATATTATTGGACAAATTTATTTAAAATGGGAATAGGAATAGGAGTCAAACAAAGTTGGTCAAATATGAACAGTAAGTATGCGGGACGTTAATGATACTAAAAATCTCGTATTTATTTGAATCTTTTATACTAACATTATCGTTAAATTTTCCGTTAATTGTTGATATGATGAAAAATTGGGTAGGAATTGAGAATATTGTTCGACCATGCATGAATCACAGCACGTGCATTGTCGAAGGTTTAGTCTTCATTTTTACTGAATTTGTGTTTGAAAAAAGAAACAGATGATGATGCATTTGCCTAACAAATCCCTGCCCAAGGGCCGGATTCTAGAAGAATTATTGAACCAAGGCATCCACGTCAACACCACCGTCACCGTCAGCCCCTACGGCGGCGCCAACTTCACCTCCATCTCCGACGCCGTCGCCTTCGCCCCCAACAACTCCGCCGTCGAGGACGGCTACTTCGTCATCTACGCCAAGCAAGGCTACTACCAGGAATACGTCGTCGTCCCCCGCCACAAGAAGAACCTCCTCCTCATCGGCGACGGCATCAACTCCACCGTCATCACCGGCAACCGCAGCGTCGTCGACGGCTGGACCACCTACAACTCCGCCACCTTCAGTAAGATTAATTAATTTTCACTACTTTTTCATTTTCCACCTCCAAATTTTGTCTAACTGAATTGATTAACTTCGTGCATGCAGTCGTCTACGGCGAGCGGTTCGTGGCGATGGGGATAAGCTTCGAGAACACGGCGGGGCCGGAGAAGCACCAGGCGGTGGCGGTGCGGAACAACGCCGACATCTCCACCTTCTACCGGTGCAGCGTGTCCGGCTACCAAGACACCCTCTACGCCCACTCCCTCCGCCAGTTCTACCGCGAGTGCGACATCTACGGCACCGTCGACTTCATCTTCGGCAACGCCGCCGCCATCTTCCAGAACTGCAACCTCTACTGCCGGACTCCGCTCCCCGACCAAAAAGTCGCCTTCACCGCCCAGGGCCGCAGCGACCCCAACCAGAACACGGGCATATCGATCCACAACTGCACCGTCGCCGCCGCCGCCGAGTTCTCCCCCTCCGGCGCCGGAAACTACCTGGGGCGGCCGTGGAAGGACTACTCTCGGACGGTGTACATGCAGTCGTACATCGGAGAGGTGATAAGCCCGGTGGGGTGGCTGGAGTGGAACGGGACCAAGGGTTTGGACACGCTGTATTACGGGGAGTATGCGAATTACGGACCCGGGTCGAATACGAGCATGAGGGTGACGTGGCCGGGTTTTACCGTGATGAATGCGACGCAGGCCATGAATTTTACCGTCTTTAATTTTACCATGGGGGACACGTGGCTGCCTTCCACTAATATCCCTTTCAACGCGGGATTGCTGGCTTGACTCATTCACTGCTATTTTCAATTTTAATTTAACTTGTTCGTTGCTAGAGGGTATATTCGTAAATTCATTGCTGATGTTAAATGTTACATATATATATAATGTTGATTTTAATGGATATGAGATCAAATTTGCTGCATATATTGTGTTGGTTTTTTTTTTTTCAAGTGATTTTTAAAGATTTTAAGCAATTTTATTGAAATCTAAGTTTTATGACCATTTTTTATGTTAAGTGATATGGGAAAATAAAATGCTAATATACTAAATTATTTTTAATATAATGTATTTTTTTTATTAAAAAAAAAAAGATTACGTAAAGGGACGACTCTCGATTTTGGGATAATACTACTTCGCAAACTGTACTTCCTCCGTTCTATCTTACTTAAATATGTAAAATTTGAGATGAGCCTCTCTCAATTTTGAGTGGGAGAGAAGCAAATTAGAAAATTATGGGCTAGAAGAATATAAATAGGTAGGTTCACTACACATGTCCAACAAATTGGAGCTAAATTTAGCCCAATCGGAACACATAATTTCAAGATCCAGCTCGATCTGGGCCCACGGATCTAGTATATAATACTCCCTCCGTTCTGTGACATTAGTCCCATTTGGATATGACACAGTAACCAAGACATGCAGAGATAAAGGGGTTTTAAAGGTGTTTTTGTGTGTAAAATTATTTCCTTTTAAGGAAATAAGACTAATAAATGGGACAGACAAAAAAGGAAAGTGAGACTAATGACACGGGACAAAGGGAGTAATAATTAAATAAGTAATTTTTTAAAAAAAGGAGGTAAATTTTGCCTAAAATATCAACCCATTGTTATTTTTACCGGATATTCCTATTAAGTTTCCTTAAACAATGAGATTATTGAATGCACCAGATCTAAGAAATTGTTAAGATTAAAGTTATTAAACAAATTAAATCTTCAAAATATTCGAAAAATCCGCATATAATTCGCACATTTTCAGTAATTATTCAAATCAAATATGACGATATGCATTCTGATTTATTTCCCCAATTAAAATTCATTTGAAAGTAAAATTAGTACTATAATAAAATGAATTAAAATATGTGACGACAAAAAAGTTGGTAGATTTTTCCATTTTCCTAACTCCAATCCAATTATTAACATTTTAACCTAACCATCATTTACTTTTATTTCCCCCTATTAATAATTTAATAAAGTGGGGCGGTTTAACTTATTTTGTGAAAATATGGTAGGTACCTATTTTACCCTTATTCACGTAAAAATGACAATAATACCCCTGTTTAGTCATGCCGAATTTGCCGCCTTGTTCTATTTTGTCATTTTCTCTTCAAACGGAAAATTACGATACAATTTTAATGGTAGTACAATTTTGTTATTTAAATGATTTATGTTACAATATCTTGTTATAATGTTCGCGCTGAATTTTCGCAAAATAAAAAATCTTAAAATAATAATTATTTTTATTTTTATTTATTTTATAATAATTCGTAAGATTGGATTAATTGAGGATTCAACGTGGATTAGAGTAAAAAGAATGGAAATATGCATTTTATTTCAAATTTTTTCTTTCTTTATAGGAGAGTGTACATTTTAGTTAGTTTAGAATCAAGTTTTTCTTTCTTCTTGGTTAGTATTAATATCTTATTCTATAATTGGATTGAAATATTTTCCGCTAAGGACAAATCTTGTTGTAGAAAAAGTAGTGATTAACGGCTTCCACACGTGGCGTAATTGGAAAAGTTAATTAATCTTCACTTACCAAATAAAAAGTGATGATGTTCATTTAAATTTGAAATTAATTAGGTTCTCAAATCATATCAAATCTACAATTTTGATTTAGGTAATAGTTTTCATCAATTAATTACCCGTTACGTGATATAATATTTAAAACAACTTTATTCATGCCTAAAACGTTAATTAGTTTTAGATCATAAAAAAATAAAAATTGGGTTAATTAAAAAGTTTTCTAATTGGACAGCTTACAATTATTGCCAACTCTCCTTATATTCTCCTTCATGCAATTCAATTAATTACACGTTTATTAATTTGTGGATAACAACAACAAAGTGTAAATGATAGTTTAATTCCTTGTTTTTGTTAAGTCTACAAAACCCGAACTTGTTACCCAAACACGAGGTAAGTAATTCGTATGCTCGTGTTACCCTAACGTTAGGGATTAGAGGTTATATTTTAGGATCAAAACTAAATACAACGTAAATAATATGAGGGATTAGGAGTTACATTTTAGAATATAAACCAAACACGACGTAAGATGCTCTTAAAAATTTTCGTTAATTAATTAAATTAATTTTGTTTTAATCGAAGTAAAGAAACATCGTGCGAGTAACGTGGCATGTTGGTTTTCTTGATTGGGTAGAATTGGAAGCTAAAATGTAATGTGCACTCAACTATTTATTTATTTATTTTTTTTTTATTTTCTTTTAGTTATGAATAGTAATTATTTTTTTAGTTATATAATCATTTATTTTGAAAGCTAAAAACAAAGAAACAAATAATAGTAACTGCTAATCCATATCAATTGACATCGATTTTAATTCGTAACCATTGACACTTTTAAAGTATCATAAATATTGATATAAAACAATTGATGCTTTATTAGTAGCATTGACACTTTTCTATGAAATTTATTTATCTATAACAATTAATCATTTTAAATTATCACATACATTATCACTTTTATTCAGAATAAATAACACTTTTATACCTTTACTAAAGGTACTTTTCTTATTCGGATTTGGATTAGGTCGGGCCGGACGGTGCTGATTCGCCCAACTCAAGTTTCTATCGTATATTTATTTTGGTATCAGCGAGCTCGATATCTACGTGAACCGGTAAATGAAAAACAAATAGAGGAGTATTGTTAGTATTAAACACCATGGTTAGGCAAAATGTGGATGGAAACCATGGTTAATTAGTAAAAACTCAATCCAAAAAGGGTAAAAGGGAGATAAAAAATGAGTCAACCGTGGTTTTCATTTCACTCGTGCGTTTATTACAACTACACCATTTCCCCCATTTCTCAGCACCTTCTTACACTCCACCTTTTCCTTTTCACTCTTGCAAAAAGCCGATATCCCATCCAAAAATTCCCCACATGCTCCCTCTCTCTCTCTCTCCTCCTCCCTTCTTATCCGACCTAGAAAATCTGGATTGAGTCTCCAGCACCTGATCACAAAAAACTCAACGAAAACTATAGGTAAGCAAGCCTTCCTCCATATGAATTCATTCTTTGTTTGTTTCTTGAAATCAAATTCTGAGTTTTTCTGCGTTTGATCTATGCATCAACTCTGTGTGAAAAGCTCTAGTGTTGAAAAAGTCAAGAGGCAAAATTTTGAGAGCTGGTTCTTCTTCTTCTTTTTTTTTTTTAATGTTGCTGGATCTTTGCTGTGTATTGAAGGAAAGAGAGAGAATTTAGTTCTTGAAAGGTTTGGTAATTACTGCTTCTTAACGTGTTTTTGCTTTTCAGTTTGAGTGCTGGCTTTTTGGGACTTTGAAAAATCTGATCTTGCTTTTAGGAGTTCTTAGATCGTTGATTCTTTGAAGATCATGGGCTGAAATGATGAAGGAATCTAGTTAGATTTGCTTATATGGGTGAATTCATTGTGTAGAAATTTAAGCTTTTCTTTTACTTTTGAATTTGAGGGTTATTTTTAATTAATATTGTGATTTTTGTATTGGGGTTTTTGAAGATCATGGGATGAATGAATCTAGGAATATGGTTAGTTTTTTTACCCCTTCTTCTACTTCTGCTTTCTAGGGTTAATGAACTAGTATATGTGATGTGGATGAATGAATTGTGCTGCATCTGTATGTGATTCTTGCTTTTGATGTTGCTGGATCTGTTTGTTGATGGTGAAATTTGTATCGTTGTTTCTTCGGATCAGATTTGCAGGCGTTTGGAGTTCCGCTTGATATCTACGTGTTATTTAAAGTGTGGATCGAGTGGGATTTGCGTGTATTTAGGGTATTATCGAGCTTTGAAGGTAATTAGGAGATCGAGACTGAGGGATAAGCTAAATGGGAATATTTGAGGAGATGGGATTTTGTGATAATCTTGATTTTCTCTCAAGTCCTTGTGGAGAGATGAAGGCCTCTCAAGAGCTTGATCCAGTGGGAGAGGTCGATGGAGACTACAGTGACGAGGAAATGGATGTGGATGAGCTGGAAAAGCGGATGTGGAGAGACCGGATGCTCTTGAAGCGACTCAAGGAGCAGAAGAAGAGTAAGGACAGGATCGATGACAGTGCTAAGCAGCGTCAGTCTCAAGAGCAAGCACGTAGGAAGAAGATGTCTCGTGCTCAAGACGGGATCTTGAAGTACATGCTGAAGATGATGGAAGTTTGTAAAGCTCAAGGCTTCGTGTATGGGATCATTCCAGAGAAAGGAAAACCCGTGACTGGAGCATCTGACAATCTTCGTGCATGGTGGAAGGAGAAGGTAAGGTTTGACAGAAATGGCCCTGCTGCCATTGCTAAGTACGAGGCGGAGCATTCGATCCCTGGGAAAGTCGAGGCTTCTAGTACAGTGGCCTCGACTCCTCAAACACTTCAAGAACTCCAGGATACTACCCTTGGATCACTGTTGTCAGCTCTGATGCAGCATTGCAATCCTCCTCAGAGGCGATTCCCTCTCGAAAAGGGGGTTCCTCCTCCATGGTGGCCTTCGGGCACAGAAGATTGGTGGGGTGAATTAGGTTTACCAAAGGACCAAAGCCCCCCTCCGTACAAGAAGCCTCATGATCTGAAGAAGGCGTGGAAAGTCGGAGTTCTGACTTCAGTGATCAAACACATGTCCCCGGATATTGCCAAGATTCACAAACTCGTTCGCCAGTCTAAGTGTTTACAGGATAAGATGACTGCTAAGGAAAGTGCAACTTGGCTTTCCATTATCAACCAAGAGGAGGCTTTGTCGAGAAAACTATATCCCGACAGCTATCCGCAATCTTCACCAGTTGTTGGGAGTGGAACGTATTTAATTACTGATGCTAGCGACTATGATGTTGAAGGAGTAGAGGATGAGGTGCATGCTGCTGTCGACTGCAAGCCTCTTGATAGGAATCTCTTCAACTTCGGGGCTTCTGCAACTATAAATCAGCCTATGGTGATACCCCTAGCTCCGATTAAGGGAGAGATCTTCGATTTGGATGCAGATTTCCCCCCCAAAAGGAAACAGGCACCTGTTGAAGAGCACAGCAGTGAGAGGGTCTATACATGCGAGTTTCCTCAATGCCCCCACAGCGATAAACTCATGGGATTTAATGACCAAGCATGGAGGAACAATCACCAGAATAACTGCCAATTCCGATTCACTTCTTCTGAAAGGCTTTCTCCTAACGAAACCAAGTCCTCCAACGTACCTATGAATACCGTCCCACCTAGCATGAACCTCTCTGAACTTGGGATTCCCGAAGATGGCCAGAAAATGATAAGTGAACTGATGTCAATGTATGATAACAATCAAGGGAGCAATGACTTCGATTCCGAGCATTTCAACATTCCAACGGGGCAGAACCCTCAGCAATCAGCACAAGGTGGTGACTTTTTCAACCAGGGAGCTCTACCTCAAGTTGGGACGTTTCAGGAAACCGGCGTGCCAATGAGCAATGCTGCTTTTCTGCCAACAGGATTCCAGTACGATCAGTGCAGATCATCTTTCAATCCCTCTTACAACGGTGATGTGGGAGAGAATTTCGCTGACTTCAGACTCGACTCACCGTTCAATTTCACACCTGGTGACTTCTCTGTGGATCCCTTAACAAAGCACGAAGTACCTCTCTGGTACATCTGAGGCATCCAACTGCTTTTCCAAGGAGCGGCGCAGAACTATCCTCGATAAAAGCTGTGAGAAGCCTATCTATCTTCGGCCTCTCTCATTAGGTTTTCCTTAAACTAGTTAAACTATATGCATATTTGTAGATACTAATGCAGACAGGCCGAAACCGAGTGCTTTTACTACGTATTGCCAACTTAGCTTACTAGACTCTATAACAGGCAGGCAGGCGCTTAGCCGGGCAGCTCCTCCTGTACTCTTCTTGTGTTGTGGTTTTTGAAATGCCGGAAGGCATTACTTGTTTCTCGATAAATAATAATGCTTTTCGCCTTCACCGACTCCCATATTTCCAAATATGCTCTTCTCTAGCTGATGAGTTGCTTTGATGAGTTTATAGCTAGTATGAAATGTGGATGTTTGTCAATACACGCGCCTTCGTCACACCCGCTCGTCTCGTCGTCCGTAGCTAAAGAGTGTTAGGAGCTGAAAGTTGGCAATATAATTGAGATTGGCAGAAAAATGGTTTTGCCATATTTGGAATGTGAAAGTTAGGAAGGGAGCATATGCCAAATTTACCTTGACATAGACACTTGCCTAATTAGCTAATTAGGTGTCACAATTAAACACCACAATTTACACCTTTATTTGAATGAGTTGAGATATTTCGATGACTGTTTATCTCCAGATTCTGTGAACCTCATATTCGGTGTTCGAATGCATTTGCACTTGACCTGGCATCGAACAAACGAGACGAAATCGGAATTCAGAAAGAAAAGCTGACTGGATTCATTTATGAAAGAACCAAGAAACCCTAGAATTACAGACTGATTAACATGGCTAATTCTCTTGAGACAGTCTTTATCTCAGGGGATGATGGAAAAAAGGAAGGAAGGCGGCAATAAACAAGCAAAAGACTCTTGAGCTTGTGCAGAAGCACTGCATGTTACTCTTTTATCATCTAACAGCTAGTTTCCTCCTCACCTAAAGTTACAATAACTTAAAAACCAACTCTAAGATCCTAAGGACTTGAATTATTAGATGTTGCTGAGAGCCGACGTGGTCGACGAGAGCGGCGACGAGGAGGACGAGGTCGACGCGTTCAAGTCCGGGCCCATGAAGGCGTCTGCATTCAGGTCGTCGAATATGCACTCAATGTCGTCGTCGAAGCCTTTGTAGTCAAACACCTCGGAGCCTTTCCCCAGGGGCATTTCTGGTATGGGGAGGATGTTGAATAGGGTGTCGAGGCAGAGGTCCCAAGGGTGCTCGTGGTCCTCGATGGGGTCCATCACAACTATGCCTTGTGACTCGTTGGATTCTTTGGGTAACTCATCTGAATCTTTGGGCTCCGGCTTAGGGCTACTTGTTTCAGGAGGATCTTCATGCGCTGCTGCATCTTCGTCTGCTTGTACTTCATCTGCTTGGAAGAGGACTTCATCTGCTTGTACCTCTTCCGGGGGAGTTGAATTCGTTTCTTCCTTGACATGGACCTCTTCTTCCACTTGGACCTCGGGTAAGAATTTCTTCAACTTATCCGCATAATTACTTATGTCGAAATTTGTTACTGCATTCGGGCCTCGGAACTCTATGGCTGCCATATCATATGCGGCCGCTGCTTCCTCTTGAGTACCTGTGTTCGAATACGACTCTTAGAATTACATGCACCTCACTAGTACTCTAGAAAATATAGTTGCAAAAGTCATTTAAATTTTGCTAGGAAAGTGACACTACTTGCAGCAAGTAGATTGAAAAAATTAAAATAAACATGCACTACATAAACAGAGATTTCGAGCACTAGACGTAGCAAAGCAATTATTGAGGTGCACTTGATATTGGGGTAAGGTTGACAATAACTTGACAGTATCATACGAATGTCGACTTTCTTTGCCATCGTATTAGTTAAATGTCCACTATAAACATGGTGCAATAGCTTCTAGTGTTTATTTAAACGTGCGTATCATAGCTAATGAACAGCCTAATATCTGTCTGATTGCGCCCCTCCATGTGAAAGAAATAGCGTTTAAACTAGAGCTCGTGGACGAGGACTTGTACATCTACAGAAGTACTTGGTCATTTTCCTAGCTATCAGGTTTATGTGGAGCTTTACCGACCTTAGACGAGAACATGATTGTCAAGCTCATGTTTTTTGTGGCGCTCAAAGTCACTGTGGTCCATCATCTGCTCTGTTTCGTAAAACAACTACGTCTTACGAAATCAAAGCTTATGAACATCGAGGGCTAAAAATGAAGCAGGGATACTTGGCTATTAAGTAGCAGTTTAAGTAGGCTACCAACTCCAGAATCCCACACAGCCTACCCCAAGAAGTAACACTAAACAAAAAACCAAATAAGAAATATACGGTGAAGGAAGTTAATTACGAGTATGCCACACCGGCCCATTTTGAGATTCCAGAAATTCGAAAAATAGAATTCGGGTTGAGAAATATTTCAAAAGGGGCTCCAAAAATATTCAAACTTAGCCAGTAAATTTTGAATTTCTGTCTTCTTGAGAGCAAAAGTCCCAAGATTCATGCATATTCTCCAGGACCAAGCATTCGGTCGGTTCCCGAATTTAACTATCTTGAGCTGCACACTACTGAGATCCATCCAAATAAATTTTCTAATAAAAAATTTCAAATACTACTATTTAAAATTTTCTGAAACCTCCTAGTCCCACCCCACCAAGGGAATATTTTTTCCCAGTTTTATAAAGAACAAACTTTGTGCTGATACTGTCCTAATATAAAAACCATTAAACCAGTCATCAATGTGCCATGTCAGCCTTTTAGTCCTTAATTAAAACTATAAGATTTGTTTAGGGACAAAATGATGGGGATTTCCAATATCAGATCTCTGCCCACTAGTTTATATGGGTTGGTTACTAAACTATGGATCGTAGTAATACTTATCCCCTATTCTATTACAACTGTATTATTTTATTTTCGTCGCAATAAATCAAGAAATCGAAAATACTCCATCCTTTTAATAAAAGGTAAGTTGTTAATTTATTAATTTATTTATTTAAAAAAAAAAAAGGAGAAATGAAGGGTTAAACGGTATAAAGGAATGTGTAGGGTCATGCAGTAAAACGAAAACACCACAATCGTCCTGAATGGACGGAAATGACAAAAAATATAACAACGTTATGGACGGAGGGAGTACTTACTGTACGTTCCTAGATAGAGATACTTGTTCCCACAAACACGCCCTATTCGAGCCTCCCACCGGCCATTGTGATGGTGCCTGTCCAAATCCAAACACTAACACAAGTCAATTTTTTCATTATTTTCTTCATCCTTAAAAATGAAAATAAGAAAATTAAAAAATAGATTCATGGGAAATTGATTTCTACAACACAGAAATCACATTTTATCATTTTTCACACTACAATACAGAAAGAATGAAGCACAAAAGTGGGGCCCCTAGTCAACTAATTTTTCAATTATACTTTATTTTTTCAAACAAAATAAACAAAATAAAAATTATACCTTGCTACACCACGATATTTGGAAACTCCCCTAGAAAATCCACTACTTCTCCTCCTAAGTGAGGCTAAATATTCCTCCTTAGTCAATTTCTGCATTTCTTCAAGATCTTTGGCATAGGCCTCTACCTGCAAATTTTAATTTCAGTCAAAAAAAGATTAAACAAAAACAAAATAATTCATCACCCTTAATTAGTCATAATCACCACACAATTATATTAAAATAATGTCACACACTTTCAATTTGATACTCCCCTAATTATAATTTTGTTTGTACACCCTCTATCTCTCTCTTCTCTCTCTCTCTACCACCCAGGCACGTGCTCAAAAAGGCAAACTTTGCATCAAGAATTAGTATTTTACAAAATCAAATCAGATCCAATTGTAGCAGAGACCACCTTTTCAACCTCCCCTAATTTCTTACTATATACTCATAATTAATCAAATAAACACTAGAAGCAAACTTGGTAAATAATTGAATTCAATACAACAGTGAATTTCTAGAGAGAGAGAGAGAGAGTGAGAGGGAGTTACAGTGAAGTTGAGAATAGTAGAAGGGCCCCAATATTTAAGGGCAGCTAAATCGTAGGTCCGAGCTGCATCTTCCTCATTATCATAAGCACCTACATTAGCACATCATTAATTCAAATTAAATTCAATTAAAAATCATTTCTTTTCCCCTCATTGCATGCAGTAGAAAGAAACCCCAACCGTCTCTCACACTGACACACACAGTGAAGGTGAAGAAAATAAAAAAAAGAGTCAATTTTTCAAAAATAAATTAATTAAGGAGAGGGAGAGGGAGGTTACCTAAATAGACTGCGGGCAGCGAGAAATGCGTAAATGAACGTTGAGGAATGGGATCATCATCAAAGAATAAAACACAGTCAGAATTCAATTTTTAACCATTAATTAATTGCCGCACAAACAGATTAAGATCCCAGATCTCCTTCATTTTGAAAAAAAAAATTATTTACAGTCAAAATATGATGAAGAATTTTAGCATTTTTTTTATGAATAATTAAAAAAATTAAAATTGAAGGAAAAGGGGGGAAATAATCACTTTGTCTTCCTCGTTTGTTCTGTATGCTGTTCCATGTAGTCTTGTCCCAGAGGTGAGCTTCGAATCGCCCAGTCCACCTGTGCCTAATTTTTTTTAAACCGGAAAATCAAAATCGGTTCAATCGAACAATCGATTGGTTGAAAATCGCAGTGATAATCGCATGCATGCAGGGGAGAAATCGAATTCGGAATCGAAAATCGGAGGAAAATTCCAAAAAAGTTGATGATGATGGTGGCGGAAGGGGAAATGTGTGCATGTATGGCGTTTATTTATATACCTAGTGACGCCTCTGTAAATGGAGCTTCTCGATTTGGCGGAGGTGGCGGAATTGTCGCTCTGATTCTTCTTCGCCCTGACTCGCTTCGCCTTGGGCTTGGGCTTGGCGGAGTCCGGCTTCGATTGCGGCCCGATTTCCGGCGGGATTAGCGGCGGCGACGATGACTCGACGCAGCACGACGATGAGGAGGAGGAGCAGGAATTAGACGACGGCGACTTCCTCTTCATTGTTTCCCCCACCCCTTTTCTCTCAACCCTGGGTTTTGCAAGGGGTTTGCGCCTCTCTCTATAAGAGAGAGAGAGAGAGCGATGACACGCAGCAGAGGGAGAGGGAGAGAGTGAGGAGGAAATGTGTGTGAAGATGGGTGGGTTGGTGTGGAATCAGAAACACACACAAAAGGGGAAATTAAAAGGAACTAAAATAAAGCCTTCTTTTTGGTTCAACTAAAGTGGTTTGCCAAAATTAACTCTCCTTCTCTCTCTCTCTCTCTCTCTCTCTCAACACAGTCACACAGAGGGAGGGGGGGAGGGAGAAGACAAGCAAGCTTGAGACTCTGAGGAAAAAAATGAAAAATCTCACCAAATTTAACTACACTTGGATTCTAAGAATTAAATAGGTTGAGGAACCTATTTTTTTATTTTATTTTTAAATAAATGAAACTTTTTCTTCTTTTTTTTCTTTGTGTAGATTACCTAGTTAGGCAAAATCCCAAGTTTCCTATTCGTCCATTATTTTATTAATTAATTTTTTATTTGTTTTCAAAGTCAATTTTATATTAGGGGGCAAAAATATAGGGGGGGAAATATTCTAGTTCCATATACTTGGTCCCTCTTTTTTTTTTTATACTCATTGAATTGGATTTAATTAGATTGAGAATTAATGTTCCCGAAAAGGGAAAAGGTGGTGGTAATTGGAAAAGAAAGAGGGGTTAAAATTAACCATGGACTAGGGTTAAAAGTAAACTAGGGTTAATGAGTATTTTCAACACTTGGCCTTAGTTACTCAGCCATGCTACCAATTGGCATTATACCCCCCCCTGTGAATTTCTGTACCCACCATGGACGTATCTCTCTCTCTCTCTCTCTCTCTCCCTCTCTAGAAATATTTAATAGTAATAATCATATGAAAAAAGAACAATTCAAATGGATTTTAATTAGTAGTAATGTTGAATTTAGCTAATTAGGGGAGGAAGAGATCTGTGAATTTTGTCGGTAGATATTTGTCGCTAAAGATGCATAAATGTATGATTATGTATTCAATTAATTAATTATGGGTTTTTTTGACAATAATTAATTATGGGTTTTGATTAATTGGAAAATACAGTGCGAGCGAAATGACTAGTTTGCCCTCGGTGGTTTGGTGGATTTACGGGTCACTGTGCATCCACTTCATGTGTCACAATTTTGTCTCGCTTCAGTTTGTCAGTTATATATTCGAATACAAAATCTTTTAGCCCCTTTTTTTATTTAAAAAAAATTAAATTAAAATCAGTCCCTTAATTATAAGATTATTATATTAAATAAAACAATTAGATACCTTGCTAAATTTAGACAATATTATCTTGTTTTCAATTATTTGTTGTATTTTTTTGTGTGTAAAAAATGTGTTTCAATTTGCATAATTAGGGGCATTTTTCTTCAGTTTAATTTTTTTTACTCACATGTCTACCGTGGTCATTTTTAATGTACTTGCTGCTGATATGACGGTGACTCGTCTACAACTTTTCCTATTAGGGTTTACCTATCTTAGATACAATAGGGTAATATATACCACTCCGGACCACGCTTCTTGACTCATTTGCTTTATACACGGGAATTAAGACGAAAATGTTTAGTGTATAAAGTGTATTTTGTAGGGAAATATAATGTGGTTTATGTATTTAGACATATTTTAGAAATAGAGCATCATAGATGCATAAAAACATGTTCTTGTCTGATCTTAAATGAAAGATCGTATCAAGACCTTTAATTTGATATAAAAATCATAAAAATCCGATAACAAACGAGCAAGTTATAATAATTTAAACTTTCAAAATTTAAATTATATTGAACTACGTGCAGAAAAATGAGTGGATGAGATTTAAGTATGGAATGTTAAGTGTAATAAGGGGTTTACTAATTGTACTTATTATACTCTAATTATTTCTAAAAAAGGAAATGAGTCAATATGTGTGGGACGTCCCAAAAAGGAATATGAGTCAAGAAGCCTGGACCGGAGTGGTATTTAATTCACTTTATTCGTTGACAAGAGTATCACATCGTCTGTAAACATATTAAGCATGCCAAAAGTAGGCAATAAATGATACTCCATAGATTATTCCTCTTTTCACTGAAATCACTTTGTCCATGAAAATTTAAAGAATACCATTGACATAAATGTTTTATTTTCTCATTTGCTTCCAAAAAATTGTTTCTCCATTCTTGATTTGTTTTTCTGTATTTAATTTGTAGTTGCTAACTTGCTATTGGGTTTTGTCCTTATATTCTTTACAACGAATACATTTAATTCAGAGATTCTTTAATTAAAATTTTAAAAAAATAAAAAAGAGGTGTTTTCCCAATATTATAAACTTCTAAAATATTTTTGGTTTATTATTTTCAACTCAATAGATTTTTGAAACTTGCTGCTTTTTCCTGCTGGAAAAAAATGGCAAATTTTAGGTTGTTGAATTTCCAAAGAAAAATGATAATCAGATGGAGAGGGACAACCACTCTCGAAAATAAAATTGAGTTTATCTTTCTTTTGTTGTCTATTTTTATTTTATTTTTAAAATTTTTAAAGGTTTGATTATCAAAACGGCGTCGCTTCGAGGAGGGGTGGATTACCGAGATTTTCACATCATTAACTTATATTCATCTACTAATATTTTCTCATGCACGCATTCGACGTGCCAAATCAATCTAAACAGATTAATTCAACTTGTGTTATCTCCATTAGTTATTCTCTGTGTTGATATTATTGAGTAACAAAAAAAAGTGTAATCTTGTGCATGTATCAGACTAGCGGTAGGGGTTTGAAGTTCGAGATCAAATAACATAATTAAAAAATAAAAGTTAATCGAAAAGAAAAGAGACAATTACTCTTTATACACATATGATCATTTACCAACCAACCAACCAACTGTGTATCAAAATCAATTTGACTTTACTTATCTTCAATCTATGATTTAATCTATTTTTACACTAGTTGAATAAGGTTCATCAATTCAATTAGTAGTATTTAGTAGGGATGTCAGTGGGTCGGGCTTTCGCGGGTACCCGCCTCGCCCAAACCCAATTGAGACGGGTTTGGGTATTGTAAATTGGGTTTAGAACGGGTATGGGTAATAAAGAAGATACCCGAAACGGGTTTGGGTCGGGTATGGGTATACACCTCTGGGTACCCACTACCCAAACCCATTTATATATATGGTAAATATATATATTTCACATCTATATAAAAACTATATTTATATTTAAAAAAAAAATTATAACTATTAGCAATTCTAAGGTATTTATTAATATATATAAAATTGAAAGAATATATCACAAAAAATCTACTTGATAAAAACATATATTGTTAGTTTTATTACTTGTTAACATTTAATTTGATATTTGTTTTACATTTTGTATATCGTTCGTTAGCACTTATTGAGATACACATGTTTAAATTAAAATTTTCGATTATTGTATGTATATATTAAGTTATATTTTTTTTATAAAAACTTATTACTTTTAATTTTATTTGGGTATAACGGGTAATAAACGGGTATTACCCGATGGGTTTGGGTCGGGTATGGGTATTAAAATTGAATTTTTAAACGGGTTTGGGACGGGTATGGGTATACAAAATTTTAACGGGTTTGGGTTTGGAAAGTGCTTAATGGGGCGGGTACCCGGCCCATTGACATCCCTAGTATTTAGTCTTAATTTTATTAGTTGAAACACATGAAGAATTTACAAATTCACCAATGTCAATTATTATATTTAAACAGGAGAAAAACATAAAATAAGAATAAATCGATTCTTATACACCGTAATTGAGATAGAAGATACCACGCATCCGACCCTTGAATAGTGCAAATAGTGGGAGTGGAAAGGGGGATTTTGTTTTGCCAAAATTTGACAAATTCTTGATGCATACATAAATTACATTTATGGAATATATTGTGAGATATTTATTCAATTTGAAATAGTCTATCAAACTAAAGGCTAGAGTACCAATTCCCTTGCATTTAGCAATAATTGTTACACTATATTTTTTTTCACAATATAATTAAATACCCCCAATCAATTCAAAACAAGTAGAGTTATACAACCTTTGTAATGTAGAGGAAAATAGGCACATTTACATATGCTACTAGTAAACAAAAAGTAATTTCACCCCTACCTCTTCCTTCACCACTGGAATTTTCTACACTTGTTTAGATTCTACACTAATTTTACACCTACTTTCTGCACGTGTGCGAAATCCAATCATTTTATTACATCCTTCCATTTGGGAGAATCAAAATATATATATAAAAAAAAAAAGAAAATAGAAAGAGTTGCCTTCAAATTTCAAACATCACTTATTTGAAGTAGAATTTTTGTTTTTTCTTTGCCTATATTAGAAAATTGGAACAATGAATAAATGATTTATTACATTCTTTGTCAAAAACCATTACCCTTGAGCAAAGATGTATATAAATAATAAGACCATATTTTGCTGTTTTTGGTGCTTCTTTCAACAAACTTTCATCCATCCAAGTGATGGTTAAATAGCCTCCGTTCTCGTCCCATTTCAGTCGGTCTGCTCTTTTGAATATTATATGTAAAGTATAAAATGGTAGAACAAACGATTAGAAATATGACATAAGGAGTATAGAATAGGTCAATAGAAGGCGAATTGTGTCTGATTATCATGGACGGATGGGGGTAACATTCAACATACTCGTTGTCGATGGGACGGAAGTCGTATAATTTAGCCATTTTTACATCACAAAACTAGTTACAAACCATCAAGCATAATGCTCAAAACAGTCCATGGCAAAAGTGGGAAATTTGAAGCATGTATAGCAGAAAGAATAGAGCAAAATTATAGGGAAAAAAATGAGTTAATCTCAATTCACTTGAGGAAGATATATACCTGTCCTTGAAGTAGAATTTTTGTTTTTTCTTTGCCTATATTAGAAAATTGGAACAATGAATAAATAGTTTATTACATTCTTTGTCAAAAACCATTACCCTTGAGCAAAGATGTATATAAATAATAAGACCATATTTTGCTGTTTTTGGTGCTTCTTTCAACAAACTTTCATCCATCCAAGTGATGGTTAAATAGCCTCCGTTCTCGTCCCATTTCAGTCGGTCTGCTCTTTTGAATATTATATGTAAAGTATAAAATGGTAGAACAAACGATTAGAAATATGACATAAGGAGTATAGAATAGGTCAATAGAAGGCGAATTGTGTCTGATTATCATGGACGGATGGGGGTAACATTCAACATACTCGTTGTCGATGGGACGGAAGTCGTATAATTTAGCCATTTTTACATCACAAAACTAGTTACAAACCATCAAGCATAATGCTCAAAACAGTCCATGGCAAAAGTGGGAAATTTGAAGCATGTATAGCAGAAAGAATAGAGCAAAATTATAGGGAAAAAAATGAGTTAATCTCAATTCACTTGAGGAAGATATATACCTGTCCTTGAAGTACACATACACGTGTAGCCGCACTTCTAACAACAAACACATACACATCGACGAGAAAGATGCTATCGAAGCAATTTCACTATGGATTTTGTATCATAGAACTGAAGCGAAGGGAAGATACGAGATAGCGCCACCGCATAGGTGTAAACCACCTGATTCTATTCTGTTGCTATACAAGACTCTATCAAATAACGCACCTTCGATGTGGCCTTGTAGGCGGTATTCTTCAGCATCATAGTAAGGACTTGGGGTTTCCAAATCTGTGTCTTTCTTGGCTTCTCTTTCGAAATGCTTGATGTAACTCCTCAAATCTTCTTGAGGTTTGACATCTTCGGACCTTTTATCAGCAAATGAGAACTGGTAAAGTTGAGAGCTTCCTTGATCGGCACTGCTGCTGCTAGGGGTTGGTTCAGGATTTTCGGGCATTACTTTGAGCTGCACCTGATCACAATACATCTGAAGTCAACAGGAGAATTATAGAGACCGAGCAGTTTCGTAGTTTCATTATATGATACATACTTGACAAAAATATTGCACAGAAGGAGTTGATGAAACTTGGCATCAATGAGAAAATAAATTGTCTAATTCAGAAATAGGATTATAAGTTATCTAGTTGTTATATCGAAACACTTGTAACTATGACCAAGGAATAAAAGAACATACTCCTGATCGAGCATATTAATAAAAGATAAATGATACTTTGATCAATGTCTTGATTTGTTAGTTTCTTCCATCACTCACTGGCCCCGAAAGCCTACTTATACAGATTCGAAAAATGACAGAACAAAGCACAGGCTATGGAAGGGAAATTGCTGGCCTTAAGGAGTGCTGAACTTGAGGGATTTAAAGCTTGATTCATATATAAATATGCACCGTATATTGTGTACTATGGTAGAAAAAACAAGCGTGCATGCAGTAAATGTAATATGAGAATTGCAGATATTTTAAATTTGCATGCCGAATGACTATGATCAACCGAATTTCCCTGGCCTGAAAAAGTTAAGCTAGTTCTCAGTGAAGAAAGGAACCTGATTGTGGTCAACAAGACTGCCATTGCTGTAACAGCCTAAGGTGCTGGGACTTTCGTTCGCCAAATAAGCAGTACCTACAGGTCCCGAAGATCCAACTAAACTGTAGGGTGGATCTTCTGAAGCTGAGAAGTCAGAACTATCAAAGGTGGACAATGATATGCATTCATCAAAATATGCCATAGCATCTTCAGTAAGGCGGTTCGACATCCGCTTCCTTTCATTGCTTGTCTAACACCCAAAAAAGGTCAACGTCATTTCCAGCTGGAATTTTATACATATTTCATGCATAATCTAACAACCCCATCAAAGGCAAGTTCCATAGCTTAAATGAATAACAGGCACAAATTCAGCAATTAATAGACAGTAACATAATGTATCTCTTGTCAGAAATTAAGGAGAGCACCAGAAGTCCCTCATGGTGGAAGGAAGTTCAAATTATCAATTTGAATTAGTTAAAGATGAACATGATCAGAACTGTTCTAGGTAAAAACAACAACTACGCTATTCCTTCTTATACCAATTTACAAAACGAAAAACGAAACTTTTTATT
Source organism: Thymus mandschuricus (assembly GCA_029379335.1). Taxonomy (NCBI): domain Eukaryota; kingdom Viridiplantae; phylum Streptophyta; class Magnoliopsida; order Lamiales; family Lamiaceae; genus Thymus; species Thymus mandschuricus. The sequence goes on from CM057072.1 coordinate 5,030,886, forward strand.
TTACTTATTTTTGGCAAGAGTAAGGTTCAACATTATTAAAGCCTAACCTCTTTTGCCCTTTTCTAAGCCTGCAATACCAAATCAAACATCATAACCCAAACACCATTATTACTAGATCACCCACATAGAAATTTTTAAAAAATTGTATCACTGATCTGATACTAACACCGCATAATGATAGGCTTCGTAAAAAGGTCATAGTGTAATCCAGGAATGATAACTTGTGCCACGAGGCCTACGACCGGCACACTAACATTTTGTTGGACATAATGCACGCTTACCCCATGTAGTAACAATTCAACTGCAAAATGTGTTCAGGAGGCTGCTTTTATCACACAACTCTCTCTACATCTACGGATAGGATACGCAACCATGTTCACTTTGTCCCAGATACATCCAATGTGAGAAAACAGCATAATTTAGGAGTAAGAGTAGCTCTTAGGTAGTTCTCGAACAAATTGAAGAAAAGCTAGCAATCAAATTCATAGACTTATTGACTGAAATGAAATTTTCAATTTGTCAAAAAAATAAGATTGGTTAGACTTTTTCTTTTTCTTTTTCTTTCTTTTTTTTTTTTTTTTTTTTGGGGGGGGGGTCCTGAAAATCCGCTTGGAAACTTGGAAAGGAAAATGAAGAAGCATTAAAGATGAATAAATCCAGCATGCTGACGTGTAGCAACATCGTGAGGATGCAGGGACCTTGTAGATGGATCCAAGACTAATCCTAAATGGTATGATCATGGGATTCGTTAGCTGGACTGCTGACCTCTTGAAATAACAGTTTTGGTAGATGGCATGTTAGCATAGAAATCAAGTTAGAAATTAGTTAGTAAAGTAATTTTGAGTTTTGAGTATAAATACTGAGCTAAGAACAATGTCCTACTCTGATTTTCTTTGGTCAAAGCAACTGGGTATTTAGCCTATTCTCTACAGTACTGCTCCATTACATATTTCTGCACATATCTAGAGGAAAGCTTTATAATATACTCATGCAAGAAGCACAACAAGGACGTATAATAATGTTGCAGCTAAAGAAATTCATCATCCTGTTATGCTTAAGATCCTGATTCAACACCCTAGTCATACACAGAAACATATAGCATAGAAAATTCAATGTGAGTAAAAAAAAAGAAGATGAACAGAGAGGCATGTTGCATGCAAGTAAACTATTCACTTTTTGATAGGGATAGTGGTGGTCAAGTTACTTAGTCTATTGAGTGATTAAAGATATGTTCAAATAACACATACAACAATGAAATAAAGACAACAAAAGCCTACTTTTCTTCCTCGACGAGATCTCTGCACATCAGAATTCTTTCGTTCAGGAAGTATCTCCTTAAGTACTCTATCCAGCTCTTGCCCACGATGCTCTTCAATAGCAAGATCTGCTCGAAGTTTTCTAGCACGTTCTTCAGACTACACCAATGTAATTCATAAGGCTTGTGACATGAGTGAGGACAACGCTCTAAAAATTAAAACGCACCTCTTCCAATTTTCCAGCATATTCTCTTCTGATGTCTAAGATTAATTCAACAGCCTCAGGGTTAACTATATCCGAGGGCACATCAGAAACATTTGTCCTTGAAGTTTGGATGGTATTTCTTTGGAAAACCTGAATTCAGATAAGACGTAAGCAAAAGACGCCATAAACACCATGCCTTCAAAAGGATGGAACTATCCTATGCTCATTATGCAAGCCAAATAAATCTTCATATAACTTGTTTATATGAGCCTCAGTCCTTAGCAGCTTACCTTTCTCTATAGTTTGATACATCAAGCATCAGAGGCTTTTTGTACATTAACTAGAGGATAATTTAATCATACTAATCAAGAAAATAAGCCATAAATATGAAAGAGGAAAAGACCACATGATTTTCATCAATGGAGTAGAACCATAAAATATGATGTCTTACATATGTTTGGCCATGTTATGTCCCCCCCCCCCCCCCCCCCCCCCCCAACACACACACACTTACTTTACTATAATTGACCATTTGACCTAGAGGTAACAAAATAAATCTTATAGGCCAACACTTTTCTGCAGAAGTAATAAAAATACATTTGGGGCCGACAACCGGAACTCACATTCAACTCTTCAAATGCAGTTCTGATCATTTTCTCTTCAGCTTCTGATAAGGAACCGACTGAAAATCCATCCTCCAAATTTGATACCTGCATACTGCACTGGAAGCATGTTGACCTTTGTGTTACACTTAGTCAATGTAGTATCAAAGCAATGAGAAGTCAACTGAATGTAAACTATCAAGTCAAACTCACTGCAGAATCGTCTTCAGACCACTCATTTGCTTGGTTCGAGGTCGTTCTTACTCCAGCATGTTTCGCTTGTCCTGGGTTATTCACCCTATTTCTTACTGAATTAGTTCTACTTATACCATTACTGCTCCTTTTCGCCTCATTTCTACTTTGACCAGTAGTAGAAGTAAGACGGCCCTGCTCTTTTTCACTCTGTCATAGAGGAAGACACCACAATACACGGCCAAATTAGTGCAAGAATAACAGTTCAGGTCTGGCTTGTATGCTCCAAAAATGCAACGAAAGCTTTCATTAACCATATACATTCATCGCAGACGAATTCATACCACCAGTTCGATAATCTACCTGTACTGACCATCCTACGATAACTAGCTCAAATTGAGTCAATGGTACTAAAAGCATTCATCTCAAGTTACATCGTTCCATAAAATCCATAAACAAACATATCCATTTCAGAACCAAACAGCATCAAACTCAATCTTATTCTACCTAGTAACCACAATTACTTTTCACAAACTAATCAACGAAGAAATCGAAACAAGAGCTCTGCAAAAACTACCTCATAAGCTCCGCTGCGAGAAACCGTAGAGACGGAACGCCCTCGAACCCTCGACACACTGCGGCCGATCCCATTGCTATGGCTAACACTCCGCGTAACGGAACGCCCCCTCTGTTCACCGGAAGAATTTCCACCGCCAACGCCGTTACTCGCGCTTCTTGCACTCGAACTGGATGAAATTTTATTACCAAAACTAGCAACCTCGTTCACCCCTCCACCATCTCCTTTATCCGGCGACGAAGAAGATCTACTCCAGAAAAGAGGGTTTTCTCTGCTGTTGGAGAATTCGGTGGAAATCGGAGTATCATCGTCGAACGGCACGTGGATCTTCCGCGAAACGGCGCTGACGCTGTGTGAACGCCGCCGTGAAGCGGCGGCGGCGGGCGGCGGGGCTTTGGCTTTGGGCTCTGTGGCGGTGCCCCTCCTGGAGGTGGATTTGAAGGAGGAGGTAGCCATTTTTGTCGGATTTAATTGCTTAAATCTGTGGGAAAATGCATTCAATTATAGAAAATGAATCTTTTGTGGAGTTGAGTTTTGGATTTTGCTTTCTTGTTCTGGCCTTTTCTGAATTCCTTCATTGATTTCTCCAAACTATTAAATTAATTAAACTCATAAAACTGAAATCTATTATCTATTATATATATAAAATTCAGAAAACATTTTCACAAAATTTTTCCCGCCCAAATTCACACTCACATTAATATTATACTAGTGTTGTACCCGTGCGATGCACGGAAAGGAATTTTTCATCGTATGAGTAGTAAAAAGTAATTTTACGATTTTTTAAGTAAAGTAGTTCAAAATAATAAGGCGACATATATTAGAAGAATATAATTTGTAGTATTATATTCCTTCCGTCTACTAAGTGATTTCTTTTATTTTAATATAGCATATATATTAATAATTATTGAGGTAATATATTTATATAAGTTCAAACAACGTATCATGAATTGCAAATGCTCTATTTGTCCCATTAAATAAGTCATAAATTTTGTTCTAATGTGTTTGATAACATTGTGTGTGTGTGTGTTTTTTTCTCTTTTTTGAGACTATAAAAAGTTGTTAAATTATGTAAAATTGTAATAAGATTATTTAGTAGGATGAAAAGAGTATATAGTATATAATTTGAACGTTGCATTGAAAAAAAAATGAAGCAATAATGCCATATAAAAAAAAAATGAATTATACACACAAAAAACAGTAAAATGAGAATTAACAATTATAGTTTTTTATATATTTTGTAATACTTCTTTGTACACGACATTTGTAGTAGCATTTTTTTCACCGTCATTATCACAAATCAAAACTCTCAAGCCTTTTTGACTTGTGACTCGTGAAAAAGCTACATACAATTGGTCATGACTGAAAACATGTCTTTTTAGAAATAATCCAACACGAGATAGCGACTGACCTTGACTTTTGTTTATTGTCATAGCATAGGAGACAATGAGGGGAAATTGCTTTCTCTGAAATTTGAAAGGCAACCGTTTGTCTGATGGTGTCATTGACATTCTTGGAATGAGAACTCTGTTTCCAGCATTCTGACCAGTTATAACTTTAGCTTTTATCACGTGGCTTCCAAGTCTTGTAATAACAAATCTTGTGCCATTGCATAGACCATTTGCATGATCTATATTCCTCAAAAGCATAACTGGAGTTCCAACTTTCAAACACAATCGATGATTCGGAATACCCTGAACATTTTAGGCTGTTTAAGAACTCAGGAGTATGTATTTCTTGAAAAAACGATGAAGTTGAATCTGCCCTGCAAGTACTGTATGAGCTCAAATATTCCTTGCTTTCGCACTCATTCAATGAGACCATGAATTGATTAATGGACTCGACCATATCCAATGTTGGTGCCAAAATAGCTCGTTCTTGTAGATATGTTGAGATGTCATTGCAGCTGCTAGATGATGGATAAATTTCCTCAACAATAGCTGCAATAGGATCTCCAGAATACTTGATGAGGATATCATTAGGAAGATCAATTTCTGCCTCACCATCATTTGGACCTCCAACTATCCCATCTCCAATACTTGCAATCCAATTTGCAAACTGCTCCTCTTCAACCAAGTCTTCATTTGTGCATGAATGCAGAAGCCTCATATTTTTTGTCAGCCTTAAGACAGTACAACTCCTCCAAAGATACGACGCATTAATTGTTGCCTTCACAATATCTTGTCTCGTACCTTTTTGAATGACTGGTAGAATTTGTCGCAAGTCTCCACCGAACACAACTGTTTTACCTCCAAATGGAACATCCCTACTCCATGGGCGAGAAAACCCAATTATGTCACGCAAAGTTCTATCCAACGCTTCAAAGCAAAATTTATGCATCATAGGAGCCTCATCCCAAATGATAAGCTTTGCTTTTACTAAGAGATTAGCCAAATCACTGCCTTGGTTTATGTTGCATGTCGCTTCTTCAGTTAGATTTATTGGAATTTTGAAGCGTGAATGTGTTGTTCTCCCGCCAGGCAACAAAAGTGAAGCAATCCCACTTGAAGCAACATTTATGACAATCTCACCTTTTGATCTTAGCGCAGCAGATAACCCCTTCCAAACAAAAGTCTTACCAGTACCTCCATAACCATACACAAAAAACATACCCCCTGAATCCGAGTTAATTGCACTTAAAACTTTGTCATGCACATGACGTTGCTCACTTGTACACTTCTGTAAGAAATCTCGGTACTCCTCCCGAAGAGCAGCTCTGTCATACTGTAACTCGTCCATGATCAATCTATTTTGAATCACCTCAAAAAAACCACTGTTTGGAAATGGCATGGTAGCAAAATTACGCAAACTCCTACCCAATCTGCGCAACAAATTGATTTCTTCAGCCGATTTTCCTATGACTTTCCTACCCTCAGTGTCCCATAAAAAGAATGTTGTACTGCTGGATTCATCGGCAACACTTATGACCATCTTATATCTCATTTTGCCTCCCTCGCTGTAGTTGTTGTAGTTCTTACAATAAAATCGATGATCTACTTTGCTTACTTTTTTGTTACACTTCTTGCAAGCTATGTAATACCAACCTTCACTTCCATCAATATTAACAATAGTACCAAGTATCCAAAAGCTTCCATCCTATAGCACATAACAAATTTCATGAAATTAGTGATATTTAAAAATTAGAAGGATGTGTGTGGTTAAATAAAAATACTTTAGTAACCTGGTCTCCATCACAAAGCTCTTTAATGGTGAGAACATTGACACCAGCACGAAGCTCGTCACTAATAGTTGTCTTAGTTACTTGAGAAGTACTAACAACGTCCAAAGTACTTATAGCGGGGTCAATAAAAAGCCTTCATATAAAGACTTTGGAGCCCTAAAAAAAAATAATGTGCAAACAAAGTGTGTAATAAGAAACATGCTAGACACCAACCTTTCCTTGAATTCATGCACTTCGGGAACACTGGGGTTTAGCAAGATCTTAGTAGCATAACGATCATTGCTCACTTTAAGAATACATGTTCAAACAATAAAGGTACAGGAAGAAATCATTATATAATATATAAAAAGCAAATTTAAAATATTTTTTGAAGATTGATTTACCATGATAAATTGTCGGTCTACAAAATTGCAAGACCATAATGTTAACCTCCTCATTGTGTTGATCATATATCCTCATCCATTCATCAACAAATTCCTCCCATAGGGTGCAAAATAGCTTGTTCCCCCTTAACATAACACGTAATACTGTTTATAATTGATGCATATAACAAAAACTATTAAGACGAAATTTGTAAACTCTTACTTGTCATCATGTAAAAAAACATCAACGAATCGCTTATTAATTCCATTTCGGTCCACAGTCTCGGTTGGGTGGCCCTTGTAAACCAATCTACCAATAACATCTTGTCACGCCCCAATTCCCGAGGGAAGGCACGTGTGCCGGGACGTGGCAAGGGGTTGGAGTTAAGAAGCGGGGATAGAAGGGGGATCATAGCTTAAGACATTTTAACCATATTATTATCATTTAATTAACTACGGGATCGGGACGTACAGCACGAACTACGGGGTAGGAAAACCATACTGCCCGTACCGGCCGCCATGTCTGAATACCCGCAAAAATAAAGTAAAATATTTAAATACGGGATCGGGACATATACGGCTCAAACTATGGGGTTGGTTAATCCGAACTTCCCATGCTGGCCGCTGTCTGAGTACCCGTAAGAGAAATGTAGAAGTAGGAGAAACGTAGAGATTTTATTACAGAAATATGAAATTAACTTATCATAATATACATGAGGGGTGGACTTTATTTTAAAACGTAGCGGAAGCGTTTTATTCTTTTTACACCGCAGCAACAACAACAGTCCTCCCTAGCTCCTGCTGCTCCACCAGATTCCTTTACCTTAATCTGCAAAACATTTGGAAAGGAATTGCAGGGCTGAGTACTAATGCACTCAGTGGAGTTATGCCGAAAACATTTATAATAAAAAGAATATCCATGATAATAAAGCATGCATAAAAGGGTTTAGAAATCATATAACTTCCATGCACACGAAAACCCATTTTCGTTGATTGCGCGCAAATGCGTATTACCATGTTACCCTTATATTGATCCCGGGACGTACCACTGCCGGATCCCTTTCAGATGGAGCCTATAGTTTGGAGACAATGGAGTATTTCATCCACTAGTTCTCCCCTCGAAGTTAGAACCAATTGGTGATCAACCCAATGATATCTAACCGTGCGCACAGCCCCTCGATTAGCGTGTTAGACCAACCGAAAGACCCGATCGTAAACATAAGAGCCTTAAACATGTAATCACGCATCAAAACATTTTTCATGGATAAACCCACATTTTAGAGCTTACTAACTCAAATAATACTTTGGAAAGAGAAACCCCACCTTAATACCAACTATCAAAGAAATAGATCTTGGACAATCTCTTCTGCAACTCTCGTATGGCTACTAATATTGCTACTAATTTGATCCTAGAAACTAAACTATAATGTAATTATGATCTAGAGAAGGTACAAGAGAATGAATGCATACTCTCTATTTATAGGGGACGATTTATGCTTAGTCATGTAATAGCTTGGAGTAATCATCATGTATAGGCTTACTCATCAAATTTAATAAAGACACGTAGTAGGTCTATATGCTCAATCATGTATGCTATAAATCATACATTTAATATTTTATTACAATTTAATCTATAGTTGTACTAGGCAAGCATGCATGTACGTGATTTACCATGCATAATATATACATATTATTAGTTACGTATATATCTATATATATTTTATGAAATTGTGTTTATCTATATATATATAAAAGTAATTATCAAATTTATTATATAGGATCTATTTTAATAATTTGATAAAAATTTAGGGATATTACACATCTGCACCAAAAAATAAATACATAAATTAAATAAATATTAAGTACCAACTAAATCAAATAGAAATAGAAGATTTATGGAATTCATTACCAAACGGTGTAGCTTCGGCTATATTTTCAATGGAAAAAATTTCATCAAATGACTTGAAGGCATAGACAAAATTAGGAAAATCTGGATTTGTTTCTTCAATGACTTCGGTGTTCCCATAAAAGTAGGCCTTATAATAATGCGAAGTAACTCTATACTTCGATGTATTATGTGTAACACCAAAGTTTCTAATCCTATAGACTTGGCCTTCGCGTAACATATCCTTATATTTAGAAGCACAATTTTTCTTTGCAGTGAAATGATATCTAGTACCCTGCACAAATAACATAATTCACTCATGTAAGTACATTTGTATGATTTAAGTTTTCACTAATACAACCAACAAAAATATAGGAAAAAAAAGCGCGCTTACATGTTCGTCGTGAAATATGCTTTCGAAACTATTTAGCTCTTGAACATTGCTTTGCAAACGTTTGCCATAACATCGTATTAATCTCGCTTTCACCGCAGGTACATTCATTCCATTTGGCTGAAGATCATTGAAGAAACACCACTGTCCAACCATTTTTTTAGGGTAGAAATATATAGAATGTAGTATGGAAGTGGCCGAATTCTAGTAGAAGGTGGTAAGTAATTTACATTTGATTGTGCACATATACATATATGTATATTGGACCAATGAAAAGACTATAGTTATTGAAGTTCAAAAAACATTCATACATAAAAATTAAATAGTTAGTTGAATAAGTTAGAAAGTCACTTTGAAATGCATAAAAATTAAATAGTTAGTTGAATAAGTTAGACCAATGTACTTTGAATGTCATGTGATTAAATTGTTGCAAGAATATCGATCATATGAGAATACGTGGATTAGGGGGGAATCAAGTTCATGTACTATTTTTTATGAATGTAAAAATTTTATGTTGACTACATTAATTTTTAGATATAATTATTTTTATCAAAATGGGTATTAAATATTATCATAGAATTATGAATATTAAAAAAAAAAAAAAAAAAAGTTGACTACACTAATTATGAGAATACGTGGATTAGGGGGGAATCAAGTTCATGCACTATTTTTTATGAATGTAAAAAGTTTATATTAATTAATTATTTTTATCAAAATGGGTATTAAATATTATCATAGAATTATAAATATTAAAAAAAAAAAAAAGTTGACTACACTAATTATGAGAATACGTGGATTAGGGGGAATCAAGTTCATGCACTATTTTTTAGATATAATTATTTTTTATCAAAATGGGTATTAAATATTACCATAGAATTACAAATTAAAAAAAAAAAAAAAAGTTGACTACACTAATTATGAGAAGTTTAGGCGGGAAAACTTGACAAAAGTATTTTGTTTTAGTAATAATATATAGATTAGTAAAAATTTTGTTTTATTTGCTGACACATGACTTTCCACTTCCCCCAATGAGTTTTTTTTTTTTTTTGAGTATTACATCAAAGTTTACAACTATATATACAACTACTCATATACATGAGATATTTGACACCACACACGAATGTGAGATTATACAATTTATAGCTCAATATCAACTCATGTATATCTACCACACAGAGGTGGGACAACTACACCACACAAGGTGGGAAAGCTACTCCACATACCATGCTGGTAGTGGGAATTGAACCCAGGACCTCTTGAAAATAGAGTCCTAGGTGCCTCCCCCTTGCCACTACACGTAATATTGCTCTTTTTACTTTAAATGGTTATTACTTATCTTCTCTTCCATTAATTATTACTCTTCCAATAACTCTTCACATGACTTCTCTTATTGACATTAGAGGATTTTTTCTTTATATATATATATATATATATATATATATATATATATATTTCGCACGAGATTTTGCAAGTGGGAAAAAATACTGACATATACCTTGAAGGATTTCTTGAGATATTATCTTCAATAAAATAGTGACTTTTGATTTGACGATGAACGGTCAACACACCTTTTACTCCTTTTCTTTTTCTTTTTCATAATATTAATATCCACCTTATATTTAAAGAGATATTAGAACTTTCCTTTATAATTAATTGGTGTGTTCCATTTTATATTTTAATAATTCTAATCGTCCCTTTTCGCATGAGAGTTTATTGTCAAGGAGTATTTATTGAAAATGGGAAATTGATGACATGTATTGGAAATTAATACAGCCGATAGTATGTACATGGATAAATACAAATTTTGCGTAAGTGGAAATTAATGACCTTCCACTTCCTCATAATCAAACTGCCTAAATATACTATTAACCAAGATACAACAATTTTTTATTAATATTTCATTGGTAAAGACAATAGTAGTAGCATGTAGTAGAATTGCATTTTCGATGTTTATCACGTAATTATTACAATTTGAAATTTAATTCAAACTCTTGAGGTATCCCCAAAATTAAGTCTATAAATTTCGAGGAGTTGTTGCTCTTTTGCATCTTCGTGTTATTTGTCTGTGCAATTCTTACTATGTAGTGTCCATTTTTTTTTCTCTTTAATTCTTATTCTTTGTTTTGTCTATTTTCAAATTAAAGTTTCCATTAATCCTAAAAAAATAAGGAGCAGAATCCCCATACTTCAAAACACTTCTCAGTGAATATCTGATAAAAGAAAAGGAGTTATATATCAGCCAACAAACAAGATAAACATACACCAAAATCTAATTTCTTTGAAATGATTGATGCGGAATTTTTGTTATTTATATAAGAATATGTATTCATCAAAATATTTTAAAATAAGTTAGAAAGAATAAATTAAATCTTCAATGATATATGACACATAGATAATTGATTTAATTTTTGAAAAAAAATTCACTTTTTATCAGTTTTTGTGAAATTGCAACTTATGATTTTTTATCTCACTTTTTATCAACGCAAATTAATTGTTCAATAATAAATAATAAAAAAATATAGTAATTTTTTGGTGATAGATGGATAGAATCGCCAAGGGTGGTATTGAGAAGAAGAAGCAACAGCAACAACTCTGGAAAAATTAAATATTGATTTAAGCAATTCCAATTTATTTGTTTAGTATTTTTGCTTCTTTCCTTTCATGATTTTCAAATCCATATTGGATTTTAATAATGCTAATTGGGTTTCACTTGCTCAACGTAAACTGTTATAGGATTAAAATAGTATGATGCTGTAAATTATTTTATCTTCCGTCGTTCGTCGTATATTTGAGCAAAGTAGAAGCTGTAAATTTTATGTTTTTGTTATTTTTTATATGTCTAAATCTTTGGTATGATATTTTGTAGAGTTTCCTATCAACTTTTTTTCCATGCACGGTAGATATTTGTTATGTATATAAAAGCAGAATCAATTAGCAAAATACATTTCCTGCTTAAATACCTCTTCAGTCACCTAATGATGTCTTTTAACGAACAATTAGTGCGCATGCTTCTTCTTCTTCCGTAAAGAAAACAAATGTCACCGCTTCTTTTTCCAATCTACTTCAGTTTCGAGACTAGAGATTAATTCATATTGCCTCTATGTACACATCCAAACCATGTTTTATTAATTATAAATCTATATATTACTATATTTTAGATTTAGGTTGCGTTCTCTTTGATGCGAAAGAAAATAAGTGAAAATAGAAAATTACTCTATAAATTCCACCCCTTTCTCACATTTTCTCACCTTTTATAAATGAGGGGAAGATTTTACTCCTTAAATTGGAGATAATATTTTCAACACCAAATTGGAGAGATAATATTTTCTCTCCATTGTAGCAAATGAAGGGAAAAAAAATAGAAAATGTGAGAAAAAGGTTCAGATTTATAGGGTGAATTTCCTTTTTTCTCATTTTCTTTCGCATCAAAGAGAACGCAACCTTAGATTATTATTGTTATTGGTAGTAATTTCTATGTACATATCTACCTACTTTTTCTTATCTTTTATTTTATTTTATATGGGGTATACAGAGCTTATCTGAACGCAGAGGGAACCGCAAATAAAAATTAGTTTAACCCTAAGTTCTTTGTTACTTGAAACACTACACAACAATATAGTTATGTATCCTTTTTTTTTTTTTTTTTTTTTTTTTTTTTTTAATTTTAATTTTTTTTTTTAACTTATTTGCATAACTCCAGAAATTAAAAACATTAGGTATTTCGATAACAACATATGCATATTGTGTTGACGAAGATGAAGTCATCCCGTGCAACGGCACGGGGGACATACTAGTTATATATATAAAAGCAGAAACACGTGGTCCAAAAGTTTTCCCGCCAAAACTACTACTTCTACTTCATTATTTTATTAATTTTTATCTTTTACTCCCTCCGTCCCACTTCACTTGTCCCCAATACTATTTTCGTCTGTCCCACTTCACTTGTCCTTTTTCCTTAAAAGGCAAAAATTAACCCATACTTTTTGATGTGGACCCCTTACTTTTTCAATTTAACACTACGCATAAAATCTCGTGCCGAAAAAAAAAGAGGACAAGTGAATTGGGACGGAGGGAATGTTGGGAACCCTTTGCAGTTAATTTTGATGATGTTTTCTCAAAACCACACTTAGGCTTATTCTACATTTTATAGAGTTAAGGTTGATAGAGTTAACAAGCTAAGGCCGTTCTAGGAAGGCTGTACTAGACAGGCCGTTCTAGTCTAAGGCCGTTCTAGGAAGGCTGTTCTAGACAGGCCGTTATATACAGGCCGTCATACAGGCCGTCATGCAGGCCGTCATGCAGGCCGTCATACAGGCTGTTCTAGAAAGGTTGTTCTGCCATGTAAAGGCAGAGGCTGTTATTCCAACAGCCTTGCCTATAGAAGAACAGCCTGTCATTATCAACCTGCTCTCTAGGTACTCCAGCCTGTTCTCAAGTTCAAGACATCAAGCTGCTGGAAGATACCTCAGGCCGATGACCTACCTCCATGGGTCAACCTGCCACCTAAGCTGCCACGTCAGATGCCAGCTAGGACCAAGCCCAACGGGAAGTGATGAGTCAGCACCAACGGCTAGTTGCCACGTCAGCTGCCAAGTCAGCGCAGACTCCAACGGCTAGTTTTCAAACTATGCCTATATAAAGACTTCCCACTTCAATGGAACAGCACGGGAAATTCATTATTCAAAAGCTAAAGTGCTGTAGAAATTCTCTCTCAAGTTCTATCCATTCAACACTCGAAAAACCTAGATATTTCCCAAGTGTTGGAAAAGAGAATTTCTCCATTGAAGAACACCGCAAGCTTGAAGCGTTTACTGCCGCATCAAGCTCGCACTCCAAACAACCCCCTCCCCCATCAGTTAGATAGGTTGAGGCCGTTGTAAAGCTAGTTGTATTTGCTAGTTGCAAAGTGTATGAAATTGATACTCAGTCAGTATAAATAAGAGAGGTGTATGAAACTGATACTCAGTCAGTATAAATAAGAGAGAAGGTGGATCCAAAAGAAAAGGGATTCTCAGGTCGAGTCGACCTGACGTGGATGTAGGAGGGTTATCTCCGAACCACGATAAAACTCGGTTCTCTCTCTCTCTCTCTCTCTTTATTTATCGCTCTTTCAATATCTTATCAAACTGACGAGTATCAACCTACATATCACGCATCAACCTGCTATCTACTTTCAGCCTTAAGATTTTTCAAAGAGTAAATCAACCTCCACCAACTTCCGCATAAGCACAGTTTGATAAATCAAGCTTGTTCCCAAACGAGCTTGATAGATCAACCTGTCTCTGATAAAGATCGACCTTGACAATCGACCTGATTTTCAAAAGTAAAAAACGGTTGGTTATTGGTGTATTCCCCCCCCCCCATACACCAATTACTCTTTCCCGGGACCAACAAGTGGTATCAGAGCGGTGGTTCTTTTGACCGCTGCTTTGCATACTAAAAGTTCTTTATCAAACTTTTGGTCATTTTGAACCGATCCTTAGAAAAATCTTTTCAGTCATTTCATATCATATTATTTGCTATGGAGGCTTCTCTTCTCAGGGTATGTGAAGACTTCTCCATACAAGGCTATGAAGACTGGAGTTTTCGAATCAAGATGTGTCTCAAGGCACATCACGTCCTCATGTGGGATATTATCGAGAATGGCCCCTCCCCCATATATGCAGCGAAGATTATTGTGGATGGAACATCCCCCGGGGAGGCTACATACGAGAGAGTCCTCAAAAACCCTCGCGACTACTCAACCGAGGAAAGGAAAGAGGCCGGTCTCGATGATTACGCAAAAGGACTCATCTCCAGCACCGTGAAGGGTGTCTACCTGGCCAAGATCCGAAATCTTGAAACGGCCAAAGAAATGTGGGACACCCTCCGGTCCATCAGCCTTGGCTCAGAGGAAATGAAGGAGAACAAGCTGTCTATGGCGTGCAGCAAGTTCGATGACTTCAAGATGGTTTCGGGTGAAACCATAGAAGCAATGAAAATTCGCTTCACCGAGATTATTCTCGAAGTCGCTGCAATCAACCCGTACAAATATACGCAGCGCGAGAAGAATCTCAAAGTTATACGTGCTCTTCCTGCAAATTGGCACGTATACGCCGCCATGCATCCAGCCCGATCGGATTTCAACTCCCTCACCACTGAAGATCTTTTCGACATTCTTGTCGGAAACGAATATGAGATGATCCGCATCCATGGATCAACACAGCCTTCCACCAGCAAGAAGGCTGATGAAAAGAACAAGGAGGTAGCTTTCAAGGCCGACTCAGCCTCAGCTGCTACCCCAAGTCCGATTGACGAATCCATGGTCAAGAAGTTCGAGAAGATGACTCTCGACTACGCTCTAGCTGCTAGGAGGAATGAGAAGCTCCTAGGGAAGGTTGTTAAATATAAAAAGTTCTATCGTGACAACAAGCGAAACTTCTCAAACCGCAACCACGACCGCCCTGACAAAAAGGGAGAAGGTAAACCCTCAACCTCCAATTCTTCTAACACACCCGAGGGTGGTTGTTTCAATTGTGGCAGGCCAGGTCACTACAAGACCGACTGCCCGGATCTTACCAAGGCCGAGAGAGACGAGCTCCGTGCAAAGCGCGATAAGAAGCTCAAAGATCAACGAGCTGCAATGATTGCCGAAGAAACAAAGGAAGCTCACCTCTCGGATAGCTCGTCAAGTGATGACGAAGGTTACATCGCTTTCGACGAAAGTGATGATGAAGAATGTTTCGTTGGAGAGCACCAACAAAACGAGGGATCTTCAAAGGTAGATCTTCAACCCATTTCACTTTCTTTTTCTGACGATGATTGTGCAGAAGAAGGTGATGAAGATCTATCCGAGGCTGTGTCTTGGGAAGAAATCAAGAAGCAGCTGGATGACTATGCCGATCTCGTGGATACACTTAAAGAGGTCGTTGAAGATAATGCTGAGCTTATGAACAAAAATGAAAAATACAAGCTAGCACTAGAAGAAAGATTCTCTCCCTACGATGAAGAAAAGGAAAAGGAGATCGAAGCCCTAAAGTCAAAGGTTGACGAATTGACTTTACGGGTCAAGGAGTTCGATACCAGGGAGCTCGAGAAGGACGAGTCCCTCAAGACCAAAAATGCTGAAATACACAGCCTTACATCAAAGTTGGCTGACTTGGTAATTCGACACGAACTCCTCGTGAAAAAGGAAGAAAAACTTCAACTCACCTTAAGTCAGTTGAAGAAAAGCGGAAAGAAGTTAGAAGAGGTCCAATCCATGCAACGCAATCCGCGCGATCACTCTGGGATTGGATTCAACGGAGAATCCAAGAAAAACAAGGATAAAGACTGCAAGATCACGTTCGTGAAGGCGCAGTCAAAATCAAAGAGTGTTCGGAAAGCTCATCAAGCCCTCCCAGATAAGATGGTCAAGCTGAAGAATCCAGTTCGACAGCCCCAAGCCATCCTTGTAAAGCAACACAGGAGGGAACAGCCTGTTCCTCAAAAGAAAGAGAGTCGACCTGCACAGCATCGTCGACCTGCCCCCGCTCATCAAAAGCAGGCTGTTCATCAAGGGCGATACCAAGGCCAGTACTATCAAAGGCCGTATCACCCTCAGTTCTTCTATCCTGCTCATCAAGATTGTAACTGCCATTACCCTCAACGGTCTAATTATCAAGACTGGCAGTATCAATCTGGCTTTCATGATGAGCAATTCTATCAGCCTCGTCGCCCTCGCTCAAAGAAATCCAAGGCTCCCAAGTCCAAGACCGCTACTGCCTCGTCCTCAGCCTCGGATAGAAGCAGACCAATGAAGCAAATATGGGTCCCAAAGGCCGTTCCCGCAACCGATGTAGCACCCAATCTCAAATGGGTTGCTAGGTTTAATTAATTGCAGGTCGGGAAGGCTCAGAGAAGGAGCCAAACAGCTCGTGGAGCTGTGTGGATCATTGATAGTGGATGCTCCAAGCACATGATGTGTAACAAGATGCTACTATCAAATTATGTAGAATGAGTCGGACCTCAAGTAACATTCGAAAGCAACTTTAAAGGCCGCACTCGAGGTCAGGGCGACTTAAATGTTGGTAAAACCTCTATTCATAATGTCTCTTATGTTGAAGGTCTTAATCATAATTTATTCTCTGTGTCGCAATTCTGCTCGAATGGTAAACGAGTAGAATTCACCGCTAACAAATGTCTTGTGAGAAATAAGGAAGGAGAAATACTCCTTACCGGAATAGTGCAGGACAAACTTTACAGTCAAATTGACTGATAAAAGGGAGACCTGCCTGGGCATGAAAACTGACTCCGAGACGAGCTGGCTATGGCACAAGAGGTTAAGCCATTTGAATTCCAAGGCCATCAACAAATCAGCATGTCGCTTAACCTTTTGCTCACCCCGAGTTCGATGAACCAATCAATGAACCCGAGCCAATTCTCTCAAGAAGAAATATCTCGACGGAGATGATGGGACGATAATCATCTGTAGGAGCTCATTGTTGGGAACCCGAACCAAGGAGTGCGCACTCGAAGGGCGATTGGTAAAAGTGCGTAGCTTAGCTGCCTTTGTATTGACCCCAAGGTTTATATGCAGTCAAAAGGTTGATATCAACCTTGATGATCAGCATTTGAATCAACCTTGCATAAAGTTCCTCGTACTAAGGGGGAACATAGGCCGTTACTCAATCAACAGGCCGTTACTCAATCGTCAGTCAACAGGCCGCTAATCAGTCAACAACTCGTTCTCAGAACGATCCTACAGAGTGATCTATCAGACTGATGTGAGCCATCCAAATCCGATACTATCGATCTTAGATCGACCTGTGTTCCTCAAACACTTGAAAAAATGATCCATCAATTGAGGGGGAACAAAGGCCGATATCTACTTCTACAAGGTCGATGCAAGGCAAAGGTCGTTGCATGGTAAGCCTGAAGCAAGGCCGACACAGATCAAGGCCGATCCTTGACCAAGGTCGATGCAAGGCAAAGGTCGTTGCATGGTAAGCCTGAAGCAAGGCCGACACAGATCAAGGCCGATCCTTGACCAAGGCCGATGCAAGTCAAGGTCGTGATCAGCCTTGACACTATCAACCTTGATGCTATCAACCTCTAGTTCACAAGGGGAACAAAGGCCGTCTTCTATAGTGCCAGACCGTTCTACAGCTTTCAGGCCGTATCCTGCCTTTCCAATACCAACGGCCTGCCGCATGCAATACCGAGCATTAATGAAGGGGGAATCAAAGGGATTGTATCACCCATTGTCTTTTCTTTAACTTCTTCAATATGCTAATAATTCTTCAATTATTAATATTTATTGCTCCAAGTATTGCATATATATTAATGCCTACCTTTTGTAGGTAATAAGAGCAAAAATAGGTAATCAAGAAGCCATGAAGGCTGATATAATGATCTTGAAGAAAGAGTTCTCGTCTCTTCGGTCCTTAGTTCAAATCCTTTCTGATGATGCCAAAAAGGGGGAAGGACAGAAGAAGAAATCTCCGAGACCAACCTGCCTTATTATGTTGATTCCTTATACTGTTTTAACTGTGTAGTTAGAACAAGCTTGTAATATTCTTTATCTTTCTAGGAATCTCATCTGTGAAGTGTTGGTTTTGACATCATCAAAAATGGGGAAATTGTTGGGAACCCTTTGCAGTTAATTTTGATGATGTTTTCTCAAAACCACACTTAGGCTTATTCTACATTTTATAGAGTTAAGGTTGATAGAGTTAACAAGCTAAGGCCATTCTAGGAAGGCTGTACTAGACAGGCCGTTCTAGTCTAAGGCCGTTCTATGAAGGCTGTTCTAGACAGGCCGTTATATACAGGCCGTCATACAGGCCGTCATGCAGGCCGTCATGCAGGCCGTCATACAGGCTGTTCTAGAAAGGTTGTTCTGCCATGTAAAGGCAGAGGCTGTTATTCCAACAGCCTTGCCTATAGAAGAACAGCCTGTCATTATCAACCTGCTCTCTAGGTACTCCAGCCTGTTCTCAAGTTCAAGACATCAAGCTGCTGGAAGATACCTCAGGCCGATGACCTACCTCCATGGGTCAACCTGCCACCTAAACTGCCACGTCAGATGCCAGCTAGGACCAAGCCCAACGGGAAGTGATGAGTCAGCACCAACGGCTAGTTGCCACGTCAGCTGCCAAGTCAGCGCAGACTCCAACGGCTAGTTTTCAAACTATGCCTATATAAAGACTTCCCACTTCAATGGAACAGCACGGGAAATTCATTATTCAAAAGCTAAAGTGCTGTAGAAATTCTTTCTCAAGTTCTATCCATTCAACACTCGAAAAACCTAGATATTTCCCAAGTGTTGGAAAAGAGAATTTCTCCATTGAAGAACACCGCAAGCTTGAAGCGTTTACTGCCGCATCAAGCTCGCACTCCAAACAACCCCCTCCCCCATCAGTTAGATAGGTTGAGGCCGTTGTAAAGCTAGTTGTATTTGCTAGTTGCAAAGTGTATGAAACTGATACTCAATCAGTATAAATAAGAGAGGTGTATGAAACTGATACTCAGTCAGTATAAATAAGAGAGAAGGTGGATCCAAAAGAAAAGGGATTCTCAGGTCGAGTCGACCTGACGTGGATGTAGGAGGGTTATCTCCGAACCACGTTAAAACTCGGTTGTCTCTCTCTCTCTCTCTTTATTTATCGCTCTTTCAATATCTTATCAAACTGACGAGTATCAACCTGCTATCTACTTTCAACCTTAAGATTTTTCAAAGAGTAAATCAACCTCCACCAACTTCCGCATAAGCACAGTTTGATAAATCAAGCTTGTTCCTAAACGAGCTTGATAGATCAACCTGTCTCTGATAAAGATCGACCTTGACAATCGACCTTTAGATCGACTTGATTTTCAAAAGTAAAAAACGGTTGGTTATTGGTGTATTCCCCCCCCCCCCCCCCCCCCCATACACCAATTACTCTTTCCCGGGACCAACAGGGAATTTCTTTTAACTTTTTCAATTTTCATTTTGAACTTGGTAATTCCAAAAGTATCATTAATGTGGCTAAATCTCATTTCGAGACTAATTACATCGACTTATTGAGTGCAACTTAAAATTTAAATTTTAAATTCGGATGGCATTTCCCATGCGAACATATAAGTTACACTTTGTTTTTATTTTCATCTTCTAATTTGTTTTTTCTTCTTTTTTATCCGGAGTATGTGTTACTTATCATATTTGTCAATAGCATTGACGATTGTTTTATTTATTTTGTGGTTAATTTCAACAACATGTCAACGAGTATTCGTGATACTAAATTTGTAGACGTGTCTCCTTAAAATAAAATCATTACATGTTAAAAAATATATAAAAAAATTAAT
Source organism: Thymus mandschuricus (assembly GCA_029379335.1). NCBI lineage: Eukaryota > Viridiplantae > Streptophyta > Magnoliopsida > Lamiales > Lamiaceae > Thymus > Thymus mandschuricus. Next base: position 5,050,841 of record CM057072.1, read on the forward strand.
ACCAAATCATGGTAAAACTTATACAATTTCATACAATCCTAGATATAAGGTTTTTTTTTTTTTTTTTTTTTTTTTTTTTTTTTTTTTTAAAATAAAAATAAAAATCTAATAATCGGGATTTCACAATTATCACATCACTACTTTCCACGTCCCACCTCATTCGTTACGTTTCATTTTGACAGGAAATTATATGCGCAATGTTAAAAGTGAAAAGTAAGGGATTCGCATTGAAACTTAAGATTAGTTTTTTATTTTAGGAAACAAAATTATTAATGTGAGATGACCCGATAAAAAAAGCAAGATAAATTGAAATGAGACCAAGAGATTAGTATTTTCCGTATTCTAAATATTGTAAATGTTAAACGTTTGAATTAAAAATCATTTTAAGTAAAAAAAAAATAGTCATGTATATTATGCAACACAATGAAGTCATAATTTTTTTTTTCAAAAAATATATTATCGACAATATAAAAAAATGTAAAAAAATTGTCGATTTCTAATTATGAAGTTGAGATTCATTGAAATTATTCTTCATAATCTCCATTGAATCCCCAAAGAAGCACAACAATTAATCAAATTCCAACAAATGAAGTTTGCAAATGAGTGGTATATGGTTTTAAAAATGTGTTTGCAAAGTAGCCGACAAAAAGTTAGTGTAAATATTTGTATTGTTTCAAAAAAGAAATTCAGGCATATTTACTTTCAATATTTCAAATTCCGATTAAGGATAAGTAAATATTTTTCGAATACAAAGTCAACTTTTAACCACAACGTAATTTCCGTGCATCGCACGGGGTAAAAGTTAGTTAAAAAATTAAAAATAATTACAGATATAGTAATTGAGTCGGTGATTCCGATTTTTTTTTTTTTTATTACTATTCAAATTTTCAACTTTATTTGTGCCGCCAATTTTAGCTCGACCAAGAAGCCTTTATGATTCAATAGAAGAAAAAAAATTCATTATTAATTCTTCATCTACCTTATCTAGAGTATTATTTTAAATCTTACATCTATTCGATAATGAAATGGACAGAAAAAATATTATTGTTATATATTTAGTTTTTTTGGGTTGTGTTTGTTTTGGATTTGTAATGTAAGTTTAAAATTATATGTTCCTATTGAGAGAGATTCATTTTTTAAGCATGATTTGTTAATGAGTTTGTTCACATGATTTTCTTTTTCAATCTCTCGTGGAGGCTTGGCCGGAAATGCTATGGGTTGTATGTGTTCCAAAGGCGGTCTGGACGGTCGACAATTGCCTCACACACCAGGTTAAATATTGAGTACTATTGATGAGACTGTACAATTTGTTTCCTTTCTAAAATTATGTATTCCTCGCTTATTTTCAATCATGTTGTCACCGAAAATACATATTCTTTTTTTTTTTTTTAATATTACATCAAAGTTTGCAACTATATATATACAACTCATATACATGAGAAATCTGACACTGATCCCAAATTCTCAATACCTATCTTGGGCAATGTACTTCAAATTATGACTATCTTAGGTAATGAATTTTAATGGAACACTGCATATATAGGGCCGGTGTCGAGGTAATATTTCTAATGCCTAAAGGAGATGTATTGCTATATTCTTCCACCTTAAAATAATATTATTCATGCAGTGTAATAGAATACCAGTTACTACTAAAAATTGGTCTGGAGATGACAATTGATGCAAATATTTTACACTTGAAAGTGTGTGGAGATTCAAAGTTGGTAGTGAATAAATTACTTGGATTGTACGAAGTAAAGACACTCAATTTAATTCCAGATATCAAATATGAACAACAAATTATCACATGACCACGAGCTGATGAAGTCTAGCGCTAGCATTGAAACGAGAGTAAGATGCACGTGTCAAACTTGCTATGGCCTATGGCTAAAGGAGAACTTCATGTACCAATTTGTAGAAGTTGGTACGTACTTCCATATTTTGAAGATAAAAGTGATAATGAGAACAATAATAATGACATTGAAGTTTTTGAAACTGAGAAATATATCGTCAACTATTGGTAAATGACTTGAATGTGATTAGTTGTCACCTGACCCTCGTCGAAGAATTGATGCTTGTCATGATGTTGCTCGCTTCATCTATTTCAAAGATAAATTTTGAATCTTTTGATGGATACTTCTTAATATGCATAAGCAGTGAAGAAACATATTCCGTACTATGGAAGAAACATATTACGTACTATGGTATTTGTGTGCTTATCAATCAACCCAAAAATTACACACTTAAAAATTAAAAAAATGTGTTACTATAGACCAACAATGATAAACGATTGTTTAGAGCATGCACAAAGGTGACAAGCGTGTCCATTCCATACAAACCCCACTCATCAACCACCTAAACCACTATATCCCACAATTGCTATTGACTCTCATGATTTGGGGCATGGATGTTGTAGGGCCATAGGGAAAATTATAACGAGAACAACTTTATATATCAGTTGCAATTAATCATTTCTCTAATGGGTCAAAGCACTACTGTTGCGAGAAGTTAAAATAAAATACTGTCGATTTCATCAAAACCCAAATCATTTATCGATGTAGAATTTCATAATATACTATCAACGACATGTCTTTAAATAGTATACTTTAATAACCAAACATTGTGAATGTTTTTTTTAAAAAAAATAAAATAAAAATACTTTAACAACAAAATTCTAAAAATCATGTCCCTACGAACCCTACCTTTAGACCAATACACCCGATGCACACAACATTGTGAAAGTTCGGTTCCAAGCAAAGAAAGCTTACCTCCGCACGCGCCCCTCACGTGCATATTCCTGCAGAATGAACTTCGTCTTGGCGCGCAAGAACTCGAAACGATAAACCCTACACCCAATTTAGGGTTTTATTTACAAATTCTCTCACGCTAACCTCCATTTCCGGCGAAGCTCTACTGCTACTCTCCAATGGAATGAACCCGTACTGCATCCGACCCGGAACGCATTTCGGACCCCCGAAGGAACCCGCCGCTGTACACATGTCTTTCGCCGCCGGGCTTCGTTTGCTCCGCTCTCAACCGCTCTCATTCTCCGCCGTCGGGCCGCCTCGCCTGCTGCTTTCCCGGCGCGCCTCCAACCACCGCTTTCTCTCCGCCGTGGGCCCCAACCAGCGACGGAGGCCGTTCGCCGCGAAGGCTTCCTCGAGGCTGAGGGAGGATGAAGTGGAGGAGAATGGGAGTGTGGTTGCCGTGAGGGACGGCGGCGGCGGCGGCAGTGGTGAAGGTAGGATAGTGGTTAAGGAGCTGCACAAGGAGGCGACGGAGGCGTATGTGGCGTATGCGATGTCTGTGCTGCTGGGCCGGGCTCTGCCTGATGTCAGAGACGGGCTCAAGCCCGTCCATCGAAGAATATTGTAAGCTTTTTTTGCAATTGTGGGGAGTCTTGGCGTAATGCGGGTGCTCTGATAACTGTTATTGCTTTTTCGATTATCTGAGCGGCTTCAATCAGCAATATTATTGGTCTTTGTTATCTGCAGCTTCTGTATCATTTTGCATTTTCTTGTTTGATGCATTCTTTTGATTGAACGACCTTCTGACTGGAGTGTTCTATTCGCCTTAACAGATTCGCAATGCACGAGTTGGGCCTAGCATCTAAGAAACCTCACAAGAAGTGTGCTAGAGTAGTTGGTGAGGTTGTATTTTGATCTTTATAAGTACTTTCTCACAGGACATGAAAATTCCCGTAGTGGGTTGAAAACTATTGTTATGTCGCATGCATTGTACTTGTGTTATATCTACTCTACTTTTATTTTTTGTGTTCCACATTTCTTTCTTTCCACGCTATTTATAGTTTTTAATTGTTTATTTCGCTTGGTCCAATGTAGGTACTAGGGAAGTTCCATCCACATGGCGATACTGCTGTCTATGATTCATTGGTTCGAATGGCTCAGGTACCTATTTGATCTAAGGCGTTCCAATCATTTATATAGAAGTAGCAACTAAAAAGTGAATATACATGCATATGCCAAGAGAAGCTTGGCAATCCACCATATCAGAAAGTAACAGTTTGATGTTTGAGCTTTAATTGTTCATACCATTAGAACACATTAGGCAGGTAGGGTATGTAAAGACTTCAATCAATCAAAATGACGGTTGTCATTATATCCTTTGATTTAACTTGTAACAAGTGTGTTTAGATGTCATGTTTTAGTAAAGTCATCCAAGAAAAATCAGATGCATATGTTTTCTCTCTTCTTTTACCTTTCTCTTAAAATGGATCTTAGGATTTTTCCTTGCGCTCTCCTCTCATTCGCGGGCATGGGAATTTTGGCTCTATTGATGCGGATCCTCCTGCTGCAATGCGTTACACAGAGTGCAGGCTAGAGGTAGACTATTATATAAATTTTCTTTTCTGGAGCCACGGCTCCAGGTGTTCCTTGTCTACCATTCTAATGTGAGTCATGTGACTGATGTGTACCATTATGTTGTTATTCTATCAGGCACTCACGGAGGCCATGTTATTGGCAGATTTGGAGCAAGATACGGTGTGTTCCCGCAATTAAGTAATGTGCTATTCATTGTTTATATGTTATTGTGTCGTTGCTTCTTCACTGCCAATCATCACATGTTGTAGGTTGATTTTGTTCCAAACTTTGATAATTCACAAAAAGAACCATCTCTGCTTCCTGCTCGCATCCCCAACTTGCTTTTGAACGGTGCATCAGGGATTGCGGTATCCAACTGAATCTAGCTATTTTTGCCTGGCTCTTGACTTTTCATTTGCCCGGCTGCTTTGGGTCGATTCTCATCTCATATACGTGGTTGCTTCCTCCCGTAGGTTGGGATGGCTACAAATATCCCCCCACATAATCTTGGGGAGTTGGTAGATGCACTTTCCGTGCTGATTCACAATCCAGATGCAACGGTATTGTTTTAAATAGTTGAGCATCCTTGTCTTAGTCACTCTTTCTTGGACGGATTAAAAGTTGTAACTAGAACTAAGCGGACCCTATGATGTTCTTCTCCTTTAAGATTGTTCATCAATTCATTACAAGCTATGAGGCTGTTTATTAGTAATTTAATCCAAAAGTATTCTTATTGCTACCTTCTTTGAGCAGAGCTTTGAAACTCTGCTTTTTTTGTTTTGTTTATAGTTTTTCAAATCTCCTTTAGGAAGTAAACTGTGCAGTCCTTTTCCCGATAGTAAACTTTTAGGACACAAAGTAGTATGCAGAAGACGTACTGTACAGATTGCATGACTTTGGCTAGCCTGGACGTCTTTAGTTAGCCATGAACTTATGTCTTAAATTATAATTGCCTTTTGCAAATCTTCATGGCTTTTAAAGGTTATATGCATGTGACTTAATTATAATAATGGGATCACGTGGAATTCATTTTAATGCCGATTATCTCATTATTCTTTTTAAAGGCTTTAATTCCCTAGTGAATTTGAATTTACTGTTTTTTCATCAATGGTGTTTTTACGGAGAAGTATGTTTGATGGATGTGTGCATTGCGACAGTTGCAAGAATTACTCGAGTACATGCCAGGACCTGACTTCCCAACTGGAGGCACAATAATGGGCAATATTGGGTAGGTTACTGCCTAGCCACCTGCTTGCTACATGGTGATGACATGGATGCAAAACAAATTGAAGTATTCTACATGTTAATTTTTACACACTGAACATGCTTTAGGATACAGACTCCTTTTACTATCATGGTTATTTGGTTGCTTTGCCCTAAAAAATATTGGTAACTATAGACTATAGTAAATAATTGTCTATATAAATTAGCTTGAAGATAGATTGACTAACACTCACTGATGAACTACTTCACATAACTGGAATAGAATTTGGTGTGCTATGCTATAATGAAGTAGAGGGCCATTGCTCTTTATTTTATGCATACTGAAACTACTATTCTGTCGTCATCATTATCGGAGCCCATATCCACTTCTTTCAGCTGACTCTACCCTAAGTATCCCCAATGAATCCATTTGGCTTTCTAATCAAATTCAACATGATGATGTTAAACGATTTTCTGTTTATCCTTGGAAGTATTTTGGATGCATATCGGACTGGACGAGGACGGGTGGTGATCAGAGGGAAGACTGATGTTGAGTTACTGGATTCCAAGAGCAAGCGCTCAGCAATTATAATAAAAGAGGTTTCATTTTATCTCCTTGTATCCTGTCATTAGCCATTCTCAGTATCCTATTTATTGTTAATAATATGAGAATAAATATATTCTAATTCAAGTTTACTTTTTTGCTTGAACCAGATTCCGTACCAGACCAACAAAGCTTCCCTTGTTGAAAAAATTGCTGAACTTGTAGAAAATAAGGTAACCTTATTAATCGATGTGTGTCATGAATGCCTTTAAATTAGCTTTGACTATTTCAAGTGTGGTTATCTGCACGGGGATTGCTTTTATATGCACACACATTTACTGAATCTCGTACGCAGGTATTATTTGAAAAGTGGGTGTTTTTAATGTTCCATATGCATGAATATGTTCCTTTTTCATTTTTCATACCCTTTTTGGTGGTTGACGATTCAGAGGGGGGTTGCAATCAGCCTGTGCTTCTTTTTCTCAGTGACTCAGTGTATCTGGAAGAGTGTTGCTATACCATTTGCAACTTAAGTTTCACTGTCATCATTATTTCCTTGGCATGTAATCTTTCTAATGCTTCAACACAGAACTTTTCGAGGTGTCTTTTCCATATCTTTCTGCACAATAGGATTCTGGAACCAATGCATAATACTCTTTTATCGCTCCATCATACACTACAGGTGTATTTGGATTCGTTTTCAGTCAAGACTCAGATTTGAAGAAGATGTACTATTATTTCTTCATGGTTCACAGTAAAATGAGCAGTGCCATAGCTACCATAGATTTATTGCTAGCTGAACGGCGATTGAAAATAGCCAGATAAAAAGTTAGGAAAACTTACTTCACTTGGAAGTTATTTATTCGATGATAGATGTTTGCGAAATTATTGTCAGTTATGATCTGGAATGTATTTCTGGTGAAGAGGCCACTGTTTGGCTCCCCACAACAACCTACCTCAACTTGAAAAAAGGGGAACCTCATCCTGGAAAAAACATAACCTTGATTGAGATAAAAAGAATAACCTAACATAGCCTTCTATTTGTCTGTGTTTAGTAGATTTCTAGGACATCTTCGTACTATGCAATGGTTGCAAAGTTTTACTTAATATTTCTCTTTTCAGTCCTGCTGCTCTGATTTTCTATGCTTCTAAATGATTGTTGTTAGGTTATTGGTCCCATTTCAAGTTTTGCTTAACCCTTTTACCTTTCTGTCAGACTTTGGAGGGAATAAGTGATATACGCGACGAGAGTGATCGATCAGGGATGAGAATTGTTATTGAGGTAATCTTGATAAGATGACCATTTTGAATCCTTTTGTCCATTCATGAATTCTCAGTCTCTCTAAAATTTAACATTGTGTACATCTTTTGGGTATGGTTCTTATATTCATTTCTAGATTTTGTTCTTTCTGTAACACTTCTCATCAGCTCAAGAGAGGATCAGATTCTGCCATTGTCTTGAATAATTTATATCGTCTTACAGCTCTACAGACAGCATTTAGCTGCAACATGGTGGGGTGAGTTGTTTCGAGACCAAGCCTTTTTTTTGGTTTTTATTAGAAAAGATAGATGAAGTTCTTATATTCAAGCATTTTCTGATTTAAAAGATGATTGCAGACTGGAAGTTGAGGTGATAATAATGTTGTTGTTAGTATTAGATCTGCACTTTAATTATTATGACATTCTCCTGTTATTAATATGGTTTATACTGACTTAGTATCTGTTTTTGTTTCCTGGAAGTTAGGAACATGTCATATATCATTTTAGATGGGAATATGGAATAACTATTATTTGATGTTAATATGGAATAACTATCATTTTGCACAACATCCTCCAAAAAAAAAAACTTACTCATCATGTCCTCTTACAGACTTGGGCTTATTGTATAAATTTCATCAAATTCTTCTTGCCAGGGAAATAGTTATTTCCTGGGAGTCTCACTCATTTATTTGGGGGATGTTTCTTATTTTCTTTATATCCTCTTTAGGGTCATTTCATGATGTTATAAGTCTTTAATAATTATCTATAGGAGATTGTAGCCATGTGCGTTCTGGTATTTCATATGCTAAATGAGGAGCAATTTGATTTAGTGTATGTCCAGCAATGGTAAATATACATGAATAATAAGTTCTTTAATACATTCTTTGATCTCAACTTTGCGTAGATGTTGGTTAAAAAGTTGATAATTGCATTGCATGGGCTAAACATGGCCTCTGGTAAGTTTATGATATTCCAATTTTTTAAAAGGTGCTATTCGCATTTCTTTCTTGTCGTATTTAAGGATGATGTTATAACTAAACTAGTATTATTGGATGGTCTATATTTTCTAGTCTTGGTGCAGCTGAACATTTTAATATAACAGTTAAATGATTTATTTATTTCTTTGGGCCTGTTTGTCCTTACATTTTGTTTTTTCTCATCCTAGGATTCTTGATGGCCAACCAAAGCTAATGGGATTGAAGGAACTCCTTCAGGTGATAGGCTCGTAGCACCTAATATTTATCTTCTATCCCTCATTTATATTTCAGTTTTGGGAAATTAAGTTAATGGATGGCCAGAGACAGAGTTTACTTGATGAAAATCTTGAGCCTGAGGATCAATTTTTCAGCAAGTCTTGCTAAAATGGGGCAGTAAATGATTTCATAAAGAGGGCAAAGACTAAACTAATAAAATCTTGATGAACATGTTAAACCCTTAAAACTGAGCTGTTCAAAGTTGAACAATGTATTCATGTTGTGAGATTATTCCTAATTACTGTACTGTATCTTTGTGCAGGCGTTTTTAGATTTTAGATGTTCCGTTGTCGAAAGGCGTGCAAAATTTAAACTAAATCAAGCTCAAGATCGGTATCACATTGTGGAGGTAGGCTAGCAATTCCAGAGAGCTATTGAGCACGGGAAATCCGTATAATTTTTCTTTATGTCATCTGGACCCATGTTCTAACTTATTAAAATTTGAAAACATTGGTTGTGGTTTTGGATTGAAACATGAATCTTGTTATCTTGTTACTTCAGCTTTGTAAGTTGCTAATATATTTTCCCCTTGCTTTGGGTGTCTGTATCAAAGGGCATTGTAACAGGACTTGATAATCTGGACAGTATCATTGACATCATCAGGAAAGCTTCTAATCATGCATCGGCAGCTGCTAGTTTAAGAAAAGGCAAGCTAATCTGTTATTGCTGTTAGTAGTTACCTTTCCATCTTCTTACTCTACTATATCGTAGTTTATATGATTATGGCTGAAGTTGTAGCAATGGCTGCTTCTGCTAACTCGTTCGATATACCTATCCATGGAATATCTTACAAGATTTAGGTTGTTAGCCTTTGCCTATACTTCTTTTAATCTGTATCACGTAAGGTAGACCTGTCAGCTTCCCTTATGTTACCTCTGGAAGATCATTTACATTCTTAAGCTGAGAATACTTTAAAGTACAAGTTCACTCAAGAATGTAAAATTTTCAGAATTTTGATTATCACAGAGATGCTAAATAAAAATTATCTAAAGGTTACTTGAAATATACAAGACCCCTGCCCGAAAATTAGCTTTAATTTTTTTACCAACTTGCTTACACTTGTAGTCTTTAGTATAAGTAGTTATAGCATAGATCATGTCCTCCAGTGAGTGCTAATATACTAATATCTAATTGTTAATGTTATGTTTCACTTTCCTTCAACTTATCTTTACACTCTGGAAGCATCATGTAATAAAGTTCCATAGACTTGATTTTATCTCATTCTCCAGGGTATTGGACAATTAATTTCATCACATTTCATGGAATTTGATTCCTTCTTATTTCTCATCATGTTAATTAATTGAGACATCTTCCTGCATCAAGTTCCATAAACTTGATCGCTATAGTATAAGTTTTTCCCTTTTGTTAACTAGATACTGACAGTCTTTTTTTGCAGAGTTCAACTTGACTGACAAGCAAGCTGAGGCTATATTGGATATAAGCCTCAGAAAATTAACATCTCTTGAGGTACTGTGTTGTGTATATTTGTTCCATGATTGCAGATATTCCTGACCCATTGATCTGTTACATTATCCAGAAAAACAAGTTTATTGAAGAGGGGAAATCTTTGTCTGCTCAAATTTCAAAGCTGCAGGAGCTTCTTTCAAGCAAAAAGTTGGTGCTTGAGGTAATTTCTGTTGCTATTTATTTGTTGAGTCTTTGATTTCAGAGTTCATGAATTCTAAATTGCATACCCACCTTTCCTTTCCTTTCCTCTCGTATTTGAAATTGGAATGAGGCCTGGATTGCCCCTTGACTACTTACTGGGGAGCACTTTGACCACGGAACTAAAATTTCGCCCCAATTAGGCCATAAAGTTTTCAAAATTGTCTAATTTGCATGTTCCTAGATCTGCGGAATAATTGGCAAACTTTTTGTAGGTTCTTTCGAACGGTTTTAGGCTAGGGTCTCGCTAAAAGGTTGGTTCATTTGCTTTATCCTGTTGGTGGGATTTTGTGAAATGTTTGTATATTAGAAGTCAGAGGGGAACTCCCTCTTCCTTTTTATACATTTGTATTGCTACTTGCAGTATCAAATGTAAATCTGAGATGATTTTATGAAAACCCTAGCCCAGATCACGTAAAAACAGTTTCTTAGTCAATTTTTTTGCTGATGTTATTGATTTGCATGACAGGAGTTAATGTAAGGTCCACACTTGGATGAAAAATAGCTCAGTGGTTAAAGTGCTTCAAGGGAAACAATTTTGGGGGCAATTTGGACCTTATATGTTTCTATTTTAGAATAAGTTACTCAAATTATGCAGGAATCTTTCTTCCGTTTTCTGTTAGTTGTCACTGTGATGATATTGACGTGGATAATAAATGTATGTGGTTTTGTTTACTTGTGAAGGTGTGTCATATTCATATCCCTGATTGCATGTTATTCTAATAGTATTTTAATTTTTCTTAAATTAGATGATAGAAGCTGAAGCAAATGACATAAAGAACAGATTCTCTACTCCTAGGCGTTCAATGCTGGAGGACACTGATAGTGGTCAACTTGAGGACATAGATGTTATACCCAATGAAGAAATTCTACTGGTACTCAATATTTACATTGTTGACTTCGTGTAACGATGTATATGGTATATGCATTACTGTTGCTCAGGAACGTCCCTTATTTACTTTTAGGCACTTAGTGAAAAGGGCTACCTAAAAAGAATGAGGCCTGATACATTCACTCTTCAAAACCGTGGAACTATTGGAAAATCAGTAGGGAAACTGAGAGTAAATGATGCCATGTCTGATTTTCTCGTATGCCGTACCCATGATCATGTCCTTTACTTCAGGTACACCCTTCCACTCGGCTGACTTGACTTATTTTTTCCCCTTCTTAATCTGTTATGATATGTCTTGGCAAAAATTGTGTCGGCTGAAGCATATCTCTTTCATTGACAAGTCCTATAAAGTTTGGTTGGCATATATTAGGTACTTGTCTTTGTTAGTGATTGCATGTGTTAGATAAAAAAATTGCACAAAAAAAGTCCTAGTAGTTAAGCGGCATAAGCCTCATGATTAAAAGAGTATTTTGCTGCAAGACTCTGAAATGGATTATTCGAGGTCTATCTGGTGCATATTAGTAATCAACAGAGAAACATTTAAAGACCAATGACAATGGCACACACACATATATGCAGATTGACAGGCATCTTGCTCGAGCCCTTGGTGAAATTAGGGATAGGAGTGACGTATTTTGTGAACATCAACTATCATCTATTTCCAAGATATGGTAACACACTAACAATAGACGTTGCATATATCTGCCGCTCTAAAATAAAAGCGGAAATAAAGCAGGCCCTGTATCTGTTTTTTTATCATTGTCAATCTTGGGGTTTTGTGAAAGAATGGATTCTGTGAAGTATTTTATGTGATTTGGCTATTTGGTTTGCATAAAAAATCCTATGATTCTAACTTACATTTTGTGTCATATATTCATCTATTTCTGTTGACACTGTTTTTCTTTGCAATGATGGTGCCTTACAGTCTATTCTAATTTGATTTTTGTTTTCGACAATAATTGCTACTCTACTTCATTTTGCAGTGATAAGGGAACAGTATATCATGCTCGTGCCTATAAAATTCCTGAATGCAGCAGGACTGCTGCTGGCACACCTTTAGTTCAAGTAATGCTAGACTTTTGACCGAAATCGTTGGCTCATTATCCTTTTTAAGTTGATTAATGATATCTGAAATTTTCTTGGGTCCAGATCTTATCCCTATCTGATGGTGAGAGGGTAACTTCAATAATTCCTGTCAGTGAATTTGAAGGGGACCAGTATCTAGTGATGGTCACCATGAAGGGGTATATCAAGAAAATTTCTCTGAACTATTTCTCATCAATTAGGTCTACTGGAATCATAGCAATTCAACTGGTTAGCCCACTTCTTTGTTGCTTCCTATTCTGTGTATTAAGCTGTCTTGGGCCTTAATTAATTTGCTAAAACTGACAGGTCCCTGGTGATGAGCTGAAATGGGTGAAGCGTTGCTCAAATGATGATTATGTGGCCATGGCATCACAGAATGGAATGGTGATTTTGTGCCCTTGTGAGAATGTAAGTTGACTTTTCTTTTGCTTTCTTCCCTCAACACCCTTGCTTCAAGTAAGTGGCAGAGACATCCCAACTAGGAGCTAGAGCTAGAAACTGATTTTCCAAAAGGCATTAGATCCTTGGGTATTTGCAGCTGTTGTATATTGTTCAGCTTTCTTGTTGGTGTGTCGGAGTCTAAAAGCATGCTTTCCATTGTTTGCTTGCTTATTTGTATAGATGAGAGCACTTGGGAGGAATACTAGAGGTTCAGTTGCCATGAGACTGAAAGAAGGGGATAAAATAGCGAGCTTTGATATAATACCTGCATCTTTGGGAAAGAAGATTGAGGAAGGCTCTGGGCCACTGCAGAACCAGTAATTTCCTCGCTGCCTTGTCATTTGGTCTCCTTTTGTGATGGGCGTAACTTATGTTTAATGTACACTTTTTATTGTGGCTCAGTAATTATTATATGGTTTAGTTTGAACTAGAATGCATTGCATTGAAATATGTAAACTGTTACTCATTCTCAATTTTGTGTCTTCTGCTAAAATGCTCGACTTGACATATTGGATAAAGAGTAGCTTTTTTTTTTCATTTCTTTTTTCCCCCCCCTGAACAAACACCTTCCAAATAAATTTTTCGGGGCTGCAAATGGAACAGTTAGCAGGATAGAATGTTGTGATGCGTAGAGGAACTTTTTATCTTACTTGATCTATAGGCTCCGTCGACAATGTGAACAAGCATTGCAACATTTGATGTCGGTTTAGTCATACATCCCCATCTGCCAAATGTATTTAATATCTTATCTTTATGACATTGAAGGGTAAATAATATCTTTTCTATTTGAGGGGGGAAAGATCAAGTTTTTTAAGTATTCTCTCCCACAGATAGTGATTTCCACTTCTGTCACTTATGTGAAAACTGTATATGTCAATGTAGCTATTCCCGGCAGTTTTTCTTTGATCAGTTGCTTAGATTATTAAATCTACATGTATAGATTATGATATTTTCAAGAAATGTTATTTTACTGGTTTGTTTCTAGGGGGAGGGGATCTTCTGGTCCTTGGCTGCTGTTTATATCTGAGAATGGCTACGGAAAGCGAGTCCCTGTCTCTAGCTTCAGGACATCATCATTGAATAGGGTTGGTCTGAAAGGTTACAAAGTAAGTTACCTTCTTTCTCTTAGTTGTGAAAGAAAATGTCTTGCAGAGTAGTGCAGTTCTTTTGGCTCTGTTAATTCTATATCTTGTGTCTAATTCTTTGAAACCGTCGTTCAACCTGTGTATTTTGCAGTTTTCGGCAGAAGATCGTCTGGCGGCTGTATTTGTAGTAGGATTCTCTGTCGGGGGTAAGGCTTCCATTAAGCTTTTATGGTCCACTTTATTCAAGCTATAGTATATGCTTACAAGAAATTAACCACTCATTGATTTCAATAGAGGATGGAGAAAGTGATGAGCAAGTTGTGCTGGTCAGCCAAAGCGGAACAGTAAACCGGATCAAAGTACGGGATATCTCCATTCAGTCTCGCTATGCAAGGTACTTTGTCTTTTGTTACTTATCTCTTAGTGCTTGAGGTATACTCGCATTCTGGTTGCAGCATCATTCTCGATTTCATCCACTCTTGGACCTTCTTAATCTCTCACTTGTCTATCAGCCATGATCGATTGTATAAATAGAAAGTTCTTTTTTCGACTTTTAGCAGAAGGTTACTGTAAAATGAACCACCTCTTTTGATTTTGTTTGTGCAGAGGGGTGATTCTGATGCGACTAGAGCATGCTGGAAAAATCCAGTCAACTTCCTTAATATCCGCAGCTGAAACAGAGCCCGAAGAAGCCGAGGAGGCGGCTGCAGCATAAGAGTCGAGTATCGGGGTCGGATGTCCAAATGCCTCAGAAATTCTCCTGTAAATCTTGTGGTCCACCGGAGAATTGTGATTGATTATGTAGGCTAATTTTGTATATAGAAATTTTATGGGCCATCGTGTATCTGCAGCAATTTTCCTTGGAACTAGTATAAAACCTGGTGCAGCTGTGGATAGTATTTAAAGAGCATGTATTTGGTTCCCCCACTACAATCGCAACAATGGAATGATTATCGAAAGACAAGATGATCAGATCTGACTCTCTCTCTCTCTCTCTCTCTCAAAGAATATTGCAAATTCAAAGAATGCTAGAATGTTGCTGGCTTCTGTTTCAAAAATCAAATGAATTTCAATCTACATTCATCTCTAACAATAATCTGTTTCATGAAACTCAATAAATTTCTAAATCACTCAAACATTTCACACATATTGGAAACTTGTAGGAATTTTTTCCCTAAAGATAGAGGAGCATTCTATCACACAAGGTCTTGGCTTCAAGGATGTAGCACCATATCACCTTCCACATGAAACTTGATAGTCATTCCGTGATTATGCTGCTTAGAAATGTTGAAGGGACGGGCATCGACTCCAATACCCTGCCTCCGTTCTTTACAAAACCCCGACCTTCATCATCTACTCCTTGTTCTAGAAACTTTTGACATAATTTTGATCTTTATATATCATAGAACGGTCAGTGAGACAGCAGCAGAGCGAAGGAGAACGCCATCATCGTCCCATTTTTTCTGGGGAGCAGTAGCTCCTGCTATAATGGCCTACAGCAACATAAAACGTGAACACGAATGATCAGTGCATAAGATAAAAGTACAGAGTTAGCCTTGTCCAATAGCATCGGCTTTCTGTGGAGGATTAAAATTTTCAGTCTCTCTTGATATATATTTCGGAGGAACAGAAGAAATGTAACAAGATAGACCAACCTTTCCACTATTCACAGCAGCTACTAGTGCTACATGCTGGTTGTCTCCACCAAACTCGTAAAAGTAATAATTCCTGAAGACGGCGATAATTTATATATGTATAAGATGCATAACTAAAACGCCATCTCAGAACATTGAAGTTTAGAAAAGGATACCTATAGCCTTCTTCTTCCTTAATCTTAAATGTCCTAGCAGAGTACAATGTCGCGCCAGCTGTTGATACAATTTTCGCAAAATTCAGCAGTAGAGCACGAGTTAGATAAAGAAAAACAAAAGGCTGTGAAGCTCTGTGTAGAGAAACAAACAACATTTGCATCAAGATACCTGGAACAAATATTTTAGCTGCCTCCTTCAGTGAACCTAAATCAGCAATGTCTTGGGCCTGTCAGAGTCGGAGTAAGCATTTCGACTAGGTAATAAATGAAACGAAAGACTTTGAAATGTTATATTTTGAATGCATGCTTGGAGGCAGGTGGAAGACTTGATTATATCTTTTTCCCTTTCCGAACAGCCAAGGTTTCAATGAAGTGTTGTAAATTTGTTATCAATCGCAATGGTTGTGATAAAAGTCCACTATTTGGAAGAAATTTAGCGGGCGATATTTCAGGTAGGATGATTAAATTCATCCTTTATCAGATCAGGCATGTGAAGCAAGACATTTCAAAGCAGCAGCAGCAGTTTAATCAACCACGTATATTATATCATCCGAATAGTCTATAGGAAATACATATAAAACGGCATTCAACTCCTATAACAACTTGATTCACTCGACCGCTCATTTTTTGAAATCTATCTCAACTATATTATTAGGCTTTTTGTATCAATTAGCAACCATCTGAACAGTTTTTCAGATACTTCATTTCTAATGCTTTTTTGGGGCAACACCAGAAACAGAATAAAGCAGCCACAAATCACAATATACAGTATATCACAATATCATAAGCCATGAGTAGTATTAAATCCACAAACCTCTAAGAAGGTAATCTTAAGTGAATTAGATGGCCGGATAACGACCCCCACAACTTCGGAACTGTATGACAATGGCATGTAATAAGTCATCAAAATACAGAATTTCACAAGTGAAAAGTGAAATCTAAGCAAGGAAAAAAAAATATCATAAGAAAATGGCCTAGGGATTTATTTCTAAAACTATTTTCCTGAATGACTGAATCCATAACAAGTGATCATGAACAAGGAAAGACAAGCGAATTTTTAGCTCCTAGAGTCTCATAAACACAAGGAGATACCGTTCCAAGTGATACAAAAAGCATCCTCAAAAGCAAAGGAATTCTATAAGAATGAAATTTACAGCAACATGGAGTGCTTTGTCAATATTTCAAGAACATAATCAGATAGAGGTTATAGATATTAGTACTGCGTAGTATTGAAGCAAACTCTATGCAACCTATTCTTTCTGCAAATTCGATATAAGTAGTTGTAGGTTAGCATATATCTGAAGACACAGGGCACCAGCAGTACACTAATATCCGTTGCATCACACACAAAAATGGCCATCTGAGCCTGACTACATTGTGAAACCATCAAGCTCGAGATCAATCGTATTAAGGAGTTGATGCAGAAGAAGCAAAGTAGTGTTTCATAAAATAAGGCAGGCGTAAGCGTACCCATCAGGAGTCGCGAAACGCGCTGCATAAGCCTTTGGCTTAGCTTTATCTCCATAGAGAGATAATCCAGCATTATAGTCCTACAAAATTAAGAGAAAGAATCTACGTTACTCAATGCAGATTTATATAGGTCCGTAGACACATATCCACAAAAAGATGAGTTCTGGGAATTTTCCGATAATCTTCTCAACCGTCCAAAACATGAAATTTTGCCGTAAATTCACAATTCCCACATAACATTTTTTTCCGCCATTCATAATATTTGAAAACCCTATAGAACATTTTCGCCTAAAGTTTCCATGTATATTCTTTCAAAGCCCTAGTCGAAATCGAACTCGTGATAGTGGCAAAACAAGAGGAGGAGGAGGAGGAAGAAGAAGAAGAAGAAGAAGAAGACCTCCGGTTCAGTGATGTCCTCAAAATTGGGCGGGACGCGAATCGCAAAGCCGTCGCCGTAGTACCTAAACCAGGACTTGGTGTTGGCAATGCCCGAAAGGAAAGTGTTGGGAGACGGCGGCGGCGGCGTCTGAGCTAGTGCAGCAGCAGCAGCAGAAGATACGGCTACAACTGAAGAAGTGAGGAACAAACTTCTTCTGGAGATGAGATAAGCAGCAGCAACAGCAGCAGAAGAAGAATCTTCAAGCAAGAAGGGGGAGGAGGAAGGGTTAAGGTTGGATTTTGGCGGTGGAGAGGGAGAGAGAGAGAGCATCAACTTCGGCATGGCCATGGAAGAATGTGGATCAGACTCCTTAATTAATTGCCTCCTTTACTATTTTATTTGCCACCTATTTATATTTTTTAAATAAACATTAAATATAGTAATTCTATTTATATATATATATATATATATATATATATATATATATATATATATATATATATATATATATATATTATAAAATAAAATCATGTGAAATTTCAAATTTATTTACATGTTAAACCTTACAATTCCCACATATTTTTGAGAGCTTCCAATTATAGTATATGCACGGATGACGTGATAATCTATTACTATATATAAAAGCTAAATAGTTGTAAAAAATTACAAAATATGTCATTTCCGTCAAAAGAAACAACCAATTGTCTAATAGATTTATTTCTTTAAACAAAAATTGTATCCAACAGATTATTCATTGTTTGCCATCTACCAAGTATTGACTATTTAATTCAAAATCATAAACTTGAAGCTCAAACTTTGATTTCACACCAATTGAACATGATTCAACAAAATTAATTTGATTGACTATGTACAATAATAATGAATCATTAAGATAATTAATTTTACGTATGTGTTTGAACGTTAATTTTGTATAGGTCCACTAATTTTTTCATTTCATCTTGAATATCCTACCTATCCTTTATTTTATTTAGTGAAAATAGTACAAATAGGTAAGGTTTTATCATCTAATAAACAATTGTATGATTGTAATTGTTATTTTGTTATTCAACTATTTTTAAATTTATCATATATACAATAGATGTCAGAATATATTGAATAGAGGAATGCTCTTCTACCCGCTGTGGACATTCTTAATGTATTTATGGATGACACGACATATTATTATTGAATAAAATAAATAAAATATATACCATAACCCCTCTAAAAAAGTAAATCGTATCACTACTACATCAGCGGTGGACACACTAAGAGTGTTTACGGTGAGCAAGAGAGTGTTTCTCATATTGAATATAGTGTAAATTGAGTTTTTTACCCATTTTGAAAATCTTTATGTTAAAAGTAACCATTCTCTAAACTCTTATGTGAAAAATACCCATTTGATTAAAATAGATTAATTTAATCAAATGGGATGGATCCCAATTAATTGAGATATGATAGTTTACATTTTAAATTGTGAGAAATGTTACCCGATTTATTTTTTAAAAAAATTGTATTTAATTTTAGCCAGTGAAATAATGAAATGATAAAGTATACTCCCTCCGTCCCACTTCATTTGTCCTCAATACTATTTTCGTCCGTCCCACTTCACTTGTCCTCTTTCCTTAAAAGAAAAAAATTAACCCTTACTTTTTGATGTGGACCCCTTATTTTTTCAATTTAACACTACGCATAAAATCCCGTGCCGAATAGAAAGAGGACAAGTGAACTGGGACGGAGGGAGTACTATTTATGTATTACCTCCACTTATTTGAATGATTGATTCAGTAAATGCAACATTTTGTCATTTTCGTGCAAAATAATTGTAAATAAAAATTAGTGTGTTATCGTCTATATAATGAAGTTGTGGAATCGGCAAAATACATCCTAAAAAGCTTCTTTGAAAATCAAATAACAGATAATTATGTTTTATATGTTATTTAAAAGGTGTATTTTATCAAACCGTTCGAGAAAAGTTAAAACCGCTCGAGCCCATTCTCGAGCAGTTTAAAAATTTCTCGAGCAGTTTGAAGGTTTGTCGAGCGGTTTAAATCTTTTTGAGTTTATGATATGTAAACATGTCGATAATCACATAAACCGCTCGACAAACCATCAAACCGCTCGAGCGGTTTGAAAGTTTGTCGAGCGGTTTGATTTTTTTTGAGTTTGGGATGTGTAAACACGTCGATAATCACATAAACCGCTCGACAAACCTTCAAACCGCTCGAGCGATTTGAAGAACTTTTTCGAGCTGTTTATGGATTTTTAATTTTTTTGAGCGGTTTATAGTGGGAGAGTGTGTTTTTGTAAATATTGATAAGGTATTGGTGGATAATTAGGTAGGGTAGGGTAGGATGTTTTATTTGTATATGGAATATTTTGCAAAAATCAAGAAAATATTGTTAAGAAATACCCATAAAAAACTCAAAATGAGTATTTTTCATATAATGTTTCAAAAAATGGGTAATTTCCGCATAGTGTGTTTGAGAGTGAATATTTGTAATTTTCTCCCATATTTAAATGAACGTCTGAAAATAAGAATTGTAAACGAAGCCTTTTTTTCTTCACTTATCTCTATGATTATAAATCTTTTCATAAAAAGCAATAGATATTATTCCCTCAAAAGAAGATAAAGCTTTCAAAAACAATAGATATACAGTATTGACACTATTACTATAATATCTTTTCATTTACTGACACTTTCCAATTTAGGACGTATGTCCCACAATCACTTGAACACTTTAACACTTTATCCATATATACTTTTTAATACTTTTAACATATTAATACTATTAAAAAAAAGAAATGAACCCACAATTATTTCACTTTAACACTATAACACATTAATTTATTACTATATCATCAAAATGCAAAAAAATATGCCAAGCAAAAGTGTCACTAAATGGAGGACGGAGGGAGTATATTATTTGTCACTTGAATGTGGCCAAGTTGGTCAGGACAGACTACGGAGGGAGTAGCTTCTCTTAAATTTATTTATTTTTTGTTTTTTTCCATAAATAATTAATCTGAATTTTATAAAAAAATTATTAAAATTTAATTAGCTACGCTCAGAACTTATCAGTTCTCACAAGAATCGAAATTTGGTAGGTCTCAATGCATAAATGAGAAATTAAAGGGTTTAATTTTCTGTGCCTACCCTCACTATATTTCCATAACACAACAACTAAACGCGAAACAAAAACTTAACGAAAAAATTGTGAGAAGCCACAGAAACTAAACGCGAAGCATGCAGTATCACAGTGATCCAAAATGTAGGTGTCAAATGGGTGCTGCTAAACAAGCAGTTTTATGGACGATTCGGCGACACAGGTATCAGGTATCTACTTCTTCGCCTTTGCCAACCAACTATAAAAGCTACAGTTTTGGCACAGTGTTGCAAAAATTGCAAGCGAGATGTTCCAGGTTAATATTAATGTGGAAGCAGCTCTCGGTTTGACGAAGCAGATGCTGGACTATGGTTGTGACTGTGGGGATATTACGTTATTATTTTCTAATACTGTTTTAGATTATGGGCCTCCGATTATTCCGAAATATTCAGAGCTCATTAGAGAGCCGACGGATTTCATGCCGAATCCCCCCGGAGCGAATGAAATCATGTCGTATCATACTGGAGCGAGTGGTCTCGTTCCCACTGGAGATGTCTCTAATATTCCATATTTTGGAGAATTTGGTGCAGGACCGTCAACAACGAATAACATGTTAGATGCAGTGAGAGCTGTTTTGGAGAAATGTCAAAATCTCCCTACGTATACTAGGTATAAAGCCATGGAAAAGTTTGAGAAAAGTGAGAAAATGCTCAAGATGTGGATAAGAGATAGTTTAGACAACAAGCTGGGCTACCTCGAAGAATTGACTAAGACACATGATATGAGATTATTCAGGGACTGGCGCAAATCTGATGAGGTCTATGAATTAATATTGCTTAATATGTGATGTAATAATTTTTAACTTTGTTGTTGTTATTGTGACAATATTTGGATTCGGTTTTTCACTTTGTTGTTGTTGAAATCTATTTTCATTTTCATTAATCAACTATTCGAATAGTGAACTTCAGATTTCACTAATTATTATCAGTGATAGAGTCTGATAAGAAAGCACACATATAAACTGAGAAAATGTACATTTAGTTCCTTAAATAAACGTCATAATACCCTTCGGTGGGTATACGAAATAGCATTTAGGGCCTTAAGTAAACGTCATAATACCTGTCGGTGGGTATTTAGTACATTTAGTGCCTTAACTAAACGTTGGGATACCTGGCTGTGGGTATAATTATTTGTTAGTAGTAATATTAATACTATTAAATCAAGAATTGCTGACATGGATTAATATTTAAATTATAAATGATGACAGGTGTAATGGGTCCGTTAAATAAGGATCCCGTATAGCGTATTATTTGGTTAATAAGGGTGAGTTAAGCGTTCCGATTTTCTTGGGAAGTGACATCAAAATTCTCGACTCCATGATGCGACATCATATGATGCATGCAATATTTAATGAACGCATCCTACAAAATATAATTTTGGTTCAAGTGGTCACAATTTCATATGCTCCAACAATTTTACAACTGAGTTCACCTCACCGGTAACACTTATAGTTTTATCTCCATCTTGAACGGTCACGTTAACACCCGTGCTTGATGCCCCTACATCACTTGTGCTTGTGGCTGGTATCCACCGGGATGGTGGCTTGGTGCGAGGTGAATGGGGAGGTGGATTACATATGGCTTCTTTGGCTTCCTCAAGAGTTGGGTATTTCTTATATAATGCCCCCGTAACGAACCGTATCTGGTTGTTGCAATCATCCCATTTATCGTATATGCCTGGTTCCTTTCCAACCCAGACAACGTAATAAACCATTATGATCTAGAAAAAGATGGAAATTTTATGTCAATTACTTTTCAAAGTACTCGTTTACTAAGTAATGTAAACAAAGACATGTCACTGTTTACTAATGTAATAAACGATCAAAATATTCCGTTTAGCTTGTAACATAAACGATTAATTTTTAAAGCTCCCCCAGAAAAAGAGCGAAAGATTTCGGTGGAATCAAAACCCCCCCAATTTAATCGCCGTCGCCGCCGATCACCCAGACTACGTAATAAACCAATATGATCTAGAAAAAGATGGAAATTTTATGTCAATTACTTTTCATTAATGAATCATATTTCATTCAGAGGGTTAATAATCTTTAGCATAACCCGCATCGGATATTAGGAAATAGTCGTTTTATCCCGCAGTGGGTATCCTATTTCATTTAGAGGTTTAATTAAATGAATATTTAAAGTGTAAATTGGGTTTTCTACCCATTCTCATAATGCCCACATGAAATCTACCCATTTCCTCATTACTTATGTAAAAAATACCCATTCCATTTTTTAATTGATAGATGATGATGTGATAGTTCACATATCACATCAAAATAATGTTATTTTAAACTTTACACTTAAAAATATTTTCCATATAACTTATGTCAACGAATACAAACAGTAAATCAAATACATGACCAATTTACATATTAAAAATCTAAGACTATATACACAAAATCAATCCATGAAATTAATCAATCGATAATACGAGTGATTTATCCTAAAACCGTATCAAAATTAATTTGAATAATTCCTAAGAACAATTAACATAACCAATTCTCGACCGGTTTGAATTTTGGCATTCTAGTCAAAAAATAATAGTTAATTAAACTAAAAACAACAAATTAAGACTGAAAACATTTAAACCGCTCGACAAAGTCGCCGGAAAGTTCAAACCGGTCTACTGGTTTGAACTTTTTCGGCGATTTTGTCGACCAGTTTCAACGTTTTCAGTGTGCACGTCACATATTAAGTCGAAATACGCACAAGCCGGTCGACAAAGTCGCCGGAAAAGTTCAAACCGGTCGACCGGTTTGAACTTTTCCGACGACTTTGTTGACCGGTTTCAATGTTTTCAGTATTCACGTCACAAATTCAGTCTAACTACGCATAAACCGGTGGATAATTGATGCCGGAATATTCACACCGTTCGAGGGAAAGTTGATAGTGGTAGGGGTTTTTTTCGAACGGTTGGGTGAGGAAGAATGTCCTTTTTTTTGGGAATATTGATAGAGTGGGGTAGGATAGAGTAGGGTTTTCATTAAAATACAAAATCTGGTAAAAATTTTTTGGATTCCAAGAGAATCTTGACTGCAAATTAGTACTCCCTCCGTCCCACTTCACTTGTCCACTATACTATTTTGGTTAGTCCCATACCACTTGTCCACTTCCTTAAAAAGAAAGAATTAACCCTTACTTTTTTATGTGGACCCCTTACTTTTTTCATTTTACACTGCGCATAAAATCTCGTGCCGAAAAGAAAGTGGACAACTGAAGTGGGGCGGAGGGAGTATTAAAAAAAGGGAATGAGTAGTTTTAATATGGGGTGTTAACAAATGAGTACTTTTGTTATGAGGTTTTTGAAATTGGTTACTATAAATTTTCTCCAAAAAAATAAATAGGAAGAAACATTGATTTATAAAAAAGGAGGCTACATCGGAGAGATGTTGCATAAGAAGATGATGTGAACTTCTAAAAAAAAAAAGGAGGGCAGTGTTGTTCCTCTATGCAGGGCAAGTAAATTAAATACTACGTAGTACTACGAAGTACTACGTGTATTAATGCAGTTAATACACAGTTATGTCGGACAAATAAATAAATTAAATATTACTATACATGTATGCATTAATAAGGAAAGAAAAGTTAGTGGGTTTATGGCAACTTGGATACGTTATCCAGAGTTTCACATCTTTACCTTCATTCTATTTTAATAAAGATTTTATCCGAAGATTCACTGCAGGTGGATTTAATTAGGTAGTTGGGAATGTAAATTCATTTATTACCTTATACTAAGACACGTCAGCCACGTCCGCCCCTCACTATTGACAACGTAGGAAGAAGAAAGTCTCTCTTCGTCTTCTACAAATAGGGTCGTTGGATTATCAGTTTTGATTACCGCGAGGAATAAGTGTATAGAAGTTTTTTACTTCTTTTTCAAGCTTATCTTAGAGTAATAGAACTGTGAAAGCGTGTTAAGCTAAAGACCACAGTGAGATTTATAATTGTTCGGAGAAAACAAGCTCCTACATCCACTTTGGTCCCAAGCTTGGAACGAATCTTCTTCACTCAAGTGTTAATGCTTTGAGCTCAAAAGCTCGATTGAAGCCTCCTTTGTAGTATTAAAAAAAATTATTATTAACATAAATTTAAATTCATGTCTTCAATTATGTTTTATATGTTATTTAAAAGGTGTATTTTATCAAACCGCTCGAGAAAAGTTAAAACCGCTCGAGCCAATTTTCGAGCGGTTTGAAAATTTCTCGAGCGGTTTGAAGGTTTGTCAAGTGGTTTAAATCTTTTTGAGTTTAGAATGTGTAAACATATCGATAATCACATAAACAGCTCGACAAACCTTCAAACCGCTCGAGCGGTTTGAAGGTTTGTCGAGCGGTTTGAATCTTTTTGAGTCTAGGATGTGTAAACACGTCGATAATAAAATAAACCGCTTAACAAACCTTCAAACCGCTCGAGCGGTTTTAAGAACTTTTTCGAGCGATTTATGTATTTTTAATTTTTTTGAGCAGTTTATGATGGGAGAGGGTGTTTTTGTGAATATTGATAAGGTATTGGTGGATAATTAGGTAAGGTAGGGTATGATTTTTTATTTGTATATGGAACATTTCGTAAAAATCAAGAAAATATTGTCAGAAAATACCCATAATAAATTCAAATGGATATTTTTCATATAGTGTTTCAAAAAATGGGTATTTTCCGCATAGTGTTTTTGAGAATGAGTATTTTTAATTTTCTCCCTTGAGTATATCCATGTTTTATTTTATTGTTTAATTTTATTTTTTTTCAATACTAATTGAAATGTAGACTTCGTGCATTTGCACGGGATGCTATAATAGTGTTCTAAAAAAAGAAACCATGTAAAAGTTGTATGATGGAGTATATATATTAGGAGTTGGGTGCTTGGCGCTAACATTTGTCCGATCAAAAATAATAATAAAAAAATTAGGAAGAAACACTGATTTATAAAAAAGGAGGCTACATCGGAGAGATGTTGCATAAGAAGATGATGCGAGCTTCTAAAAAAAATAAAGAGTAGTGTTGTTCCTCTATGCAGGGCAAGTAAATTTAATACTACGTGGTACTACGAAAAACTACGTGTATTAATGCAGTTAATACACAATTATGCGGAGAAAATAAATAAATAAAATATTACTATACGTATATGCATTAATAAGGAAAGAAAAGTCAATGGGTTTATTGCAAGTTGGATACGTTATCCAGAGTTTCACATCATTACCTTCATTCTATTTTAATAAAGATTTTATCCGAAGATTCACTGCAGGTGGATTTAATTAGGTAGTTGGGAATGTAAATACATTTATTACCTTATACTACGACACGTCAGCTACGTCCGCCCCTCACTAGTGGCAACGTAGAAAGAAGACAATCTCTCTTCGTCTTCTATAAATAGGGTCGTTGGATTATCAGTTTTGATCACCCCGATGAATAAGTGCAAATAGTTTTTTACTTCTTTTTTTTTCAAGCTTATCTCAGAGTAATAGAACTGTTAAAGCGTGTTAAGCTAAAGACCACGGTGGGATTTATAATTGTTTGGAGAAAACAAGCTCCTACGTCCACTTTGGTCCCACGCTTGGAACGAATTTTCTTCACTCAAGTGTTAACGCTTTGAGCTCATAAGCTCGATTGAAGCCTCTTTTATGGTATTAAAAAACATTATTATTAACATAAATGTAAATTCACATCTTCAATTATGTTTATATGTTATTTAAAAGGTGTATTTTATCAAACTGCTCCAGAAAAGTTAAAACCGCTCGAGCTCATTCTCGAGCGGTTTGAAGGTTTATCGAGCAGTTTAAATCTTTTTGAGTTTAGGATGTGTAAACCTGTCGATAATCACATAAACCGCTCGACAAAACTCAAACCGCTCGAGCGGTTTGAATCTATTTGAGTCTGGGATGTGTAATCACGTCGATAATCACATAAACCGCTCGACAAACCTTAAAACCGCTCGACAAACCTTCAAATCGCTCGAGGAGTTTGAAAAACTTTTTCGAGCGGTTTATGTATATTTTCTTTTTTTGAGCGGTTTATGGTGGGATAGTGTATTTTTGAGAATATTGATAAGGTATTGGTGGATAAGGTATGGTAGGGTAGGATTTTTTATTTGTATATGGAATATTTTGTAAAAATCAAGAAAATATTGTCAGGAAATGCTCATAAAAAATTCAAATGAGTATTTTTCAAATAGTGTTTTAAAAAATGAGTATTTTTCGCATAGTATTTTTGAGAATGAGTATTTTTAATTTTCTCCCTTGAATATATCAATGTTTTATTTTATTGTTTACTTTTTTTTTTCCAATACTAATTGACATGTACACTCCGTGCATTCGCACGGGATGCTATACTTGTTCTAAAAAAAGAAACCATGTAACAGTTGTATGATGGATTATATATTAGGATTTGGGTGCTTGGCGCTAACATTTGTCCGATCAAAAATTAAAAAAAAAAAAATTAAGAAGAAACACTGATATAGGAGGCTACATCGGAGAGATGTTGCATAAAAAGATGATGTGAACTTCTAAAAAAAAAAAGGAGGGTAGTGTTGTTCCTCTATGCAGGGCAAGTAAATTTAATACTATGTGGTACTACGAAGTACTACGTGTATTAATGCAGTTAATGCACAATTATGCGGGGCAAATAAATAAATTAAATATTACTATACGTATATGCATTAATAAGGAAAGAAAAGTCAGTGGGTTTATGGCAACTTTGATACGTTATCCAGAGTTTCACATCATTAACTTCATTCTATTTTAATGAAGATTTTATTCGAAGATTCACTGCAGGTGGATTTAATTAGGTAGTTAGGAATTTAAATACATTTATTACCTTATACTACGACACGTTAGCCACGTCCGCCTCTCACTATTGGCAATGTAGGAAGAAGAAAGTCTCTCTTCGTCTTCTACAAATAGGGTCGTTGGATTATCAGTTTTGATCACCTCGAGGAATAAGGGCCCGTTTGATAGTCAAGTTAGGATAAGGGAAGATAGGATAAAAATAGTATTGAGTGTTAAGGTTAAAATGAAACAAGGGTTTAATACTCTATTTGGTAGACTATACACAAACCTTAGTTAATATTATGGAGAGTGTTTGGTACACAAAATTATTCACAAGATAAAATACGGAAATTACAAAAATATCTTTCTCTATTACACATTTAAGTCCAAAGAAACCCTGACACTTCCAGAGGAAAGGAAGTTCATCTTCTCAAAATCAGTAAGGGTTTACACCCCCCTCTCTCTCTAAAACACACACAGTCTACTCACTTTCCACTCTTCAAAGCAAAAACCTCACTCCCCAACCAAAAATACCAACCAAAAATGACGGTGCGGTGCGCAATTGCCCTACTCCTCCTCA
This sequence comes from Thymus mandschuricus, assembly GCA_029379335.1. Classification (NCBI taxonomy): domain Eukaryota; kingdom Viridiplantae; phylum Streptophyta; class Magnoliopsida; order Lamiales; family Lamiaceae; genus Thymus; species Thymus mandschuricus. The sequence goes on from CM057072.1 coordinate 5,078,749, forward strand.
TGCTCTCTGAATTCGCGGCGAGCTACCACGACTACGGCGACGCATTGTCGAAGGCGATAATCTTCTTCGAGGGGCAGCGCTCCGGCTACCACCCGACGGACCAGCGGCTGACGTGGTGGGACCACTCCGGCCTCGGCGACGGCTGGACCGTTGGCGCCGACCTCACCGGCGGCTACTACGACGCCGGCGACAACGTCAAGTTCAACTTCCCCATGGCCTTCACCACCGCAATGCTCGCCTGGAGCGTCATCGAGTTTGGAGACCGGATGCCGCCGCCGGAGCTCCGCCACGCCCTAGAGCGTCGTCGAGTTCGTCGACGCCTATCTCTCACAATTTTGAAGAAAATTGAAGATGGCGGTGGCGGCGTTGGGTCGTTTCAGAGCTTTGACCACCGAGAGAAGGAGGTGCGGTGAGAATCTTAAAGGAATGGAGGGCGATACGATTCCGCAAGACGACAGCGACATAGGTGTAATACCCCGTACTTTAATTAAGCTAATTAATTGTTATTAGAGACTATTATAATAATAGTTAAGCAATAATAGTCTTTTAAAAGAAGAAGTTGAGATAAGATGGAAAATAGAAGTAAATGAGAATTTCTTAGAAATTTTTAAGACTTTCGAGGAATTAATTCTCGTTTCATTCTTTATGACTTGAGACGATGTATATGAAGGATGTATGCTATATTTAATTATATAGTAGAATATTTCTTTAAGTTAGTGAGATTTTTACCTAATCCTTTAAGACGAGAATTATAGAGATTTTAGTTTCATTCTATTTTCCCATTTATTTCCCGATTAATGAGGTAGAGAATATTAGTCCTTGTAATATTGAAGACTTGAGGTGTGTGTTATGGGGAGATTATTTGTATAGAAGATGGAGATTAAAATGTTTGAGGTCTAATTATGTTATTGTAATTAAGTTGTGTAGAAAATTGAAATAACAATAAATAAATGGAAAGGAAAAGGAAATAAAGAAAATGAAACATGAGGAAAGTGACAATTAAAATAGCCCCCACTTCTTCTCCCCTCCTACCCGTCAACTTTCTCTCTCTCTCTACCCCACCTCTCTTCTCACTTTCTAGATACACATACACCCACCCACCTCCATTTTCATCTTTTGGAAGCTTCCCAAATAAGAAAAAAAATGTACGTAGAAGTCAAGCATAAGTTTCTAAATAAGGTAAGCTCTTTTTTATTTAGTTCTATTTCTTGAAGTGAAGAATTAGAGAATGCACTTGGGATTAAAAATTAAAAATGTTAGGGTAAATTGGGGTTTTAATTTCGAGATTTCTTTGGATAAAATTGAGCTTGAATATGTGTTTATATGATTGTAGGAAGCATGAATTTAAGGTTTGAGAATTTTTGAAGTTATGTTTGACAATCTTTGAAAATTAGGGTTCTACATGAAATTAGGGATTTTTGATTTTGATTTTATTTTATGAAATTGATGAAGGGGATATGAAATTGACACTATATGATGCCTAATTTGAATTTTTGATAAAATTTTGGAGTACCTATATGTCAAAAACGAAATTGTGTTTAATAAATGAGTTGGGATTATTTTTGATTTTGATATTAGATGGATACATAGATGATGGGAATGTATTATATGGATTATATGATGCCTAAAATGAATTTTTGTGATATTTTTGGAGCACATTTATATAAAAAACGAAAATATAAATATAATTAAAAAAAATTGGGTATTTTAATAGTGATGCTATATAGTTAAATTGATGATGAAGATGTGATATATATATATGTCTACATAGAACATATATATTAATACGTTACTATTTTAGTAATGTGAGATGAGATTATAGTTTGATTATTACCCAAATAGAGGATAGATAAGATAAGTAAGATGTATTGATGATAAAGATGATGAATTATTAAGAAAAGGTTAGTTAAGAAGTAAGTTAAGGATAGAAAGTTATTTCCTATCTACTTTCGTTTCTCTATTGTTTTTACTTATACAAATATTCCGATGAAGGAACGAGTACCGAGACAAGGAAATAACTGAAGAAGGAAGAGTAAGTACGAGCTAGCTGGAGTCAGGTGGGCTTTCTAACTAAATAATGATATGATGCATATGTATATGAAGTATGACGTTTTTAAGAAGTGATTAACTTGCCAATATTTGAGTTTTGTATGATCATCTACTTGATGGAAGACGAATTCGGTCCTGTGATAAGCAGATGTGTGTACACTGATTTGATCGTGAGCTATCCTTTTGGTTGGCCGATCAATGTGTTTGAGAAGGAGGCCTACTTCTCGACACTTTGTGATTGTAGATGTTAATCATAACATATAAATGACTGCAGTCGCTCATGTTTAAAGGATAATAGTAATGTTTTGCATGCACTTGTATATTTGAAGAAGGTTACTTGTGACATGCTTATCGAGGCAAGTTTAATCTATAGCTCTAAGAAGCACATTTTTCAATATTTTGACATGTGTTCACTGAGTACTTTGTACTCAGCCCTGCATGTTGTTTTTCTAAAATGTGCAGGTGAGGCGCTGGGATGAGGAGGGGAGTGTGCTGAGCGGAGCCTTGTTGTTAATATGTTGATATCTCATTGTATATATAATAATGTCGATAGTTCGAGTTCTAGGATTATATGTCTTCATACATGTAATCCCTTTTGATGATCCATTCCGCTGCAACACTCTGAAGTTTTTGCTTGTGATCGTACTTTGAGATCCATGATACTTTATTTCACTTTATCACCTGAACTCCGAGATAACTTAATTATATTTATTGAAAGTTATCTATCTTTATCATTGTATAAGAGCTTGTCGTGTTAGGCAACTTGTATGTTTTTGAAAAGTTGCTATATATATCGATATTTCTTGAATTATGATTTATCGAACCTTGAAGATTCTCATGAATATGCCAATTTATTTGTTTATTCTGTTGGTATATAAATATTATTTTCTTGAGCATGGTTCGAGTTAATGCATTGAGTAATTAATGAATTAAGAAAATTTTATTCTATTTGATTATTATTTCCTTAAGTCACGGCTTTCGACCTAGTTATCTTCATTCTAAGTCGGGCTGTGACAGATTGGTATCAGAGCAATTGTTTGCTCTGAACTTGAACTTCTTTTCGAGTCTAGTCTAAACTGTATCCTTAGACTAGTTGAGATTGAAACAACAAAGCTCAGCACTCCCTTTCATCCAGCCAAGCCAGGTACGCACTAATATTTGAATTGATGTATGAGATTAAGTTAGAGTTGTGAAATATTTGATTTGATGAGAATGAAGGAGAGCATGAGGATGACGAGGAAGGACCTTATGAGAATGGACATCCTTATGAGAATGGGCATCTTGAGCCACATGGGAATGACGAGGAAGATGGTGAGCTACTTGAGGATGAGGGAGAGCTTTATGAGAATGGGGTACATCAACTATATGGAGATGACGAGGAGGAGGAAGACCCTAGTGAATACGGGTCGGAGTGATGGATGATGATATTGCATTAGACACTTATATATATGCCTATATAGGTGTAGATGCGATAATATATATCTATATATACATATATATGATGACGCATATCTATAGCTTTTGACGACTAGCATTAGGTTGTAGCTCTGTGCTACAACCTAGGATATTTTGATGCTAGTGTACATAGTTTTTGACTAGTATAGGGATTTTTGTTGTAAATAATCCCATTATTGTATAGGTAAGTCCTCTATGAGGCAATTTTCCGTATATATATGAAAGATGACCAAGACGGTCATTTTATGATGATGAGTTCTTATTTATGTGTTTAAGTTAAGAAGAGATGATGATAAATATGAATGAAGGGAAGGAAAATAAAAATACATATAAAATGATGATGACATATATGTTACCTTATGATTTTTGTGAGCTAATATTTGAGAAGTACATGAGCAATGCTAACATTCTAAGTAAGATGAAATGTGAATATGAGCGTAAGTATGAGAAATGCAACTTAAATTTAAATGCATATTTTATTTATTCTTTTATGTGCTTTCAGAATGCCTCCTAGACGTAGAAATGGCAATGGGAATGGGGAAGATGATAGAGAACCTACTCCACCTCCTCAACCTGAGAGGAGAATTGAAGAGCTTTTTCTTCGACAAAATCCACCTACTTTCGATGGAAGAGGAGATCCATCTGAAGCTGAGGAGTGGATTCGTGCACTTGAGCGGATTTTTAAATTTCTTCGTTGCAATGATCAAGAACGTTTATTGTGTATGTCTTTCCAACTCAAGGGTTCAGCTGACTACTGGTGGGAAGCTAGACAAAAGACATATACCGAGGAACAACTCCAAAATCTTACTTGGGAGCAATTTAAAGTGGTTTTGAGCGAGAAGTATATTCCTAGGAGTTACCGCAAGCAGAAGGAAGCTGAATTTTCTAATCTGAAGCAAGGCAAGAAGTCTGTGTCAGAGTACGATCGTGCGTTTTGTGATCTAGCTCGTTTTGCACCAGATAAAGTTGACACGGATGAGAAAATGTCAGAACTTTTTCGAGCCGGCCTGAGGCAAGATATTCGGGTAGTTTTAGCCAGTCAGAGTGGACTTTCATATGTTGAGGCACTTAATCGAGCCCTAGATATGGAGATGGCCATGCAACCAGAGAAAGTCATGCAAGTCCCTGCTTCTTCTTTTCCACCTCAAACTCAAAATATCAATGCTGCAAACCAGTCACGTACTGAGCATAACCAGAATTATAAGGGAAAGAGAAAGTGGGACGACAAGAATCAAAGCAATAAAAGACCATGGCAAGGACAGGGTCAGCATCAATCCAATCAAGGGAGTGCAAAACCGCAGACTGTGATTCCATCTGGAACGTCTGCAGGTCCGCAAGGAATCCCTCCATGTTCCAATTGCAATAAGATGCATAAGGGAATTTGTAGAGCTGGAAGCAATAGCTGCTACACATGTGGACAAGCTGGTCATTTCTCATACCAGTGTCCGAATAAGCAACAAGGAGGCAATGGGGGAAAGTCGAATCAAACTCAGCCGTTGAACTTGAGAGCGATGGATGGCTTCCAACAGCCGCAGCAGCAGCAAGTGCAACGCAACCGTCAACCACAACAATCTCCACAAAACCAACCTCAACAACAGTACCAGCGAGTGTTTGCTCTTGATCAGAAACCCCATGGCAAGGAACAAGGAAATCTTGCAGGTATGGGTCAAATGAAAGGAATTCCTATTATTATTTTATTTGACACAGGAGCATCACATTCTTTTATATCGAGTGTTTGCGTAGATACTCTTGAACTTGGTGTAGAGAGATCTAGTCGTGATTTAAAGGTGACCACCCCAGTAGGCAAATCCACTATTGTCACGCATGTTTGCCCGAACATAGAATTTAGGTTAGGATCACTCAAAATGACCGCTAGGTCCTTGAACCTAATTCTTATGTGGGATGTGGATATCATACTAGGAATGGATTGGTTAACTGAGAATTTTGCCACGATCCGTTGTCAACAACGAGATATTTCTTTTCATCCGCCTGGGAAAAAGCCTTTTAGAATTCATGGGATTGAACGAAGCAACAAGGGAACCGATAATTTCTGCCATCCAAGCTGAGAAAATGTTAAAGAAAAAGGATGCACAAGCTTTTCTGGTCTATTTAAAAAAAGATGTCGATGAGGAGAAATGTGTCGATGATGTTCCTGTAGTTCGTGAATACAAAGATGTATTCCCAGAAGCTTTATCGGGGTTACCACTGACAGACAATTGGAGTTTACCATTGATCTTGAACCTGGTTCAGCTCCAGTATCAAAAGCTCCATATAGGATGGCTCCAAAAGAATTACAGGAATTGAAAGTTCAGCTGCAAGAACTATTGAGTTTAGGTTTCATCCGACCTAGTGTTTCCCCTTGGGGAGCACCAATTTTATTTGTTAAGAAGGAGGATGGTACACTAAGGATGTGTATAGATTATCGGGAACTCAATAAGTTGACGTTGAAGAACAAATATCCATTGCCCAGGATTGATGATTTATTTGATCAGCTTCGAGGAACATGTATTTTCTCAAAGATCGATTTGAGATCTGGTTACCATCAATTGAAGATTCGGCAGGAAGATATACCGAAAATCGCTTTTCGAACAAGATATGGCCATTATGAGTTTGTAGTGATGCCTTTCGGGTTAACGAATGCTCCAGCAGTATTTATGGATCTCATGAACCGAGTTTTTCATGAATACTTGGATAAATTTGTTTTGGTGTTCATTGATGATATTCTAATTTACTCAAAGAGCGAGCAAGAACATGAGCAACATCTCAGAGTTGTGTTAGATAGATTGAGGAGTGAGAAACTTTATGCTAAATTCAGCAAATGTGAATTTTGGCTTAAAGAAGTCAATTTTCTTGGACATGTGGTCTCTTCAGAAGGAATCCGGGTTGACTTGTCAAAAGTGCGGGTAATACAAGAATGGAAATCACCCAATTCACAACATGAAATTCGGAGTTTCTTAGGTCTAGCAGGTTATTATCGTCGATTTATCAAAGGATTTTCCAAAACAGCAAGACCGATGACCCAATTACTCCAAAAGAAGGCGAAATTTCAATGGAGCGAAGAATGTGAGAAAAGCATTCAAGAGCTTAAGGAAAGACTGACCACAGCGCCAGTCTTAGCCGTCCCAGACGCAGACAAGGTTTATACCGTTTTTACGGATGCATCGAAAAATGGTCTTGGTTGTGTGTTAATGCAGGAAGGAAGAGTTATCGCATATGCTTCGCGACAACTTCGACCTCATGAATTGAATTATCCAACTCATGACCTAGAGCTAGCAGCAGTTGTTCATGCATTAAAAATCTGGAGACACCACCTCTACTGTGCTAAGTGTGTGATTTTTACAGATCATAAGAGCCTGGAATACTTCTTCGAGCAGAAGGAATTAAATATGAGGCAGAGAAGATGGCTTGAGTTAGTAAAGGATTATGACTGTAAAATTTTCTATTACCCAGGAAAGGCTAATGTAGTTGCGGATGCGTTGAGCAGAAAAGGCAAGACAGAACTAGGAGTTCTCTGTATTCAAGAAGAGATATCCAAGAAGGAAGTAGAAGAGATTAAGATGAATGTTGTTTTGCCGCCACACATTGAAGAGAAAGTGATAGCATCCTTGGTAATAACTCCCGATTTGAGAACCAAAGTTATCAACGCACATAGGAATGATGAGAAGATGGAGAAGTTACATTTGAGGGTGCGAACAGAGAAAATTGACGATTTCAAAGAAGCTCGAGATAATGCTCTAATGTTCAAGGATCGACTCTGCATACCTAATGAGGAGTTAAAGAAAGAAATTTTGAGTGAAGCTCATGATACTCCTTATTCGGCACATCTAGGAAGCACTAAGATGTATCAAGATTTGAAACAAAGATTTTGGTGGGGAGGAATGAAGCGTGATGTTGCTATGTTTGTGGAACGATGTGTTTGGTGTGTCAACAGGTGAAAGCATTACACCAACGATCATATGGGAAGCTACAACCATCGGAGATTCCTCAATGGAAATGGGATAAGATTACCATGGATTTTGTAACTGGGTTGCCAAAATCGAAGAGAGGAAACACGACCATTTGGGTAATTGTGGATACGCTAACGAAGTGTGCCCATTTTATACCGATTCCCATCACCTATGGATCAGATAAATTAGCTCAGTTGTACGTCCGTGAGATTGTGCGACTTCATGGAATCCCTCAGACGATCACATCAGATCGTGATCCAAAGTTTACCTCTCGTTTTTGGGTAAGTCTGCAAAGTGAATTGGGAACCAAGCTAAATTTTAGCACAGCCTTTCACCCGCAAACGGATGGACAATCTGAAAGGACAATCCAAATTTTGGAGGATATGATAAGAACTGTTGTGTTAGATCGAGGAGACCAATGGGAACAGATTCTACCACTTATGGAATTTGCGTATAATAATAGTTATCAAGCAACAATCAACATGGCACCCTATGAAGCTCTCTATGGAAGAAAATGTTGATCACCACTTTATTGGGATGAAGTTGGTGAAAGAAAAGTGCTCGGACCTGATGTTGTTCAAGAAATGATCGAGATTGCTCGACAAATCAAGCAAAGAATCAAGGAAGCTCAAGATCGTCAGAAATCTTATGCCGATGCAAGAAGAACAGAACTAGCATTTGAGATGGGAGATAAAGTTTTCCTTAAGGTTTCACCTTCTAAGGGAATTCATCGATTTGGGGTTAAAGGAAAGCTTAAGCCCAAATTTATAAGACCGTATGAGATCTTGGAAAGGATAGGTCCTGTTGCGTATAAGTTAGCTTTGCCGCCGAGCTTTGGCAACACCCATAATGTTTTTCATGTGTCGCAATTGTGGAGATATATTCATGACCCCAAACATGTCATTCAACAAGAAGAAGTGACTCTAGAGCCCGATATGAGTTATGAAGAGAGACCAGAGGCGATATTAGACCGAAAGGTACAACAATTAAGAACCAAGTCGATTACCCTAGTTAGAGTCCAATGGAGACACCACGGTCAAGAAGAGTCGACATGGAAGCTTGAAGATAAGATGAAAGAGAAATACCCAGAGCTTTTCGAGGTAACTAAATTTCGGGACAAAATTTATTTTAAGGAGGGTGGGATGTAATACCCCGTACTTTAATTAAGCTAATTAATTGTTATTAGAGACTATTATAATAATAGTTAAGCAATAATAGTCTTTTAAGAGAAGAAGTTGAGATAAGATGGAAAATAGAAGTAAATGAGAATTTCTTAGAAAATTTTAAGACTTTCGAGGAATTAATTCTCGTTTCATTCTTTATGACTTGAGACGATGTATATGAAGGATGTATGCTATATTTAATTATATAGTAGAATATTTATTTAAGTTAGTGAGATTTTTACCTAATCCTTTAAGACGAGAATTATAGAGATTTTAGTTTCATTCTATTTTCCCATTTATTTCCCGATTAATGAGGTAGAGAATATTAGTCCTTGTAATATTGAAGACTTGAGGTGTGTGTTATGGGGAGATTATTTGTATAGAAGATGAGAGATTAAAATGTTTGAGGTCTAATTATGTTATTGTAATTAAGTTGTGTAGAAAATTGAAATAACAATAAATAAATGGAAAGGAAAAGGAAATTAAAAAAAAAAAGAAACATGAGGAAAGGGACAATTAAAATAGCCCCCACTTCTTCTCCCCTCCTACCCGTCAACTTTCTCTCTCTCTCTACCCCACCTCTCTTCTCACTTTCTAGATACACATACACCCACCCACCTCCATTTTCATCTTTTGGAAGCTTCCCAAATAAGAAAAAAAATGTACGTAGAAGTCAAGCATAAGTTTCTAAATAAGGTAAGCTCTTTTTTATTTAGTTCTATTTCTTGAAGTGAAGAATTAGAGAATGCACTTGGGATTAAAAATTAAAAAATGTTAGGGTAAATTGGGGGTTTTAATTTCGAGATTTCTTTGGATAAAATTGAGCTTGAGAAAAGTTAAAACCGCTCAAGATTATTCTCGAGCGGTTTGAAAATTTCTCAAGCGATTTGAAAATTTCTCGAGCGGTTTAAATCATTTTGAGTTTAGGATGTGTAAACCTGTCGATAATCATATAAACCGCTCGACAAACCTTTAAACCGCTCGAGCGGTTTGAATCTTTTTGAGTCTAGGATGTGTAAACACGTCGATAATCACATAAACCGCTCGACAAATCTTAAAACCGCTCGACAAACCTTCAAATCGCTCGAGCGGTTTGAAGAACTTTTTCGAGCGGTTTATGTATTTTTAATTTTTTTGAGCGGTTTATGGTGAGAGAGTGTGTTTTTGTGAATATTGATAAGGTATTGTTGGATAAGAGCATCAGCAGTGGAGGTTTTTGTATGGGATGCATCCCCACAATTCACCATTGTGGGGGATGCATGGAGGAGGGAGTTGAAGGAATTGATGAGAGAGGGGATGCAACAGAGCATCCCGGGAATTTGTCAGGAAAATGTGCAAAATTTAATGTTCCCATTGCTTTTTGCCCCCTTTTGTCTTTCTTTTTCTTTTTCTTTGTGGCCATTTAATCCGACATTTACATTTTCTTTTTTTTTTTAATTATCTTTTTATCAATTCAAGACAATACTTATATTTTTTATATATTATATATAATATTTTACTTTTTTTTTTAATTTTTTTTTATTAAATTAAAATAAATAATATCAAATTAATTTATATTATGTTAAAAATATGAAAAGATTCGATAAATTTCGAGGAATGTTAAATAAATACGAAATAAGTGAAAAATGAGATATGCAGTGATGTCAGCAAAATTTTGATTTTGGGATGTATTGTTGGGGGTAAAATAAGAGAAGGGGAATATGATTATGTGTCTTCGATGATATCAGCAAAATCCTGAATTTGGGGAGGTATCACTGGAGATGCTCTAAGGTAGGGTAGGGTAGTATTTTTTTATTTGTATATGGAACATTTTGCAAAAAATAAAGAAAATATTGTCAGGAAATACCCATAAAAAATTCAAATGGGTATTTTTCATATAGTGTTTCAAAAAATGGGTATTTTCAGCATAGTGTTTTTGAGAATGAGTACTTTTAATTTTCTCCCTTGAATATATCTGTGTTTTATTTTATTGTTTACTCTTTTTTTTTTCAATACTAATTGACATGTAGACTCCGATCATTTGCACGGGATGCTATACCAATGTTCTAAAAAAGGAACCATGTAAAAGTTGTATGATGGATTATATATTAGGAGTTGGGTGTCTGGCGCTAACATTTGACCGATTAAAAAAAAAATTAGGAAGAAACATTGATTTATAAAAAAGGAGGCTACATCGGAGAGATGTTGCATAAGAAGATGATGTGAACTTCTTTAAAAAAAAGGAGGGTAGTGTTGTTCCTCTATGCAGGGCAAGTAAATTAAAAACTACGTAGTACTACGAAGTACTACGTGTATTAATGCAGTTAATACACAATTATGTGAGACAAATATATAAATTAAAGGGTAAATTTGTTGTAAATACACAAACTAGGTTTTTCCCATAATCTTTTAAAATGTGTTCAAAATACATAAACAATCATTAATTTTGGAATTTCCCAATAACTCTAATTAGATGACATGGAATATTTCTTTCCCCAAAAACTCATTTCACTTTTGATTTCAATTTGTGAGCTTGAAATGCATAATTAAGTATCAGAATTATGATACTATTTTGATAAATAGATGTAAGATTATATTGTTAAACCTTATCTTTTGGTGATCATGTAAGTCAAATCTTGCAAACTTTTTTAGCAAGCTTGTAAAAGATTATCTTTGAAACATTTTTGTTGCTTTAGTTATCTATTGTCACACATCAGACGTGTAAAATGTGAAAAAAGTAGAGAAAATTTTAAAGGTTGCATTTTTTTTTTAATGCTTGCTAAATATGTTTGGGTAGTAATGATGCGGTCAAGTTGCGTCGTTTGAGTAGACCTAATATAAAAATGAGTATTTGCCAAGTTTTTAAGTTCTAAACAGAATTAATTATTGAAGTTATATAGTGGATAACAAAAAATATTCCATGTCAACATATATCAGTGCTACACAGCATAAATTTTGCTGAAAATGAGTTTTGGGGAAAATTCCAAAATTTATGATAGTTCATGTATTTTGAACACATTTTAAAAGATTATGGGAAAAACCAATTTTTTTGCATAGTTTTTGTATTTACAACAAATTTGCCCTAAATTAAATATTACTATACGTATATGCATTAATAAGGAAAGAAAAGTCAGTGGGTTTATTGCAAGTTGGATACGTTATCTAGAGTTTCACATCATTACCTTCATTCTATTTTAATAAAGATTTTATCCGAAGATTCACTGCAGGTGGATTTACTTGGGAATGTAAATACATTTATTACCTTATACTACGACACGTCAGCCACGTCCGCCCCTCACTATTGACAACGTAGGAAGAAGAAAGTCTCTCTTCGTCTTCTACAAATAGGGCCGTTGGATTATCAGTTTTGATCACCCCGAGGAATAAGTGTATATAAGTTTTTTACTTCTTTTTCAAGCTTATCTCAGAGTAATAGAACTGTGAAAGCGTGTTAAGCTAAAGACCACGGTGAGATTTATAATTGTTCAGTGAAAACAAGCTCCTACGTCCACTTTGTTCCACGTTTGGAACGAATCTTCTTCACTCAAGTGTTAACGCTTTGAGCTCATAAGCTCGATTGAAGCCTCTTTTATAATATTAATTTTTTTTTATTATTAACATAAATTAAAATTCACGTCTTCAATAGGAAGTGCCCTAAGATTCACCATTGTTGAGAGCTCCCTAGGAAGGAAGCCACTAAAAGAATTGTTCTTCAAACTCAACACAGTCAAAGCAGGCAAAGAGCTAATCCAGTAAGGAATTCCACCCCCAACCATGTTATGATCAAGTATAAGAGTCTGCAAATTCACCAAGTATGAGATTTCTCTAGGGATTGAGCCCACAAAAGAATTTGAAGAAATGTTCAAGATTTCTAAAGGGACCAGACCCTTGATTTCAGAGGGGAGTGGGCCCTTTAGCCCTAGTGAGGTTAGAGAGTGAACCTTCAAATTAGGGAGGGAGGCAATGTTTGAGAAGAGGGAAGTAAGTGAGAGATCTTGGCTCAAGTGAGGGAACCAGTAGTTACCCGTCCCGAGGTCTGCTCCTCCTCACCCATGTATGCCCGGCTCTGGGTGCTCCTCCTCGTACGTCCTCCATCCCCGTCGAGTAAGTCCTCCGGGTCGTGCAGCGGTCGACGTGGACGCGCCTCGGGCGAATACTGAGTGGGATCGCCGATCACGGCTACCGGCGTGTAGAAAGCTACGTTCAAGGGTTCCAGGACATTGGAGGTTCGAAAATACTCGGACTCATACTCCAACGGGGTTGGCTGGATATTGCCTACCGGCCACTGAGCATCGTCGACTAGCGAGAAGAACTGATCATCAGTCATATCCTCCCGCGGGCTCTTCCCGAACTTCCATCTCAAACACCTCGGGTATGCTTGCTCGTCTTTAAGTACTCCAACGTATGCAATAATACCTCCGATCACCTCATATCCCCAGACTATATACCTCCGATCACCTCATATCCCCAGACTATCAAGGCCCAGGCCGGCCCGTAAAAGTGGTAGATGGAGGAGTCGTTGGTGTGCTCGACGTAATACCTAAGGGTGAGGAAACTGTATGCACCCCAAGGAAACCGGTTGAACTGCTCCGGATCATCCGCAAGATGCCACAACCAGGCGAAAGGGGCGTTCTTGATATCGTGCCCCGAGAATGAAGGTATTGACAATCAACAGATTTGCCAGTGAGAGTAGAGTATCCTGATCGTTCTGAAAGCGGCGGGCATCCGTGTTGATCAAAGCCAACAGTTCCCTCCCCTTATTCAAATCCTTGCGACACAGCCTACGGTAGAGTCGGGACTCCTGCGCATTCAAATGCTCGTTGGGATCCCACGAGCTCTCGCCAAACTTCAATCCAGTCACCAGGGCATAGTCTTGGGCAGTAAGTTCAATGCACTGTCCTTTCACATTGAAAAACATGCCGGATTCTAACCGAACAGCTCGACAGAGGATACTGTGTAGTACTTGGGCATACGACTGCCCCGGGCGCCACCCCAAGAAATTCCCTAAAGGCCCTTCCCTGAATCGACGGATCAGTGGTTCTCCCCCTGCCGTGTGCAAAGCAATCTCAACATCCTTCAGTAATGCAGGTCTATTGTAGGTGTTCAACGTCGTGGCTTTTTTGTTAAAATTCTTCGGTCGACGTAGCTCAACAACGTTCGCTATCATAGCCTGATTAAACAAAAAAAAAACTGTTTAATAAAAATAAACACAAAACCGTATACATACGAAGATAAACAACCGAAAACAGGAAAGGGTGAAAAACACAATATAATACAATAGGACACATTTCACGCCGGAGAAAAGCTGCCGGAATACAAATAAAGCCGGCGAGACATAATGCCGGCGTTATTTGATTTTCCGGCGACTTTCTCCGGCGTGATTTTTTCCCTAGTGTTTATTTTATTTTTTCCTACTCAATTATGTATACAAATATTTTTACATACTCTAATTATAATTTTTTTTATAAACAATTTTAAAGAACATATATACTACATTATTAGATGCACAAATATTGGAATAGGGCATATATAACTAAAAAAAATTACAATTAAAATTCATAATAATGGCCAAAACATATTATGAACACTACAAAATAAATCACTCTAGACATATGTTGCCGGAATTTAAAACACGCCCGTGACATTTGACGCCGGCGTGATTTTTTCCCTAGTGTGTATTTTATTTTTTCCTACTCAATTATGTACACACATATTTATACAAACTCTAATTATAATTTTTTTTATAAACAATTTTAAAAAACATATATACTACATTATTAGATGCACAAATATTGGAATTAGGGCATATATAACTATAAAAAATTACAATTAAAAATTCTTAATAATGGGGAAAACATATTTTGAACATTATAAAATAAATCACTCTAGACATATGTTGCCGGAATTTAAAAAAACGCCCGTGACGTTTAACGCCGGCATTTTTTATTTTCCGGCGACATGTTTCCGGAGTGATTTTTGCCCTAGTGTGTATTTTATTTTTTCCTACTCAATTATGTATACACATATTTATACAAACTCTAATTATAATTTTTTTTATAAACAATTTTAAAAAACATATATACTACATTATTAGATGCACAAATATTGGAATTAGGCTTATATAACTATAAAAGTTACAATTAAAATTCTTAATAATGGGGATAACATATTTTGAACATTGCAAAATAAATCACTCTAGACATATGTTGCCGGAATTTAAAAAACGCCCGTGACGTTTAACGCCGGCGTTTTTAATTTTCCGGCGACATGTCTCCGGAGTGATTTTCGAAATTATATTAGAATAATTAGAACATACCATTTTTGTTAGTTACAGAATTCGTTGTACTCTCCTACTTCGTCTCCGGCTTCGTCTCCGGTGTGAAGACTATTTTTTCCGGCCTCGTTCCGGTCTACAAACCTTTCAAATAATATATTATGAATTAATTAGCAAATAATTCTAATAATTGAATAATTCGAATTTAAATTTTAATTCACAAATATTTGAAAATATTACAAAATTTTCGATGCCAATTTGAATCTAACATATAATATAAAGCTTATAAATTTAAACTACATATACTAAAAAACGTAAAAAAAAATTTGGATTAGTGGCCGAACTTAACGCCGGCGTGATATGATTTTCGGCGAAGTATCTCCGGCGTTAAATTCGGCCACAAATCAATTTTTTTTTTTACTTCGTGTAATGTACTTAGTTCGTATTACCTAAGTGTTTTCGCAGCAGCGTGTTTAATGGGTTTGGGGGGGGGGGGGGGGAATCAATTTTGTTTTTTGTCTTGTAGTTGTTAAAAGTGGGAATCTTCCCGGATTTTGAGGGAGTCAAAATACAACAACACTAACTCCCATAATAATTACTCCAATTTTGATTTAAAAAAATTACAAAAAGTGGGACTCACCATATTAAAATATACAAAGTGGTAGTTTGTACATGCTTTACAATAAGTGGTATTTTGTACATACATGTTTTCAAAATGGGTATTAGAATTTTGCACCCTTTCTTTCAAGACTAAATTTAACTAATAAATTAATACGAAAATTTGGGCTACTACATGATATGACTACACTTCATAAAGTTAATGCACTTTCACAAACATGACTCATGCATGCAAAAGTGTCTACACTTCATGAAGTGACACTTGTATGCAGATTGAATTAATTGCACTGCATAAAATGTCGGTCTTGAATGTGAGTTTGAATGGTTTAATTTGTTGCACTCCACAAATGACTCATTCATTATGTTTCTTGGAACCGTTGGAACTTATACCTGTTAACAGTACAGAAACTGAAAAATACTTCAAAGTAGAACTTGAAAATAAATATAAAATAAAGAACTTCAATTTAGGACTTATGAGTGCTATTTATATAAAACAAACAAATATAAAAACAAGAGTATATGACACTTGCATGCAAAAGTTAATGCAACAAAATTGATGCATGCAAATAAAGTGACTACACTTCATAAAGTTAATGCACTTTCACGAAAGTGACTCATGCATGCACAAGTGTCTACACTACATAAATTGACCCATTTCGGTTTTGAATGTGAGTTGAAATAGGAGTAATTAATTAATTTAGATGTGACTAGACTATCATAATTGTTTCCCACTTGGTGGCAACAGCACAACATAAAACCCCCACATGAGCTAACTTATTTTGCATTCATTCTCTCTTTCCACTTCTCGAGCAAATGGACGGATACAGTTTGTACGTTGAGCCCTGAAACCCTTATCTTGATAAGTTCTTCATAAAGCACATTATCGAGCAAAAGAGGAAGGGTGGGGCGTTTCCAAAGTCTTTGTTGGCCGTGACGGATATTCTCAACATCGAGATGGACCTCCCATACAAGTTCATCTTTGAAGATCTCTATTGCCGTTTTCATTTAATGAGGAAGCGGTATGACAACTTTCAACTATTCGAGCGGTTTGAAAGTTTCTCGAGCGGTTTGAATCTTTTTTATTCTGGGATGTGTAAACACGTCGATAATCATATAAACCGCTTGACAAACCTTCAAACCGCTCGAGCGATTTGAAAATTTTTTTTGAGCGGTTTATGGATTTTTAATTTTTTTTTTTTGAGCGGTTTATAGTGGTAGAGTGTGTTTTTGTGAATATTGATAAGATATTGGTGGATAATTGAATAGGGTAGGGTATGATTTTTTATTTGTATATGGAACATTTTAGAAAAATCAAGAAAATATTGTTAAGAAATACCCATAAAAAATTCAAATGAGTATTTTTCATATAATATTTCAAAAAATGGGTACTTTCCGCATAGTGTGTTTGAGAATGGATATTTGTAATTTTCTCCCATATTTAAATGAACGTCTGAAAATAAGAATTGTAAACGAAGCCTTTTTTTCTTCACTCATCTCTATGATTATAAATATTTTCAAAAGAAGCAATAGATATTATTCCCTCAAAAAAAGATAAAGCATTCAAAGCAATAGATATACAGTATTGATAGGGGGTTGGGAGGAATCAATTTTTTTTTTGTCCAAGAAGCAAGCGTTAAATTGGGGGGGGGGGGGGGGGGGGGAATCAATTTTGTTTTTTGTCTTGTAGTTGTTAAAAGTGGGAATCTTCCCGGATTTTGAGGGAGTCAAATACAACAACACTAACTCCCATAATAATTACTCCAATTTTGATTTTTAAAAATTACGAAAAGTGGGACCCACCATATTAAAATATACAAAGTGGTAGTTTGTACATGCTTTTACAATAAGTGGTATTTTGTGCATACATGTTTTCAAAAGGGGTATTAGAATTTTGCACCCTTTCTTTCAAGACTTAATTTAACTAATAAATTAATACAAAAATTTGGGCTACTACATGATGTGACGACACTTCATAAAGTTAATGCACTTTCACAAACATGACTCATTCATGCAAAAGTGTCTACACTTCATAAAGTGACACTTGCATGCAGATTGAATTAATTGCACTGCATAAAATGTCGGTCTTGAATGTGAGTTTGAATGGTTTAATTTGTTGCACTCCACAAATGACTCATTCATTATGTTTCTTGGAACCGTTGGAACTTATACCTGTTAACAGTACAAAAACTGAAAAATACTTCAAAGTAGAACTTGAAAATAAATATAAATAAAGAACTTCAATTTAGGACTTATGGTGCTATTTATATAAAATAAACAAATATAAAAACAAGAGTATATGACACTTGCATGCTAAAGTTAATGCAACAAAATTAACTCATGCATGCAAATAAAGTGACTACACTTCATAAAGTTAATGCACTTTCACGAAAGTGACTCATGCATGCACAAGTGTCTACACTACATAAAGTGACCCATGTCGGTTTTGAATGTGAGTTGAAATAGGAGTAATTAATTAATTTAGATGTGACTAGACTATCATAATTGTTTCCCACTTGGTGGCAACAACACAACATAAAACCCCCACATGAGCTAACTTATTTTGCATTCATTCTCTCTTTCCACTTCTCGAGCAAATGGACGGATACAGTTTATACGTTGAGCCCTGGAACCGTTATCTTGATAAGTTCTTCATAAAGCACATTATCGAGCAAAAGAGGAAGGGTGAGGCATTTCCAAAGTCTTTGTTGGCCGTGACGGATATTCTCAACATCGAGATGGACCTCCCATACAAGTTCATCTTTGAAGATCTCTATTACCGTTTTCATTTGATGAGGAAGCGGTATGACAACTTTCAACTATTCGAGCGGTTTGAAAGTTTCTCGAGCGGTTTGAATCTTTTTTATTCTGGGATGTGTAAACACGTCGATAATCACATAAACCGCTTGACAAACCTTCAAACCGCTCGAGCGATTTGAAATTTTTTTTTGAGCGGTTTATGGATTTTTAAATTTTTTTTTGAGCGGTTTATAGTGGTAGAGTGTGTTTTTGTGAATATTGATAAGATATTAGTGGATAATTAAATAGGGCAGGGTAGGATTTTTTATTTGTATATGGAACATTTTAGAAAAATCAAGAAAATATTGTTAAGAAATACCCATAAAAAATTCAAATGAGTATTTTTCATATAATATTTCAAAAAATGGGTACTTTCCGCATAGTGTGTTTGAGAATGGATATTTGTAATTTTCTCCCATATTTAAATGAACGTCTGAAAATAAGAATTGTAAACGAAGCCTTTTTTTCTTCACTCATCTCTATGATTATAAATCTTTTCATAAGAAGCAATAGATATTATTCCCTCAAAAAAAGATAAAGCTTTCAAAAGCAATAGATATACAGTATTGATAGGGGGTTGGGAGGAATCAATCTTTTTTTTTTGTCCAAGAAGCAAGCGTTAAATTGGGAGGGGGGGGAATCAATTTTGTTTTTTGTCTTGTAGTTGTTAAAAGTGGGAATCTTCCCGGATTTTGAGGGAGTCAAATACAACAACACTAACTCCCATAATAATTACTCAAATTTTGATTTAAAAAAATTACAAAAAGTGGGACCCACCATATTAAAATATACAAAGTGGTAGTTTGTACATGCTTTTACAATAAGTGGTATTTTGTGCATACATGTTTTCAAAAGGGGTATTAGAATTTTGCACCCTTTTCTTTCAAGACTTAATTTAACTAATAAATTAATACAAAAATTTGGGCTACTACATGATGTGACGACACTTCATAAAGTTAATGCACTTTCACAAACATGACTCATTCATGCAAAAGTGTCTACACTTCATAAAGTGACACTTGCATGCAGATTGAATTAATTGCACTGCATAAAATGTCGGTCTTGAATGTGAGTTTGAATGGTTTAATTTGTTGCACTCCACAAATGACTCATTCATTATGTTTCTTGGAACCGTTGGAACTTATACCTGTTAACAATACAGAAACTGAAAAAATACTTCAAAGTAGAACTTGAAAATAAAAATAAAATAAAGAACTTCAATTTAGGACTTATGAGTGCTATTTATATGAAATAAACAAATATAAAAACAAGAGTATATGACACTTGCATGCAAAAGTTAATGCAACAAAATTGACTCATGCATGCAAATGAAGTGACTACACTTCATAAAGTTAATGCACTTTCACGAAAGTGACTCATGCATGCACAAGTGTATACACTACATAAAGTGACTCATGTCGGTTTTGAATGTGAGTTGAAATAGGAGTAATTAATTAATTTAGATGTGACTAGACTATCATAATTGTTTCCCACTTGGTGGCAACAACACAACATAAAACCCCCACATGAGCTAACTTATTTTGCATTCATTCTCTTTTTCCATTCTCTCATTCTCTCTTTCCACTTCTCGAGCAAATGGACGGATACAGTTTGTACGTTGAGCCCTGGAACCCTTCTCTTGATAAGTTCTTCATAAAGCACCTTATCGAGCAAAAGAGGAAGGGTGAGGCGTTTCCAAAGTCTTTGTTGGCCGTGACGGATATTCTCAACATCGAGATGGACCTCCCATACAAGTTCATCTTTGAAGATCTCTATTGCCGTTTTCATTTAATGAGGAAGCGTTATGACAACTTTCAACTATTCGAGCGGTTTGAAAGTTTCTCGAGTGTTTTGAATCTTTTTTATTCTGGGATGTGTAAACACGTCGATAATCACATAAACCGCTTGACAAACCTTCAAACCGCTCGAGCGATTTGAAGAACTTATTTTAGCGGTTTATGGATTTTTAATTTTTTTTTGAGCGGTTTAAAATGGAAGAGTGTGTTTTTGTGAATATTGATAAGATATTGGTGGATAATTAAATAGGGTAGGGTAGGATTTTTTATTTGTATATGGAACATTTTAGAAAAATCAAGAAAATATTGTTAAGAAATACCCATAAAAAATTCAAATGAGTATTTTTCATATAATATTTCAAAAAATGGGTATTTTCCGCATAGTGTGTTTGAGAATGGATATTTGTAATTTTCTCCCATATTTAAATGAACGTCTGAAAATAAGAATTGTAAACGAAGCCTTTTTTCCTTCACTCATCTCTATGATTATAAATCTTTTCATAAGAAGCAATAGATATTATTCCCTCAAAAGAAGATAAAGCTTTCAAAAGCAATAGATATACAGTATTGATAGGGGGTTGGGGGGAATCAATCTCTTTTTTTTGTCCAAGAAGCAAGCGTTAAATTGGGGGGGGGGGGGGAATCAATTTTGTTTTTTGTCTTATAGTTGTTAAAAGTGGGAATCTTCCCGGATTTTGAGGGAGTCAAATACAACAACACTAACTCCCATAATAATTATTCCAATTTTGATTTAAAAAAATTACAAAAGTGGGACCCACCATATTAAAATATACAAAATTGTAGTTTGTACATGTTTTTACAATAAGTGGTATTTTGTACATACATGTTTTCAAAAGGGGTATTAGAATTTTGCACCCTTTCTTTCAAGATTTAATTTAACTAATAAATTAATACGAAAATTTGGGCTAGTAAATGATGTGACTACACTTCATAAAGTTAATGCACTTTCACAAACATGACTCATGCATGCAAAAGTGTCTACACTTCATAAAGTGACACTTGCATGCAGATTGAATTAATTGCACTGCATAAAATGTCGGTCTTGAATGTGAGTTTGAATGGTTTAATTTGTTGCACACCACAAATGACTCATTCATTATGTTTCTTGGAACTGTTGGAACTTATACCTGTTA
This sequence comes from Thymus mandschuricus, assembly GCA_029379335.1. Classification (NCBI taxonomy): domain Eukaryota; kingdom Viridiplantae; phylum Streptophyta; class Magnoliopsida; order Lamiales; family Lamiaceae; genus Thymus; species Thymus mandschuricus. Next base: position 5,099,980 of record CM057072.1, read on the forward strand.
ACAGTACAGAAACTGAAAAATACTTCAAAATAGAACTGAAAAATAAATATAAAATAAAGAACTTCAATTTAGGACTTATGAGTGCTATTTATATGAAATAAACAAATATAAAAACAAGAGTATATGACACTTGCATGCAAAAGTTAATGCAACAAAAGGACCCATTATTCTGCCTCCCCTAGTGAGGAAAATGCCCGGGAGGCCTAAAAAAAAGAGAAGGGCTGCTGAGGAAATGGATCCTAAAAATCCTAAGAGGCTTAAAAGAACAGGTCTTCGAATGACTTGTAAAAACTGCAAACCAGCAAGGGCACAATTCTAGAGGCTGTAAGAATGAAGCAGTTCCAAAACCAACCAAAGAAAATGTATGAAGATTTTAGTAATGATATACTTTTTATTCATTTACGCATAAAGTATTAAAAAGTATATATGGATAAAGTGTTAAAGTGTTCAAGTGATTGTGGGACCTACGTCCTAAATCGGAAAGTGTCAGTAAATGAAAAGATATTATAGTAATAGTGTCAATACTGTATATCTATTGCTTTTGAAAGCTTTATCTTCTTTTGAGGGAATAATATCAATTGCTTCTTATTAAAAAAATTTATAATTATAGAGATAAGTGAAGAAAAAAAGGCTTCGTTTACAATTCTTATTTTCAGACGTTCATTTAAATACGGGAGAAAATTACAAATATCCATTCTCAAACACACTATGAGGAAAGTACCCATTTTTTGAAACATTATATGAAAAATACTCATTTGAATTTTTTATGGGTATTTCTTAACAATATTTTCTTGATTTTTCTAAAATGTTCCATATACAAATAAAAAATCCTACCCTACCCTATTTAATTATCCACCAATATCTTATCAATATTCACAAAAACACACTCTCCCACTATAAACCGCTAAAAAAAAAATTAAAAATCCATAAACCGCTCAAAAAAGTTCTTCAAATCGCTCGAGCGGTTTGAAGGTTTGTTGAGCGGTTTATGTGATTATCGACGTGTTTACACATCCCAGAATAAAAAAGATTCAAACCGCTCGAGAAACTTTCAAACCGCTCGAATAGTTGAAAGTTGTCATACCGCTTCCTCATTAAATGAAAACGGCAATAGAGATCTTCAAAGATGAACTTGTATGGGAGGTCCATCTCAATGTTGAGAATATCCGTCACGGCCAACAAAGACTTTGGAAACGCCTCACCCTTCCTCTTTTGCTCAATAAGGTGCTTTATGAAGACTTATCAAGATAAGGGTTCAAGGGCTCAACGTACAAACTGTATCCGTCCATTTGCTCGAGAAGTGGAAAGAGAGAATGAGAGAATGGAAAGAGAGAATGAATGCAAAATAAGTTAGCACATGTGGGGGTTTTATGTTGTGTTGTTGCCACCAAGTGGGAAACAATTATGATAGTCTAGTCATATCTAAATTAATTAATTACTCCTATTTCAACTCACATTCAAAACCGACATGAGTCACTTTATGTAGTGTAGACACTTGTGCATGCATGAGTCACTTTTGTGAAAGTGCATTAACTTTATGAAATGTAGTCACTTCATTTGCATGCATGAGTCAATTTTTGTTGCATTAACTTTTGCATGCAAGTGTCATATACTCTTGTTTTTATATTTGTTTATTTCATATAAATAGCACTCATAAGTCCTAAATTGAAGTTCTTTATTTTATATTTATTTTCAAGTTCTACTTTGAAGTATTTTTCAGTTTCTGTACCGTGAACAGGTATAAGTTCCAACAGTTCCAAGAAACATAATGAATGAGTCATTTTGTGGAGTGCAACAAATTAAACCATTCAACTCACATTCAAGACCGACATTTTATGCAGTGCAATTAATTCAATTTGCATACAAGTGTCACTTTATGAAGTGTAGACACTTTTGCATGCATGAGTCATGTTTGTGAAAGTGCATTAACTTTATGAAGTGTAGTCACATCATGTAGTAGCCCAAATTTTCGTATTAATTTATTAGTTAAATTAAGTCTTGAAAGAAAGGGTGCAAAATTCTAATACCCCTTTTGAAACATGTATGCACAAAATACCACTTATTGTAAAAGCATGTACAAACTACCACTTTGTATATTTTAATATGGTGGGTCCACTTTTTGTAATTTTTTAAAATCAAAATTGGAGTAATTATTATGGGAGTTAGTGTTGTTGTATTTGACTCCCTCAAAATCCGGGAATATTCCACTTTTAACAACTACAAGACAAAAAACAAAATTGATTTCTCCCCCCCCCCCCCCCCCCCCCCCCCCCCCCCCCCCCCTCTCCCAATTTAACGCTTGCTTCTTGGACAAAAAAAAAAAAAGATTGATTCCCCCCCAACCCCCTATCAATACTGTATATCTATTGCTTTTGAAAGCTTTATCTTCTTTTGAGGGAATAATATCTATTGCTTCTTATGAAAAGAATTTATAATCATAGAGATAAGTGAAGAAAAAAAGGCTTCGTTTACAATTCTTATTTTCAGACGTTCATTTAAATATGGGAGAAAACTACAAATATCCATTTTCAAAACACACTATGCGGAAAGTACCCATTTTTGAAATATTATATGAAAAATACTCATTTGAATTTTTTATGGGTATTTCTTAACAATATTTTCTTGATTTTTCTAAAATGTTCCATATACAAATAAAAAATCCTACCCTACCCTACCTAATTATCCACTAATATCTTATCAATATTCATAAAAACACACTCTCCCACTATAAACCGCCCAAAAAAAATTTTAAAATCCATAAACCGCTCAAAAAAGTTCTTCAAATCGCTCGAGCGGTTGGAAGGTTTGTCGAGCGGTATATGTGATTATCGACATGTTTACACATCCCAGAATTAAAAAGATTCAAACCGCTCGAATAGTTGAAAGTTGTCATACCGCTTCCTCATTAAATGAAAACGGCAATAGAGATCTTCAAAGATGAACTTGTATGGGAGGTCCATCTCGATGTTGAGAATATCCGTCACGGCCAACAAAGACTTTGGAAACGCCTCACCCTTCCTCTTTTGCTCAATAATGTGCTTTATGAAGAACTTATCAAGATAAGGGTTCCAGGGCTCATCGTACAAACTGTATCCGTCCATTTGCTCGAGAAGTGGAAAGAGAGAATGAGAGAATGGAAAGAGAGAATGAATGCAAAATAAGTTAGCTCATGTGGGGGTTTTATGTTGTGTTGTTGCCACCAAGTGGGAAACAATTATGATAGTCTAGTCATATCTAAATTAATTAATTACTCATATTTCAACTCACATTCAAAACCGACATGAGTCACTTTATGTAGTGTAGACACTTGTGCATGCATGAGTCACTTTCGTGAAAGTGCATTAACTTTATGAAGTGTAGTCACTTCATTTGCATGCATGAGTCAATTTTGTTGCATTAACTTTTGCATGCAAGTGTCATATACTCTTGTTTTTATATTTGTTTATTTCATATAAATAGCACTCATAAGTCCTAAATTGAAGTTCTTTATTTTATATTTATTTTCAAGTTCCACTTTGAAGTATTTTTCAGTTTCTGTACTGTTAACAGGTATAAGTTCCAACAATTCCAAGAAACATAATGAATGAGTCATTTGTGGAGTGCAACAAATTAAACCATTCAAACTCACATTCAAGACCGACATTTTATGCAGTGCAATTAATTCAATTTGCATACAAGTGTCACTTTATGAAGTGTAGACACTTTTTCATGCATGAGTCATGTTTGTGAAAGTGCATTAACTTTATGAAGTGTAGTCACATCATGTAGTAGCCCAAATTTTCGTATTAATTTATTAGTTAAATTAAGTCTTGAAAGAAAGGGTGCAAAATTCTAATACTCCTTTTGAAAACATGTATGCACAAAATACCACTTATTGTAAAAGCATGTACAAACTACCACTTTGTATATTTTAATATGGTGGGTCCCACTTTTTGTAATTTTTTTAAATCAAAATTGGAGTAATTATTATGGGAGTTAGTGTTGTTGTATTTGACTCCCTCAAAATCCGGGAAGATTCCCACTTTTAACAACTACAAGACAAAAAACTAAATTGATTCTCCCCCCCCCCCCCCCCCCCCAATTTAACGCTTGCTTCTTGGACAAAAAAAAAAGATTGATTCCCCCCAACCCCCCTATCAATACTGTATATCTATTGCTTTTGAAAGCTTTATCTTCTTTTGAGGGAATAATATCTATTGCTTCTTATGAAAAGATTTATAATCATAGAGATAAGTGAAGAAAAAAAGGCTTCGTTTACAATTATTATTTTCAGACGTTCATTTAAATATGGGAGAAAACTACAAATATCCATTCTCAAACACACTATGCGGAAAATACCCATTTTTTGAAATATTATATGAAAAATACTCATTTGAATTTTTTATGGGTATTTCTTAACAATATTTTCTTGATTTTTCTAAAATGTTCCATATACAAATAAAAAATCCTACCCTACCCTACCTAATTATCCACCAATATCTTATCCATATTCATAAAAACACACTCTCCCCACTATAAACCGCTCAAAAAAAAATTTAAAATCCATAAACCGCTCAAAAAAGTTCTTCAAATCGCTCGAGCGGTTGGAAGGTTTGTCGAGCGGTATATGTGATTATCGACATGTTTACACATCCCAGAATTAAAAAGATTCAAACCGCTCGAATAGTTGAAAGTTGTCATACCGCTTCCTCATTAAATGAAAACGGCAATAGAGATCTTCAAAGATGAACTTGTATGGGAGGTCCATCTCGATGTTGAGAATATCCGTCACGGCCAACAAAGACTTTGGAAACGCCTCACCCTTCCTCTTTTGCTCAATAAGGTGCTTTATGAAGAACTTATCAAGATAAGGGTTCCAGGGCTCATCGTACAAACTGTATCCGTCCATTTGCTCGAGAAGTGGAAAGAGAGAATGAGAGAATGGAAAGAGAGAATGAATGTGTCACATCCCTGTTCCCGAAGGAAGGCACGTGTGCCGGGACATGGCAAGGGGTTGGAAATAAGAAGCGGGGATAGAAAGGGGCCTAGTTTCTTAGGATAATTAAACATATTATTAATGAGTTTATTTAATTAATTATGGGATCGGGACGCACAACACGAACCACGGGGTAGGCAACCATACTGCCCGTGTTGGTCGCCATGTCTGAATACCCATAGACATTAAATAAAATACGGGATCGGGACGCTCAGCTCAAATTATGGGGTCGCCTGAGCTAAACAACCCATAATGGCCTACTTGTGTCTGAATACCCGCAATTATAAAATATATATAGATTTTATTTCAAAACCTGGAATTTAACTTAGGAAGCCAAGTACATTGCAGGATCGTCACTAATGACTACTTTAATAATAAGCGTAGCGGAAGCTTTATTCTTATTTGACACAACAACAATCCTCTTTAGCCACGTCTGCTCCACCAGCTCCTTAATCTGCAAAACATTTGGAAAGGAATTGCAGGGCTGAGTACTAATGCACTCAGTGGGTTTTGCCGAAAACATTTATAATAAAAAGAATATCCATGATAATAAAACATGCATAGAAGGGTTTAAAAATCATATAACTTCCATGCACACCAAAACCCATTTTCCTTGATTGCGATGTGGATTAACACGTTACTCTTATACCGATCCCGGGACGTACCACTGTCGGATCCCTTTCATGATGGAGCCATAGATTAACATATACCGATCCCGGGACGTACCACTGCCGGATCCCTTTCTGATGGAGCCTATAGTTTGGAGATAATGGAGTATTTCATCCACTAGTTCTCCCCTTGAAGTTAGAACCAATTGGTGATCAACCCAATGATATCTAACCGTGCGCACAGCCCCTCGATTAGTGTGTTAGACCAACCGAAAGACCCGATCATAAACATAAGAGCCTTAAACATGTAATCACACATCAAAACATTTTTCATGGATAATCCCACATTTAGAGCTTACTAACTCAAAATAATGTTTTGGAAATAGAAACCCCACCTGATACGTGTTTGATCCTCCATCAAAATACGTAAGCTTTAGTGTTACTAGGTCGTCTCAAATATCGGAGATTATCATTTGTAAGTTGAAAGAATGAAATCAAATGGCTTCGTAAGACTTGTATTTATAGCCCAAATAGTATTATAGCCTTGATTAGTCATCATATAGCATGGATGAGTCACAAGCCTATTAAACCTAGGCTAGAAACGTGTAAAATTGGGGGAGTAAGTTAGTAACAACTCATGCATTTATCCTATCTTGTTTGCATGCATGATAATTATCTAAATATAAATTAAAATTGCATGGATACATTTTTTTGTTGTTTTAATCTTGTACAAATTTTCGTATATAATTAAACTTTTCATTAATATTTACTAGCTATATTTTCGTATACATATATTCATAGAATATCTCTAATAACTATTACTTTTATGACAAAGACTCCTGTACGGCCGGCCGCACCATGCGGCCGGATTCGCCTGACCCGCCCCGGCCCGCCCAACCCGACCTGAACCCGGCCAATATAAAAAAAAAAAATTAAAAAAAAAATAAAAATAAAAAAATCCCGTGTGCAGACAGAACCCCTGAAACCCAACCCGCAGTTGTTCCTTCGCCACCCGCGTCGCCGCTGTTCCTCCGCCACCCGCGTCGCCGTCGTGAAGATTTTTTGCCCGCAGCTGTCGTCATTTTCCCCTCCCTTCTGTTTTCTCCGATTTCCCCCTCCGATTTATTTCCGCCGTGAAGATTTGTTGCAAGTTTGAGTTGCAGGCGCAATATTCTCCCACCGCGTCGCCGCCGGGGAGAACGCCGCCGTCATTTTCTTCTTCAGCCGCCGGTGAAGGTAATCCACTTTTATTTGAAGATTTTATTGTCGTTATTGGAATTCTCTCCCTCTCTATTGATGCGATTATCTATCACGATTGTGAAATATGAGAAGAAATCTGTTTTAGAAGAAGCTTCTGAAGTTTCTTGAATTGTTTGGATTGTGTTTGTGGCTATGGCAAGAATCTAAACTTGAACATTGTATCATTGGTAGTCTGTATTAGTGCCTTCGTCTCGATTGAATGCTTTTCTTCGGGTAAAGATGAAAAAAAATCTATGTGTCCTTGTGGCAAAGATGAAATCAGCAACATTTCCCCTTTTCCATTGTTTTATTAGTATTTGGCATTTTCAATCCCCTCTCTGTTGGAGCATGCTACTCTTTTAGCTTGATTTATACAACAAAGATTGATTTTTCGAGATTGATGGTTACTCCAAGCCATTAGTGACTGGGTGGAAGCTGATTGTTGTTGAAAAAAAAAGCAAGAGAGAGAAAATGGTGGGCTCAGGAGCAGCAGACAGGACCAGTAGTTGGAGACGACAATGGTAGCTTGTGAGTCAAACATTTCTTCATCTCTTTCATTTTCTTGTGAAATTTCCAGTTTTACGTGGTGGAGAAGAGATTAAAGATTCGATTTTTATCACTGTTGGGTGTGTGTTACGTGGTATTTTTTTTTAAAGGGCTACTTTGATGCAGTTGCTTCTGCTGGAGCAGGTTATGGAGATGCAAGAGGTGGGACGAGATCAGCTCAATCAAGGTTTCAAGCAACTGCGAAATGAGTGTGGGAGGTTGTTCTATTTCTTATGTTCATATGAAATCATGATATTCTTTTAGAAGTGAAGTTTATTTTGATTGTTTATGGCTTTAAATTGTGCTTTCTTACCTATTGCTTGTTTGGCTGTTGAAAATTAGATGAATTTGCAGATTGTTCAGTACCTTGTGTAGATTGGCTTTAGTTGGAATAATTGGTGCTACAAAGAGTTTGTGTACTACTTTGGAGCAGCTCTTGGCTTGGCAAAAAAAATTGTATCAAGAAGTGAAGGTAGCTCTTGGCTTGGCAGAAAAAATTGTATCAAGAAGTGAAGGTAGTGATCTGGTTTCTTTCATATATAATTTATGATTGATTCTTTCTTTATATGAATCATTCCTTCTACAACTTTCATACTAGAAGAGAGAAGCCAAAAGTTATTACTTAGAGCAGAATTTTGATTTCTAAATACTGATGAAGGAAGAAGCAGGTTGGTAGTCATTATGCTGCCCATTTTGAAGCAATCAATATCAGGAAAAGATATATATTATGGCCATACTGGAGAGCACTCAACGTATAATGTTTTTTTTAATGGTTTGGTTACTATCCCTTTCTCGATTTACCCTTGCTTCTCTGGTTTTAATTCCCAATTGTAGCCTCATTTTTTTTTTTTTTCTTTTGCCTTTAACAACTATTATAGTCTTGGTCTTTGCTATTTTGGGTGCTGCTGAAACTATATATGCCCAATGGTGCAGTTGGTCGATCTTAGAAAACAGGTGAAACATCAACTGATCTTCTTCTTTTTAACAATTGGATTTTTTTTCCCCTCTCACTATGCCTGTAGTATTACATAAATTATGTTTCTAGAGCTCAAACAATGTTTGATTCATGGTAACTTATGGTACATTCTTTTTGGGCTTTATTTTTGCATGTGACGGAAAACGGGACGAGGAATCAACAAATTGATGCTCTGGTTAGTAGATTTTGTGTTCTTTAGTTGTAGAAAGTCTTTAATTAATTTGGTTCTTGTATGGTTGAGATTTTTTCATTTTGTTGAAGGTGAATGCAGATCAAAGACTGGCCACTTGGTAGGTTCAAATCAGATATGAATGAGATGCTTTTTTCATTGAATTTTTGGAAGAAAGGGATTGTCTTCGATGTTCCAAATAATGTACTATAATGAAGGATTTGAAGTAGACTTTACTTAAATTTTGCTTTCTCTAAAATCTCTGATGCATGTCTTTATTTTAAGTTGTTCTGTCATGCATAGAGAATATCCTAGCTGCACGCGCTGGCATACACGAAGGAGACGAGCTCATGAAAATAAACGGTACTGAATTACAAACTATAGATGTTAAGTTGAGGCTTGTGGTGAGCATATATGCATGGAACTTGAGCATTCTATAAAAAATGTTGTATTTATCTCAAAACACAATTTTCGGTGAACTAGTTTATTTTAGTTTGCTTGTGTCTTTTGCAAATGGAGATAGTTTCTAAAGATTCTTTTCGAGAAAACTATAGAATGCTGCAATGGAGATGGAAAACACAGTTTGTGAGATGGAGAGTGAAGGTGTTCAATCATACATTTTGGATCTAAGAAACAATACTGTAAGTGTTTTTTTTCCCCATCTTCATGGTTTATTTATGACTAGATATGCTCATTTCTCTATTTCTCTCTCTCTCTAGGGTGGTTCGGTGAAGGCTGGACTCGATGTTGCACATATATGGCTAGAAGCGACAGAGACTCCGGTGAACACCATTGACAGAGATGGAAATTAGGGAAAGCTTTTGGAAGTCTATCTCATTGTAAGGACATAATAACAAGATTGACACTTTCACGGAAACGAGTTAGAAACAAGTGTTTCACCGACTCAAGTGCGTAAATATGCATAGCTCATAAAAAAGGGTGTCTTATACATTCTAGTTGTAGTCGTAAAAGTGAAAATTTTTGTAATTTTTGTGATTATGAAAGATTGGCACTTTTCTTCACAGAGATTGGCACTTTCCTTCATACAGATTGGCACTTTCACGGAAACGAGTTAGAAACAAGTGTTTCACCGTCTCAAGTGCGTAAATATGCATAGCTCGTAAAAAAAGGTGTTTTATACATTGTAGTTGTAGTCGTAAAAGTGAAATTTTTTAGATTTTTGTGATTATGAAAGATTGGCACTTTCCTTCTTAGAGATTGGCGCTTTCCTTCATACAGATTGACACTTTCACTGAAACGAGTTAGAAATAAGTGTTTCACCGACTCAAGTGCGTAAATATGCATAGCTCGTAAAAAAATGAGTCTTATACATTGTAGTTGTAGTCGTAAAAGTGAAATTTTTTGTGATTTTTGTGGTTATGAAAGATTGACACTTTCCTTCACAGAGATTGATACTTTCGTTCATACAGATTGGTATTTTCCCGAAAAATGAGTTAGAAATAATTATTTCACCGACTCAAGTGCGTAAATATGTATAGCTCGTAAAAAAAGTGTCTTATACATTGTAGTTGTAGTCGTAATAGTGAAAAATTTTGTGATTTTTGTGATTATAAAAGATTGGCACTTTCCTTCATAGAGATTGACACTTTCCTTCATACAGATTGGCACTTTCTCGAAAAATGAGTTAGAAATAATTATTTCACCGACTCAAGTGCGTAAATATGCATAGCTCGTAAAAAAAGTGTTTTATACATTGTAGTTGTAGTCGTAAAAGTGAAAATTTTTGTGATTTTTGTGATTTTGAAAGATTGACACTTTCCTTCACAGAGATTGGCACTTTCCGAAAAATGAGTTAGAAATAATTATTTCACCGACACAATTGCGTAAATATGTATAGCTTGTAAAAGTGTCTTATACATTGTAGTTGTAGTCGTAATGTTGAAAAATTTTGTGATTTTTGTGATTATGAAAGATTGACTTCCTTCACAGAGATTGACACTTTCCTTCAAACAGATTGACACTTTCACGAAAAATGATTTTTGTGTATATTATGTTGAGTTGTCTCAATTTAATAGTTTTGTTTCATGCAATGAAAAGAATCAATGCTTCAATTTCAACCATAAGGGTGTAAATGCCATGTAATACAACAAATAGATTAAAGAACTCGTAGTACTTTAAATATATAATTAAAACTGAGGAACAACTTGTGTATCAGCGTTTAGCGCAGTGGATTAGCGTGCAGTATATTGGCTGGAATGTCGTGGGTTCGAAACCCACTGTGCCCAATTTTTTATATTTTTATTTTTACTCCCTTATTGTTAATCTGGCCTCACCATGCGGCCAGCCGCATGGGAGTGTGCCCCTACTTTTATTACTTTCTTTTTTATTTTCTATATTTTCCATAATAGTATGTACTTAAACTATTATATTAAATTTAATATTTTCAATACTTATTACCAATTCCAAAGTATTTGTGAACCTCTAAATTTTATTAATAGATAAATTAACTAACTATATATTACGAAATTCGGGATATTACAGAATGCAAAATAAGTTAGCTCATGTGGGGGTTTTATGTTGTGTTGTTGCCACCAAGTGGGAAACAATTATGATAGTCTAGTCATATCTAAATTAATTAATTACTCCTATTTCAACTCACATTCAAAACCGACATGAGTCACTTTATGTAGTGTAGACACTTGTGCATGCATGAGTCACTTTCGTGAAAGTGCATTAACTTTATGAAGTGTAGTCACTTCATTTGCATGCATGAGTCAATTTTGTTGCATTAACTTTTGCATGCAAGTGTCATATACTCTTGTTTTTATATTTGTTTATTTCATATAAATAGCACTCATAAGTCCTAAATTGAAGTTCTTTATTTTATATTTATTTTGCAGTTCTACTTTGAAGTATTTTTCAGTTTCTGTACTGTTAACAGGTATAAGTTCCAACAGTTCCAAGAAACATAATGAATGAGTCATTTGTAGAGTGCAACAAATTAAACCATTCAAACTCACATTCAAGACCGACATTTTATGCAGTGCAATTAATTCAATTTGCATACAAGTGTCACTTTATGAAGTGTAGACACTTTTGCATGCATGAGTCATGTTTGTGAAAGTGCATTAACTTTATGAAGTGTAGTCACATCATGTAGTAGCCCAAATTTTCGTATTAATTTATTAGTTAAATTAAGTCTTGAAAGAAAGGGTGCAAAATTCTAATACCCCTTTTGAAAACATGTATGCACAAAATACCACTTATTGTAAAAGCATGTACAAACTACCACTTTGTATATTTTAATATGGTGGGTCCCACTTTTTGTAATTTTTTTAAATCAAAATTGGAGTAATTATTATGGGAGTTAGTGTTGTTGTATTTGACTCCCTCAAAATCCGGGAAGACTCCCACTTTTAACAACTACAAGACAAAAAACAAAATTGATTCTCCCGCCCCTCCCCCCCCCCCCCTCCCAATTTAACGCTTGCTTCTTGGACAAAAAAAAAAGATTGATTCCCCCCAACCCCCTATCAATACTGTATATCTATTGCTTTTGAAAGCTTTATCTTCTTTTGAGGGAATAATATCTATTGTTTCTTATGAAAAGATTTATAATCATAGAGATAAGTGAAGAAAAAAAGGCTTTGTTTACAATTCTTATTTTCAGACGTTCATTTAAATATGGGAAAAAAACTACAAATATCCATTCTCAAACACACTATGCGGAAAGTACCCATTTTTTGAAATATTATATGAAAAATACTCATTTGAATTTTTTATGGGTATTTCTTAACAATATTTTCTTGATTTTTCTAGAATGTTCCATATACAAATAAAAAATTCTACCCTACCCTACCTAATTATCCACCAATATCTTATCAATATTCATAAAAACACACTCTCCCACTATAAACCGCTCAAAATTTTTTTTAAAATCCATAAACCGCTCAAAAAAGTTCTTCAAATCGCTCGAGCGGTTGGAAGGTTTGTCGAGCAGTATATGTGATTATCGACGTATTTACACATCCCATAATAAAAAAGATTCAAACCGCTCGAGAAACTTTCAAACCGCTCGAATAGTTGAAAGTTGTCATACCGCTTCCTCATTAAATGAAAACGGCAATAGAGAACTTCAAAGATGAACTTGTATGGGAGGTCCATCTCGATGTTGAGAATATCCGTCACAGCCAACAAAGACTTTGGAAACGCCTCACCCTTCCTCTTTGCTCGATAAGGTGCTTTATGAAGAACTTATCAAGAGAAGGGTTCCAGGGCTCAACGTACAAACTGTATCCGTCCATTTGCTCGAGAAGTGGAAAGAGAGAATAAGAGAATGGAAAGAGAGAATGAATGCAAAATAAGTTAGCTCATGTGGGGGTTTTATGTTGTGTTGTTGCCACCAAGTGGGAAACAATTATGATAGTCTAGTCATATCTAAATTAATTAATTACTCCTATTTCAACTCACATTCAAAACCGACATGAGTCACTTTATGTAGTGTAGACACTTGTGCATGCATGAGTCACTTTCGTGAAAGTGCATTAACTTTATGAAGTGTAGTCACTTCATTTGCATGCATGAGTCAATTTTGTTGCATTAACTTTTGCATGCAAGTGTCATATACTCTTGTTTTTATATTTGTTTATTTCATATAAATAGCACTCATAAGTCCTAAATTGAAGTTCTTTATTTTATATTTATTTTCAAGTTCTATTTTGAAGTATTTTTCAGTTTCAGTACTGTAAACAGGTATAAGTTCCAACAGTTCCAAGAAACATAATGAATGAGTCATTTTTGGAGTGCAACAAATTAAACCATTCAAACTCACATTCAAGACCGACATTTTATGCAGTGCAATTAATTCAATCTGCATACAAGTGTCACTTTATGAAGTGTAGACACTTTTGCATGCATGAGTCATGTTTGTGAAAGTGCATTAACTTTATGAAGTGTAGTCACATCATGTAGTAGCCCAAATTTTCGTATTAATTTATTAGTTAAATTAAGTCTTGAAAGAAAGGGTGCAAAATTCTAATACCCCTTTTGAAAACATGTATGCACAAAATACCACTTATTGTAAAAGCATGTACAAACTACCACTTTGTATATTTTAATATGGTGGGTCCCACTTTTTGTAATTTTTTTAAATCAAAATTGGAGTAATTATTATGGGAGTTAGTGTTGTTGTATTTGACTCCCTCAAAACCCGGGAAGATTCCCACTTTTAACAACTACAAGACAAAAAACAAAATTGATTCTCTCTCTCCCCCCCCCCCCCCCCCCCTCTCCCAATTTAACGCTTGCTTCTTGGACAAAAAAAAAAGATTGATTCCCCCCAACCCCCTATCAATACTGTATTTCTATTGCTTTTGAAAGCTTTATCTTCTTTTGAGGGAATAATATCTATTGCTTCTAATGAAAAGATTTATAATCATAGAGATAAGTGAAGAAAAAAAGAGAAAATATACCACCTTGTCTAAGTAGCATAAGAGAAAATAATAGTTGTTCAAAACTTAAGAAAACACAAAATCTATCTAAGTTTCATGTGAGTGGACAAAACTACCCCCACCAACTCCTTTTTCGTTTAATTCCTCCCTCTCCACCCACATCTACATCTATCTTCCCTTTCTCTCTCTTCTCTATTGTCTGCAACTTCTCTTCTCTCTCTATCTCTCCTCTCTCTTCTCCCTCTCTCTCTTCTCTCCATCATCGTAGAAATCTAGGAGCTTCTTCCTCCCTTCAACGATGTCATCGAAGGTACCGGCTCTCAGGATCCCGAACCAGTTCTGCAGATTCTACACTCTCTCTCTAACTGCTACTTCCGATTCCCACTCCACGATTCCCTGCGAGCACCTCTTCTCGAGCTCCGACTCAGCTCGTCCATGGGGGGGTTTATGGTTTTTGTTCATCTGTTGCTGCTGCGCTACTCTTTTCTATCTCGGGGAAACAATTTTTCTGCTTCATGCCGCGTGCTGCACAATCTTTTTATTTGAAGATTGTGAAAATTTCCTCCTGCGGCGCCGTTCTTCTTCTTCTTGATCTTTCCCTTTATTTTATTTTATTTTCTTTTCTTATTTCTTTTCTTTTAATAGTTATATGAATTAATTGTTTATGATTTGGGCTTTAGTTGGCCCGTTTAATATATGCATGCGGAATCCGTTGAATCCGTTGAATCCATTGATGTTTCCTCTTATTTTATTTCTTTCTCTTGTCTTGACTTTTTTAGTTTTTACCCGATTTGGGCAGAAGCAAGTGCATTGGGCAGAAATGAAGGAAGATGAGCGATGTTCTTCATCCGATTCCTTACCGTCGTCGGATTTCTTTTCGGATTTAACCGAGGATGCTTCTTCTTCTTCGTATGATTAGATTTTAGCATATTAAATGGTTAGAAATTGTTAGAAATTGAAAATTCTTATTAAATGGAAAAAAGGAGACGGAGTTCGACTAACTCATTTTTTGTAATTTTGTCAGATTGTATATATAATTGAATACACATTCTTTGTTATTTCAATAATTCTAATTGGTTGTATTGTATATATATAGTTTTCTTATTCCGAAATTGAATACACTCTCTCGTGATTTGGCCAAAATAACAAATTCTCACCAAAATAATAAATCCACTAATTGAATTGAATAATTGAAATCTTGTGTTGCTCTTGTTTCTTCTCAATCAAAGGTTAGAAAATAATATATTCTAACTCGCGATATGCGATCATAACGTAAGAAATTTGGTATTTCTAACGGGTGGATTGAACCTGTTGGGAATGCCACGACTAAGGTTAGAATATACTAAATTCTAACCATTGATATGCGATTATAACGTAGGAAAGTTGGTATTTCTAACGGGTGGACTGAACCTGTTGGGAATGTCACAACACAGGTTATAATATACTACATTCTAACTCACGATATGCGATTATAACGTAGGAAAGTTGGTATTTCAAACGGGTGGACTCAACCTGTTGGGAATGTCACGACACACGTTAGAATATACTATATTCTAACCTGGGATATACGATTATAACGTAAGAAATTTGGTATTTCTAACGGGTGGACTTAATGTCTGGTTAGAATGTATGAATTCTTACTTATTACGACAAGAAAATGGCTAGGATATCTTAAATTCGTATATATAACAAATATGGGTAAGAAATTCTATAATATTTAGTAAGTTGTATCAAAAATAATAATAATAAAATAAAAACTCGAATTAAGAGAATAAAATGAAAATGAAAAATTAAAAAAAAAATTTGGTCAGTTTAGTTTAGTTTTTTTTTTTTTTTTTTTTTTTTTTTTTTTTTTTTTTTTTTTTTTTTTTTTTTTTTTATAAGTGAATGTGAAAAGGTGAATTCAAAAAAAGTAAAAAAAAAAAAAAAAAAAAAAAAAAAAAGTGAAAGGACAAGTGCACGTGGGGTGGGGTGGGGGGTGGTGTTGGGGGGCAATTGATATGCGATTATAACCATTGATATGCGATTAAGGTTAGAATATACTAAATTCTAACCATTGATATGCGATTATAACGTAGGAAAGTTGGTATGGGTGGACTGAACCTGTTGGGAATGCCACGATTAAGGTTAGAATATACTAAATTCTAACCATTGATATGCGATTATAACGTAGGAAAGTTGGTATTTCTAACGGGTGGACTGAACTTGTTGGGAATGCCACGACACAGGTTAGAATATACTACATTCTAACTCTTGATATGCGGTTATAACGTAGGAAAGTTGGTATTTCTAACGGGGGAGGCTGAACCTGTTGGGAATGCCACGACACAGGTTAGAAAATAATAAATTCTAACTCGCGATATGCGATCATAACGTAAGAAATTTTGTATTTCTAATGGGTGAATTGAACGTGGTGGAAATGC
The DNA here is from genome assembly GCA_029379335.1 of Thymus mandschuricus. Lineage (NCBI taxonomy): Eukaryota > Viridiplantae > Streptophyta > Magnoliopsida > Lamiales > Lamiaceae > Thymus > Thymus mandschuricus. Next base: position 5,116,327 of record CM057072.1, read on the forward strand.
AACGACTAAGGTTAGAATATAATAAATTCTAACCATTGATATGCGATTATAACGTAGGAAAGTTGGTATTTCTAACGAGTGGACTAAACCTGTTGGGAATGCCACGACACAGGTTAGAATATACTACATTCTAACTCGTGACATGCGATCATAACGTTAGAAATTTTGTATTTCTAACGGGTGGATTGTACGTTTTGGGAATGCCACGACTAAGGTTAGAATATACTAAATTCTAACCATTGATATGAGTTTGTAACGTAGGAAAGTTGGTATTTCTAACGTGTGGACTGAACCTGTTGGGAATGCCACGACATAGGTTAGAATATAATATATTCTAACTTGGGATATACGATTATAAGTTATAACGTAGGAAAGTTGGTATTTCTAACGGGTGGACTTAATGTCTGGTTAGAATGTATGAATTATTACTTATTACGACAGGATGATGGTTAGAATATCTTAAATTCGTATATATAACAAATATGGGTAAGAAATTCTATGATATTTATTAAGTTATATCAAAAATAATAATAAAAAAATAAAAACTAGAATTAAAAATGAAAATGGAAAATTAAAAAAAAAAACTTTTTGTCAGTTTTTTTTTTTTTTTAAATATAAATAATTGAATGTAAAAATTTGAATTCAAAATAAAGTAAAAAAAAAAAAAAAAGTTGAAAGGACAAGCAAAAGTGCACGTGGGTGGGGTGGGGGTGGGGGTGGGGGGTGGTGTTGGGGGCAATTTGGGGAGTTAACCTCAAACTTAGACACATTTTGTGTTTTTTTAAGTTTCCAACAACAATTTGTTTCTACTAAGCTACTTAGATAGGATATTTTTTGCCTCAGAAAAAAAGGCTTCGTTTACAATTCTTATTTTCAGACGTTCATTTAAATATGGGAGAAATTAAAAATATCCATTCTCAAACACACTATGCGGAAAGTACCCATTTTTTGAAATATTATATGAAAAATACTCATTTGAATTTTTTATGGGTATTTCTTAACAATATTTTCTTGATTTTTCTAAAATGTTCCATATACAAATAAAAAATCCTACCCTACCCTAACTAATTATCCACCAATATCTTATCAATATTCACAAAAACACACTCTCCCACTATAAACCGCTCAAAAAAAATTTTAAAATCCATAAACCGCTCAAAAAAGTTCTTCAAATCGCTCGAGCGGTTGGAAGGTTTGTCGAGCGGTATATGTGATTATCGACATGTTTACACATCCCAGAATTAAAAAGATTCAAACCGCTCGAATAGTTGAAAGTTGTCATACCGCTTCCTCATTAAATGAAAACGGCAATAGAGATCTTCAAAGATGAAAGTGTATGGGAGGTCCATCTCGATGTTGAGAATATCCGTCACGGCCAACAAAGACTTTGGAAACGCCTCACCCTTCCTCTTTTGCTCAATAAGGTGCTTTATGAAGAACTTATCAAGATAAGGGTTCCAGGGCTCAACGTACAAACTGTATCCGTCCATTTGCTCGAGAAGTGGAAAGAGAGAATGAGAGAATGGAAAGAGAGAATGAATGCAAAATAAGTTAGCTCATGTGGGGGTTTTATGTTGTGTTGTTGCCACCAAGTGGGAAACAATTATGATAGTTTAGTCATATCTAAATTAATTAATTACTCCTATTTCAACTCACATTCAAAACCGACATGAGTCACTTTATGTAGTGTAGACACTTGTGCATGCATGAGTCACTTTCGTGAAAGTGCATTAACTTTATGAAGTGTAGTCACTTCATTTGCATGCATGAGTCAATTCTACTTCAGGCCACAATTTTGAATCAAAGGTTCTATTCCAAACTGATAAGCTTCTAAGTACCTACTTACATTGAAGTAGTCATCAACAAAGGTAGATGGATCTATATTTAAGTACTGAAGTGCAGATATTGCATGCACACAAGGGATTCCAGTGAGCTCCCACACCCTACATGCACAAGTACGTCTCTCGACATCAACAACAAATTTATCACCACCTATTGTTACTCCAAATTTTCGATTCATAGCTGGAACTGGTACACAATTTCTGCTGTGATATCTCAACTTTTCTAAATGTTTTCTGATCTTGGGACAGATTACATCAGTCACTTTCCTCATCTCTGCATTCTTTGTCACTTGCCTAGCCATAATCTTACACCTAATTTCTTCGAGCATATCAATGATATGCTTGCCTCTAGCGCTCAAAATATATCCATTGAAGGTTTCACTTATGTTGTTAAGAATTGTGTCACTACACACACCAGTTGAAAGGAAACACTTACAAAATTTATGAACATCTCTTTCAATGAAATCTTGAAAAGCAGTTGAACTTTCTGCTTTCATGTCAAGAAGAGCTCTTTTGTATTCCTGAACATACGTGCACCTCACAGCTCTCCAAAAGAGATTCTTGAGAGTATCCCCCTTGTGCTCCTTCTTCCAGTTCATGTAGACATGTCTAGCACAATTTCTATGCTCAGCCGCTGGAACTAAATTTGCCACTGCATTTAGAAGTCCCTGAAATATAATAAATTAGTGTCAATTGTAAGTTAATTGTGATTGTTCATATGAAAAATATAAATAAATGAAAAAAAATTGAAGCTTTAACAAGATTTTTTTTTTTTTGAAGCAATAGATGAAATTTTAGTTACCTTTTGTTGGTCACTAATAAAAGTCCAGCCATCACCACTTGTAATTTCTAGATCCTCAATCAAACACTTCATGAACCATGTCCAACAATCTTCATTTTCAATCTCAACAATAGCCCAAGATATAGGAAACATTTGATTGTTTCCATCCCTTCCAACAGCACATAGTAGGATTCCACCCAAATAAGTTTTTAGAAAACAACCATCAAGGCCTATGACAGGTCTGCAACTTAACTTAAAACCCCTTTTGAGTGAACTATGGCCTATATACAATCTCTTAAATACATTTCCTTCACCCAAAAGCAGTTCATACCGACCATCTCTATCAACTCTCCTTAATTCAGCAATGTATCTTCTAAGTGAGGCATAATGTTCTTCCACGGTACCTCTTACAAGTTCCCGGGCAATAGACCTTGCTTTGTACAGTCTATCTTTGGGAATTTCACATGCGAATCTCTCAAGGATGTCTGCTTTTAAATCCTCGATACACATATTAGGCCTGATTCTGAAGACATTAATATACCTTTTGGCTATCCAGCTGGAGCTTAACAACTTGTTGTCCATTGCTTTGGTACAAGTATGATCACCTCCATATGATTTTATCTTAAATGATTGATCGCTGGGTACAATACTGGCATACACCATCCAAGGACAAGGTGGCTTGCATTTTGCCTCACATTGAGTTTTAGAAACTCTCTTGAAACGAATAAACCGTCCATTCTCAATAGCCCAAGACTTTAAAGCATCTCGACATTCGTAACCATCTTGGAATCTCAGACGAAGCTTTACATCTAGATCTTTGTGATTACACTTTGAATCGTAGATAATTCTCTTTGGTCGTCTAACATTACCCCCCTCTTCATCAGTTTCAGAAGAATTGATATCACCATCAGAAGATTCATACTCAGAACCGCTGTTAACTTCACCATTTTCTTCTGTCTCAAATGCCACATAATTGTCAATCATATCAAAAATATTATGTGATCTCCTAGATTCTGTGTACTCTTCATCTTCATCAGTTAATTCTAGATCATCTAAATTTTCGAAAGATGAATCGTCATCAGAAGGTTCATAATCTGAGTCATTTTCTTCACTATCCCAATGCCCATCTTCATCAAGACCATGAGCATCACTTAATTCCATATCAACACTAGTACTCCCTTCAATCTCCCCCTTTTCCTGCCTAACTCCACCATCCACATATACATGCAATATTCTACAATTGTGAGAGAGAAATGCCAACATTTCAATCACCTCTTTGTCAGTTATTAGTACCCTATATGACTCAGACTTGGGAATTTGATAAAGAAGCTTAAACCATGATATGTATCCCAATTTCTCTACTAAGCCTTTGACATCAAAATATCCAAAAGTGTCTGGATCTAGGTCATATCTACCTACAATATTACCCCCAACATAAAAGTTTTTACCCAAAGAATCATCAAAATGACCACCATGATGAATTACAATACCAAATTTCTCACTGCAAAAAAAATAAAAGGAAAAAAAAACTTAATCAACACAATCAAGAATAAACCCATTTCCAAATATCTGAAGACAAAACACTGGAATCATACAAAATTGTCATTAAAAACAACAAATATGCAAGTTGACTTCTTTTTCTAAAAATTCCCTAAGCAAACGTTGTGCAAAACAATATTTTAATTAGATGCCCTAATTAAATAATGGCAGAGAAACAAGACCCCAAACAAACAAGAATAAAGAAATTCCAATATCTAATACATAATAATTTCCTAACTAAAAATCAATAAATAAGTAAAGATTTTTGGGACCTACTTGTTCCCCATTCTCTCTCTCTCGGAAATGGCCGTAGCCCCGTCCACTCTTAAGTTGCTTTCTTGAACTCCACCAAACAAGATAGATAAAAATACGACAACTTGTTTAAATAGCAAACAAGGACAAAAGGCACTGAGTACGCATGACAAGAATTGAAGAACTACGAAGTCGAACGAGGGTTTCCAATTGAATTACGAACAACAAAAGAGAGGGGGCGGGGCGGGGAGAGAGAGATAAACATATAGGGCATTTTCTTTGTGAAATGCTTATGAAAGAATCGAAAGGGTTATTAACTTTCTAGAATCCAAGGAATTTTTGTACTATGACGTGTCATGTGCCACATAAACATTTTAATGCCACACAAGCATTTAAATGCCACATTAGCGCCAAATAAGAATTGATTTCGCCGGAGATGTTCGTCGGGGGAAAAATCAGAATGAGTCAAAAGGTTGTGTATTTACAAGCCAAAATAAAAGGTCATGGGAAATAACAGAATTTTATGAAAGTTCATGTATTTCCAGGCAATTAACCCTTTTTAATATCCTCTAATATGTACTCCATTTGTCCCCAGTTATGAGTAAAGTGACCTTTTTTTTGTGCAAGAAAATTAAGTCTAAAGAGATAATATTGAATTAAAGTGATATAGTGGGTTAAAGTGAAGTATACAATTTTGATTAGGTTAAAATTTACTATTTTAGGAAATATCCTTATATGGATAAGGCGTCTTAAAGAGGAAAATGTCTATGGGACGAAGGTTATAGTGTACTGTATATACTTTTTGAGGATTAAAAAGGGAATAAATAGTAGGAACAAATAAGGACATTTCACAACTGATTTCTACTAAAATATTTCACAAATGATCTCTACTCTCTCTCTACGTACAAAAAAAAAAAACAAAAAAAACAAACTAATCTCTACTCTCTACACAAACCACAAATTATGAAACAATGTATGCAGTTTTATATTTGCTCATACAACAACTCATAATACTACATAGCAATACTCAGACTACTGCTTCATGGTCATGCAATGGAGAGCTCTGGTTGCTGCCGGGGTCCCGTTGCCACGTCTCCTGAACCTGAGCCGCGAACTGCAGATTCCAAGCCACGTCCTCCATCGAAGGCCTCTCGTGCGCCTCCTTCGACAGGCATCTCGAGCAGAGCTCGATCAGAGTCTTAACTGACTCGTCTGAGCATTCCTTGTGGATTGATGGATCTAATATGCTTCTTCTTCCTATAGCATCTCCACTTAGGCTCACTGATAGCTGTTGAAGAATCGGTACATTGTTCATTAGTACGTTTTTCTGAGTGTTTTAGAATTTTTGAAGTGGGAAAAAAGGAGGTGAAGTGAGGTTTCCATGCTTACAATGTCTTTGGAGATATTGACATCATTGAGGGAGTCGATTGTTCTTCCAACGATCATTTCGAGTAGAATCACTCCAAAGTCATAGACGTCGTTTTTCTCCTCAAAGTTCGGCCTAATGCATGATCAAGGGAAAGTAAGGTTCTTTGATGAAAAATAAGGTAGTATAGCTGAATAGTGAGAAAGGGAAGTGTGCTTACAATGATCCGAACTTTTGTTTCGGTTCATAGTGTGAGATTTCGACTTCACCCTAGTCGAAATGTCATGAATGTATTAGTTTTTAGCAAAATGAATAGGAACAAACATGAAGATTCTGAGATAAAAGAACACTTCTTTTCACTCACAGATTTCCCATTCTCTGTCAAAAGAGGTAGGTTGAATTTCTTGATCTTGACATGGAGGTCGTGATCGAGCAGAACATCCGTTATCTTGAGACGATTTGAGTACACGCCAGGTACTATACCAGTATGGAGAAAGAGGAGGCCTTTAGCTACTCCAATGGCAGCTGCTATCCTCTGTGTCCAGGTAAACTTCTGTCCTGACTGCCCATCTGTGGAGTTAAACAAGCATCAGAAACCGATGATTCAAAGCCTTAAAAACTCATACATTCTTCGTTTTATAACAACTTAGGCGCAGAGAGAAGAGATGATGCAGCATTACACACAGCTGTTTAGTTTCACCTGATATATACTTTCGGAGAGTTCCATTTGGGACGTACTCGGACACTAGAAGGATCCGGAAGATGCCCGAATCGTCCTGATGGAACTCGAAGCTGTGGCCGATTGAGCTAACCAGATTGCAATGCCTCAGCTTGGAATTCAACTCAAATTGATGTGTGTAAGTGTTTGTGCTGTGTTTTCTCTTCACTTTCAAACTCCTCACTGCAATCCCAGTTCCATCTGTCATCCATCCTTTATACACCTGCATTTTTTTTTCCCATTTTTTTTAGTAATAACATCCCAATTTTGAACAATCAAAGTTCTTGAAATTGTTTTTTCTAAAAAAAAAATTAAACAGAAAAGAGATATGTACCTGCCCATAAGAACCTTCACCAATGAGAAATGATGAATTGAAGTTATCAGTAGCCTCCTTCAGTTCTTCTAGAACAAATGTTCGATACGGCGGAAGCCCCAGTGCTCCTAGTTTCATTGTTTCAGAAATGTACCCTACCAATAAATTCAAGAAAATGATTATTATTGCAAAATAAACAAAAAAAACACATCAACCAGAATAATAGGAATCCATTACAGCAACACTCACTTGCATCCTTGAGAAGCTGAAGTGTGAGGGCCTGCGAGACCTTATCGACAATCAACCTCGACTGAGGAACTTTCCTCGGGCTGCGGGGCTTCTTCAACGCTTCCCTCTTCACAAACAGGAAAATTAGGCCAAGAATTGCTACTGTCCCAACAATGGCACCAACTAGAGCTGATGCAATAACTGCTCTACCATAATAGGTCGTTTTCTCCTTCTTTCGTGGCGAGATCCCGACAGCCAGAGCTTCATAATGGCAAAACGGCAATGGATTCTGGTTCTGGTATTTAGTACTTGACAAACAATTCCCATCAAATAGAACAACCCTCCCCCCATAACTACTAGGCTGCAAGCAGCTAGGCAAGTCCCCGCTTAACCGATTTTCGGACAAATTCACAAACACAAGCTGTGAACTGCAGGACATGTTCTGTGAGAGCTTCCCAGTGAACTTGTTCCCACCAATGTCTAAATAAGAGAGCGACGGCAGCGAGAGAAGTGGCAACGGGAACGGGCCGACGAGCCCGTTCGAGGAAAAATCGAGCCTCTGGAGCTGATACCAAGAGCTCACCTCTTCCAAAGGCACAAAAGAGTGGAACTTGTTCCTCCTAAGCACTAAAGAAACCAACTTTTTTGGAAGGGTAGGGAAATTAGGCCCAAAATTGTTGCTTTCCACATCAAGAACTTGGAGATTAGTCAAATTAGAAAGCTCAGGCACATCACCAGTGAAATTATTTGAAGCTAAAACAAGTGCCCTAAGATTCACCATTGTTGAAAGCTCCCTAGGAAGGAAGCCACTAAAAGAATTGTTCTTCAAACTCAACACAGTCAAAGCAGGCAAAGAGCTAATCCAGTAAGGAATTTCACCCCCAAACATGTTATGATCAAGTATAAGAGTCTGCAAATTCACCAAGTATGAGATTTCTCTAGGGATTGAGCCCACAAAAGAATTTGAAGAAATGTTCAAGATTTCTAAAGGGACCAAGCCCTTGATTTCAGTAGGGACTGGGCCCTTTAGCCCAAGTGAGGTTAGAGAGAGAACCTTCAAATTAGGGAGGGAGGCAATGTTTGAGAAGAGGGAAGCAAGGGAGAGATCTTGGCTCAAGTGAGGGAACCAGTAATTACCAGTGATGTGGAGCTGGGTTATGTTGCCTTCATAGCAAGCTAGAGAGAGAATCTGAGTTGGCTCCTTGTTGCAGAAGTCTTCATCTTCACCACTCCATACTCCCTGTGTTTCTTCTGGGAAGTTGAGCTGCTGCTTGATTTTCACTAGGGTTTCAAACTGGGAAAGTTCCAGCTGGTTTGAGAATTTGGGATGAAGCAGAAACAAGAAGATGATGAGGAGATTCAAGGGAGAGATTCTTGGTTGAGCCATTGAAGCTCTGGTGTGAGAGAGTATGTGAAGAATTTAAGAGTGAAGGAGAAGAAGATATTTTCACTCGAGAAATTAGGGGAAAATGTACTGAGAATTACAGCAGAATTCTTCTAAGAGAAAATACGGTTACACACTGTATATATACAGTATGTAACTACCTACAACAGAAAGTCGCAAAAGAAACTTAAAGAAACGTTACACGCCTTTCTCCTATACTACAAACATATCATCGCCGTTGATCTTAAATGAAGATCAACGGCTCTTATTTAAACTGAACTCGCGCCAACACAGCAAAGCCAATTCCATCAACAAAACAGAGCCTATTTCTTCATCTTCTTCACAGATCCAAGCTCCTCACGCACACTTTCCATCACTGCATCAGCATCCATATCCTGAGATTCTTCAATACTTCTACACCCCCCCGCAAGATGAACTTGGTGGAGATCAACCAAGTTCAGCTTGGACAATAACGCACGAAAACGAGGGGAGGCCAAGGATTTGGTGAGGAAATCTGCCAACTGAGAAGAAGAAGAGACAGCAGTAGGCACCAAGAGACCAGAAAGGTACCTCTCACGCACAATATGGCAGTCTATTTCAATGTGCTTAGTACGTTCATGGAAAACGCTGTTTTTAGTGATGTGAATGGCTGCCAAATTGTCGCAAAACAGAGGAAAAGGGAGAGATGGTTGAATCTGAAAATCCTCAAGCAAATATGAGATCCAAACCATTTCTCTTGTGGTAATACTAAGAGCTCTATACTCTGCCTCCGCTGATGAAGCAGCCGTAATAGGCTGCTTCTTGCACTTCCAAGATAACAACCCAGTCCCCAAAAACACACAATAGCCAGTCACAGACCTCCTCGAATCTTTGCAAGCAGCCCAATCCGCATCAGAATATGCAGCAATATTGAAACTACTAGAAGAGGAGTAAAACACACCCAGAGAAGGACATCCTTTGAGGTACCTCAAAACATGTAAAGCTGCTTTCCAGTGCGCTGTGGTTGGCTTCGCTACAAACTGACTGAGCTGTTGGGAAGCAAATGACACATCAGGCCGAGTAAGATTGAGGTATAAAAGTCTACCCACCAGCCTCCTGTAAGGCTCAGGATCTTGTAGTAAATCACCATCATGTTTGGAGAGAGTGAGCCCAGGAGGAAGAGGTGTAAGTGCTGGTTTACATCCAATCAAACCTGCAGTAGTGATAATATCCAACACATACTTGCGTTGGTTAAGGGAGATGCCATCACTGCCCCTTGCAACTTCCATCCCTAAAAAATACTTTGCAGGACCTAGATCCTTGATAGTGAAAGCTTGATGAAGATAACTCTTTAATTCAGTGATCAACTCAAGAGAGGGACCACTAACAAGTACATCATCCACATACACCAATAAGCAAACAAACTCATCACCAGACCCTTTCAAGAACAAGCAATGATCACTTTGTGACTGAACAAAACCGAATGCAAACAATTTCCTTGTGAATTCAGCATTCCATTCCCTAGAAGCTTGTTTAAGACCATATAGGCTTTTAACTAACTTGCAGACTTGATTAGGTTGAGCACCTTGTAAACCAGGAGGCACAGACATATAAATCTCATCCTTCAAGAAACCATGAAGGAAAGCATTGTTAACATCCAACTGGTGTATGGGCCAGTTGGAAGCTGAAGCTACAGCAAAAACAAATCTCACAGTCACCATCTTAGCAACGGGAGAGAAAACCTCTGTGTAATCTACCCCAAACTTCTGATTGAACCCCTTTGCCACAAGCCGTGCTTTATATCTTTCAATAGACCCATCTGGATTCAACTTGACCTTGTAAACCCATTTACAACCAATCGGTTTCTTTCCATGAGGAAGATCAGTCAAAACCCAAGTTTTGTTGGCAGTTAAAGCATCTAACTCCTTACCCATAGCATCTACCCACTCTTGAGATAAACAAGCTTCTTTATAAGAGGTTGGCTCTTTAAACAGACATAGATTGAAAAGAAAGGAAGTATAAGTAGGCTTAAAAGCTGAACCAACAAGATAAGGAAAGGTAGGAGGGGTAGTGCTAGTAGAGGGTGTACCTAAATAATCTGTAGTGAAGCTGGAACAGACATAATCCTCTAACCAAGAGGGAGGTTTATGAGTTCTAGCCCCTCTACCTTCTGCTGGAACAACAGATTCAGACTCAACATGTGGAATTAAATCATCATTGGAATCTAAATCTGTAGAAGAAGAAGCAGAATCATCCTCAATATCAACAGGAGAGTTAACATCATTAGTTATATCTATATGAGCATCACCCACATCAGGAGACTGTAAAAGATCAGATGTAGTAGAAATAGGTATTATGGGCAGAGAAGCAGACTCATCAGCAGGTGCTATTTGTGAAGGAATAGGATGTAGAAAAGGAAATGTATCAGGAAAGAACCTAACATCCCTAGAAATGATAACTTTTGATCTATCTAGATCAAACAACAAATACCCTTTATGATTCAGATCATGCCCCAAGAATACACACTTAAGAGATCTACTAGAGAACTTACTTTTAGATGGAGTGAGATCTACTGCATAAGAAAGACAACCAAAAGGCTTCAGCATTGAGTAATCAGGTTGCTTCTTGAACAGAACCTCAAATGGGGAGAACCAATCAATCACACGGCTTGGAAGCCTATTAATCAGCCATGTGGCTGTCAGCAAAGAGTATGGCCAGAACTTGGATGGTAATCCACTTGTGAACATCAAGGCTCTAGCAGTTTGCAATAGATTCCTGTGTCTTCTTTCCACTACACCGTTTTGCTGAGGTGTATATGGACAACTCTTTTGATGAATGATACCACACTCTGAAAACAACCTCTGTACAGTCTGGTTAACAAACTCAGTCCCATGATCTGTCCTGAATTGCTTAATATCTGTCTGAAACTGAGTCTTGATCATAGTAACAAAAATCCTCAGTGTAGATGCCACTTGATCTTTACTATTCAGCATGTAGGTCCATATCATCCTACTATGATCCTCAACAAGTGTAAGCATGTATCTAACTGAGCACAAATTATCTTCAACATAAGGACCCCATAAGTCTGCATGCATCAAATCAAATAAATTCTCAGTCCTCCTACTCAACACTGGAAACTGCTCCCTGACTTGTTTAGCTCTTATGCAAACCTCACACCTTTCTATGATATCAATCATATTCTTCTCTAATTTCCCATCTAGGATCCTCATATGCTTCATTGTAGTAATGGAAGGATGATCAAGAGCTATATGCCATTCATGCAGATTCATCACTTGTGGACTAACCATACTACATGAATATCTTTCAATCAAACTTTCCAAGATATAGAGATTACCTCTCATTTTAGCTATGGCCAACACCTGATCAGTATTGTCCTTTTGAAAGACACAATGTTCCTTATAAAACATGCATTTGATACCATAGTCTTGTATGAGCCTAGAAACTGATAATAGGTTATGAGTGAAACCTGGTATGTATAGCACATTAATCAGTAGAAAATCAGAAGTCAGCTTCACCTTTCCAGCATGGGTTACCAATTTTGAAGTGCCATCAGGTAGATGTATGTTGATTGGCCTATCCAACCTGTAGGTAGTACACATCAGCAAAGGATCACAACAAATGTGATCACTAGCCCCAGAGTCAACAATCCATAACTCTCTCCCCATGCTTGGTAGTACACTAAATGCATAGTGACCATCAAATGGTGTTGCTTGAGTTGAAGCTTCATGTACAAAATTGATATCTGACTTAGGCTTCTGTTGTCCAGTTTGCTGCATATAAGCATGTATATATTTAGCTATCTCAGATTGTATGAGTTTGCTCATATCTTGATTGGCATCCTTTTGTGCCACTCCCTCATGCACAACCTCATTCTCTTCTTCCTTTTCTGCCAAATGCACTCTACCTTGTGCTGCTTTGGTATCCTTCAATTTCTTGTACCACTCAGGTACTCCATGGATCTTAAAACACTCACTCACTTCATGTCCTGTACCTTGACAGTGTGTACATCTCAACTTTCTCCTTTGTTCTTTGGTCAGCCTTGGCTTGAACTGCCCGTTCTGCCCTGTATCACTCCTGTAACCACCAGAATTCTTGTTGTATTGGCCTGCATTCATGCTCAATAGCCCACTGGAATCAAAAGCAGAATTATGCAATTGCTTCCTATCTTCAACTTGAACAACTAGAGAATAAGCTCTGTCCATATCAGGTAAAGGATCAATCATCATCACTTGATCACACACAGCCTCATACTCCTCATTCAAACCCTCAAGGAACTTCATCAATCTTTGTTGCTCTTCTCTAGCTACTACCTGACCTCTAGCTCCACATACACACTCAACTGGAGGCAAAACAGCATCCAACTCATCCCAAAGAGCAACTAAGTTGTTAAAATACTCCAACACACTTTGACTTCCTTGTGTGAATTTGAAAATCTCTCTCTGCAATCTGTAAACCTTCGGCCCATTCCTTCTACCAAATCTTAGAGTAATAGCTTTCCACAACTTGAAAGTGTTATCAATGTGTGTGAAAGCATTAACAAATTCCTTTGAGATAGAGTTAACAATCCACGCAGAAATCATGAGATCTACCTTAAGCCAGCGTTTATAATATGAACAAGTAGGATGTGGTTCAGGAAAACTTCCATCAATAAGTTCTAGCTTACTGCGAGTAGCTAAAGCACGCCTTATAGATCTATTCCAATTCACAAAATTAGAGCCAGTAAGGTGAGCACTCACCAGTTGCATCCCCGGATGATCCGATTTCTCGAGATGCAGAATTTCGCGCACTTGCCGTACTGTAAATCCTGGCGGTGGAACGATTCCATCATCGTCACCACCATCGAATCCATCTGGAACACCAGTCGGTCCTGGTCCATTACCAGATCCATCGTCATTTGGATCTGGTTCATCTTCCACCTTTGGCTTGTCGTATCCAGCTACCTCATCTTCAACACGACGCTGCCAAGCCTCAGTACGCTGTTGTTTCACCATCGTAACTCAAAATACAGCACAGAATCAGAGTCGCACAAGCAGAAACCCTAAATTCCTGCTCTAGATACCATGAAGAATTTAAGAGTGAAGGAGAAGAAGATATTTTCACTCGAGAAATTAGGGGAAAATGTACTGAGAATTACAGCAGAATTCTTCTAAGAGAAAATACGGTTACACACTGTATATATACAGTATGTAACTACCTACAACAGAAAGTCGCAAAAGAAACTTAAAGAAACGTTACACGCCTTTCTCCTATACTACAAACATATCATCGCCGTTGATCTTAAATGAAGATCAACGGCTCTTATTTAAACTGAACTCGCGCCAACACAGCAAAGCCAATTCCATCAACAAAACAGAGCCTATTTCTTCATCTTCTTCACAGATCCAAGCTCCTCACGCACACTTTCCATCACTGCATCAGCATCCATATCCTGAGATTCTTCAATACTTCTACAGTATGAACCAAGAAAACTGCATGTGTGATGTGTCTGTGTATGAACACTTTAGAGTAATAGTAGTACTTTCATTTCCTGAATTATTTTTATTTTATTTTTTTGTAAAATAATCTGAATTTACGTATGATATGAGTGAATATTTTCGTTGGGACGGACTTCATATTAGTTTTGTGAACAAAAATCGAAAGATTAATTCAGCAAAATGACATTTTTACCTTTAATATCCAATTTTTTTTTTTATCTTACTATTCATGCCGTACGACTCTTATTCCACCACTATCTACTTCAGTATTATTTTCTTAAAACTGTATCGTTTCTCTCTCCACGTTAGTATGAGGGACGATCGGAGGAGTACTTTAAAGTTTTAAGCAGCAGAGGACAAATGCATTGAAAAAATGTCAGCTTACAAATGGCAGTCTATGTATTTTTATTTGAAGGGAAGAGACAAAGAGCATAATTTACAGAAGGTTTTTTGTTGTTTATGTTGTGCTTAACTGATCATGGAATACTAGAGAAAAGTACTTACATTTTGATACTCTTTTGTCATTATCATTTTTTTTTATTCTAAAATTATTATTATTTTTTTAAAACTATATTTAGATTCTACTAATTGCATGTTTCTGCATGCAGAATGATTAAGGTATTTTTTAAACTGATTTTTATTCCAATAAATTAAAGAAAAAAGTGTAAATAATTAAGGGGGGCCCTTTTGCTAATTATTTTTTTTTAAAAATGAAGGAATATACAACAGTTAAACTACATGATTTGTACTATATATTATGAAACATTTTTGGCTTCTTTAGTATTATTATTTTGAAAGAGTTTTTGGCTTCTTTATTAAACGATCCAATCAACCACACTGCACATTAGACAAGTATATATACTTCTTCAGTCCTACTTCAATCGTCATGTTTTCCTAATCGTATCGTTTTACATATCTTGTTTTCGAAAATGAAAAGAATTGACTCTTGTATTTTAATGTATACCCCTTACTTTTCACTTTTAAATTTCATCACTGCGGTAAAATCCGTATTGAAAAGTAACGACGTTTGAAGTGAGACATGTGGAGTATAATTGTATAACAATTAAGACATATATTTCAAGAAAACGAGTCAATTATTTGGGGCCACAAAAAGGGCCTTTTGTAAGAAAATAAATACAAAGTGAAGTGTCCAAAATAAGATCACATGAGGGCTTCTCTATGTTTGATTTGAGTGAAAGAAAAGGGCACTAGTGTTCTAAATTAGAGGGGTGAATATTAGTAATATTTACATGTGAATTGACTATATAGTCACGGATGAAAATGAGGGCCACAATTCTTGTGAAAAATTACATGTGATCATTTATTTTATTTTCTTGATTCTTCTTGGTACTATTATTATTTGTGTCTAATGTTTTTGTGGTGGCCACCGCCTACCTCTTACTTACTTTGCTCGGTTCTTTAGTACTTCTCACTCTCTTTCTAGAAACTAGAAGGGGAGGGAAGGATAACCTTAATATGTGTATGTTGTACATATTTGTTATGTTAAGGGATAAGTTAAAATCAAGAAAATCATTTGCATGTCCAAGCATCGTTGAGTGATAGTATGAGCTAAACGTTCAAAATGTATAAATAATTATTTCAAGTTCAAGTTATTTTTGTAGATTTCATGTTATTTTTAAGGGATAAGTCAAAATCAAGAAAATCGTTTGCATGTTCTGGTCTAGCGATAGTAATAGGGTTAACACTTGAAACCGATCTATATGCAGATTTTTTAGAATTCAAATTATTTGTAACGTGGTGTTTTTAAGTTTTATGTTAAGTTGGGCCGGAATCGTTCGAATAACTTAGATCTAAGCCTATTTTGGCCTTAGGGGTTTGATCCTAACTTGATTTGACTCTATTTGGTAGATTAGCAGATAAATCTGTGAGAATTAATAGGAATTCATCGGTGGCACGTGAAATTTGTTATTGAATCGTAGATTTAGATTTATACCTATAGAGCTAGGAACAGTGACCTTACATACATGGGGCTCAAATTAGTAATTAACGAACTATTGAATCACATGTATATTTTTCCCATAGAAAAAGAATGAAAGAATATTTTTAATAAATGAAGGAATCAATGAGCATAACTGAAAAGGGCTAACTGAAAATTTCATGTTCGTTTATACACTGTAATAAGTGACTCGTTTTTATTATTTTATACTTTGTACGCATAATAAAACTGTAATAAGTGACTCGTTTTTATTATTTTATACTTTGTACGCATAATAAAAAACGAGAACTAATTAAACTAACATTTTGTGAGATTTTATATATACTTATCGAATTTTCATTTAGTATGAAGCTGCATTTAGCAAAGTAAACGCAAATTGAACGATAAAGCGTCATGATGAAATAGACAGAGATAGTATAATTTACACTTGTAGAGAAAATTAGGGGGTGTTGAATTTTTTTTTTCATAGTGAGTATAACCTCGTTAAAGAATACATAGCTACAATTAACTCTCTCTCTCTCTCTCCTTAGAATTGACTATAATCACATATCATCTCTTTCGTTTGTTCATGTGCCCAAACCAATCACACATAATTGTCTTCCTTATTGGGATGTCTTTATTTAATTGTTCACTTACCCAAAATAGAAACTCTATACTCTCACACTTAATATATTATAAACTTCTTTATCTCTTATTGCATTGGTTACCGTATTGTTTCTATAGTAGACAATTAGCATCAGACTGAGGGAGTATAGTGGGATACTATCCTACCAAACTAGCCCTTACTCCTTAGTATATTCTCTTTTATATTTTTGAAAACATTTTTCAGAAAGGGCTAAATAATATTCTTGATCGGGCTTTGTAGAGCATGGTATGGGCCATACTAGGTTTCATTTGATAGGCCCAATGGGCTTTAAATAATTCATAATTAAATATATTTTGGGCTTAATTTTATGGACATGTGAATGAGACATTGGGCTGCTTTTTTATATGAATTATACATTTTTTTTTTGAAGAGCCCAATTATACATTCAATACTCTCAACTTTAAAAAATAAGTATTAGTTCAAACTCCACAAAATTTGTAGATTTGAGTATTCATGCTGTCAACTAAAGGGTATATTGATTATAGTAACTAAAGTTGTTGAAAGATAGGTCCGGTCCGGCCGACCCAATCCAAAGCGGGCGAGCATGAGCCGTAAATCTATAGGTCCGGTGGCTTCTTAGGTTTGGTCAACACGAAACAGTCTCAGGCCTAATCCATCGGGCGACATCTTCTTTTAAACTTGATAAAAGAATGCACTCAAACCGGTCCAACTCAACCCGGTAATTTCGACAGCCTTAAATTTATACATAAATCTTAAACACTAAACCCAGTCAAATAGTTTTACTATATGAACCATACACAACCCTAGTCATTTTGATTCCAAATAGATTTGTATATCAGTTAAACTAATATCACTAACACGATTTATTTATTTAAGGGAAAAAAAAGTGATCCATGTTTAAATAGTTTTGGTAGTCGAAAAATGGGCAACATGTTTGAAAAAATATATTTAATAAAAGATGAAAACTCTCAATCTCAATTCTCATTTCGAATATTATTCTTCCAATTTATGGTCAAATGTTTGAATGAATACAAATTTCATTAACAAAAATGTTTGAATAAACTATTATAGTGTAATATATGTATTGGGGAGTACACGAAATGACCTGGAATCTACGTGTGATGACCTATATATATATATATATATATATATATATATATATATAGGGGTGAGATCTGGTAAAAAATTCAATTTGTGTAAGAAATGAGAAGCATTATGGTCCCTTGATGGATGAAATATACACGGTCAAGATTATCAATGGGTGATTTCGCACAAATCTATTAAATATTATAAATGCTAACTAATTTCAGTTTTAAGGGCAAATTAGTAAAAACAAAAAAAAACTCCATCATCATTGCATACAAAATAGGCGATAAGATTAGTAATGCTATCCAATTTATTATATTTAAATATATCAAATGATCAATCTAATCGATATAATACAAACAAATTAACTTTCCCATAATATTTGAATAAATTAATAGTTTTCAAGATTATTTTATATAATGCAAAATATTTCAAAATTAATTTATAATGCATTATGTTTTAAAAACATATCTAATAGTGCATTTTTCTTTTTCGATAATGCACAATGCATAATGCAATTATGTACGATGCATGTCAATATTTTTCATAATGCATAAAGAACTTCAGTATAATGCATTTAAGACATGAACAAAAAAAAATATATATAATGCATTTTGAGTATATTTTATAATGCATTTAATTTTTTATTTTTTTTTTACAAATACACAAACATCGATTAATTTAAAATAATGCAATCAACACCATTGTACTATAATGCATTTAATACTTAAGAATAATGCATTATTAAATAGATGTTCAGTTTAATGTTGCATATTACAATATTATGTTTTTTTTTTTTTTTTTTTCAGAATTGTTGTTATATTCATGGAAAAAAATTATGCATTGGTCTACTGTTTAAATGTACTATAAAGTGAAAATAAAATGCATTGTAGCAACTGGATAGTGATAAAATATGAAATATAAAAATGAAAATTTGTCAACATATTCTTAAATTTATATGAAAAATATTATAAGGAATGAGATTAGATTCAATATATATTAAAAAAAAAAAAAAAAAAAAAAAAACAACAACAAAAAGGGCAACTAATCCCTTAAATCTAGGAATAACCGTCCATATAAATGCAAATACAATATTAACCCTCTATTATTATTAAAAGTTTGATTTTACTTAAAATACTACAATAATAAATGACCATAGATCTTAAAAAATTAACGAATGAGATTGTTTCTTATTTCTTATCAAAATGTGATTTTGTATTTGATCTCTCCTCTATATATATATATATATATATATATATATATATATATATATATATATATATAGGGAGTGGTTCTGGTGAAAACTAAATATTTCGTGCAAACTGCAAACCATGCATTTTTATGCATAGCATGATGCATTTTAATGCATAGCATGTTGCATAAATAAATATATTTTTTTATTAATAAAAATGCATTATATAATATTATTTTTTTATACAACATGTTATGCATAAATATGCATCATGTTATGTATAAAAATGCATGGTTTGCAGTTTGCACGAAATATTTAGTTTTCACCAGAACCACTCCCTATATATATATATATATATATATATATATATATATATACGATCGAGAGAGAACGATCGAGAGCCATTAAGAAGAATTTCAAAGCCGACAAGTTTATCACGAGACCTCAAGGAATGGTGGAGAACTTTCATAGGTTATTCTTTGTAGGCATTCATTATTAAGTAGAATTTTAGCTTTATAGGTATTTATTATTAGGAAGAATTTTTTCAATTTTCTTTATGTTTATCATGTAATCTTGCCTATAAATAGGCAAAACCTCTTCATTGTAACGATCCATCATCGAAGAATTAATATAGCTTGAGTTTTTCAAAAAACATGAGTTTCTAAATCTTTAGCATCCTATTCCTTTAGCCGATAGTAATTCTAAATCCCCATCCTTAGCACATATAATATATCCCTTATACATTAAAAAAAAAAAAAAAAAAAAAAAAACTCTCTTCCTCGTTGCTGTGTTCGTTGCTCGTCCGCTGTAAATTTCCGTGTTTGCTGTTTGCTGTTCTTCTTACCAGAGCTCTGTGTGAGCTCTTTCGGTATGTATTTCTTCTTTTTAATTTGTGGTTTAATGTGTAACCCTAAAAAACACACCCCCTTTCTTAATGGTATCTATATATATATATATATATATATATATATATATATATATATATATATATATATATATATTAAATCATCTAAAAAAATCCATTAAAAAAAAAATAAAAAATCAATTGATGTGATCGTATTCCTATCATTCATTTTAAATATTCCAATTATCTAAATATTAATATTGTACTTTAAATACTAATTAATCTCATAAATTTATTTTTTTTCGTTAATAAAAAAAAATATTAGACATGCTTACGATAATTAGGAGAACATTTATTTGTTCACATTCCTTGAACGAGAGACTCGAAATCGAGACTTTTTAATTCCGAAACGTTAATCTTAACTCACTACTGCTAGACCAACACACGCACACTAATGTGAGACTTTTGTTATATGGCCTTTCCCAATTTTTTTTTTTTTTCCCACTAATTCTACCTACCCTTTCTTTTTTTCTTTTTGATCAAAACGTTTTCTTGTTTTTCTTTTTTCTTTTTGATCAACGTTTTCTTGTTTTCACTATCCCACCGATCACCTCATGTCATTTTCTTACAACTATTAAATTTGGTTTTATGAATATTCAGTTTTTGATATTTCGATTTGGTGAAGCATTTTGATTTGAATCTTCCATTACATTTTAGTGTTGTATTTTTTTAGTGCATTATTGAAATTGCCGCACGCACTATCGACTATATTGATACGATATCATCGGACAGATCCGCATAGTTTTGTCTTTGGGCATTTTATCAAAATGTATTCATGCTAGTTTAGTAGAGTTCTCTTTTCATACGAAATGTATCTTAATTATATTTTTAATACGAGACTTTGTTATTTGTACCCAACAAGCCTCTTCTTAAAAAGGATCACACCATTGTCATGCACTCCAACAATAATATGTTCATTTTGCACCGTCGTTGTTAACCAACGTAACTTGCTTCCCGTATCACATATCGTTGAGGTTACACCAAGGAGCAACTCCCCACGTTGCAAACGCATTCTAGTCTTGGGCTCTTCAAATTGGACTGAGTCAAACTGTTCGACCCTTTGCCACTTGTTATTGGGATTGTCGCACCATATGTACCATTATATTGCATTAGTACTAATATTTGTTCGTTTGGGACCAAGCTCATACATTTTGTCTTTGGTAACGTAGTAATGCATTCTTATAGTAATATTGTATTTAATTACTTATACACTACGTAAATTGATGGATAATCGTTGCATGTTATAATATTTTCTTTACTTATTCTGCACATTCGTATTTTCTACAAAGCTCGAGATAATAGTTTATTTTTTTTATTTGAAAGAAAAAAAAGAATGACTTGAGTAAAATGGGTGGTGCCATGTCCCTATCAACAACTTGCAAAATGAAAATGTGTCGTCGCTCTCATTTTCTCACCAAACTCCATTTTTTTCCTCAATTGCTTTCTTCAACTTGGAATTCTCCTCTCTTCTAATATAAAAAAACAAAAAACTAATTAATTTTGATTTTGTTTACCTTAATTCAGATGATTCCTTTTTCTTAACATAATATAAAATACTCCTTTACCATGAAATAGGAAATAATGAATTAAACTCCTTTTATTTTCTTATATACTTCAAGTAATTAATAATTTACACACGCCTCAATTTGTGTATTTTTTTTACTCTAATTTCATAGAGTTTAATTAGTCGTGCATTGTTATAAAATGATGTTTATTTTCTACAAAATCGAATTAATTTCCACTTTCAAGATTTCAGTCCCGTGCTTAAATTGTCTTCTCTTATTTAGTGGAGAACTGGTGAAGGGCGTAGTTGGTAGACTATACTTCTCCTTTTTCAAACCCCATGAATCATATACATTATGCTGGAGATATAATAATCTGAAGACAAAAGGACTTGTCGGGCGTAATACAACTCAAGAAAATAAAACTGAATTATTGAGGTGATATGCGACGGTAGTGCTCTCGATTTCTGCCGTATTGTCCCTAACGATAAAACAGTTTTAGTCTCGAAAATTTTATATATTTCTCCAATTATTGATGTACTTTATTATATCCTCCAATTAGGCTATTAGCATTAATTATATATCCTTAAAAGTGACAATAGCCACATATCCTCTTTTGTATTAACTATTAGTATTCCATTTCAAATACGTTACTAATATAGTGGGATGAAAGGAGTATAACTAACGACCCTCGAATGTAACGAAACGTCCCTACAAAAGGACAATAGTTTTATTTTATTTTTTTCACTTTAATAGAGACAAACTAGTTCTTTTTGTTTGATTCCAGTCGTACTGTAATCTAAGCAAACAAATAAATTTTTCGTAAAATCTGAGAAAATACTGCTAAAGAAATTAAACAACTTAATTTTTTATGTAGGCAAATGAAGTGCTATAATGTTATACTAACATATAATGAAATATCAACGAGTGAAATAAGAATAGATGTAACTCATTAATCCTGTTAAAATTTCCGACTCATTTATTATCTTCGTTTCGTTTTACTAGTTATGTTTTTTTTCGACGCGAGTGGGAAACGACAAATGTCAAGTGGTTTGGTGAGCAGACAAAGCCATTAAATTTCAATTTAATTTTTGGATTTCTTTTCTTTTTTTTCTAAATTCAAATAATATTAAATCTAGTCTCGTCCTCGGCCGCGGCTGCTGCGTAACGAATGCACGTACTCTCTCCTCTCTCTCTCTCTCTCTACTTTCTCTCTCTTCTGCGCGTGAGTAGGAGAGAAGAAGAAGACGACGAGGTGCTGACTCAGTTGCGGGAGTTTAAAAACGCAGATTCTGCGTGAAGCAGCCCTGGCGCCAACCTTTTTCTACTGTTGAATTTTTGTCCTTATCCTCTCCCACCTACAACCTCCTCTTCCTTTTAAACCCCTCCAAAACACCATCAATGTCCACCGCTCCGCTCCTCCACCGCTTCTTCAATTTCGCCCTCCCCGAGAAATCCCCCTCGCACGTGCCGCGATCCCTCGCGCTGCGCCAGAGCTCGCCGGAAATGGTGAGGGTCGGGGTTTCGGAGGATTCGAGGCTGATTTGCGCGACGCTGGCCGCCGCTCAATCGCTCGACCAAATGCTCAAGGGAATGCACCAGGCCAAGGTTCAAGGCGCGGATGCCGTCGAGATCGCACTTGATTGCGTCGCCGATTCCGACCTCGAGGTTCTGCTCCGGAACAAGCCGATTCCGGTCGTCCTCGTTTCGCGGTAATGCATTGATTTTGAAAATGCGGCTTCGTTTTCTCGTTTAATTCTCGATTATGACTGAATTTGTACTCGAAGAAATTGAATGCTTCCTTGCTATGTTGCAATGCATCATCCAATATACAGAGTTTTCTCAAAAATAATACAGTATAGATTGAACAAATAAAGTTTTTCCTTTTGTGTTTGAGTTAAAGTTTCATTTTCGTTCAATAATATCAAGTTTGTTAGGTTGGCCTCGTCTAGCTACACCACCTACTTGAAATAGTAGTAACATCTAAAAAGGAATTCAGAATCAGATTATGTATTTTTTATTTATTTCTTGTGGTCAAAGTTTGCCAAACTGTGTTGCTTGTTGGGAGAAGATGTGGAGTTTTTCTTGACAAGGCAAAGGGGCATGCAGTCAATGACAAGGAGTCTAGTCAGCACGAATAGGTGGCTTACAATTTTTTGTGAAAAAAAAAAAAAGTTGGTGTGTGACCGGTGTTGTAACTTGTAATGGATTGTTTGTGAAATCTTTGATGGGTGGGATTTTTTAATTGATTTAAGCTGCTGTCAATTGTTGAACAGAAGCAAAGAAAAAGGGTGTAGGTAGGCCTATGGTGAAATCAATATTTTATTAATGAGTTTGGTGTTGCAGGTCAAAATGGGAAGGTGGTGAATGCAAAAGTAATGAACAGGAGCACCTAAAATCTCTTCTTTTGGCCAAAGATTTAGGTGTTGATTACATTGATTTGGACCTCAAGGTAGAGAGTTGGTGTCCTAATAATTTTCAACTATTGTTCATAATTCAAGATTTGAAAAGTCGTGATTTGGTTTAGTGATTATTTTAATCATGATTACTAGCTTGCTGTTATAGTGGTTTAACACTATGGATATGGTACTGGGCATGCAGTCTTGTATGATAGCAATAGCATATTATTGATCCGATGCGGACTCTTGCATCCCTGAGTATGATATATACTGATCAGTTGCTCTATTTATGACAGATGAGTTCGTGTCTGTCGAGTTATGATTGCCTCTTTGCCCATTTAAGACCTTAGCATATATAACTGCCATATTCACCTATGAACATTGGAGTAGAGTCATAAAACATTAGCTTATTCATTAGCATAACTCTGGCCTATTGGTACTATTGAGGTTAATCGAGCTTGCTGTTGTAATTTAAAATTTATAAGTCAGTGCAGAATTACGAACGATTGTTGCTGTGGAGATCAGAATATACTTTTGTCTTATCTATTATTGTTCACATCAAGTGAAATCAGTGTTGTAGGTTAGAAGTAATTCTTGAACAAAGGTGTTGCTTTTCCGTCCACTAAGACTTCCTCTCATTATCAGAAAAACTTGGTCTTTACCCCCCCTGTACATGTTAATACTATTTCCTGTGAAATTATGTTCGTTACTTTGGTTTTAGATGTGCTTATTACAAGGAATAATGTGAGCAAAAACTTTCTTGGGAGGTAGTGATAGTATATTGCTGCACTAATAGATAGGTTATCAACCAGTCTGATTTTGGAAACGTTGTTTTACAGGTGGCATCCGCTCTTGTAAAAGAAGATAAATTCCGTCAGCTTAAAAGTAGTAAAATTATAGTCTCTACCTACCTGGACAGCTTTTCTGCTTTATTGGACGATCCCAGCCTTCTTATTGCAGAGATGAATTCTACTGAGGCAGATGTCATTAAGTTTGTGTGGGAAGCAGCCAATATTACAGAAGTAGCCACTGCTTTCGACCTGCTTTCAAATAACCAGGTGTGGTTTAATTCTCTCTCTTTAGATGTGCAGTTACATCGGTTATCATAAACCGAATGTAGAATGTTTAGAAACATTACTAAAATTAGATATTGAGATGCACCTCTCGATTTTGATTTTAAAAGCACAAGATGAACTAGTTTAAAGGAAAGCATGGTTTATGGGTTTGAAACGAGCTGCTAGAGTTTTTTCAAAAGATCCAATTGATAGTAAAATTCCGACGTATAAATATTTCTTGTTAACTCCATGCAGATACCTGCAATAGCTTACTGCACAGGAGAAAGAGGTCTTATTAGTCAGCTGCTGAGTTTTAAATTTGGCGGTGTTTTTGCGTATGGATCGATCGAAGGAAATACAGTTCCTGGTCTCCCCAGTATAGAAATCCTCAGACAAGCCTATGGACTGAAGAACTTGGATAAGAGCACTGAAGTTTTTGGGCTTATCTCAAAACCAGTCAGTCATAGCAAGGGCCCTCTCTTGCACAATCCAACATTCAGACATGCCGGTTACAATGGAATATATGTTCCAATGTATGTCGATAATCTGAAGGAGTTTTTTAATGTATACACAAATCCTGATTTTGCTGGTTACAGGTATGGCCTACTTAATTTTGCAGTACTTTTATAAGATCTTCACCTTTTGGCTCATCAAATTGGTTTCGTATACTACCTTTTACCAGGAAAAGAAAAGGAAAGATATTTGAATCACTAGCTTTACATCTTGTTAAAGTGACTTCTGGTTAGAGTTTAGGCAGATTTTAACATTGTTATCTGTCTTAAATCTCAGTGTCGGGATCCCATACAAGGAAGCAGTAATTGATTTCTGTGATGAAGTCCATCCAGTTGCGCAGGTTGCTCCAAAATATTTATATACTCTGCGTATTCGGGTAGTGGGGACATGTGCTTGACATAGATTTGATCACCCTGCTAGGATTGTGTAGGGCATCTTAACGTAGATTGTAATATTCAAACAAAATATTAATTGAAAAGCTTGGTAACTTCAACTAAATCCAATTTTTTGTTAAAATAAAAGAAGAATGTGGGAGGGATTTTGTTTTTGAATTATGTTTGAGATGCTGCAACCCGGACGAGTCACTCATTACGACCTATTTTAATGATCAGTCAATTGGTGCTGTTAACACTATTGTAAGGAGGCGTGAAGATGGGAAGCTAGTCGGCTATAACACCGATTGTGAGGCTGCTATAGTAGCGATGGAAGATGCTCTACAGGTACCAAAACTACTCATTTCATATGCTTGTACATCAAATATGTGCAATAGTAGTATATTAGGAGCATTCATTGACATAAAGGATTTACGACATTCCAACAGTACAGGGATAGACTAAACGGGAAGCATTGCCTCGTTTCTCCACTCAAGGAGACACAGTTTATTCTCGTGGGAGCTGGTGGTGCAGGAAGAGCACTTGCATTCGGAGCTAAGATAAGGGGCGCTAATGTGTTTATTTTTGACATTGATTTCGGTAAAACTCTACTACTAATAATAACCCTCTCTCCGTATAAATGCAACATATTTGTTGGAACTGAATTTTCTTGACATGTCCAGCTGAATATAGTTTTCTCTCTCTTTTTTTTGCAATGTGAAGATAGGGCAAAGTCTCTAGCTGATGCAGTATCGGCTACTGCCCTCCCGTTCGAAGATTTACTCACTTTTCAACCCGAGAAAGGTGCAATTCTAGCTAATGCAACTCCGTTAGGCATGCATCCACACGTGGAGCGACGGATTCCTGTGGCAGAGGTTTCTATTTCAACATTACCCCATAAATCAAATTAATATTCTTCAAAGAAACAGCCTCTTCATCTATCTCTTCTGCAGGAGACGTTGAGGGATTACAAGCTCGTATTCGACGCAGTGTACAACCCTAGAAAGACTAGGCTGCTGAAAGAAGCAGAGGCTGCTGGAGCCATTATTGTAAGTGGAGTTGAAATGTTTCTCAGACAAGCTGCTGCTCAGTTCAGTCTCTTCACTGGAAGAAAAGGTATGGAATTTATTATTGCAATGTATTTTAAATTCATTATCATTTTTTTCCTTTTTTTTTTTTGGTTTAATAAACCATATTTTTTTTTCGAAATTGGAAACTTATTCGTTTGTAAATTCGGTTTCACAGCACCGGAGGAGTTTATGAGAGAAATAATAATGGAGAAATTCTGAATTCTTCAAATTAAGAAGGAAGGATTGTGTTTCTACTCAGATATGAAAGAATTTCATGTTTGAGTTTATTTTTAAAAAAAGAAAGAAAAAAAAAAGTGGATTTGTTGTAAGTTGTATTTGTTGAATTATTGATTTATTATTTTAGAACTACCTCCAACAATAATCAAATAATCAAGAGTGATTAATTTTTTTTATTTTTTTTTCTTTAGAAAGATTGTATTACATCTCGTATATGTACTCATTCTATATATAGTGAACTATTTATTATTACTTTTTTTTTGTTAATGTCACAACATTATTTATTGTTACTTGTTAGATTAAATTTAGATATACCCCGGTCGTCTCATTTTTAAAAGAACTAAATTCAATTTTGAATCGTCTCATTCGTCATGAATTATTTATGAAAATAGAAATAATCGGTTTAATTAATTAAAGACGTTAAATTATACATTATGGATTTTGAAATTTATGACTAAATCTATATAATATATAATAGTAAGCCCGGATCTATTTTTAGAAATTTTAGTTTATTTATTGCATACATTTATCAACATTATTACATGCATTTATTATAGTTTATTTATTACATGCATTTATTTATATTTATGAAGTAATATATAAAATATAACTTATTTTTGGTCAAAATACTTAAATTACATTAATAATTCACTCATTATTGGAAAAAGTCACTAAAATAAAAGTTATATTTTTTTTATCTTTTAAAATTTAATTATCAAAATACTATTTAATATATCTATATCTATATAATATATAATAGTAAGTCCGTAGTTATATTTAGAAATTTTAGTTCATTAATTACATGCATTTAATTTAATTTATGTTAAAAGTTTTTAGCATTCATAATTATTTAGTTATTTAATTTGTTTATCAACTATTTTTAGAAATTGTGCATTAAAATGTTATATCATTATTGTACTTGAATATTTTTAGTCGACTATTTAATAGTGAACATTACAAAAGTATAATTTATGACAATTTAATAATTTTAGCAATTTAACTAATATGCTACTTTAAGTTTACCATATTTATGTTATTACGTGTCTACACGTAATTATATTTATACCTCACATACATCTAAAAAAACGTCAATTATTCGTTTAGATGTATTTTCTATTTTCAAACTATTTTTTTATTATAAATTTATAATTTCATGATTAAAAAAAATCAATATTCACATTATTTTTTCATATTGTGGATGAGAAATACTCTCTCGGTTCCTTTATAGATGTTACATTCTTTTGGAGCACGAGAATTAAGAAATGATGGATTTGGATATTGAAGTGAAAAGTGTATGAGCAAAAATGTTTTTCCTTTAATAAATTTTTATCAAATAAGAAACGTAACACCTTCCGCAAGACGTACAAAAAAGGAATACGTGAGGGAGTACTAGATCAAGATGAAACTAACATAAATCACTATATAGATAGTCAACATCCGAAGCAACAAGTGTTAGCTAATGAAAGGAGAAAACAAGGAGAGAGAAAAAAAAACTGAAACACAAGACCTAAAATATGTTTTCATATGTCCCCACACATCGTGTGGGTGAATAACTAGTTCGAAATAATTATAGCTACAAAGCCTAATGAGAATTATCATCTAATAACTGAAAGTTGTTTTAACTCTCTGTGTTCGAAAAGTTGAGCCATTTATCAACAGCACCGATAGTATTTTGTTATCTTGTAAACACGAATCGAACTGATTTTTCGATGAATAATTCAACTCTAAATAACAAGAGTAGTAAATCCAAACTACGCATATTGTGCCATATTTATTAATAATATCAAGAATAATCGATCACATTTATTAATTATTAGTATATAAAATGTTAAATTAATTGCACTATTAGTAATTAACTAATAATAACTTAATTAACAATAGCAATGGCAAAAATGATTAGGGGGTTTCTGATGAAGAACTTTGCAAAAGCCTCCTTTACTGCAGCTCGAAGTTCTGCACATATCATCACACTTTTGATCATCGCTTCCCTGAACACACCTTCCGATGTGATTGTTGTTGCAACACCTCAATCGATCGTCCCCTTCCACAAAAACTCCTATACGAAAACACGTATGTAACAAAATAAAACCCTTAAAGTATACGTAATTACGTTACCCTTTTACTCGTTTCAGACTTTCAGTCATAAATTAACATGCACTATTATAATACTAACCTGAGGAAACTAGGAGGAGGAAGAAGAGGATGCATGGGAGAAACTTAGCACTATGCATGTTTAATTTTTATTGTTTAAGAATAAAAATATTTTAGCTATGGTAGAAAATGATCGATTGATTATGGGTGAAAAGCGATGGTATGCATTATATATAAGAATGTTTTTTCCATAGAAAATTTGGCTAATAAAATCGAACACTAAATTTATCTAATTTTATGCACTCTATTTTGGATTAGAGTCGCCTCATAATCTTATTATATTTATAAAAACAAAATCAAAATGTATTTTCTTACGAGTGTTTTCAGATTTCCATGCACATTTTTATCAATTAAAGTTTTCATTAGTGGTATATTAGGAAACGAAATTTGTTGAATACAAATTTAAATTTCAAATTCAATTCTCATTACGTGACTATATCTGCATTAATCCCTTCTTGACATTTTTGTTTACCAAATCTGAGAATATGTTTCTTCGAGTTCAGGGTCATTTAATTTTACTTTCTTTCTAATTCGATATTGCTAAACTAAAACTGATGATCTTTTGTTTTTCATTTTCTTGTGTATAGATTTGAGAAACAAACTGTCATTGTCAGTGGCGGAGCTAGCCTTGTGGCAGTGAGGGTCAAGTGACCCCACTGGAATTTGATAAAAAAATTAAGGGTATTTTAGTAATTTCATAATTTATTATTAAAAATCAGTAATATTTCTAAAATTTCATCAAATTTACCCCCTAATTCTAAAGAAATCCGTGAAAAAGACAGCGCACTCCTAGTCTCATAGTTCAATTGTTGTCACCCCCTTCCCATCATATATTGTTAATCAATCGACGGAGTCTTCACCGTCACTTAGGCAATAAGCCACCATCACGCCTTCCGAAGCACTCGGACCAAGTGCCCGACGGTGACCCCCCTGCGTCGAAAGTCTAGCTCCGCCCCTGGTCATTGTTCATTAATTTGCGGTCTAACTTGTGAAAGCAAGTCGAGAAAGATGAAAAATAAGTGTGTTTTTAAATTTATGTACTTCACTATATGTTTATATTTCGACCTTTTTTTTCTCCATAAATGTTGATGTAGAAATGTCATAAGTTATTGTAAGTAATTAATAATTTCTCAATCAAGTAACATATTTCATTAGCACTAAGCAGAAGTTTCTTCGGCCGTAGAATTAATCAAACTTGAGAGCAAATTTCGGCAACCATCACATTTGTTGTATTGTTTATTTGTTTTGTTTGTTTTTTTTTTTTTAATAAAAGGAGGAGGAGGAAGAAGAAGAATAACATGTAATAAAATAGGCACGACAATTATTAGTATATAAAATGTAAAATTAACTGCACTAATAATAATTAATTAAATACTACTGTAGTAATAACTTAACAAAAGCAATGGCAAAAATGGTTAGGGGGATCCTGATGAAGAACTTTGCAAATGCCTCCTTTACCGCAGTTCGAATTTCTGCACATCTCGTCACACGTCGGATCATCGCTTCCCGGCAAGCATCTTTCGATGTGATTGTTGTCGCAACACTTCAACCGATCATCCCCTTTCACGAAAATTCCTATACGAAAACACGTAACAAAGTAAACCTCTTGAAGTATACGTAATTATGTTACTTTTAGTCTTTTAGCTCTACATTTAACTACCACTATCAGCGACGGAGCCGTACCCCTGAACAGACGCGCGTCGATACGTATACGTACCTGAGGAAACTACGAGGAGGAAGAAGAGCATGCATGGGAGAAACTTAGCACTATGCATGCTTATTTTTATTGTTTCACAATAAAATTTTAGCTATGGACGTAGAAAACAATCGATTGATTATTGGTGAAGTGAGGTATAGTATGCATTATATATATAGCAAAGCTTTTTCCATAGCAAATTTTGGTAACAAAATCGTACACTAAATTTATCTATTGTTTTATGCACTATATTTTGGATCGAAATCACCCCATAATTATTTTCTTTAAAAAAAAGTTCTTAAGTTTTAGATAATCCCTTTGGAAAGGAAGGGAATATAGGCTGTTACCTTTTAATTGAGATCTCAATTTACCCTTTTAAGATTGAAGATAGTTTTATTTTTGGTTCAAAATCTTGTGTGTATTTTATGATCGAAAATTAATTTATTCAATTTGGGTTTCGATTAATGTTTTGGACGCAGACTCAACGGTTCAATAAGGCTTAAGAGTTGGTCAAATAATTTTATACAATGATTAGAAATATATGCCGGACTGGTCGAGAAAAAAATGTTGAGAAGCTCGTTACAGGTATATGTTTTTTTTTAAGTGTCGAGGACAAGTTATTTTTGTAAAATTTTATCAAAATTATATATAGTTATAAAAATATATATAAATTTGCCAATGCTTTCCTATGTTCAAAGAAAAAAAAAAATAGTGTACCCTTCGATGTATCATTAAAAATACAAACAAACTCCACATCTATATCAAAAACATATTTTATAAATAAATGCAATTTACACTTCACAAATATCATTACGGGTGAGAGTTTTTAGAATTTCTTAGTATGTAAATTCTATGTATTGAATAATAAATGTACATGTAAAATATCTTGATCATCTATTTAGGTAGTTTTAAAGCATAAATAGAGTTGTTTAGCCTTATTTTGAAATAAGTTGAAAATAATTATAAAAATATATGCATATATTTTTTTTGGTCAGAAAGAAGCATATATTCATCACAATAAACTGGTACCAGAGTTACCAAATAAAGACAGCAGAAACAGCCTAGTTAAATGAAATACAAAGAGAATTATTAGTCCAATCGTTGAAACGCGTGGTACCGTTTGCCTCTCCTCTAGCAACGCACCAACACCAAAAACGACACCTTATTTCATCCACAATTCTTCGAAAATCCCAGCTCTTATCGATGAACACCACATCGTTCCTCCACTTCCAAACAACCCAAATAACACAAATCCATAAAGCAGAAAGTCTTCTCACCCATTTCTTCACGTCAAGCAGCCCCACAAAGCCTGCAAAATGCCCCTCAATCAGATTAGGAGCAGCCCACGACACTCCAATCCATTCAACAATCTTCCCCCAAAGGCGAACAATCATCCCGCAGTTAAGAAAGAGATGTGACGCCGATTCAGCAAGTAATCCACAACAACAACACTTCTTATCATCCTCAGTTAAGGTCAAACGTTTATCAACGTTAACCTTCGTCGGGAGACGATCCCAGAGTAGCCGCCAGGCCGTGACCATCGCCTTAAGGGGAGCGAACGCCTTCCAAATGAGATGCAAGCTGAACGAAGAGGGCCGAGAGAAATTCAAGTTGCATATATTTATCTTACCGATTTAAAGATAGCTGAAGTGTGAACAGAGACAATTAAAAAAATAAGATAGCTCTTCTTATTGTTTGTGTATAAGGAGTGTCATATGAATTTATTTAACAACTTTTGGGATCGCTCATATACTATTGCAAATGAAATTATTTAGAATAAAATATATTAAAAAAATTAAATAACAAATAATAGTAGTAGAAATTTTTTAACAATATACGTGGATCTATATGGGCACGACAACATTTTTCAAAACTTGAAGGACTACATTGAAATAAAAATAAAGTATAGGGACCAAATGCAAAACCTTCACTATTATATATAAATATCTCCAAACTATTTCCCCTCCCTCAACCCAAACCCTACCACCATCACTTCTTCACAAACCCTTATGTAGTGTTCGCACCAAGATTGTGAAGAAATCGGCTACGTAATTCGACAGACTTCATTTAAATATAATTAAAGAAAGACAATAAGATTGTGAAGAAATCGCCCAGGTAATTAACTAGACAGACTCATTTAAAAATAGTTAAAGAAGAACAATTGAATAGACTCATTTAAATATAATTAAAGAAGAACAATTGAATTGGAATAGGGGGTATTTTTAAGTAATGAATTTGGAGGCTAAACAAACTTTGTATTTGGAGTTCAATAGCTTATTAAAAGGTTATGGTGGTACTAAATATTAAAAAACCCTAAATGTATATATAATTTTTAATCTATATTTCGGAAAAAATTAATATTATGTACATAAAAAAAAAATCTAAATAAAATTCCATTAAATCCATATATTCGATTGGGGTCTTGAGTGAAAACAGTGATTCACTGTATAAAAAAAATGAAAAGAGGATGGTTCAATTAAAAACTTTTCTCTAAGATTCTAATCAAACCGTTCGGATTTCATAGGTTTTTTCAGTGCATTTAATTATCTTTGTTGTTATATTGTTTTGATTTGTTACGGCTTCGTTCCATATATGATTTTAATTGATTAGCTAAACATTTAATTAAATGGGCAGTTTCATTTTAAAATCTTTATTTTTCCTAATTGTCTTCTCAAACTCAAACTTGACAGCATATTTTACATTCCTGCATGGGTTTTTGAATTTTGATAATTTTATTTATTTGCTTTATTGTTTAGATATGTATAATGCGTTACTTTCGAATTGTAGTTTAATTTTGATTTGATGCTTGTTTCATTAATTATACCTGGAAATTAATAAAAGCTAGATTGAGTTTATTTTTTTTCACTTGAAATGAAATATAATTAAGATCAAAATTGAATAATAATTTTAATGCTTAAACATGTAACAATTATTGTTTAATTTTAATTTCCCAAAATTTCCGTTATATGTATTGTGTATTTTTTGTTTTATTCCTTTGGTTTACTATGTCTTTAATGATATTATTTGTTTGAAATATAAATTTATATGATTGCGTTTGAACTTTGATGTCAATTTAATTTTTAATGTGAAATTTGAAATTCAAATTTAAATCAAAGCATTAATCTCGAAAATAAGTAAATGAAAGAAGAAGTGATTGGCTGGCTATTACTATATATTAGCCAATAGCCGGCTACTTCAACAAAATTTGTGCAAATACTCGTCGAGCTTGCTTTGCTAAGTTTTACTTCTGAAAAACTAAGATAAATATACAAATAACAGACATCAATATCAAGTTTTAAAAAAATGAATTTAAAACTCAGCTGAAAATAATAAGCAAATAGCAACTAATAGAAGTTGTTCATTTACTTTTGATGTCTTAAAGTTGATCATGAAAGAAAACGTAGCAGCTGGACAAAAACATGAACGCTAATTTTTATTTCATTTTATTTTAACGTGACTAGCATATTATTTACGTAGGATTCCGACGAGCCTAATCAACCTTCAATTACCTGAAAATTGTTCTCGGCCATAAGCGTAAAAAAGGAACAAATTCAGACAATTTTTATATTTTTCTCAAAGATCAAGTCATAAGTGTAGAAAATGATCGACCATAAAGTAAATAAAGTTGCAAAAATTGGACCATAAACGATAATTAACCCTACTATATAAATACCCACAAACCTGCAGTTTCTTCCATCCCTCAAGCTGCAGGAGGAGGACTGGAGGAGCGCGAGCGCCGCTTCGTCCCCGACGAGTCCGCCATCACGACCGACCACATCGAGGTCGATAAGGAGACCGTGGCATGAAGCAGTGGCGACGCCAAGCAAGGGCATTGGGGGTACAGTTGAACCCCAAAAAAAAAAAAAAATAGTAGTATTATTATATCTCTATATATGTTCATATTTAAAGAAGTAAATAAGTAAAAATTAGTAGAATATTAAAAAACAAAAACACGTAAGCAAAATAGAAAAAAGAAAAAAGAAAAATTAAAGAAACCCGTAAGAAAGAGAAAAAAAGAAAGACATGTTGGAATTTGGCTTTGACCAAATAAATGAATAATGATTTATATTTAATTTATTAAATTAAATGATAAATTATTAATCTACTCCGAGAGTAGATGAACGTGGTATATTGATATGCTCAAATCCGAATTCCGGTGAGTGAGATATAATATATCAAAGTTGAGAGTTGGTGGAATTATTACAAGGTGGATTAACTCTTGTAATAACTTTGTCCCACATTGATTAAAGAACATTAATTAGTTGTGTATGTAACTAACTATACTAATGGGCTAATTAATCAAGTGGGCCAAGTGGAAAGAGACGGGCTCTCGCGCGCACACATACGCGCGCGCCGCCGCCGCCGCCGCCGTCCGTCCGGCCGGGCTCGTGGCTCGTGGCCGTGGACTTGGACTTGGACTTGGATCTTGGATCTTGGCAATTGGTCCTTTGGGCCTGTGAGTGGGCTTGGGCTTGGGCCTCCATGTATTATCTTTTTGGGCCAGAAAAGCAAATGTGATTGGGCCTAGATTCAGGCCCAATACGAGTAAGCCCAGCCCGCAAGATCTGTCCAGATTCGTTGATCTGGTTCGTCCAGGTTCAATGAATCGAATTCAAACGTTTAAACGTTTGTAACTCTCGTCCACCAACTTAATGGACATAATGGGCTGCCAGTAACTGACGTGGGCCTTAATGGTGTCCATTAACTCCTCCCATGGGCTGATGCCTATAAATAGAGGCCTTCTTGGCCATTAGCAAAAACACAACAATCGCATCTCTCTCTGCATTCTTTTCCTTCTGCATTTCATAACGAGTTCAGTCCTCGTCTTCATCCAGTTCGCCGGGGCTCGGTGGTTTGCGGTGCTGCTACCTCCGAGACGAAAGTCGTTTCACCTTTTAGGAAGCTACGCCGGTTCCGTGAGCACTACCGGGGCGTACAGCTTCTTGCGGGGAGAGTTTCTGCTCGACTCGACTTTACCACCTCTGTTCGTGCTTGCTGCTGCTGAACGTGTTCCACCGTCCTAACAATCGCAAGAAGCTGTATCTCACGTTCGAACCAGCAAGATGACAACCATCGGATTCAACTCTTCCTCCGTTGCTAATTCCATGTTCTCCAACGGCAACAACAACAACAACGGAACTGGAGGTCAACAGAACTCAACCATGGCCCCTCTTCAGACTTCATCCATGAAGGGGCTTGCTCAGAAACCTCCTGTCTTCTCGGGCCAAGACTTCCGTCATTGGCAGCAAAAGATGATGTTTTACCTCACTACTGTTGGGTTGCTTCAGTACCTGTCTGAGGACAAACCGGAGATGCCACACGAGGAGGAAACGGACTTCTTAGTTCGGGTTCGCTCCGACAGTTGGTATCAAGGCGACTATCTTTGTAAGAACACCCTTCTGTCTTACATCGATAAGGGCCTGTATGGTGTCTACTGCCAAATCAAGACAGCTAAGGAATTGTGGGCTGCTCTCGAGGACAAGTACCTTCTCGACGAGGCGAGTACCCGCAAGTTCGTAGTGTCTCGATGGCTAAAGTACGAGATGGTGGATTCCCGCCCAGTGATGGAACAAGTGGCCGAGTTTCAAACTCTCGCTCATGCCGTTCAGTCCGAGGGAATCACCTTGCCCGATGCTCTAACTGTGGCTGTCATTATCGAGAAACTCCCTCCAAGTTGGTGTGATTTTCAAGAGCAATTGAAGCACAAGAGCAAGGAGATCACCGAGCAAATCTTGGTGAAAAAGCTTCAAGTGGAGGCACACTTGAGAGAAGTTAGGAAGACGAAAGGGAAAGCTCCTATGGAAGCTCGAGCCAACCTCACGGAAAAGACGGACAAGTCCGGAGGCTCTTCCAAACGTTCTCGTCCGGGCCCTTCTAAAAAGGGACCTACCCCTAAGTTTGGGGGGGTGTGCTACAATTGTGACAAACCGGGTCACAAGGCTGCGGACTGCACTAAGCCGAAAAAGAAGAAGGCCAAAGCTCATGCCAACGCTGTCGACAACAATGAAGACAAGTGGGATGAGGGTGACCTTGCTGCTGTCGTGTTCGAGGCTAACCATGTTGATAGCCCGAAGGCTTGGTATGTGGACACTGCTGCGACCGTGCACGTGTGCTCGGACAAGAATGCGTTTTCCACCTACAAGGAGGCTAGTGCGGACAAGAAGATCCACATGGGCAACTCCAACACCTCCAAAGTTGTTGGGATTGGGAACGTGGCTTTGAAGCTGACTTCGGGTCAACAGCTGCTCCTGCGCAATGTTCTTCATGTTCCGGACATTCGCAAAAATCTTGTATCTGGTTCTATTCTTGTTAAGAATAAGTTTAGGCTAGTGTTTGATGCTGATAGTGTTACTATTAGTAAGAAGGGAAAGCCCCTTGGTCGTGGTCACATGATTGATGGGCTTTTCAAGCTTAGCACTGCTGTGGTTGTAACCCGTGCTCCCAAGAAGGGAAATAATGAGAATGCTTCTACTTCTGCTTACTTGCTTGAGTGTTCCAATTTATGGCATTGTAGATTAGGACATGTGAATCTAAATGCTATAAAGAGACTAGTAAATATGAACTTACTAAATGTTGAGAACATAAATTCACATGATAAGTGTGAAGTTTGTGTTGAAGCAAAAATGACTAAACTACCTTTTAAGTCGGTAGAACGGAACACTACACCTCTCGAGTTAATCCATACAGACGTATGTGATTTAAAGTTTGTACAAACGAGGGGTGGGAAAAAGTACTTTATTACTTTCATCGATGATAGTACAAAGTACAGTTATCTTTACCTATTAAGAGGAAAAGATGAAGCAATTGAAGCTTTCAAACACTTCAAAATTGAAGTCGAAAATCAACTTGGCTGTCGCATTAAGATGATTCGAAGTGATAGAGGTGGAGAATATGTAGCTCCGTTTGAAGAATTGTGCAACGAAAGTGGTATAATTCATCAAACGACAGCCCCATATTCACCACAATCTAATGGTGTTGCAGAACGCAAGAATCGAACTCTTAAAGACATGATGAATGCTTTGTTGATCAGTTCAGGATTACCCCAAAATTTGTGGGGGGAAGCTGTCTTAACGGCTAATTATATCTTGAACAAAATCCCACTCAAAGGTAAAGAGGTGACTCCATATGAACTATGGAAAGGAAGAAAACCTTCTTACAAATACCTTAAGGTGTGGGGTTGTTTGGCTAAAGTTGAAGTGCCATTTCCAAAGCGAGTTGCAATTGGACCTAAAACGGTTGATTGTATCTTTATTGGATATGCACTAAACAGTAGCGCCTATCGTTTTCTCGTGCATAAATCGGAGATACCCGATATACATGTGGGAACAACGATAGAGTCAAGAAATGCAATATTCTTCGAAAATATTTATCCTAGCAAGGATAAAGGTCGGGTTTCATCTAACGAGAATGTTGAGTTAGAATCTACTAGTTATAGACAAGTGGATGAAAACTCAAATTCTGAGCCGGAAGTTGAGGAATCAACTAGTCGTAAACGGCCAAGGTCTAATCCTTTGGATATAGAACCAAGACGTAGTGATCGGAAAAAGACTCCAAAAAGCTTTGGTCCGGACTATGTTGTGATGATGTTAGATGACGAACCAAGAACGATCAAGGAGGCTCTGTCTAGATCAGATGGAGATCTTTGGAAAGAAGCTATCAACAGTGAAATTGATTCCATTATGGAAAACAATACTTGGGTGTTAACCGAACTTCCTCAAGGAAGTAAGTCTTTAGGCTGTAAATGGATCCTAAAGAGAAAGTATAACGCCGATGGTACTGTTGATAAGTATAAAGCTAGACTTGTAGTCCAAGGCTTTAGACAAAGAGAAGGATATGATTTCTTTGACACTTACTCACCTGTAACGAGACATACATCTATTAGAGTGCTTCTCGCTATTGCTGCTTTGCACAATCTTGAGATTCATCAAATGGATGTGAAGACTGCGTTTTTAAATGGTGAGTTAGATGATGAAATCTATATGAAGCAACCGGAAGGGTTTGTAGTACAAGGGAAAGAACACCTAGTATGCAAACTAAAAAGGTCTTTGTATGGATTGAAACAAGCGCCTCTTCAGTGGCACTTGAAGTTTGACAAAACAATGTTGTCAAATGGTTTCAAAATTAACGAGTGTGACAAGTGTGTATACATAAAGACGACTAATAACGGTTATGTTATAGTTTGTCTATATGTAGATGACATGCTGATCATGGGGAGTAACACTCGTATAATTTTAGAAACAAAGAGAATGCTAAGTAGAAACTTTAGCATGAAGGATTTGGGTTTAGCCGACGTGATACTTGGAATGAGAATTCTAAGAAAGCCGGACGGAATTGTTCTGACTCAATCTCACTATGCTGAGAAAGTACTCAGAAAATTCAACGCTTTTGAGTATTCACCAGCTAAGACTCCTATGGATCCTAGTGTTCACTTGAACAAGAATCGAGGAGATTCTGTTGCTCAAGAGGAGTATGCTAAGATTATTGGCAGCTTGATGTATATCACAAATTGTACAAGGCCAGATCTAGTGTGTTCTGTGAACAAGTTGAGTAGATTTACAAGTAATCCGAGTGATGATCACTGGAAAGCTCTTGTAAGGGTTTTGAGGTATCTTAAACATACTCAAAATTTTGGAATTCACTTCACGAGGGAACCCCCTATACTTGAAGGGTATAGTGATGCGAACTGGATATCCGATGCGAAAGACTCGTTTTCAACGAGCGGCTACGTGTTCACTATTGGGGGAGGGGCTGTGTCGTGGAAATCCTCAAAACAGACGTGTATAGCACGATCGACCATGGAATCGGAATTCATAGCTTTGGACAAAGCTGGTGAAGAAGCCGAATGGCTTAGAAATTTCCTCGAGGATATTCCGAGTTGGTCGAAGCCTGTGTCGTCGGTGATGATTCACTCAGATAGCCAAGCGCCTATAGGACGAGCACAGAATAATATGTATAATGGCAAGTCTCGACACATACGTCGACGCCATAATACTGTTAGACATTTGATCTCAAGTGGTGTTATCTCGTTGAGTTTTATTAGATCAACCGATAACCTAGCGGATCCGCTAACGAAAGCAATAAATCGAGATCAATTGCATAAGCTAGTTAAGGGAATGGGGCTGAAATCCACAATATGAAGGATTGTAGTGGTAACCCTACCATATAATTTGGAAGTATCCATAATATGGTTCAAAGGGACAACTAAGCTACAATACTTCGAGTTGAAAACACTCAAACTGTGTGTACATTCCTTAAAGAAAGCTATGAGTGTTTGTCTGCATGTGGTGAGGATAAGTCGATAAGACTTTTAATGATTCTTGAGAGAAAACCTTGGAGAGGTTTTAGCAAAGCAGAATGCTATGTATGAGAATCACCTATATAAGTAAGAAGTAAAGGCCGCTTCGATGATATACTTATGAATCAAAAGGGGTGATCCAGGGCCTGAAATGGACACAAACGTGAGAACGGATGAGATTGAGACGATATTGTGTCAACGTCGTTGTCTTGGTATACACCAAGGAGAACTAGTTCAAGGCATCATGTCCACTAGGTCGCCGGTATACTCGATGAGGTTGACTATGGAGAGGTTCAAGGCAAAAAACCACCTATCCTAATACAATAAAGTCTCTTGAGGACTGAGCTTTGCATTTGCATACATTTTTGCATCAGGCTATCTCGCTCATGGGGGGGATTGTTGGAATTTGGCTTTGACCAAATAAATGAATAATGATTTATATTTAATTTATTAAATTAAATGATAAATTATTAATCTACTCCGAGAGTAGATGAACGTGGTATATTGATATGCTCAAATCCGAATTCCGGTGAGTGAGATATAATATATCAAAGTTGAGAGTTGGTGGAATTATTACAAGGTGGATTAACTCTTGTAATAACTTTGTCCCACATTGATTAAAGAACATTAATTAGTTGTGTATTTAACTAACTATACTAATGGGCTAATTAATCAAGTGGGCCAAGTGGAAAGAGACGGGCTCTCGCGCGCACACACACACGCGCGCGCCGCCGCCGCCGTGGCCGTGGCCGTGGCCGTGGACTTGGACTTGGACTTGGATCTTGGCAATTGGTCCTTTGGGTGGTCCTTTGGGCTGTTCCTTGGGCCTGTGAGTGGGCTTGGGCTTGGGCCTCCATGTATTATCTTTTTGGGCCAGAAAAGCAAATGTGATTGGGCCTAGATTCAGGCCCAATACGAGTAAGCCCAGCCCGCAAGATCTGTCCAGATTCGTTGATCTGGTTCGTCCAGGTTCAATGAATCGAATTCAAACGACTCTCGTCCACCAACTTAATGGACATAATGGGCTGCCAGTAACTGACGTGGGCCTTAATGGTGTCCATTAACTCCTCCCATGGGCTGATGCCTATAAATAGAGGCCTTCTTGGCCATTAGCAAAAACACAACAATCGCATCTCTCTCTGCATTCTTTTCCTTCTGCATTTCATAACGAGTTCAGTCCTCGTCTTCATCCAGTTCGCCGGGGCTCGGTGGTTTGCGGTGCTGCTACCTCCGAGACGAAAGTCGTTTCACCTTTTGGGAAGCTACGCCGGTTCCGTGAGCACTACCGGGGCGTACAGCTTCTTGCGGGGAGAGTTTCTGCTCGACTCGACTTTACCACCTCTGTTCGTGCTTGCTGCTGCTGAACGTGTTCCACCGTCCTAACAAGACAGAGAAAAAATAAAGAAACCCCCGATCAAAAAAAAAACCCCTCCCCACCTGTTCGGAATCGGAATTACGTTTCCGATTTTCTGACTGGCGCCAACAAGTTCAGAGTGCAATGTGATGAGCTTGTTTTCTACAATTGTTAAAGTTCTTGTGTTGATTGGGGAGAATGGTTCTAATTCGGATGATAAGGCAAAAGCTCAAGGCATTTTGTACTCTCTAGAGTCATTTGATTTTGTTTTTATGGCACACCTAATGCGCACTATATTTGGATATACTAATGAATCGTGTCTTGCTTTGCAAAGAAAAGATCAAGATATTGTTAGTGCCATGAGGCTTGTCACTTTGACCAAGAATGTGTTGCAAAAGTTGAGAGACGGTGGATGGGAGAATCACTTGCTTAAGGTCACTACATTTTGCAATGATAATGACATTGTTGTTCCGGATATGGAGGCTCTTTATATCCCTCAAGGAAGATCAAAACGTTTTGTTCAACAAGTGACATATCTTCATCATTTCCAAGTTGATGTATTTATTCAAGTCATCGATTTACTACTTCAAGAACTTGACAACCGATTTGATGAGGTAAATATAGAGTTGCTTAGATGCATGGCTTGTTTGAATCCAAAGGATGACTTCTCTTCTTTTGACAAGGAAAAGCTACTCAAACTTGCTACTTTTTATCCTTCCGAATTTTCGAGTGTTGATTCAATGGTTTGATACGTTATTTATTTTATTTATTTTAGGTTGTCGTTGGGCTTAGCCCGTTTAATTATTTGGGTCGTTCTTTTAGGGTTTTCTTGTTGATTCTTTCCCGAATCGTAGGTCGAATCAACCCTAGGTATTTAGTATAAATAAGAGCATTGTATCTTATTTCATTATCAAGAAATACAATACAAACCCTAGTTTATTTATTTGCCGCTTTTCCTTTTCGTATCGTAATCTGGCGTGTACGACGAGCAAGGTTCTCGCGTCTGCCGTTGTTTCTTTTCGTTTCTTGATAGAGGAAATCGCCCCATCCTCTATCATGGTTCTTGAGTGCCAACTTGATATATTCATGGAAGATATGAAAAGAGGCGATGAGTTTCGAAATTTGCATGATATTAGTTATCTTTCGATGAAACTTGTTGAGACAAATAGACATGTGACTTATCCTCTAGT
Source organism: Thymus mandschuricus (assembly GCA_029379335.1). Taxonomy (NCBI): domain Eukaryota; kingdom Viridiplantae; phylum Streptophyta; class Magnoliopsida; order Lamiales; family Lamiaceae; genus Thymus; species Thymus mandschuricus. Next base: position 5,158,802 of record CM057072.1, read on the forward strand.
ATTTTTGCTTATCAAGTTGGTGTTGATTCTTCCGGTTGCCACTGCAAGCGTTGAGAGAGTATTTTCTGGAATGACTTATGTCAAGAACAAGTTGCGAAATAGGATGGGAAATCAATTTTTAAATGATTGTTTGGTCACCTACATTGAGAGAGATGTGTTCTTACAAGTTTCAGACGACGATGTTGCCAATCGTTTTCAAGAAGTGTCGTCTCGTCGAAAGTTAAATTAGGTATATTTGTAATTTTACTATTTTCATTGACATTATTATAATATATATGACATTTTTAATGTTATATTATTAATTTTCGCACCCCCAAGTTAGAATTCCTGGAGTCGCCACTGGCATGAAGGATCTGCCTGGTGTCGTGCTCCGGGAGGACGATGGCGCCGCCCAGGTCAGCTACGGCTGTGGAGCAGGCCCCAGGCGATACTGATACTTATTAGGGTTTTTACTTTGGTTAATAGATGAATGTTAGGTTCTTTTTTGTACTTTGGAGATTTTGATTTTTACACGTATTTTAATCCCTTTCTCTTGGTTTTGATTTGGGAAAATAAACATAATTGTGTAGATGTAAATTTGTTTGCATTTGGTTCATTAAAATTGTTTGAGCTATAATTAGTTTGAGCTATAATTTTAATTATCATATGTGTGTGACTAAAACTTTAATTTTTCTAAAGCATGCATGAAATTATCATGCCAAATACTTATCATGATTTCACATAATGCATTATTAGAGTGAATGAAATGCATGTATTGAAAGCTTAATGCATTCATGAACACAAGATGCATTATGACTATGATTATAAGTATAATACACAAGGGAAATGAAAAATAGGGCATCTAGTGCATTTAGAAATACACAGTAAATGAGCAGGCCCGGCCCTGGGCATGGGCCAAGGGTGCACCCGCCCAGGGCCCATCGAAAAGGGGGGCCCAAATTTTATTTTTTTTAGTACTAGTATAGCATGTATTAAAAAAAAAATAAAAATTTACCCAATACCATGGGCCCTTCAACCCACTTAAAATGGGCCCATAAAACCTTTTTTTTTTTTTTTTTTTTTTTTTTTTTTTAAAAAAATTTACATATCGTCAAATTATTTAAGAAAAATAAAAAAAAATACTCTTAACTTGCTGTAAATAAAAATGTAATCGACTAAATAAATAAATAAAAAAAATCTATTTTCCCTGAAAAAATCCCAACGTCTTTCTGCTCTCGCCTCTCTCAACGGACTGAAAGGAAAATCCCGATTCTCTCATCTATCTACCACTACAATATTCATCGTCATTCATCCACGCCGCCGTAAGGCCCTTGTTCGTGAGTTTGTCGATTTTGAAGATGAGATTTGGTGCTGGATTCTAGGTAAAGAAATTATATTTAATCTAAGAACTTTAATTTATTTTTGTTTTAAGTATAATATAATTAATGGGATTGCCGATGCGGATTGCGGAATTGGGGGACATGGAGAATGGTGTGTGACTGTGTGGCCGTGTGAAGGGGGGACCATATCTTGAGAATTGGGGACCATTTTTTTTTTCTTTGAGATGAGATAATGGAGTTTGTTGGCACTTCACACTTGGCACAAATTAGAACGAGAGGGAGTGGTTCAAGTTTTGATTGATAATTGTGCTTTACAATTTTTTTATACCAGTAATTTAAAATTGTGAATTGTGATTTACTCACTGTATTGAAGGAGTAAATTGTACTGGAATTGGATTGTAGAAATTGAATTATACAAGTTCTTTAACTTCTCTTATAGTAGTACAATATAAGTATATATATTTTCATTTCACCCAATAATCTTTTATATTTTCTTGGCAGGCAAAGAGTATTGTTCAAACTTGGGGCCGTGTAATTATTCGAGCGATACTCGTACACCGTTCACGTTTAACCACACCCAGGTGCTATTATTCCTTTTATAGCTCTTATATTGTTAGTCTAGTTCTTCACTAGTTATCAATATGTTGCCAAAGAAACATTTATCCGGTAGTGAAAAAAGAAAAAAGAGAAACGAGAAGATGAGTTTGCAAAATCACAACAAGGAGCACTTGATAGATTTGTCACTAAAAGGGTAGATTCTCAAGAACATTTGAACGTGTCAAATGAAATGTTATACCATGAAAATGAGGAGCATGAAATTCATGATATGAGACTTATGAGTGACCCTAAGGATGTGCCTAATGCATCTAATATTGAAACTCCTAGTGTTGATGAAGAAGAAACTACTCCTCATTTTGATATTTACGATCCTAGAAATTGGGAAAAGCTTGATAACAAAACAATTGACATTTTAGTTGAGAAAGGCCCTATAAGAGAAATGGATTGTAGTTTCCCTCTAGATAAAAACTCTAGACATTTTTCTTATGCATATTATTCTAGAAAGCTTAGTAATGGTGAGATTATTGATAGGAAATGGTTAGTTTATTCTAAACATGTTGACAAAGTGTATTGTTTTTGTTGCAAATTGTTTAAATCTCTTAACAATGCAAGTTTGTTAGCAAATGAAGGTCTAAGTGATTGGAAACACATGCTAGTCAAAGACTCCAACAACATGAACTCACCACTGAGCATATGTCTAATATGAATACTTGGAATGAATTACGAGTTATAATGAATAAAAATGAAACTATTGATAAATCTTTGCAAGAAGAAATTATGAAAGAGAAAGAGCGTTGGAGACAAGTTCTACATAGAATATTATCTATTATAAAATGTCTTGCTAAGCATCATCTTGCTTTTCGTGGGTCAAATGAAAAACTTTATCAAGATAGCAATGGTAATTTTCTTGGAATGATTGAAATGATTGTTGAATTTGATGTGATAATGCAAGATCATGTTAGACGTATTCAAGATCGTGAGATTCATCACCATTACCTTGGGCATAAAATTCAAAACGAGTTTATTTCTCGTTTATCTGAGAGTGTCAGAAGTTGTATCATTAAAATCATTAGAGAAGCCAAATACTTTTCAATAATCCTTGATTGTACGCCCGATGTTAGTCACCAAGAACAAATGACTCTAATTGTTCGATGTGTGAACATGTCAAATGATAAAATTAAAATTGAGGAGTTCTTTTTGGAGTTCTTAAAAGTTGATGATACATCCGGATTGTGATTTTTTAATGAATTGAAAAATATTTTGAAGTCTCTTAACCTTAGTGTTGAAGATGTGAGAGGCCAAGGTTATGATAATGGTTCTAACATGAAAGGAAAACATCAAGGTGTTCAAAAACGGTTCTTAGAAATTAATCCTAGAGCTCTATATATGCCATGTGCTTGTTATAGTCTCAATCTTACTATTGGTGATATGGCACATTCTTGTGTTAAAGCTATTTCATTTTTTGGAGTTATTCAACGCATATATTCATTATTTTCGGGGTCTACAAAGAGATGGAGTATTTTGCTTGACAACGTACCGGGCTTGACTTTGAAATATTTATCTAATACTCGTTGGGAGAGTCGAATTAAAAGTGTTAAAGCCATTAGATTCCAATGTCCACAAATAAAAATGGCTTTGTTAAAATTGCATGAATCTTGTGATAACGATGCAAAGACGAAGAGTGAAGCCGAGAGCTTGATAAATGCATTAGAAAACTTTGAATTTTTACTTGGTATTGTGATTTGGTATGATATTCTCTTTTCTATCAACATGGTAAGTAAGAAATTGCAATATTCCAAGTCTATGTGCATCGATACTACTATAAAGCAATTGGAAGGTGTATTGTCATACTTTACAAAGTATCGAGAGATAGGTTACATTACTAGTATGAATGTAGCTAAGAGTCTTGCACTTGAAATGGAAGTAGAACCTATCTTTTTTACAAAACGTCGTGTGACTAGGAAAACACATTTTGGTGAGAGTAATGTGGGTGAAGAAGATCAATCGCCGGAAGAGTTATTTAGAATTAAGTACTTTTTGGTTGTTGTAGATATGGCAATTTCTTCTTTGAATAATAGATTTGAGGAATTGAAGGCATTTGAAAGTATTTTTGGATTTTTATATAATTCAAATAAATTGAAGGCATTGAATGATGATGAGCTAAGACATAGTTGTGTTAATTTTCATTCTACATTTACTCATGGCAGTTTATCTGATGTTGATTTAAATGATCTTTTCTCTGAACTAAAGGTTTTGCAGTTGACTTTACCAAATGAATCCATTGGGGCCATTGAAATTCTTGAATTTGTAAAATCTGCCGATTGTTATCCAAATGTTTCGATTGCTTATAGAATTTTACTAACCGTGCTTGTGATTGTAGCATCCGCCGAAAGAAGTTTTTCGAAACTTAAGTTAATAAAAACATACTTGAGGTCAACAATGTCTCAAGAAAGGTTGAATGGTTTAGCAACTTTATCTATTGAGAAAGAAATGTTGCAAAATATTGATGTTGATATGATTATTAATGATTTTGCATCTGCAAATGCTCGAAGAAATCGTTTTCTATAATATGCATGTATGCATTTTGTTGTAGGTGAAGATTGAAGCATGTTTGTTGTCGGTGAAGATCGAAGCATGGGATATGAAGAACTTAGTGTTTTTTTTTTTTTTTTTTTTTTTTTTTTTTTTTTTTTTTTTTTATAACAAGCTACTGCGGATGTAATTTGCAAATTTCATTTCATATATTTATGAATCATCGAAGTATTAATATAAGATTTTTTTTTTTACATATAAGGGGCCCATTTTTTTTTTTTTTTTTTTTCTGCCTAGGGCCCGTATAATCTTAGGAACGGGGCTGTAAATGAGCATCTCTTTGCACCCTCCTTTCTTTCTTCTGCAAACTATTTACGGGTTCAGTCATCGTCTGCATCCAGTTCATCGGAGCATGGTGGTTTGTGGTGCTGCTACCACCAAGACGAAAGTCGTTTCACCTTTTGGTTGGAAAGTTGCTTGACTCGATTTTACAAGATTCTTCTTGCGGGAAGAGTTCGGTTTTACAAGATTCTGTTCGATTTATTCGTTCTTGTTATTTTTTAATCTGTTTGTTTATTGTTCAATTGTAACGCAATTGTAATAGCTATTTGAACATGTACCCAATTAATTTCTTAACAAGAATATTACGTGTCCATGAATGAACTTCACGAATCTGACCAATCCATTCGTATATGGAACCATCATTACCGGAGGAGGATTTTCGCCATTATATTTGTTCGTACCCATACCGTACTTCACTAGTTTAAATTTCTGAAATTTATCTCGTACAGTTTGATCGCTCATTTTAAGATTTTTTTAAATTTGAAGTTGGTTTTATCATTGGTCGCTGCGATTAATATTTTAGGATGCAGGTTTAGGATGCAGGCTCAACGTCAACGGTGTAATAAGGCTTACGTGGTCAAAAAGAATTATATAAGGATGAAAAATATGCGGGACTGACTCAAAAAAAAATGTCGACCATACTCCTTCTGAGTAATTTTTTAAAATTCTATCGACATCATATATAGTTATAAAAAAATAACAATATATTGGAGGTATTGCTTCCTTCCATTCCAAGGTACTCCCTCCGTCGCATTTATGTTGTCTCATTTGAATATTATAATAGACTCTATTGAATATAAGTGAGACAACATAAATGGGACGGAGGGAGTTGTACATTGGAGGAGGCCCCGGCGATAATGATACTTATTAGGTTTTTTTTAAAAAAATAAAATAATAATAATGCTTGTGTTTTGCCCTATTTTGGATTACTGTTATTTTGGTTAATAGATGAATGTATTATGTTGGATTATTTTTTGTACTTTGGAGATTTTGAATTTTTAACACGTATTTTAATCCCTTTGATCTTGGTTTTGATTTAGGAAAATAAACATAATTGTGTAGATGCAGATTGCTTGCATTTGGTTCTTTGATTTCATGAAAATTGTTTATAGTTTTATCATATGTGTGACTAAAACTTTAATTTCTTATATTGTTCTAATATATAATTAGAGTCACATGGTTGAAGTACTCCCTCTGTATCTTCTGAAATAATCATGTTTTTATTTTCTTATTGTGGCTTGTTAGTTGTTACGTTTTATAATTGCGACATGTTATTCGAAATATGCAGTTTTCTATTTTGGTTCAACAAACTCATGTGCACACCACATTTACCCCTCAATACACTACCTTTATACACTAAACCCGACAACCACTATTACACAATAAACCTCAATTTATTTTCTTAATACGTGTGCCCAAAAGAAAATGATTCTTTTCAGAAGAAACGGAGGGAGTTTATACACTAGACCCAACCACCACTATTACACAATAAACCTCAATTTATTTTCTTAATACGTGTGCCCAGCCGGGCTCAAACTCGGGTCGTGGACTTAGATATTGACAATTGGTCATTTGGGTTGTTTCTTGGGCTTAAGATTGGGCATTACATACCTTTATTTTTGGGGCAAAAAAGTAAAATAGTTGGACCTATTTTTTAGGCCCACTCGTGATTCAAGCCCAAAAAGAAGCATGTTCAGATTCGTTGAACTTGTCCTGATTTGTCTAGGTGCATTATTCTAAGATTTTCGTCCGTCCAATTGGGCTCGGGATGTGGATTTAGATCTTGGCAATTGGTTCTTTGGATGGTCCTTTGGGCTATTCCTTGGGCTTGTACTTGGGCTTAATATTGGAGCTTAAATACATTTCTTTTTGGGCTAGAAAAGTAAAATGAATTGGGCCTATTTTTTAGGCTCAATCGTGATTCAAGCCCAACAAGAAGCATGTCTAGACTCCTTGAACTTGTCATGGTACGTCCAAGTGCATTGTTCTGAGATTTTAAATTGTAACCTCCGGGAGTTACAATCCACCCCCATAATGGGCTGACGAAATAGCCAGAACAACCATTGGGCCTTGATGGCTCATCAATTCCTCCTCGAGTGCAGTAGCCTATAAATAGCAATTGACAATTGGTCATTTGGGCTTGTATCTGGGCTTAAGATTGAGCCATAAATACCTTTCTTTCTAGGATAGAGAAGTAAAATGTATCGGGCCTATTTTTTAGGCCCAGTCGTGATTAAAGTTGACGAGCTAAACATTCAATGCTCATATATCGCAAGTATACAAGCAATTATAACATGTAGCAAGTAAAGGTCGATTTCCATCAGGATCAATTAAACGGAAAAAAATAGGGATTACTACTACTTAGTTCTTCGAATCTATCTGAGCTAACGAGCTTTTAGTTGGTTTGTCTATACTACTAAATGCAAATAAACATGAAACAAACTAAAATGAATGAAGAAACGATTAGGAGAGGTTATTCTAAGGATTGTGAATCAATGGCAAGTAATAGGAATCACCTATACCTAATTAACACATGAAATGAATTTCTCTATCAAGGATGATCTCTTAGACGTGTTCGCATCCTCTTGGACGACAAACATCGTTGATTACAAGCTATGAATATAGTCTCCTATTAACCTATAGCCTATAACTCCTAAAAGCCCCTATGATCAAATATCTTCACAATCACTTGCACCCTCTCGGTTTATCGAGCAATTATGCCTTGTGAACGTGTTCCAATATCGAATCTTATCTCTCGATTCTCAATTCAATATCTAAAATATGCATCAGTGGTGATCAGTCACTAAAGCATCCATACAAATCAAGATCACAAGTAGATAAATCAAATCAATCATGCATTAATTTGGAAATAAGAGCAATCCATTACAAAACCATCTATCATTCTCCTTAGAACGAGGGAATTTAGCTATTCAAACACATGATGAGCAAAAATATCAAATCCAAGATGAACATGAGTAAGAGACTAAGGAAATGAGATTTAGAGTCAAATCCAAGGTCTTGATCTTCTACTCTTGCTTCCTAGACTCTCTCCTTCAACAATTCTTCAAGATTCAAGTGAACCTCCACTGTGGGATTAAATTTGAAGAGAAAAATAATAGAAAATGAGGTCGAAAACAAAATAGGAAAAAAATAGGGATGAGAAAACGAAGTTGCAAGATGACGTGGCAAGGCGGTGAGAGACAAAACTATCTTTTAAATCCCTTTTATTGATACTTTTCATAATTATTATGACAAAAATAAATATTATTTGACTAATTAAGTGGGACGGTGAAAATAAATAAAATGACGAACGGAAAATGAATGGAAATCTCGACCATATCCATATTATTAAAAATACAATAAAATTTCATTAATTAGTCTAACTCAAATTGTAAAGGAAATTCAAATTCATTTAAGGGTTGGGGGAGATGCCTTCAGGACGCCGGCGACGACGACACTCCGACGATTCCTCGTCGGAATCACCTTCAGACTCCGACCGCCGTAGTAGTAAACGGAAACATTATACTGACTCCGATTCCGATTCCGATGAGCGATCAAAGCGTAAGCGGCGACGAGATGAAGACTCCGATTCCGACAAGGGTTCAAAGAGGAAGAGTAAGAGTAAGAGTAAGCAGCGGAAGATTACCGAGGATGAGATTACTGAGTATCTCGCTAGGAAGGCCCAGAAGAAGGTGAATTTTACTGCAATTATTGTATGTATGTAAGCTTATTATCTTCTGCTTAGCGTTCTGATTAATTCGTGATGTAGGCTATGAAAGTTGCGAAGAAGTTGAAGCTGCAGAGCGGGGATGTCTCTGGTTATTCCAACGATTCGAACCCCTTTGGAGATGCTAATCTGAATGAGACGTGAGTTGCTAATTTAATAGATTATGTTGTTGTTTTTGAAGTTTCTTCGATTTTGCTATAAGTTAGGTCTACATTAGAGTTTCTGTTGTTTTTGAAGTTTCTTTGGTTCAATACACTTGTAGAGTTACTGTTGTTTTTGAAGTTTCTTCGATTATGTTTGGAGTTAGGTCTACACAGATTTAGTTTGAATACTTGAGCCTGAAAGTAATCGAAGCAAGTTTAGTTCGAATTGATGACGAATGACATATATTTCACCCATTGTAAAGGTTTGATTTGATTTCACCCATGTAGTCTGGTGAGCCTGGAATGATATTTGATCTTGGGATATATGTATTCCACAACCGTGCTAGTGTAAATTAAAGGATTGTACTAGTGAAATGTGCAATACATATGGCTTTAAAATTTCACTGAATTTCAGATTTGTGTGGCGAAAGAAGATCGAGAAGGATGTGTCACAGGGTGTGCCACTTGATGAGTTCTCCCTAAAAGCAGAGAAGAAAAGGCAGAGGGAAAGAAAGGTATGATTTTTTGTCACTCATCTATATGTACTCTTATGTAGTAAAATATCCTTGCTTTGTAGTACGTTGCTTGAAAGTCTGTAACTTTGTGTTTGCTTAATCACTGTTGGTGAGCTAATTGTGGAGATTTTGTGGAAACAACATAAACAAGGAGTAGAAAATGAGTATCAATCTTTCTGAGGATAAATTGTTGATATATAGAGCTGTGCACAGAGCCATGAACTAATTATATATAGGATGAGGCAACTACAATTCAAAATAATTATTATATTGCCTAGGAATAGTGGTACCAGTGCCAGCCGTAGAGATTTTCTGACTTAAGGGTGGTTTCCTCCTTGGCTGGAAAATTTATGCTGCAGTGTAATATGATTATAAGGTTTCCCGATGTTTGAAGAACTAATGGATCAGATTATATTCTACTAGTTGTGGATCTTCCTCTCTTCATGCTCTTGCTGTCTCACTGCTTCTGTTATATGATACTCCCTCCGTGGCTCTGTCCACTCCATAATGGCACTTTTGATTATTATAATAGACTCTACTTGAATATAAAAGTGTCATTATAATATTTGCATCAATACCTAGGTAGACATTATTTACCTGTGTTTTATTCCTTTGTAGGCTGAGATTGAAAAGGTTAAAAAAAGAAGAGAGGAAAGGGCCATTGAGAAAGCACAACGTGAGGAAGAGATGGTGAGATACTGATCTTTACTTATCGAAGTTGTTCCTTTTCTATTTGACATAATGGACTTAATTGACTGATTCATATTTCACCTATATATTATAGGCTTTACTGGCTAGAGAGCGTGCACGAGCCGAGTTCTATGATTGGGAGAAGAAAGAAGAAGAGGTAAATCATAAAATTCCACTAGATTTGCTTGGCTTTTTTTGCTTCTATTTTTCAAAACTTACCTCTGCTCTGATTTACAAATTTTTATTTGCAGTTTCATTTTGATCAAAGCAAAGTCAGATCAGAGATTCGGTTACGTGAAGGCCGTATTAAGCCAATTGACATTCTCACTAAACATCTAGATCCTTCTGATGATTTCGAGATAGAAATTAACGAACCATACACGGTCTTTAAGGTGAAGATTACACTATATATCAGCTTTTTGTTCCTTGTCATCACTTCATCTGCTAATGTCCAACTGCATAATCATTGTTTGCTTTTCAATAAAAATTATATTTTAGGATTTTCTCTGGGCAGTTATGATTTTGACTGTGATATCCTATATCTTTTAGGGCTTGACGGTCAAAGAAATGGAAGAGCTGCATAACGACATAAAGATGCATCTTGATTTAGATAGAGCAACTCCTACACATATAAGATATTGGGAGGTATAGCTTTCTTTCTCTATCTTCAAAAATAAAGACTTCTGTTTACTTGTATATTAGTTTAGTGTATGATTTACATCTTATGATTATGTGCCGTCTCATTTGTTTGGAATTCTTGACATACTCTTCTTCGCAGACTATTTATCTGAAACTATATACTTGAAGCTCTAGCATTCTCTTCATAATTGATGTATTCAAATCTGTTGTTTGAATCTTTACTATTGTATTTAGTATTTTATGTGGCTGCTGATTATTTTTAAGTGATTAGCATGTGAAATATTAGTTCTATGCAACCTGAAATTTTATTTAACGACCATACCATCCTTATTGAAGTTTGCTCTTCTTTTGGTTATGTAAATTTCGTTCTCAGCTGGCAATTATTAGCATCCTTAGCTGCCCAAAATATTCTGATGTTTGACCCCCAGTCTAAGCTGAAAGTATAGGGCTTGGTGTTTTTCTTAAAACAAATATTAAGAATGTAAAGTCAGGATTTTCACACCCTTTCTCAAATAAATGACAGGCGCTTTTGGTAGTTTCTGAGTGGGAACTAGCTGAAGCCAGGAAAAAGGATGCATTAGATCGTGCCAGAGTGCGGGGAGAGCAGTTACCTCCAGAGATGATTGGTGAAGAACGAGGTCTGCATATGAGCATCGAAGCTGATGTCAAAAGTCTATTACAAGGCAAAACCTACAGTGAACTAGAAGCCCTGCAATCTCAGATTGAATCGCAAATGCGATCTGGGACTGCAAAAGTTGTTGAATACTGGGAGGCTATTCTTAAACGGCTCCATATTTACAAAGCAAAGGTAATAATTTCATCCTATGTTCCATTGCTGGTATTTGGAAGTCCAATCTGAGGTAGCTTTGACACCTTATTGTGCATCGCAGGCTTGTTTGAAGGAAATCCATGCCAACATGCTGCGCAAGCATTTGGAACGCCTAGAGACCCCATCTGACGGTGAAAATATCAAGGTAGAACCAGCTCAAGAACTTGAGGAACCAGAGGAGTCTGATCACGAAATGGAAGGTATGAATATTTGATTTGTTTATTAATTACTTTGTTTTCTATCCTCTTGGGCACTGAATGGTCAACTAACGATCTTATGAGTACAGGTGCTAAAGAATCTCCAACAACTGTAATAGAAGCGGAGGCCCCGGATGAAGATGAACTAGCTGGATCATATTCACCACAACTATTGCACGATGATGAAGATGAAGAACAAGATGCAATCGACCCTGAAGAGGACAAGGCTATACTGGTAATTTGGCTTTTTATTAATTTGCATATTTAAGTGTGTAAAAAATATACCTTCCTTGTTTGCTTTATTCTATTTTAGTATTGGCTGCAAGCCTTAGTATCCCCCAAAAGGGAGTGAAGAAAGTGAGAAGATGCTTGCAATGGAATGACTGGGGCTTATGTTTACCTCTCTCTTATCTGTCTCTCTCTCTCACACACTCTCTCTGCTCTAATGGAGGGTCTTACATAATTCATCCATTACCATTAATCCTTTTTCCTTCGGTATTTCTGGTCATGTCCGAGTCTGTTAATTAGACATGCACTCTCGCTCTAGCTTGCTGTAACATATAATCTTAACGTGTTTGCATTTCTCTGTGCAGGAGAGGAAGCGTATTGCTGTTAAAGAAGACCGCCGCATCCAAGAAATGTCTTCGAGGCAGAATCCCCCTCCTGAGGATAATAGTAATAACTTTGAGAGAAGTGCCTTCAAAGCCATGGGAGCAATGGAAGAAGGTGATGTGGTTTTTGGCTCTAGTGATGAAATTAACCTCGATTCACAGGTACAGTTAAGTTAATCTTGAGCTATCTTGATATTTTAGGGCATTTTCAATCTGACATTAAATTACGTTTATCCCCCTCTTGTTTTAGGTGTACTGGTGGCATGATAAGTACCGCCCTAGGAAGCCTAAGTACTTCAACCGCGTGCATACGGGTTATGAGTGGAATAAATACAACCAGACACATTACGATCATGATAATCCACCCCCCAAAATCGTGCAAGGATACAAATTCAATATCTTTTATCCTGACTTGGTCGACAAACAGAAGGCTCCAACCTATACCATTGAGAAAGACGGGGATAGTGGTGAGACGTGTATCATTAGATTTCATGCTGGGCCGCCTTATGAAGACATAGTAAGTGGTCTATTCGTCGATTTCTACTTCATTTACATGAAAAAACTTGTTGGAAATTTCACTGATCCCATGCCTGAAACGCGCAGGCATTTCGAATTGTGAACAAGGAATGGGAGTATTCACACAAGAAAGGATTCAAATGCACGTTCGAACGGGGGATTCTGCATGTTTACTTCAACTTCAAGAGGTACCGCTATCGTCGATGATCATCCGATTGTTGCTGCTGTTCTTATTCACACATTACATGTAACACTTGAAAGAAATTTTGGAGTTGTGTTGAGTGTACTTAATAGTGAAGAAAAACTGCTGATATTACTCCTCTCATCATGTAGTCATATTCTCATCACAGGGGCTTGATTTTTGCCTCTTGAGTTGTAAACGTTCGGATGTAAATTTTATACTCTCTTCGTCTTGCCTGATTACGTTATATTTCTCCTCGGTAACTTTTTAATTTCAAATCGAGTTTTGATGTTGGAGGTGTATTCTTGCCCTTAGGGTTGCATTTACTTTAAGGTTAAAGAATGTAATTAGCCCTATATACTATACTGTAGTACACAGAAGGCGAATCACATTTTTTATTATCATTCCTCTATATAGAGGTACAAAGAGCATACCCGACCTTTTTTTATCTACTCTTATCACTCTCGTCTTAATTTTTATTTTGGGAAAATGTTATCCCTATATTAATAGGACGAAGGGAGTACTAAATGTGCATCATGAGTTTGAGAAGGTCGGCCAAATGAGTAACATCAACATATATACGTAGAGCCTTGACATTCTCTCGAATTGCAGAAGCTGAAAATAATGGTTAATTATTTTCATATTAGAAAACGGGACTAGTAAAGTGGGGCGATCCAAAATAACAAACATGATTAATCAAATGAGACGAAGATAGTATATAAAATAAAACACATAATAGGAAGAATAATAAACTTAAAAACGGAGTTCGAGTCTTCGTGGCACGTTCGGATATTAAAACTTCCAAAACAATAAACTCAAAATAAAACTAATCTGATATGAATTCAAATTAAGCAATTTTGCAGTCCCAGAAGAAGGAAAAGGTTTCTATTATTGGCTAAAATCCCAATTCCTAAACCCTACCAAAACCTCTTCCATTTCAATGGCGAGAACTCTGACTCAGGTACTTCCTCTGTTTACCGACTACAATGCCTCTATTTCTTCTCGCCGTTATGCCTCTATTTCTTCTCGCCGTTACTATTTCATTTCAATTTCAATTTTGTTTCCTGCTCAGTCTTGGCGCCGAATCATTCAGTATCATACGCGATCGCGGTGGTGGCTTGAAGAATCGTTGGAGTCTTCGCATTTTCTGCTGAAACCGGTACCGCTCCTTGTATTCATTTCCGTTTGATCTGTCATTTTCTCTATCAACCTCCAGATTAATCCTATTGATGGCATTGATGCTGCCTACTGCCAAGTCAAAATTTTCAGTTTCACTTCAGTTGAAATAATGTAATTTTTGCCCAACATTCATATATTCACATTGAAAAGATAGCTCTTTCGGCATGTTTTTTGTATAGTTTCCAAAAGTAGAAGAAGTTGCCCACAAACTGTTGATATACCCTTTGCTCTGTTAATGATGCTAAAGTAAATGTTGAATTATATTGGCCAAGTTGCTTCTGACTGCTTGGATTTTACGTTTTCGTTCAATTACAAGCACCGCCATGCCAGCCTTGCATTTTTATTGCTGATCTAGAGATTAACTGTACGTTAATTTTTTATTTTTTTTAAATGTATCTTTCTGTTTTTTCCTTGACATCGTTCTTTATTTTTAATATAGCTTGGATTTTGTTGTATTTAGGAGGTCAAGCCACCGGGCGTCAGCTGTGTCAGGTTCATTAGTGCGCAAGCAAGTGCTCCTTCTCACGCTCAAAGAGGGGTATGAAATTATTTCTAAGATTGTTTTTGCTAGTGTGTGGGCTTATTGTTGAGATGAATAGGACAGTGAATTTCATTAGTGAGAAAATTTCATAATGGAGATTCTTGAAGAATTGATGTGCACCAATCAATCATCTTTGTCAAATGAAAAATTGATCTGCAAAGTATATTTCTATAAAAGAGGTCCTAGTTACCCTGCAACTGCCACAATAAGCAAACACGTGTTTATGGTGGAGTGCAATCTGAAGAGCGAACACGTGTTTATGGAATTTGGCGGGATAATGGAACCCTCCTATCTATTTGATTGATGATAATGGTACTAGGATTTACAATCTCAATTTTGTTTGCCTATGAAGTATTAACTTTTGATAGTATATTGTCAGGTTCAGTAAATGAAGTAATTATAGAGTACAATATGTAGTCATGAGAATCACAGATAAAATAATGTACCGTATGTACCCGGCATGTTCTGTAATCATCGGAGGCATTGCAAGTTAAGAATGCTTGCTTCACATGGGGCCACTCCACACTCATTTCTCTTTCTGAATTCCCCGAGTGTACTGAACCTTTTGATTTTTGAGCATGGATAGTCATCTGTATATATACCTTTTAAGCTTGCAGTACTTGTTGAATAGTATAAGAGTTGCATTCCAATACTTTTATTTATGCAGTCTGAAGGTGCCAAAACGAGCCAGCCAGCGGTTAATGTGTCGCTAATGAGTCCTGGATTCGTGAGCGACCCATATTCACTGAGTGAACCCATCTCTTTCTTGCAAAGGTGAGTACTAGCAACTATTGCGTTAGATGATTGACATATCAAGCTATAATGATGATTGCCATGTTGTAAGTTGTAACACATGAAAACTAAATGACTTAGCATATCCAATTCTATTATGAAGACGGTACTAGTTTTTTCAGGTACTTACACACAATGGATAATATTCTGTATCTCAACTTTTAATCGCTATGTGTTCTATTTTAAAAAAAAATAATGACACCACAGCTGTGACATCACACATAAGCTAGCTGGTTCACATTTTTCCAATTTTTCTTTTGGCATGTTAGATAAATCGACTATTAGGGGTCATTGGTAATCACAACTTGAATATAGTTCGCATATGCATGCATCTTGTTTGATCTGCATTTACAGAAAATAGCCGATCTCATATGTACTTCATATTCATGATATAGTTGCTTGTCTCTGGATTATGCCAGTTGCTTTACAAAATCTGGTTGGAAAAGAAGAAAAGACACAATTATTTCGGAGGTATTTCCTTGGACATTATTTTTTCTTTTCATGGACTGAAATGGCTTCTCATTGAAAAGAAGCTAATTATGAGAACCTGATGCTTAAGTGATCTATAGATGAAGTGCTTTCAGTATGAATCACCGATCTTTACATTTGTTAAACCTGAAACTTCTGGTAGTGTCAAGAATCAAGATACATTTTATACATGCAAGCTTACAAATGCTGCTGCATGTGCAGTGTCACATTCCTCTTCCTGAATTGAAAATTATTATAGCTTTTCTATTTCCTTCACGAATGATACCCACTTTACCAACATAATCACCGATCAGCCTGGAGAATACTGCCATACTACCAAATCTATCTTGTGAGAGACACCTTCCAATTCTATTAAAGTGAAAACAAGTTAAGTTATGGGGAATAATACAACACGAGACCATCTAGTACATTAAATGAATAATAATATTTTGATTGTGACTGGTCTGGCAAAGGCTGAACTAGATGAAATGTGATCTTAAAGAAAATAGAACTAATTTGCAGCTTCCATACCAATTGTAGTGGCTGCTGTAACAACTTGATTGTAGCTAAGGGTGTCAAATAGCTTACATGAGTTGTAAATGTTGGCAAATATGGAGATAAGAAATAGATTCGTGGAACAGGATTGTTGGTGAACTCATTTAGAGAGATGGTACCGGGGAGCAAGTTAAAAAGTACTCATTACTGAAAGCTTGATGTTAATGATGATGATTGTGGTGGTGGCGGTGGTGGTGATGCTGATGTTAGAGCCTGGACTCTGGAGCTTTAAGTCTCCATATGATTCTTCTATCAATCTTTGTTCATCCATCTAGTGTTTTTTACTTTCCAACACTCTCCTTACACTAAGGACCGATTTTGATCTTTTTTTCAATGAGTCTTATGGAGGTTTTGAAAATCAGGAAGGGTTCATTCCCTTGGTGAAAATATAATTCCCGGAGCTGGAGAACCAAACAAACATTTTCACCACTTACTTTATTTTTAGGTCAATTTCTGCTGATAAAAATCTTATTACATTTGTTTAATTGAGTTTTTGATGCTATTACACTTATTGCAGTTGAAAAGTAGTTATGCACTTACAAAAGTTAGGAGGAAATATGGGTTCTTGGAGACGTTTCACGAAGAAACTGCTCATATATACCAAGAGGTCCAATCTTGTTACTTTGGTTTTAGGTTACAACAAGAAAATGATGCATATTATCTTCATTATTTTTCTCATTAATTCTCAGTATTCTTTCAGATAAATACCCTAATGGCCAAAAACGACGAAAGATCACTGAGGAAATTTGTTACGGAGAACATGTATTGTGTATGTTTTACTTGCTTTAGTTCTAAATATGTTGTGCAGAGACTTGTGATCTAGCTATGTGCAACTTTTACGCTTCTTCATTGGAAACAATCCAACACTTTTACATGCTAATGTAGTCTTTACAACAGGCCCTCAGGAATGAAATTAAAGACAGAGAGAAAGCTTGGGTTCATGTTCACTGGGAGCTGATCAGGCCAACGGTTAAAACACGCATTGTGCGAGCTCGTCTTGTAAGTATGTACAGAATGATTTAGGACATACCTTTTCTTCCTTGTATAAGTGGCCTTCTTAAATTATAATTTTTGGTAAGATATCCTGAAGTCATAATGTTTGGATCTAGGATAGCACATCCATGTGTTTATTATTGTGTGAGGACTAAATTTCTGGCTGATGACCGCTCTTTGGCTGGCCCTTTTTACAGTCTGGAATTAACTTCATTAGTTCATGTCTTTGAGGTTTATATATTAATTACTATGCCCATCCCATGGCTATTGTGTCCCATCTTTTGAATCTCACCAATGTATAAGAAGGGTTACAATAGCCATGTGATGGAGGAGTATTCACCAGTTGACACCATTTTCCTTTGAAAATATTACTCCCTCCGTCCCACTCATAAAGGGATAACTTTTTCCCGGCACGGGAATTAAGACGAGAGTGATAGTGGTGGATAAAGTAGTGTGAATGGGTTTTAGTGGGTTAAAATTTTGCTATTAAGGTAATATCCCTATATGAGTGGGACGGACGAAAATAGAACTTATCCCTTTATGAATGGGACGAGGGAGTATTTTTTGTTCTTTTTATGTTATATTCATTTATGAATCTGTAGTTTCTTCTTCTTCTTTTTTCCCCAGCCGCCATCCCTCAGTTCTGTTTGTTTTTGGCATCCTTCTTTATTCTAATTTCGTTGTATGGGTTTGGGATGAGGTGGACTGTGGGAATTTTTTATTTCATCAAGGTGGTGAATCCGAATTTGAATGACATTGTTGAACGTTTCCATTTTTAAGTTCCTCTGGATGTAGGGGAGGGCAGGACTGATAGCCTAATACTTTGTTAATTCTATATCTTCTCACTGTACAAATATTTATGTTGAACACTTGATTATGCTGTCTTAGTGCCGAATTGGGGTTAACTTAGTTCTTTGACTTATAATTCAGTTAAATATGGGCTGGATCAATTTACGACTGCTTCTAATACAATCCTTCATCTTTCGTTAGTTATAGACTTATTATTTTTGCAGATTGGTACAGATAGAACAGATGCCAATGCCACGAAGTGTTTTGCACAAATTACAGTCGAATTTCTCAGTGAGCAGGTAATTTGAAAGTTAAGGTTGATTCTTTGTAGCTTGGTTTGATTGTTGCTTCTATAGATTCATCCCATACATAACCATATTCTGCAGCTGGAAATTATGATTCTGCTTTTTTTTTTTTTTTTTTTTTTTTTTTTTTTTCTCTCTCCAAAAAGACCTGGAGGTTGTTAGGGGAATTTGAACCCGTGACCTATCTGTCACAAGCTGACCCCTCAACCACTAGGTCACCCCGTAAAACATCCACTCTCTATCCTAACACTTATTTCATACGAGGAAGCCGTGCTGAATATATGCTTCCTATTTTAGAAAAAAATAGGAATTGTTTGGGTAAAAAGGATAATTGTATTTATCGATTGATTAACCTAATTTGCATGTAGGCTGTAGCCTGTATTACATGCCCTCATGTTTTTGCTGTATGCACTTGAAATCTTTGCAGAAGTTTGAAGCACATGACAGGAACGGAGCTGTTGTTGGTGATAAAGACACAAAGGTAAGGCGTATGGGGTATTCTTATACATAAACACTGCCTATTACAATATGCTTTACTTTACGACAAGTAGATGTTGTAAGTAATACTAGCTTATTAAGTAAATTGTCGTTCATTTGGCACCGATGCTGTAAGTTGCAACTCGAACAATTTTCTTGCATAACAGTGTAAAGCTAATATGAAAAGCTCTTGCAAGTCTCATAAGGTAATGCTTATTCTCCTAGAAACCCTTTAGAAAATGCACTAACCTAATGCAAGAGGTCTGATGGAAGTTTCTTACTTGCATTCCTCTTTGTCCAACAAAATAATGGTCGTACGATTTCACTTGCTTTTAGTCTATGTTCAACCTTGAAATTCCTTCTTCATTTTTAGAGTTTTCAAGGTACGGTTATTAGTTCCAGATGAAGGAGACCTCATATAAATCAAGACGTCTCTCTGTGTCCTCGGACCAACTTATTGGATCTCTGTTTAGCCACCCTGAGTTAGTTCGCGCGCAATCGGTTGATTTACTTGATATATGTTCAAAAGAATTTCATTATCTAGTTACTCCCAAGAAGCATCATGTGTCTATTCACAACTCAGATTCTTACAGGCTGCAACATGTTTGTTTGGCTCAGGTTCTTGTACGTGATATATGGGTTTTCGAGAGATCTCTCTTCCACGACGAATCCTGCTGGCGTCTTTGTGGAAAAATCAACGTGTGATTAAAATCGTATTCGTTTTAGCAGTAGTCCGACTCGAACT
The DNA here is from genome assembly GCA_029379335.1 of Thymus mandschuricus. Lineage (NCBI taxonomy): Eukaryota > Viridiplantae > Streptophyta > Magnoliopsida > Lamiales > Lamiaceae > Thymus > Thymus mandschuricus. The sequence continues at coordinate 5,178,445 of CM057072.1, forward strand.
TCCGATGTATCGGATGTTTTTGTATGGCTATAGACCCAGATCTTGGAATGCCTGTAATAATAACTGAGCTGAGCTATTTGATTAAGTTTTATATTAGTAGAGTAATGTAATTTTCAAACTTGACATTTATTTAGAGAGCCTATTTCTTATCACATCCATTTCTTTTATTGGAATTAATGAGTAAAACCTAGTCAGAAATCAAAGGTGCTAAATTTTGGAGAGAAAAAAATGTTTAGGTTTTTGTTGTATTTTACTTGGCTATGAAAAAAGAGAGAAAAACAAAAGTGTGTTTAGTTCCAACCATTAATCAACATTGTTAACATTCAAATGGCACATATCAATTTGCTTTTGTTTGGTCGCGTGATAGAGATTAATATCTGAGGTCCGTAAAACTCGAATTAGTAAAATATTTCGAGGCATTGTCTTAAATTCTTCTTCTTAATAGAGATTAATGTCTGAGATCCGTAACACTCGTCATTGTCTTAAATTATTTTTCTTCTTCTTCTTTTTTTTTTTTTTTTTTTTTTTGTGTGCATATTGTCAATAAATTATACTTAGATTTCAAGAACAAGCTTCAAATTTAATCTTAAAACAAATTTAGCAATATCAGTCCCAAATAAATTCGAATAAAATAAGTTTTAATTTTTAATTGAAATCCCAATTTTGCAATCTGCAGCGAAGCTAAACCCCTCCCTAATTCTCCAAAACCCTAGCAAAACCCTCCTGCCCTCTTCAATGGCGAGATCTCTGACGCAGGTAATTCTCCATTTCTCGATTGCAATGGCCTCTATTTCTCCTCGCCATTGTCATTTAATTTTGAGTTTTCAACTTTCCACCGGCATAGCCTTGGCGCCGAATTATACAGCATCAGACACCATCGCGGTGGTGGCTCGAAGAATCGTTGGAGTCTTCTCATTTTCTGCTGATATCGGTACTCCTCCCTCCTTATATTCATTTTGCATTTCTCTTCTTCCTTGCATGCCTTGCTCTGTTTGGATTAAGGCTTTATTATCGAATTTGGGGGATTTACTGTCGGAGTCGAAACGTAGTACTTTGCCATATCAACCGCTACAGTTTGTCTTATAGTAGTTGTGTATTGATCAAATGTAGTGATAACATGAAACATAAATTTAAGAAAATGTGATGCTAAGAAAAGTGTACTGGTTTGTTATTTAACTTTGTTATAACATTCTTATCAGACTAACTATAATTTCACATTTTTCTAAAGCATTCGGATTTAACAAATACTAGAAGTGCACTTCAGACGCAACAACGATCTGACATAATGCTCTTATTTTTCACATGTTTGATGTTTCAGCTTACTTTCTAAAGTTTATGGATTTGTTAGAGCTTTTCTGTCATTAAATAGTTTATTGACATATGGATATGCGTCAAACAATATTAACCATATTAGTATCCTCTGTTTTCGAGTTAAGATTTAGTTAATTGGCATTGAAAGGTTGCAGACTTGCAGTTTGAATTATGAAACACATCATTAATCTCAGTTGTTAGATTACACAGAAATTCTTAGTGAAATAATTGTAACTTTGAATTAAAGCAGTTAGTGAGAAAAAAATTATTTAGAAAATGTATTGCTATTTTTTGTTGAAACTAAGGTTATTATCGTTCATCTAATGCTATCTTTTCTAGAAAAGTAATGCTATTAGTACAATTGACATTGGAGTATATTTGTTATGTTTTATATGGTCAATAAAAGTTCCCAAAATCGAATGTCAGGTAACTCCTCCTGAAATCAGCAATAAAGATATGTGAATCGTGTAATGTGAAGTAGAAGTATCCCCATTGTTATCTCAAAACGATTATTACAAAGCACCTCTGTATTTTCATGGTCCCTCTCATCCTATCTATTGAATGTTATAAACTTGAAATTTCTAGTTCCCTTATTAGTATCAGTTCCAATTTATTTATTTATTATATTTTTTTTTTGAGAGTATAGTATCAGTTCCTATTGTTAGAATTTAGAAACTAACCATAAGACCCTAAGTAATGTGTCTAGCATCTAAGTTCCCCATATTCAGGAAGCTATTACTTTCTCAAGAACATTTCTTCTCTACAGTCCAGTCAAAGAAGTTTACATAGAAATCTTTGAAGCTATCCAAATTACCACAGATTGTCTCCCTAGAATTTAAGTGTATCGATGCTAAGTCAAATTGTTCAGTTTAAGTTGGAATAATGTAATTTTGTCTAGCTTTACTATCATTGCAAAACAGCCCTTGCATTCTACTATTTCCCCTGAATTCGGCAAGTTCTCTGCATTGTTTTGAGAAGTAGAAGTAGTTACCCAGAAACTGATGATATTTCCTATGCTCTATTAATGATGCTAAAATAAACAGTAATTTGTATTGGCCAAGTTGCTTTTGACTGCTTATATTTCATGTTTTGGCTCGTTTACAACTACCGTTATACGACATTACTTTTTTATGGACGATCTAGAGATCTGCTGTTGATGCCCTTTTTATCTATCTTTTTTTTCCTTTGCCTTTCTTTACTTATCTATAACTTGTATTTTGTTGTCTTTAGGAGGTCAAGTCACCAAGCATCAGCTGTGTCAGGTTCAGTACTGCACAAGCAAGTGCTCCTGCTCTAGGTCAACGAGGGGTATGAAACTATTTCTAAGATTTGGTTTTGCTAGAGTGTGAACTTTCTGTTAGGATCAATAGAACAATGAATTTCGTGAGTGAGAAATCATTGAGATTCTTTAAGAATTGATGTGCAGCTATCATGATCTCTGTCAACAGAAACTTACATTCCCGAGCATCTATTTTCTATAAAAAGATGTTATGCAACTGCAACAAGCAGAAACTGAGTACGATTATGGTCCATTGTGATGTGGTAGTTCAATCTGAAGACTGAATGCATGTTGTTTATGGGATTTTGCAAGATAATGGAACCCTTTTACCATAAGACTGATGGTGATTAGGGTTCTTCATGATGATGATTATGGTTATTCAAAAGTCTTCCAATCTCTTAATAATCTTAGAGCAAACAATGGGCAATGCGTTAATTAAAGCACTGTGATACTGTTGAGGACCCAGATAATTTTGTCCTCCACTTGTTCCAATTCTCCATTGTTGCCAAAATGCTCCCTACTGGAGGCTATTGACCCACTTGGTGAGTAAGTGGTATACCTTCTTATGGCCAATATAGGCATATCACATGAAACATTGTATCTCGAGAGAGGAATAATGGTGAAGGAAAATTCAGATGAAAGAGCCTTGATAAAAAATTTCATCGTCCTTGTGATTGGAAAACCATTTACTATGGTGTAGCATTATTGGATAGACCCTAATGGAGGGTAAGCTGACCCCCATGTAGAGCTAATAACATCGTTTTTAATTAATAGGTTTCCACCTAAGGACACTGTACCAAATAAAAATGTCTCTGATCCTCTCAGACTTGCACATTTGCAGTATATCTAAATTTCACTAACATTCAACTTAAAAAAATTTATATTAACTGTAGCACTCATTATCAGAAAAGAAAAAGTTTCATCAGAAGAATGCTTGTCTCTGAACCTTGAAGCTAGTGACTGGGATTTATAATATCAATTTTGTCTGCCTATTATTAACTTCTGATGGTATATTTGTTGGGTTCAGGAAATAAGGTACTTACAGATTACTGTATATAGTCATTGAGCTTTTGGAATCATATAGTATTATATAACTTGCACAGTATTTGCCTAACATGATCACAAATTCTGATGTATAGCAAATATAGATGCTTCATGTATGGTACATGTCATATTCATTCATTTTTGCTGAAATCCCTAAGTGTAATCAGCCTTCTGATTTATGAGCATGAATAGTCATACGATTTCGGCCTGAAGTGCCTATTGCATAGTTTAACAGTCATGTTCATAATTTTTATGCAAGCAGCCAGCTATTAAAGCGTTCATGACAAGTCCTGGATTCTTGGCTGACCCATATTCACCAAGGGAGCCTATCTCGTTGTTGCATAGGTGAGTAGTAGCATTCGATGATTGGCATATGAAACTAGACTGATGTTTACCTTGTTGTAAAACACAAACTGAGTGCTTTGACATATTCAACTCTGTTGTGAATGCTAGTAGTCGTTCCAGTTACTAATTTTCACAACACGGATATTTCTTCCACATTTTCTTTGTGAAAATTGATTTTTGGGAGATTTCATTGAGCTATATATAATAATGGAGACTCTGATTTTATGGTTTAAGACCATTTTTTGCTGAAACCGAGAACGGAGGGGAGGGTATTTTACAATATAATCCTGTGAGAATTGATTGCTTGGAATATTCTTTGCTATAATATATTTGTACAAAATGATTGCCAGAAGGTATTTTTGTTGTGATAATGAGAAGGTGAAGGCGCTCTCAGTTTCTAAGAGCCAAACTATTGTCATTTATGAGCTTCTTGACCTCAGTTCACGGATTGTTCTTCAACTATCTGCAATAAATCCTATCTGATTTAATTAAATATGACATTTGAAATCAAGAAGCAGAGTGTTCTTTTGTTAACCAAATTTCGTATTAAAGACAATCATAGTGTTCCCTGTTAACTGAATTTCATTAATAAAGGAGAACGAAAGAATGTTGTTTGTTTTCACCATAGATACTTTCTTGTTTGTTCATCTGCTATTCAAACTATGATCTTATCTCTATGTTAAGCAAATTGTTATCCCCCCCTTTGTCCTTGATATTATTAACTTGAGACATTAAATTTTCTAATTATCTGATGCTGTCACGTTTATTTTTTCACTTATGTGTAATTATGCTTCTTATCTTGTATATGTTGCTGAGCATATTGATATATATGTAGAGGAATAAAGAATGCAAAAAATGGTAGAAACCAGGGCTTCCTTCAATCCTTTTCCGTACCCAGGGCTTGGTGGTGGCAACTTAATTCAATCCACAGATTCACGTCTTCTGTTTGTCTTGCATCTACACGAAACATACTCATTCACGTTCTAGATTCTTGATATGAATGCTTGTACTGACTAAGAGTGTCCATAAAATTTCTTCACTAATTGTTATGTTGTTACCAGATTGTTTACTAGGTCAGGTTGGAAAAGAACGAAAGATGAATTTTTTGCAGAGGTACTTCATTGGACAGAATTGTCCTTTTACTGTACCCCAGTGGTTCATTATTCTTAAAGATATTAGTTATGACCTCTGAATCTCCTTGTGATTTTTTGTCAGTCGCGAACATTCTTCATTCATCTCAGGCTTTTAATTTGCCAACACCCTCCTGACACTCAAAACAAATTGCAAGTATTATTTTCAAGATTGTCTTCTGAAAATCTTGAAAGTCATGAAGGTTTTTAATTCCATTGTGAAAATTTATTCCCAAAGCTGGAATATGGAACACTTAATTTCATCACTTGCTTTATTTCTCAGTCAAGTGTTACTCATAAAGGCCTTACTACATTTGCTAATTTGCCTAAATGAATCTCTGATGCTATGGATTGTTATTGCAGCTACAAAGTGCTTATGCAATTGCAAAAGTGAGGAGGAAATATGGATATTCTAAAAAGCATTTTTATGCGGAAACTGCTGATATATACCGAGAGGTCTAGTCTAATCTTGCCATGTTGGTTCCAGGCTACAACATCAGTTCATGCATATTTTCTTCATTTGGTTTCTCATTTGTTCCCAGTATCTTTTCAGATAAATTCCCTAATGGCCAGTGGAGACAAAAAATCACTGAAAAGATTTGTTACGGAGCACATGTATTCTGTATGTTTTACTTTCTTTATGCTTTACCTGCTATATTTGTAAACGTTGTTATGCAGGAATTTTGGTCTAGCTGCATGCTACATATTCGCTTCTACAATGGCTTCGTTTATAGTCAATATAACCCACCAATTTTACATGCTAATCAAGTCTCTTTAACAGGCCCTCAAGAATGAAATCAAACACAGAGAGACAGTTTGGGCTCGTGTTCATTGGGAACTGATTATGCCAATCGTTAAAATACGAACTCTTCGAGCTCGTTTGGTAAGATCTGTAAAATATAATTTAAGCCTTGTCTTCCTTTTATGCATAGCCTTCTTAAAACTTAATTTGTGGGAAGATATTCTGAAATCCCATCCTTTGGATCTAGGATAGTATATGCATGTGTTTTATTATTGTATGAGGACTAAAACTCTTGTGGACACTCTTAGGCCGGTTCTTGTAAGGTTTTCTGAAATTTATTTCACTAGTTTATTCATTGAGGTCACATATTTATTTTTCATTAGTTGGTCAACATCTTTTCGGTCAAAACTTCCGAAGTATTTCGTTTATGTTATGTTGTATTCATTTATGTGTATGTGCTTTCAACTCCCTCTGCTGTCTCTCCGTTCAATTTGTTTTTCGCCCTTCAATGTTCTTTAACTCTCTGTATGTGTTGGGGATGGGGAATTTGATTTTGTCAAGGTGGTGAACCTTTCCATTTTCAGTCTTCTGTGGATGCCGAGAAGGGCAAGGCTAATACCCTGCTAATCCAATATCATCTCAATATACAAAATTTATGTTGACTGGGCTGGCTAAGTGTCTATTTGAGAGTTCTTTTTCTACATGTAGTCCTCGGATTTAATGTTGAGTTCATTTGATGGTATAATTTTCCAAATCGGCATCTTTCATTAGTTGTAGAACCGCTGTTTTTGCAGATTAGTACAGATCGAAAAGACACTATGAAATCTATTGCACAAATTACTGTTGAGTTCCTCAGTAAACAGGTAATTGGGATATTTTGTTTGCTGAATTTTTGTCGTTTGGTTTCATTATGTTGTTTCTTCTACTGATTTTACAACCAAAATTTAAAGCTGGATGTTATGTTCCTGCTGATAATTGAGTATATATCTAGGCTTGTCCTGTAGACTTATGCCGTAACTAATTCCAAGTGTGTAATATTCATCTTGGTATAGAGGATTAAGTTTTGAATGCACAGCTGGCGGCGGCAGTAGTGTATTTGACTCTTCTTGCATTATGTTGGTTCAAAGAATTACTAGATGGAGGAGCAGTAGCGTGATGAGGCCTGCTCTTGTGCAAGCATGCATTACGGGGCTTCGGGCGGGTGCACGTGGGATTTAGAACGAGATGATTGAGCTGTGGTTGCGACTGAAAATGAAATTAGGAAAGTAATAATAAACCTTCAAATATGGGTAGGCAAGAAGTTGGAATTTTTTTATTGAGAATCCCTGAAACTCTGGGGTTATCATCAAACTTGCATGTCCTCCCTTTATTCCGCTTAGGCTTTACAAAGCTGGTAAAAGATAGAAAGAAACAGGAGGAAACATAATTCTTCCAAATAAAAGGGAAATGCAATTTTCTAAAAATATCTCAATCTCCGTGCTTCATGAATCCATCATTCCCAGTGTGTCTGAAATCTTTTCCAGAATGTTTGATTTGATTTGCTTAATTTCTGGTTTTTCGTTGTTGTTGATGTCGGATGTCCTATGAATGCATCATACATATCTCATGTTTCTGTTTTGTGCTTTAAAATCTTTGCAGAAGTTTGAGGCATACGACTTGCAAGGAGCTGTTGTTGCTGGTGATAAAGACAAGGAGGTACGTGATATGATTATACATAGTCATTGCTTGTTCAACATATTTTACATTCTTCACTTCTTCTGGTCTATATTTCATTCAAGCATCTGGAATTTTGAAAGGAGAATGCTATTGCTAGTTCTGCTGTCGAAAACTCTCTGTGCTAAACTGCTAATCACTGCAAGAACACGTATCCTCCGTGCCAATTCCATTTTGACTTATGCCATTTTCATGATCTAAATATAGATGTTGATTCCATATATACCGTTTGTCTGCTTGTCACTCAGATTCTTGTTCGTGATATATGGGTTTTCGAGCGATCCCTTTTCCATGAAGGATCCTACTGGCGTCTCTGTGGAAGAATCAAGTTGTAATTCTTTGTTCTCCAGCAGCGTACGTGCTCCTCACTCTTGTCTATAATAAAGCATCCCATTTTCTCGGGGTGTCTCATGGATGCGTTCTCTTCAAGTTCGGATATATATCGCATCCTTCCTCGTTTAGATTTTAGACATATAGTAAAAAATTCTTTGAGAAATGCAGCTCGAGTTTTCTCTCTACTTAGGGTAGCGACTGGCTGCTTTGTTTTACTTGTACACTGAGTTGGTGATCCATGAACACTAGGGTTCCTTTCAAACATCGATCTTTATATTTTCTCTAATGCGATCGAATGGACTTTTAGCTGCTAACTTTTGTAACCCTAAGCTTAACGAACCGATTTTTTTCACGAGTTTGCAATAAGAAAATGTAGTTTGTCTTGCCCGTGCATACCATTGCTAGACCGCTTCATTCTGAATTTAGTTTGTAATTTTTTTACGAGTAACTTAGGAGTTTTTATCAATTTTCTTTAGCTCTAGTGTTGATCGTTCGTAAGAAAGGTGTAACGAATTACTGATTTCCATAGGAGAAGCTTGTTGCTGGTACTTCATTTTTTCAGCTTATGCATATTTCTTGGTGGCATTTATTCATTTGTGTTGATGGAATTACATAGAGTGAAGAATGATGATACTTTGTAGAGAGAGAGAGAGAAAGGGAGCCTATTTCTTATCATCTCTAGCTACGAACTTGTAGGTGACATAAGCACTGAACGCCGCGATCACGAGAACCGCTGCCCCGATATTCACCATCAATCGCCTCTCTTCACTGAGCTCACTTACCCCTTTCATTGCTTTCGCCAAAGCTGCTTGACCCGACTCGACTACCTCTTTCCTTTTGCCTTGGTTACCCTTTTCCTTTGCTCTCTGTTCAGTTTGCCAAGACTCGATTGCTTCTTTTATTCTCCCTTCTATACCCTTTTCCGTGGCACTAAGTTTTGCTCGACTCGATTCTATTACTTCCTCAAGTTTGCCGCCTTTAACCTTTTCCTTGATTGCAGCAACTGCACCATCTCTCCTTGGATTGATCTTCTCTTCCCCACCCAACTCTTTGCTTATCTCCGGTTTCCCCTCTTCCTTTGCCGCGGTTTTCTTTTCATGTGCTCTCCATGTTTCTGTTTGATTATGTGCCGATGGGCTGCTTTCCTTCCTCTGATCATGATGAGCTGGCTCTTGTTTCTCGACATGACTATCTTTTGCACCTTTCTTTTCGGGGGCAAAGTCATGAATCTTGTCGACGATCCTTTTGGGTATAGTGATCGTGAGAGCGCCTTCATGGAACTGGGCTCGAATTGAGTTCATGTCCGAGTTTTCAGGAACCTCATAATCCTCAAGGAAGCGGCTCCACTTATTCCCACCAAGGAGGCGCTCCCCGCGGACCCTGATCGTATTCCGGCTTTCCGTTGAGACCCTAAGTTGCTCCTTCATAAAACCTACATCCAAAGAACACCATGCATGCAAAAACCTCAAACTTCACCGAAATACTTATATCACAATCTCAACGAAAACGTTTCTATACACTAATATACCTGGAAGCGAAATAATGAGGGTATGCGAATGAGCATCTTGTTGCCATTCCGAATTAGGCTTGAAGTCTTCGTACACAGGCCAAGTTCCGGGGCCGCCAGCCGCTCCGCCTCTTCCCTTCGTTGTCATCCTCACCTAGCTTCTTTATATGATGATGGAAATGTAATGGTGATTATAATTGCAAAGGTAATGGTTGATGTTCTTAAATTGCCATAAATGGTGTGTTTATATATAAATGGAAAGATGGGAAATTTGGGAGTGAAGGTATGTATATTGAGAAGAAGTAATCCATAGAAATGTAAGAGGTATTTCTTGGTTGCCAATTTCAAGCCTAATAAGTTCTTTGTTTGCCTTCTACTCTACTCTTCATATCAATCAACAATGCCTAATTCTTTATTTTATTTTATTTTGTTTTGTTTTGTTTTACATTTTAGATATTATAAAATGACCTTTTTTAAGAAAGTATTTTCCTCACTTTATATATTTGAAGCTTTATTTAACCTTTTTTGAGGTGTTTTCCCCCCTAACTTTTAAAGTAATTAATTCAAAACTACCTTTAAATATACCACTTTATCACTTAAATTAAAGTTCCATATGGTTGAAATTAGAACTGTTCCTTGATTTATGCAGTTTTTCAAACTTAGAGATGTAATTAGAAATATTTACTCCTTTCGTCCCAATGAATATATTGGACGACACACGATTCGACGGGGCGAGTAAACTTGGAGGAATCTTTTCAACTCCAAAGGCGAAAAGTTATCTCTCCTGCTTTTCTACCTTTTTTGTTTTTACTTCATGCACAATTATTCTGATTCATACAAGGTCATCGACCAAAAAAAATCCATCTAAATTAATTACAAAAATCATAAACTCGCACAGTTTTTTTTTTTTTTTTTTTTTTTTTTTTTTAATGCTAATTATGTATAGATCCACATTTTTTTTATCATTCTCAATTTTATTTTTTTTAGAGGAAATTATACTCGATATTTAGGAATGCACAGATGCGTGTGTGTATCTAAATCTATATGTATACTATTATAAAAAGTGTCTTGTTTACAAAATTTGATTTGCATATTTTACCCTTATTATCATTAGAGTAAATCTTTAAAAATATATATATTATCATTAGAATATTAATTCTCGATATATTTCGATTCATATAGTACAATAAATAATATTATCATTGGAATTAATTAAGTAATTTATAATTTTACAATTTATAATGATTTTTTTTTATATTTATCTTCAAGCATATAATATATTAATATTCATAATATTAATTAATTAATTGCTTTAAAAATAAAACATTATATAAAACGGGATTATACGTGCATTGCACGTAATCTCCACTAGTCCCTATAAAGTAAGACTAAAAATTTATTTTACTGAAAAAACTGTTTTTCTATCGGCCTACCCATTATCCTCGCCTCCTTTTGAAATTGAGGAACGTACAAATTTCGAACAAAGAACGATGTAAAGATGAAAATCGAAACTTCACAAACTGCTTTCCTTCAACCGAGTTCATGCAAGAACCTCACCTTCTTATGAGCGGCTTCGCACAGGAGTTGAGGAACTACTACTTCCTTCGAATGAGTTCAAGGAGGGTGGTTGGAATAGTTTTGGCAATACACTTTAAACCCACTACTTTTTCTCATCTTGATTCTCGTGCCAAAAAACATGGTCAATCTACCTGTTGTACTGTTTTTATTTTTTTGGAGCATTTTCACCTATCAAAAGATTCCCACAAGTGAGGAGATATAATATGGTATAACGCAACGACTCCAATAGTTTTACTTTTAAGTCAATAGCACATTCATAAAATCCTGTGTTGTGTGGAATTCAAAGTTGATTACTATATTTTTTTAACTAGACACGTTGATTTGATGTCTAAACTTATATATAGAAATTTTCTCTTTTCATCGTGTGATTTATTTACGTAATAAAAAACCCGCCAATGACCCCACTCACACAGAAAGAGCAATTAGTCAAAATTACACTACAAAATTACCACCAAAATTAAATAAATCAAATCAAACACAACACGGTTTCATTTTATAATAAAATAAATGTAAGTAGTGATGTTCACGCCGAATTAATATGAAAAAGGTACTATTATAGTCTTATACCAAGTCAAACATATTATTGTTGGAAACTTGGCTTATATATTTGCATGCATGCATTATGCCTTAATCAAATACTATTTCTTGCAGATCTAGAGAGAGAGAGAGAGATATGGAGAAGCAGCAAGCGAAGCTACTTGAAGCAGCGAGAGTAGGCTCCATGGCTTCACTGCACCAGTTGCTGAGAGATGATCCACGTGGCTGCCATGTTAGGCCACGTGGAGTTCGTGAAGGAGGTCGTGGCCGTGAAGCCGGAGCTGGCGAATGTGTAAACTTTTGGAACAGACGGTCAAGCTCTTGGTAAGTGTGGGAGGAATTAATAGAAGTGAATTCTGGCATTGGATGTTCTGATCCACAGCAAAAGAGATGTGAGGGACTCCGAAATCGAAAAATCCCTCACTAAGGTTGTCGGGATTAGCCGCCCTGCAACAATTGGGAGATGAGTTTGATGAAACTACAATACAATTGGCTTGACAAAAAGAAAGATGCCCTAATGGTGGTGGCTTCGTTGATCGCGACCATGGCCTTCCAAGTCGGGGTGAACCCTCCCGGCGGAGCCTGGCAGGAGGACTACTCGGGCGATGCACAGGGCAATAATGTAAGCGATCCACACGTAGCAGGGGAGTCCATATATGCGGATAAGTACATAGATGATTACACGAGGTTTTACACCGTCAACACCGTGGCGTTCCTATCCTCCCTGAGCATCATACTGCTTCTCACGAGCGGGCTACCCATGAGGCGGAGGTTCTTCATGGTGGTCACCTGGTTGGCCATCACAGCTATTGCGTATTGTTACTTGTTGTCGATAGAAGCGGTGGCGCCCTCCAAGCACTACGATATTATCGGGGGAGGTTTATCACACGCAGTGCAAGTGTGGAGCATCGTGATGGCGCTCTTCTTCCTCGCTCACACCGTTCGTTTGATAGCGAGGTTTGTAAGGAAGACCAGAAAAGCATGGGTGAGGATGAGGACGAGGAGGTACGAGGCGAGGTTATCTAGCCAAAACCCATGAAGCCTGCTTGATAGACTATTCGAATTCACAAACATAAACGCGAACGCAAAGAACTCCGACGGGCAAATAGCGAAGGCCATCTCCATCGTCGTGGTGACCCTGAAGAAAGACAGCCAGTCGCTGAGCCACGTGATCGAGATCTCACAGTGGCTCAAGAACAGAGGAGTTTTCGTGGAGAAGGTTTAGGAATTCGGTGGAGGTGAGCCGTGAGAATGGTGGGGTGGAAACTGTCTGAATCTGCTCAGTTATACTAAGAGTTCAGTTTTCTTCTTTCTTTATCTCATTGTATCTTTCACATTTCTTTGAGGCCAAGTGTCGAACAGTTAGAGGGCAATATACATGTGAGCATCGGACTGACAATGGAGATTGATAGATCATGAACAAAAGAACAAAATCCAACTCAGAAAGAATAAAACCTTTTCAGAATTAAAATGCTAATCTGAAGTCTCAAATCCTCCTATCGGCGGCGCTGACCGGCGGAGGTGAGAGCTGCCTGCATCTGTGCGTCAAGTAAAATCGGGTGGAGGCGATGAAGGCGATTTTGCAGAATTGAGAGAGAGAGAGAGAGAGAGAGAGTCGATTGGTGGATTGGAAGGATGAAAATGGAAACACTGCTTTACATATTGCAGTTGCCCAGAATTGTTGATTTTATCTACATTTTTGGATTGAATTCTTAAGTTGATCTGAAATTTATTGAAATTGGTGACATAAATGCCGATTGGAAATTGTGTTTTTTGAAGAGAGCAACATAACTAACTTAACTACCAGAATTTGATAGAGATAGTTCAGATACTAATTGATGAAAGTTTATACATCCAAACGCAAATCTGCAGATGGTCGAGTATTTGATGGATAATACGAGAATAAAAAAGGAAGCACGAAACGCGAACGGATTAACTCCGTCAGACCTCCTGCTACAAAGTCCGGGGACATGAAGATCGAACCATGCTTAGAACACGCCGTCAAAATATTTAACGAAATATTTTCATCTATTGTTAATTTGTTACGTCTGCATAGATAACACTTAAAAAATGTCATTATAAATAAATTGTAACAATAACTGTTTTAATGTGACATTTTTAAGTGCCCTTAAAAGCTAATTTTCTACTAGTGGTCCATGTACATAGAGAACATGGTGTACCATGTGGCAAAGTTGTCGGTCCTCGTGTGGCTGGCGCTCGTGGCGGTCGTGTTTGTGGGGAATGCTACGAGGGTGGTGTTGTATGTGTTGAGGAGAAGGAGAGGGTGGTGAGTGTTAACGAGGAAGAAGATGATGAAATCAACAATTATGGGCAACTGCAATATGTAAAGAAGTGTTTCCATTTCCCATCCTTCCAATTCTTGCATGAAGCTGCTTCACTCGTCCTTAATTACGATCGAAAATCCTGCAGAACAATACCGGATGAGCGGGTGGGGGAGGGACCTCCGACGCCCAAGTCAGTTCTGAGACCAAAAGAGTGTATTTGAGATTTCTCGAAGGAAAATTATCTAAGTGTGTGAGTGAATTCGCGCTAAGCACGCAATCTTATGTTGAGAATATAAAGAACGAAGATGTGAATACGAACAAAATCGGATACTCTGAAAGGCGTGTAGCACTTTCAGATCGAATCAATTCGACGGTTCAATCGAAATATTCGATCGGATACAATTCAGAGTCGAACGATTAGATGTAATGTATGAGATTTTTATGAACCAGAAGAAGAAATCGATCAAAATCTGAAGAAGAAGAACTTCAACGGGAAAAAAACTGATTTTTCAGTTTTAAAACTGCTAAACGTCCTTTCGAACGCAACCTTTCGAAAGTTGCAAAATGGTCCTCGAAATTCCGAAAAATAAAATTTCAGTGAATTTCCTACACAACAACTTTATAGGAAATAAAAAATTTCCAAGCTGACCTGGGTCAGCTCGACCCCAGCCAGGGGCTCTGCCCCTTGGACCCCGCCAGGGGCTACCGCCCCTTGGACCCCGCTCAGGGGCGCTGCCCCCGCACCCCCGCCAGGGGCTGCCGCCCCTGGGACCCTACTATCGGGGGCGCTGCCCCCGAACCCCCGTCCTTTAGGGGCTTCGCCCCTAAAATCATAATAAACTCGTATAAGCGTGCATTTCGCACCTCCAAACTCATACGATGTATTATTATGATAACTCTGATCAAACTAGTCAATCCAATTACACTAAAATATCCAACAATCCTCCCCTATTTTAGTGTAATCCTTGATTAACTAAAACAAGTCACCTCAAACATTCAAACATTTGCATAAATGAAATATCATGACGATTGAATTTCACCTTAGTACACTACACATTCCATATATTCGAATAACATGGTATCACTAAGGATTGAACCATGAGAATTCATATTGAATACACGAAGATAATGTACACAAACATTTACATACTTACACGTTCTACCTTGACACTATATTTTACTAGCATGTGTCCTTATCCTTCATAAGCATATCAAAGCCAAGTCCTAGCTTCTTGAAGCGGCTAAACTTCATGCTCATATAGGTAACTCTTTTATTCTTGCACCTGCATATGCAATTTTCAAAAGAGTTATTAAGAATATATACATTCAACCTCCTTAACTTGCAGGTCCGAACACATACCTCGGGATAATGCTTTAATGTGTTCCAATCTCTAGATATTAAGCCTTCCACATTGAATTCAGCATCTAGCGTCATACTAGATGGGAATTGGGTATCTTAACATCAGAGATTTTTAATGGACTTTAATCCCATCCCTATAGCCGATTTGCGCACAAGATCTCTACTTAACCCTTTGGTTAAATGATCGGCTAAATTCTGTTGAGTTCTCACAAACTCTACAGATATCACACCATCCATGATAAGTTCACGTATCATGCTATGTCTAACACCTAAGTGTCGAGACTTACCATTGTACACTTGACTATAAGCCTTAGCCAAGGTAGCTGCACTATCACATCTGATAGATATCGGTGACAACGGTTTAGGCCACAATGGAATCTCATAAACCAAATTTCTTAGCCATTCAACCTCTTTACCGGCTGCCGCTAAAGCCACAAACTCAGATTCCATCGTTGAGTTAGTGATGCAAGTTTGTTTCTTTGATGCCCAACATATAGCACCACCTCCAAGATGAAACGTCCAACCACTTGTGGAAGAATGATCTTCCAAATTGGTAATCCAACTTGCATCAGAATAACCTTCAAGAACAGAAGGAAATCCGGAATAAGTCAATCCATAATCCATAGTTCCTTTCAAGTATTTAAATACTCGATTAACTGCTTGCCAATGGATTAAACTCGGATTGTGAGTATATCTACTCAATTTCCCGACAGCAAAGGCTATATCAGGTCTGGTACTAATCATAGCATACATGAGAGAACCAATAGCCTTTGAATATTGAAGCTGATTCACAGCAACTCCTTTATTAGGCACAAGTTTCACACTAGGATCAAAAGGAGTTCCCGTTGGAGAACAATCTTTAAGATTAAACTTTTCCAACACTTTCTCAATATAATGTGATTGAGAAATAGAAATTTCATGTTCTCCACGTGTGATCTTAATTCCAAGTATCACATCAGCCTCCCCCATGTCTTTCATATCAAACTTAGATGACAAGAATTCCTTCGTTTTGTCAACTTGATCTTGGTTAGTACCAAAGATCAACATGTCATCTACGTATAAGCAAATGATTACTCCTTTACCAGAAGCATCAAACCTGCTATATACACACTTGTCTGCTTGTTTAAGTACAAAACCATTAGACAACACAATATCATCAAACTTCTGATGCCATTGCTTAGGGGCCTGCTCTTTTTTTTTTTTTTTTTTTTTTTTTTTTTTTTTTTTTTTTTTTTTTTAGGGGCCTGCTTTAGTCCATAAAGAGATTTCACCAACTTACACACCTTGTGTTCATTACCAGGAATCACAAACCCTTCGGGCTGTTTCATGTAAATCTCTTCATCCAATTCACCATTCAAGAATGTTGTCTTAACATACAAGATTATATATAGCAGCAAGTGCTAACAATAATCTAATGGTGGAAATTCTAGCCACAGGAGCATAGGTATCAAAGAAATCAATCCCTTCCTTTTTGTCTAAATCCTTGGATAACCAGTCTAGCTTTATACTTGTCTATGCTTCCATCCACCTTCATCTTCCTTTTGAAGATCCATTTACTACCCAATGGTTTACATCCAGGTGGTAAATCGGTCAATTTCCAAGTATTGTTGTGCATTATAGAGTCAATCTCATCTTGGATTGCCTCTTTCCAAAATGCAGCATCCCTAGAAGCCATAGCTTCACTGTACGTCCTTGGATCACCATCAATATTGAAACAATATTGATACTGAAAGTTAATTTCAGTCCTTGATCCTTCCACCAAATACAGTTGGAAATCATCACCAAATGACTTAGGTTTCCGTGCTCTAATACTCCTCCTAGGCTCAGGAGGTGTATCAATCACTCGGTCACTTACACCAGAATTACTAGAACTTGCAATCATGTCTCCAGGTTTAGGAATAGATGTGAATCTATTTTCATTCCCAAAATCAGCATCCCTTGACTCAATAATAGAGTGCACAGATGCATAGTCAATAGGTTCTATAACATAGAACCTATAACAAATTGAATTTTCAGGATAACCAATAAATACACAATCTATATATACCTCTTTGGCCTACGGTTTTCATCTTAGGGTCAGTTAGTCTCACCACAGCTCTACAACCCCAAACTCTGAGATAACTCAGTTTTGGTGGTTTCTTAAACCAAAGTTCATAAGGGGTTATCTTATTCCTTTTATTAGGAACTCGATTTAGTAAATAGCAGGCTGTCAACATAGCCTCACCCCAAAAACCTTCACTTAGACCAGAATACGATAACATTGAGTTAACCGTTTCTTTCAATATTCTGTTCTTTCTTTCAGCTACACCATTTTGTTGTGGTGTATATGGAGCTGTGGTCTGATGCACTATACCAGTAGATTGAAAATATACTGGATCATAGTACTCACCTCCCCTATCAGTGCGAAGAGTTTTAATCTTCACACCATGACGAGCTCTACTTCCTCTTTATAGATTTTAAATTTATCAAGAGCTTCATCTTTCGAATGGCACAAGTAGACATAGCAATATCTAGTAGCATCGTCAATAAAAGTAACGACATATTTTTTATTACCAAGTGACGGAGTAGAATGAAAATCACATAGATCACTATGTACAAGCTCTAACAAAGAAGTATCTCTAACAACATGCTGAGGGAAGGGCTGTCTAGTGATCTTAGTCAACATGCAAGTCTTACACTTTTCAGAACTCAACTCAAACGCAGGAATCAAACTCATTTTCGACATATCCTTCAATCTCTTATAATGCACGTGTCCTAGTCTAGCATGCCATAATTCTGCTTTGCCAAAATTATTACTAGAACAAGTAGAAGCCATGCAAACAGAATTCTTAACACAAGAAATATCCAAATTCAACTTAAACATACCATTCAAATAACCAAATCCTACAAAGGAACCATGTCTTGACAAGATATACTTGTCACTTTCAAATATTTGCTTATAACCACAACTATTCAACACAATACTAGACACCAAGTTCTTACGAATACCAGGTACATACAGAACATTACTTAAATATAAAGAGTTTCCAGAGGTAAACACTAGATTAACAGTTCCTAGTCCCTTGATTGGTTCGGTAGCAACATTGCCCATCTTTAATAAAGATCCATCTTCAATTGGCTTGAAGTCCTTGAACCATTGAAGATCTTTGCATACATAAAATACCCATTGTGTTATGAAATGTCATTAATGTCCTTTAAACAATGAATTTCTTTGGTTTTTGTATATTTTCCATTCCTAGCCATGCAAAATATAATCAGGCTCATCACTCTTCCGTAAAATTAAAATTCTTATAAAACCAACTTCATACCTTTTTGACCGAATTGCTGTCGGGTCCTATCCGTCTGGGTTTTACGGCAAACGCATTCCAACCACGCAGAGCACCGGATGGTTCCAGCCACGAATTCCTTCAACAGCAAACAGCACAGCCCTCGTTCGTTTCCTACCCGGGGCGTAGAATATTTTTTTGGTATACAAGAATTAAAATTTGGAGATAGGTGATGAGCAAAAAGCCCAAATTTTTATTAGGGAATTATAAAATATTTATTACATAAGATTATCTCCTTTTGGGAGGAGACAAACTTGCTTAGCTACCTATGGTAGTGGATATAGAAACACTCATGCACTAAAACTAATAACTATTACAAGGTTTATTTTTGAAGAAGGTAAAGAAAAGATTGATGTCTTTCTTCTACTCCTTCATGCTCTTTATATAGATGCAAGATCGTATCTCCTCAATCCTGCATTATTGCCTCGGATGCCATATTCGCTGGCATATTCCTCTTTCACCGAAAGTTTCTGTAGTGGTGAGGGTCGACCTGTCATTATCTCCACCGAAAGTGTCAATAATGGAGCTTGACGGATGGAGTCTGGGTCCTCCATTTTTGAATTCCACCAAAGGTTTTTGGTGAAATGTCTCTATCCTGCAATCCACCCCTGTCGTCTTCTTTTTGAGTGGGGCTCCCCTCGTGTAGAGTCACATGACTCTATTATTTCTTGTTGGGAAATTTTTTCCCCGGGGCCCTTGGCATTCTCTTGGTTGGTCCTGCCTGTGGCTCTTTCTTGTCGGTGGCTCGGGCTCGTCCTGCCTTTGGCATGAATCCTTTCCCGAACTCAAGCTCTTTCTGGTTTTGGCACGACGAACAAATGCGTTCATCCCAATGCCCAAAATGAGCCATGTTGCAATATTTGCGATGAGTCTCTTTACTCACCACCAGCTGGTTATTCCATAGCAAAGTTCTCTTTCTTTCAAAAGCTTCCTCTGCAAATCTTGTAGTCTTTCCTGTCATGGTATTTAACAGGAAGGATCCGTTTACCGAGTTCTGGAAAAATTTGAACTGGTACTTGACTTTGTCCATCTCTGTGAGACAGACCCATAAACCCCAAGCTCGTCGAGTTGAGATTTCATCTTCTGAGATGGTAGAGACAAGTGGAACATCTCCATCCAATGCCTTAACTGCATTTAAGGCTCTTTCATCGGGTCTCCTTAGCCTTATGTAATGAAAGGCTTCATGATTCCCTTTTCCTGCTGGTTCAGGAGCTGCACTTATAAAGTATAACTCCAAAACATCACCGCGGCTAAGTTGATCATTGTTAGCCCACGAATCATACATAGCTTCTTGAATCCACTTGGGTAGATTCTTGATCTCTGTGAATGATGGTGATATGGTAGAAACCGAAGCAAGAGCTCCAAAATCATACCATCGCTTGACATCATGTGGATTTGCCCCTGGCTTCATCCACACCCTGGGATATTTTCCAGAGCCATCGATTACACAATAGCTTGGGTTAATTTCCCTTCTTGTAAGAAGCTTCTCCCAGCTAGCTTGATATGCCTGCCAATAAGAAGAAGCTTGAATAACTTGATTAGTATCAACCTTAGATTTGCCAGTCATCGGCCTAAGATTGATCTCTCCCTCTTTAACCCCAGAGGTGCTGGGTTGACATGATGATTCAGATTTGGACATCTGAATCTCATCTTCTCCTTGGGCCGATGGATCCGTAGATACCACCAACTTAGGACTCGTGCTAGAGGTATTTGAATCCTCTGCTACCGTTATAGGGGCCGGCAACCGAAACACTTCTTTTTCTTTATCGGACGCCCGAAGGAGTGGCGCTTGTACTGCATTCCAGCACTGATTTTGTGACAGCCTACAAACTCGTATTCTGTCGGTGACTTTCGTCTTATCGACAGCTTGTATCTTTCTGGCCTGTTCAGCCCTTAAGACACACTCGTCCCATTCCTTAGATAACAACTCGAGATTTTCTTGGAGATGTTTCTGAGAAGTGATGATGGAGTTGCACTCAGTTGGCTCCATCTCTTGTTAAGAAATCTGCAAGAATATTCTCAAGAGATTTCACAATAACAATGTCAAAAACAAAATATTGACATTCAGCTTGCCATCTTAGTAATCTAGCCTTTTCAGGTTTAGATTCTATCTTGTTTTTTAAGAAAGCTTTAACCTGCGTGTTATCAACTTTCAAAGTAAATTTCTTTGCTAATAAAAATAAAGGCCATTTTTTAAACGCCTTTCGAACTGCAAAGAATTCTTTCTCGTTAATGTGCCATCTGACGGCTTCATTTGCTGGAAACAACCCGCTGCAATATCTGCATGGTTCTTCTCCATTCGGTGTGATCTTTGTAAGGACTGCTGCCCACCAATGATCACTTGCATCGGTATACAGGACTAAATCACCTTCGTCCTGTGGTATTGAAAGTTTGGGGAGATTCCCACAGACTCCTTTCAATATTCTCATTCCTTCTCTATGCTCCTCAGTCCAGATGAACGGAACATCTTTCTTTAGTAGTGGACTAAAGATCTTCCTGTATTTTGCGAGATTCTTAATGAATGCTCCTGCAAAGTTAACAACTCCTAAGAAGCTTTGAAGTTGCTTCTTTTCTTTGAGATCTTCTGGGAAATCTTTCACCTTTTGCACGATATGATCCTGCAAAATAATTCCCGTTTCATCGATCTCAATCCCCAGAAACTCCATTTTCCGGGTTGCTATAACTGCCTTCTTTTCAGACAGTACTAGCCCTTCATTGTAACAAACATCTGCAAATATCTCGAGATGTTTAGTATGTTCATTCATATCCTTTGATGCAATAAGAATGTCATCAAT
This sequence comes from Thymus mandschuricus, assembly GCA_029379335.1. Lineage (NCBI taxonomy): Eukaryota > Viridiplantae > Streptophyta > Magnoliopsida > Lamiales > Lamiaceae > Thymus > Thymus mandschuricus. Next base: position 5,199,730 of record CM057072.1, read on the forward strand.
ATAAACAAACATAAATGATGAGTAATCTTTGAATAGATTATCCATCTTTCTCTGAAAAATCTGGGGTGCATTGGCCAACCCCATTGGCATTACGTTCCAAACGTAATGTCCTTGTGGAGTAGAAAAGGCTATAAACTTCTTACTCCCTTCTTCCATGCGAATCTGGTAGAAACCTGACTTGCAATCAAATTTTGAGAAAACCTTTGCATTTCTTATGCAGTTAATAAGGTGTTCTCTACTTGGTATGAAATAACCATCGAATTCCAAAATGTCATTAATACCTTTGTAATTAATAACAAGTCGAGGTTTATTTCTTTTTATCTCACCATGGTTTCTTACCAAGAAGCCTAGGCTACTATATGGTGAGTTCCCTGGTTCGATCAGCTTCATGTCAAGGTGTTCCTTGATGATGCCTTTCATGTCCTCTTGATCCTTAATATTCATCAAGATTGGCCTGTATCGAACAAACTCGTGAACCTTGTTTGGTTTGACCGTCAAGGTTGCTCTGAGTTGATTCTTCTCCCACCATGCCAAAGGATCCTCATTGTAACATCGTACAATTTTCCTTTTGACATCTTCCAATGATACCTGTGTATCCATTTCAATATCTTTACAAATTAAAGATACCTTTAGGATTTGAATCTCAGCAACATTCTCTTCATCGTTGTTGCCAAGTTCTCCTTTGACCCTAAAATTCAACAACGCTTCGTTGAATCTTCTCTGGTCCTGCATTTTTGGGTGTCGAAGTAGTCCCCCATCACCACGCTTGCTGCGAAAATTGAGTGGCATTTGTCGATTAAATGCTCCTTTCAATCTTTGAACAATGATTTTGTGATCACACTGCGTTGTGAACACTAATCTCTGCCTTTCATTATCCTGCATATATCTTTTGAACATCTGCAAGAAATTGTTACCGAGCAAGATATTTGCACCGGTATCATGAAAATAAATTGGAGGGGTTTTAACCTTATACCAAGGCGTCTGACCTGCTCCTCCAATCAAGATTTCTACTGCCTTAATTCCTTTTGATAGAATCAAGACTTTTTTGGAGAAATCTCGTCCTGCAATCCGTGGCAGTTCTTCCTCTATTTCTTTTGGGAAGATTTCACGTTTTGCTGTGCAGATTCCTGCTCCTGAATCAATATAAGCAACACAATATTCTGCTTTATATTTCTCATACAACACTCCGATAGGAATGTATATTGAGAATGGACTTGTCATCCGATCAACAGTTTTCTTTCATTGATCGTAATCTCCATTCCTTCTTCCCTGCTTCTCCAGGGCTTGTATTTCTCGAGAAAATCTAGGCCAAGGATAAGAATATTTTCTTCTCTTCCTGCTCGGCCTTTAGTTTCAACCTTCCATCCACCCATTTCGATCATGGCTTTGTAGTGATGGATTTCTGGTTGTTCCAGATAATACAAGATATTACAAGGAAAATTATTTTCCCATCTTGTAGTATCAAATCTGGTTGTTACTCCTCTCCATCCTTCTGGACATTTGATAGTAATAACCGTCTTGTTGGAGACTAACAACCCTGATTGAGTAGGTTGTTTTAGACTCAGGCTTCTTCCCCAAGGTTGAGAAGTAATCCTATCTCCCTGGAATGATAATCTTCCAGAATGTAATCTAAGACTTTGATCATGTCTTATAACCATCCTATCTTGAATTTGAATATCCACGTCCCTTAGTCGTGGAATTTCAACTCTATCAGGGCAAATTGTCATTGTCACTTTCTTGAAGATATCTGGTGTCTCAATGAATTGTTTTCCCAAGAATAACTCAGTATGATGTGAGTTAGAAAGCGCATATGATACCTGATATGTGATGGAATAAGGTCTATTCCCTTCTTCCAACAATTCCTTTCTTTTGAAGTCCTGATACAACGTCAGGGCTTTGCTGAAGTTGGTGTCATTGAGATTGTAAGCAATCTTTGGATATATAATCCCCACCACTTGTCCAACACATAGATTTCCCGCGATGGTTCCCATCACTGAATCTTGAAGGTTTCGTACTCGCTTATCACATATTGCAACGTCGATTGGTGAATCGACTCCTGCGAATAATGCTGATTTGAGCACGAGTTGAATTGCTCCGATGTGGATCCAATTCATCTTCTCAGCAACCTCCGGTTTCATCTTTGATAGATCTTCCCGGATATCACTTGCTGGAATCAATTGCATCTCCACTTGATTCCCCGTGAGCTCGATTGGTAGCGCCATTTCTCGTCTTGTGATTCCATAGACAATATGGTGCCTCCGACTCTTTAGACAGAAGCTCCTTAGAACTTGGTCTATGTTTCCGGCTGAAAAACCTTGATATCTTTGAATACTCAGGTTTTTCTTCATGATTCAATCTGGCTTTGTGAGATAATCGTCCGGCTAGAATATCCGGTTCTATCCTCACATTCCTGATGATGTATCTCTTCTTCAGCTGGATTCTGAATCGATGGATCCATCGGATTCAGCTTCGCTGCCAGAATCTTCTTCTGCTTCGTATATACTCTCATCAGAGGGTATATCCTCGAACTGGTAAACTTGTACCAAGTCCTTGAAATAGATCGCGTCTTCAATGTCGGGTGTTGACTCGAATCTATTCATCCTTCTATTTTTTGGGCAATTGGTTGAGATATGCCCAAGTGCACCGTACGTCCAGCAGTTGCAATCTTTAAAACTTTCGCTTGCTCTGCCATGAGCCTTTCTGAAAGTTCTCTTGGCTGCATACTTCCCCCGAGACTGGTCTGTTCCTCTGGGTTGGGATCTGCTTCTGGATGGACCGCTTCTTTGCCCATATTTATATGATCTGGCCTTCTGTCTGGACCACATGGTTCTTGGTTTCCAAGATTTCCTCATGGATTTTCCTTCTTTCGAATAGGGTTGGAACCTATTCTTCTTGTACCTTCGCCTTTCTGAAGGTTCTTCTCCAATGACCGTTGGTAGGTCACTGTCTTCGCAGTTGAGGGTAGCGGTTTTGTTGATCCTCCTCAACTTCTTCATGTTCTTTTGTGCTGCAGCTTGTTGACACCATTCCATCAGCTTGGCATGCACATAAGACATCCTCTTGGAAACACTATCATGGATACTTGGGGTATATCCACGAATGAGCATTTCTCTCTGTTGAGAATTGAAACTCTCGATCTAACTCTCACGTTTGGAATCGAAAAACACTACGCAAAGAACGAAGAAACAAAATCGAAACGAGCCCGGATTTACGTGGTTCGGTAACTAGTACCTACGTCCACGGGAGAAGAAGAGATCTGCTTTCACTATGAATCAAAACACCAGAATTACAGCAGCTGAAAGAAAGAAAATCACTGCATGAAACTATGCAGAAACTCTAGCTAAAAAACCCAAACTAGAACACACACTTCTCTCTCTTTCTTGCTCGCTCTCCGCTGCAAAACTGAATCCCAATCTGTGCGCCTATAGATCCAGATTTAAGCTATGTAACCGCCTCAATCCATCTACACCGTAGCTGCAATCCAACGGCTCACAATCAGTGGTCCCCCATTGATAAGCTTGTGCAGCAAGCATGCATGAGTTAGTTACAATCCTAACTAACTACTTCCATGTCAGCTGCCACATCACCCTCTTCATACACATGGCAAGAGTTGATTTGTCACACAAACTTAACACTCTCCATGGGCTTGGAAATTTTAGGAAGAAAATTTCCCTGGCCTTCTCTTCATCAATCCTGGATTGATGCTGATACAAGGTGAATAGCTTTAAGAACTTGTTAAGCGACTTCTGCTCCAAGACCATGAGTCTCAGATTGTAGAACGCCATCAAGTATTTCTTTCTTTTCTCCTCGTCATATCCCTTTAAATAGCCTTCCCCCAAGAAATGGAGTTTAAGCCAATTTGCCATAGCAGGAGCCATGTTTTGATAGTCTCCTTTTAAGCATAAATCTCTTGTTTCTTGGCTCATTCCTTCCCAAGCGATCTTGACAACTCCTATGAGGCTTAACTCGAGAGTTTTTGCAAAACTATCTTGACTCATATCAAGAGTAGCCGCTGCAATAATCATGGAATTCTTCCACTCTTCGATGGCCTCCTCCCTCTCGTTGAAGTTGACATCGTCGAGATTGAGATGAATTCCGTATGGATGGATGGGTTCCATCGTTGCCTTCCCTACAGGTGTGTCCTGCATTTTGGAGGGCTTCCACCTTGCATTTCGCGTATTGATTCTGTGAGCTTCGTAACTCATATCTTCAAGGCGCTCATGGAACGAAGATCCTGCTTGGACTCCGGGCTTTTGCTCCGGTACTTCTTCGTTCACCTTTAGATCCACTACTCTGAGGTCAGCAAATGATTCTGCTAACTCCTGTAGGTCCTCCAAACCAATTCTTTCAAGATTTGCCATTTTTTCTATCTTGATTCAGTTTGTGTATGAGTTCCCACCCTGGATCCAACTTGTTGGGTTCTTTGATAGGCAATACAGTCTGGGTACTGCTTGACTCGCCTTTAAAGAAATTCATTTTGAAGGAACTAGAACGGGGCTGTTCTAATTTCTCCACTCGTCGTTGGATATCTTTCAAGATGTTAAGGATTTCATCTTGTTTAGAAGATATCTTTTCAACTTGTTGAGGTACTCCGTACTGGCAGTTGCCGTAGTTTTGCACCGTTTTCTGGATCTCCCTTAAATCCTTAGAGATTTTTGATGAATCTGGTTCAATCTCCTGGAAATTAGGGCCGACTCCTCTGGGTGAGTCCGTCATCCGATATGAGTTTGGTGAAATAAACTCATGGCTCGTCTTAGAACTCCTTCTAGGTAATGATTTACCCAAAGGCGATCCACGTACATCTTCACGACCTCTTCACAGATCTGGATTCGGTCGAGAGTGGCATTTTCTCGAATGGCGTCTTCGAGAATTCCTTGTCTTACTCTTAATTGAGTAAGTTCGAACTCCTTCTGATCCCTCAATAAATTGAGGTATACTCTGTAACTTTCGCAACTCAGACAATTGTCTGGTTCCATTTAACTTGGTGTCTCCTCCGTTAGTTAATAATTATTTATGCAATAAATAAATATAATTCTCAAATAAACCTAGGGCTCTGATACCATTTTAGAAGCGTTGGATCATAATTGGTGAAAACAAGATTTTCATCCCATTTTTACAAATTATTTTGGATAAATACTTCAAACAAAGAAACTTTCATCTATAGCAATTTTGGGGTTGCAAATAGACAAGGATAAAGGACATTTTGGGTAAATGGGTATATTAAAATGAGGGAAAGAAAAATGGTTAGTTTTGGGGTTGAGGTTTTCAAAACGGGTAGAAATCATTAAATCCCTAAAAAAAAATATGACTTTTACCTTTATTTTATTTGAAGCTTTATTTACCTTTTTTTAGGCATTTCCCCCCCTAACTTTTAAAGTAATTAATTTAAAACTACCTTTAAATATACCACTTTATGACTTAAATTAAAGTTCCGTATGGTTGAAGTTAGATTTGTTCCTTAATTTAAGAGAAACTTACTCCTCCTATCTCAACGAATAATATGTGTTTTTATATTTTATATTTCATGTAAATTTGACGACCACATGATTCATAATTCGACGGAACATTGCGATCAAGGGAGTAAACTTCGGCGGAATCTTTTCAACTCCAAAGGCGAAAAGTTATCTCTCCTGCTTTTCCAACTTTTTTTTTACTTTATGCACAATTATTCTGATTCATATAGAGTCATCAACCTAAGAAAAGCCATCTAAATTAATTACAAAAATCACAAAACTCGCACAGTTTTTTTTACTATTAATTATGTATAGATCCACATTTTATTTTGAAATACACAGATACGTGTGTGAATCTAAATCCCTAAAAAGTAGGACTACAAATTTATTTATTTACTTAAAAAACTGTTCTTTTGCTTTTTCTTTTTTTGGAAAAAAAGTACTACGTAAATTATTTAATTAAATAAATTAAATGCGGCGAGCTTCCGTTTTCAAACTTCTAATCACGTTCCTACAAGAATCTCCCACTACCCAACCCACACCTCTCCCACTACTGCGCTCAGCTTGCTCTCTCCATTTTCTCTCTCTAGAAAGCGCACCAGTTCGTTTCGTTTCTTTTTTACAATTGCAGAGTGGGTTCTTGAAGCTGCGGGCACCCATTAAACCAAGCTGCAATCTTGATTAGACTGTTGGCGCGGAGTGGCTGAAGTATGAAGTGGGTTTTGATCGTGTGGGTGTGGAGTGTGGTGATCCTGTGGGGGGCAATGGGGAAGGAAGAGGAGTACGTGAAGTACAGGGACCCGAAGCAGCCGGCTGAGGAGAGAGTGCAAGATCTTCTTGGGAGGATGACTTTGGAGGAGAAGATTGGACAGATGGTTCAGATTGATAGGATTGCCGCCACTCCTGATATCATGAAGGATTTCATGATTGGTAATCATGGGCTTTTCCACATTGTGCTCTCTCTCTCTCTCTCTCTCTCTCTGAGTTCAAATTTCAGTGTGTGGGCGTGTGTTTTCTTGGATTTCATAGCTGTGGATTTGTGTTTCTTGGTTTACCTCCCTTTGTTGTTTGGTTGAAGGGATTGTGTAAATGTGTGTTCGAGTTCTTGATTTTATGTGGATTTGTGTTTCTTGCCGACATGTTTTTGATTGTTTGCTCAGCTCATTGGATTAGTATGATTTTTTGGATTGAGAAATGGTGTAGTGGGACCACCATTGCTAAATAGTCTTGACAAAGTGGATTTTGTCCATTATGAACTGGGTTTTATTATAATCCTAGTTTAAAGCTTTCTTTATTAATAGAGGCTGTGGGCTTGGCGTATTCAATGAGTAGGACAGGGTCTTAATTTAAAAAATTCAACTAGTGTTCAATCTTCCTGCATTTGAAGTTGAACCTCTGGTTTAGCAACAACTACGATGTTTTAAGAGTTTGCTTTTCGTAATTCGAGCTTGGATAATGGATGATGTGCTGATTGTGATCTTCATATACTATTGATAAGCGAGGAGTTAATAACCAGTAGTTTTAGGGGTCTAGGTACTCGTCTTCCATGAATCGAATTCCAGAAACTTGAACAATATGCATGAAGTTCGTGACAATTTTGCTTAATGAAACTTAAATCATGATGTTCTTCACTTAAGTTTAGGGAAAAGGCATAGTTCCTGGTTTCTTTTCATGTCCTAGTTAACTCAGAGAAGTTAAATCATGATGTTGTTCACCAAACTAAAGTCATGAATACTACTTTTCCTGATGCAGGGAGCCTGTTAAGTGGGGGTGGAAGTTCACCACTTCCACAAGCTACTGCTGCAGATTGGGTTGATATGGTGAATAACTTCCAGAAGGGTTCCTTGTCGACACGTCTTGGAATTCCTATGATCTATGGAATTGATGCTGTTCATGGACACAATAATGTCTATAACGCCACCATATTTCCTCATAACGTTGGCCTTGGAGCCACTAGGTAAGTTATGCTTTCAGAAGTGTTCCAAAATATTGTCTATTGGCATAGGTGTGTTTTTCAAGCGTTCGAGTTCCATACGTGTGCTCACTTTTTGTTAGAGAAAAATAATGCTATGAAATAGCGTAATAAGCTTGTCGTATCCTCCTTAACAGGGATCCTGAACTTTTGCGAAGGATTGGTGATGCAACAGCTCTTGAGATCAGAGCTACTGGGATTCCTTATACCTTTGCTCCTTGCATTGCAGTAAGTTATACTCGTTATCTCCTTTCATATAATGAAGTCGGATCGTTTTTTCATATTTTTTGCTGCAGGTCTGCAGAGACCCCAGGTGGGGAAGATGCTATGAGAGTTATAGTGAGGATCCCAAGGTAGTCCAAGAGATGACAGACATTATACTTGGGTTACAAGGTGAAATTCCAAATGCTTCGAGGAAGGGTCTACCATATGTTGCTGGGAAGTATGTATAGAACATATCAAATTGCATGTCTAATTTATCGAAATGATTATACCCTTGTATGCTCGTAGTTCATGATCATATTTCATTTGAATAAGATGGATATTGAAAAATAAGTAATTTGATCGCTCTAGGCATCATCTTTTGTAGTAAGTCTTGTTGCACAATAAGATCCAAAATGTCGAGCTCCGAGGCACTGAGCTACACAATCATCGAAAGCTATCAATATTTCACATGAGATTTTTTCTTTCTTGATCTTATACGTTTTAGTAACTTTCTGAACTTCGACAAACATGAGTGCTTTTTTATTTACTGACCCCTATTTTACCTCTTTCACCTCAGGAACAAGGTAGCAGCTTGTGCGAAACATTTTGTAGGCGATGGCGGAACAACGAAGGGAATTAACGAAGATAACACATTGACCGACTTGCACGGCTTGCTTAGCATTCACATGCCTGCTTACTATGACTCCATAAGCAAGGGCGTCTCCACAATAATGGTTTCTTACTCCAGCTGGAACGGCAAAAAGATGCATGCAAACACTGAACTGATCACTGGATTTCTGAAGGGCACACTCAAGTTCAAGGTATTCTCGGAGACACATTATATACTCGTCTTGCTTATGATGTTCAATAATCCGATGTTGCAGTCTTGTATATAACTTCAAATGGCGCGTATGCAGGGCTTTGTAATCTCCGACTGGCAGGGGATTGACAGGATCACCGCTCCAGCGCATTCCAACTATACATATTCTGTGCTAGCTGGTATTCAAGCCGGAATTGACATGGTACAGTATCTTCATTTTGCAAAGACTTTGTTTCTCCTTTCACTGTAGTTGTTTCTGCTCGTTTTCATTTGGTTCAATCACATCAGATGTGAACTTGAAGTCGTTCTTCTTGTATGTGCCAGGTCATGGTGCCACTCAACCCCACCGAGTTCATTGAAGACCTCACTAATTTGGTCAAGAACAAATTTATCGGAATGGATCGTATTGACGATGCTGTTGGGAGAATTTTGCTCATCAAGTTCAACTTGGGTCTCTTTGAGAGTCCTCTTGCTGATATAAGTCTGATCAATGAGGTCGGAAGCCAGGTAAATCTACATTTTCCTTCGTAGAGCCTAGCAATTTCGAGACTTGACAGTGTTAGTGCTCGATTTACTAATCTTTTACTTTCGACCATCTTGAATATTATTAACAGGCACACAGAGATTTGGCTAGGGAGGCTGTGAGGAAGTCACTAGTTCTGCTGAAAAATGGGAAAGACGCTAATGAAACGCTGCTACCATTACCGAAGAGAGCATCCAAAATTCTAGTTGCTGGTAGTCATGCAGACAACTTGGGTTACCAGTGCGGTGGATGGACTATTAGTTGGCAAGGATTCAGCGGAAACACCGGAACGAGAGGTAGATGACTCATGCTCATCTATATATATAATGCTTCGATTAGCACTTGTTACTTTTATCATCTCTTCTTCTTACTCCATTGTAAATTCTGAAAATGGTGGCATATATAAACAAATCGTTCGAGCAGGCGATGTTTCTTTTCCTTTTAATCAAGTTGTGAAGAGACCTGTCTCGTAGCGTTATTTAAGAGCAAGTTTGTGATGACAGGAACCACGATCCTTGGAGCTATCAACTCGACCGTTGATAAGGACACAGAAGTCGTATATCTGGAGAATCCTGGCACGGAGTACGTGAAATCCAACCTCTTCGATTATGCTATCGTGGCCGTGGGGGAGCATCCTTACACAGAGACCGCAGGGGACAGCCAAACTCTAACACTGGCAGATCCCGGGCCTAACGTAATAAGAAACGTGTGCGGAGCTGTAAAGTGCGTTGTCATCGTCGTATCTGGTCGGCCGGTCGTGATGGAACCGTATCTTCCAGTAATCGACGCCCTCGTGGCAGCATGGCTACCTGGCAGTGAAGGCCAGGGTGTGACTGATGTGCTCTTTGGCGACTACGGCTTCACCGGAAAACTCTCTCGGACTTGGTTCAGAAGCGTCGAACAGCTGCCCATGAACGTCGAGGATTCGCATTACGATCCACTCTTCCCCTTTGGATATGGACTTACAACCAAATCAATGGTAACAAGGTGAGAGAAACACTACCATACTGAGTTACTATCCCATATAACAAACCTTGATTCTTGCATTTCTTGTGATTTCTGACATTGATTGCTTTTCTGAAAAATTTGCAGGTCAGTTTCAGATGGAGGTGTGGGGAGGGTGCCCTATGGAGCCATGGTGATGGTCTTTCTAGTTGTTGGTTTGTATTTTCAAGGTAAGCTTTTGGCTTGAAAAGTGTAGATATAGAGATAAGCACAAGACCCCCACATTTTGCTCTAGTAGTATATAGTATGTATTTAGTCCACCAACAAATTGAGCATTTGATAATACCTATACTATAGGAATAGGAGAGTGGCATTTATGCCTGAGTTTTCTAGTATTCATGTTAGTATGATACTCCGATTATACGTTTTCTGAATATATGTGAGGTATGACATTATGAAATGAAGTGTCTATAAAAGGACGAAGGGAGTATGTGTGGAAGCATGCATACATTCATGATCATGAACACTTAGAAAAGACACATAGTAGGTGCCATGCAAATCTGTATCGGGCCCAAAGTCCAAAATTCATATCTTTAGTGGTACGGTCTTTAAAGTTTAAAATAAAAATAAAAATAAGAGTAGGTTTTTTATATATCTTTTCTCTCTCTCTTTCTTTTTCTTTCTTTTTTTGTTTTTGTTTTCTTTTTAGAATATGTTGATTTTCTTAGTTTCTCATTTTGTTTTTTTGGGGGGGAAAATTTACAACATAATAGTAAAGGAGAGGAAGTTGGCATGTAGCTGGTTTTGCTCTTTTTTGCAACATTTTCAGAATAGGATCATGCCACGTGGACGCCCACCAATCGAGTTACAGGCAATTTAGCAGGTTTTCTTCTTTGAATCAATTTTCCATAGTTTTATACACACAACACAAGAGAGAGAGAGAGAGAGAGAGAGAGAGAGAGAGAGAGACTTGTAAACTTAATTTGGCTTTTCCTTATTTCCTTCATATGTTAGTTTGAGTAACCAAGACTTTTAACAAGTTTCTTGGTTTTATTTTTTCCCCAAAATTGATACTACTATAATAATTAGTTCAAGCAATTCAGTAGACAACTCACAATGTACAATAGTATGGTATTTATAATGGTCAATTGGCAATGCTACAATTTTTATTTTACTTTTTTGCATTTACAAATATTCAAAATAGTTTCCTGATTGTTAATTCGTAATATATTCTGTATTCAAATAAGATCAACCTATATTGTCGTGCATACACAATTGTGCACCTTCATTCAATATAACATATTTACACTGTACAAACAAAGAATTTTAAATTAAACATATGCAAACGTACTCCAGCACGATCATTGATCGGTGCAATTGCATAGCATATCCTTGTTGTTTACGAATGCGCAGGTTCAAGACGACTCATAAAAGGTTCTGTTATACTTTTGGTGATCTATATAATATTAATACGTTATTAAAAAAAAAAAATTTACATTGAATTTTTTTAATTTACACTTAGAATCAACTTTGGTAACACTCGTGTCGAAAATTTTTGAATCAATTTTAACACGAGAATGAAATGAATCGTTATACGAAACATGTTATCAGCTTTAATATATAAAGAAAGAACGTTTCCCGTGGTATAACACGACTACAGTATAATTACTCTCTCCCTCGCCAAAAACCTAAGGCTAAAATTGCTCTAAAACCCTAGATTTCTATCATCGGATACTCTCTCCTCTCTCTCCCTCCTCATCCCATGTAAGTTTACCCTCTCCCCTTCTTTCAATTCGTTTCTGCGCCTTGGTAATTTCTCCGTATTCGATGTTTATGTTGATTTGAAGAAAGAAACGGATCTCTATATACACCAGCTTCTCGATTCTCTAAATTCCCGCTAGAATTATTGTATTTTCTCCTTCTACTTTGGTCGCTCGGTTGTTTTGTTTTATGGGTCTTTGAATTTGTGATGAAATTTGGTATTTGTATCGTGATGGTGCGTTTTAGCTTGATTCGGTTAGTTGAGGAACAAGGTCGGGACTTCCCGCGATAAGCTATTGTATATATTTAACTGTCTATTTCATTCGGGACTGAATAATTCTTCATTAGGGCTACTGGAATGATAATTCTGTATCGTTGGTGTTCATGGATATTGAATTTGAAATCCTCGATAAGTCTTGAGTCGCATAATAGACTATGAAAGCAATTGTAACTATCCTGCTAGAGATTTAGTGGTTGCCGACTCTATTTGCTTTATCACAAGTTAATGCATTATCATAATCTGTGCACCTTCCTCTTTTGTGTTTTCTCGGACTATAATTTTAATTTTAGGGGCGGTACAAAATCTATGGGATTATGGCTCATATATGTTTTAGCAATATCACATTATCTTTTTCATTAATCTTAATGGTGATTGACTTGTTTATATTGCAACTGTGCTTAGGGATAGATTCGGAACTAAAGTTTCGAGGGATTAAGAAGCTAGTTGTTGTAACTATCTTTCTAATGTTCAGATTGCTTACGAATGAAAGCTTATATGTGTCACCCTTGCTTCTTTGTTCAGTAGTTTGTAGCTCTCTTTGTTTTTGGTTTTGTTTTCCTGTTGAGTAAGCAATTCATTTTAGCATGTCTTTGGTGATATAACAAGGTAGTTTATCAATTAGAATCTGTTCAATAGTCATCTTCACCCGCAGGTCCCTTTCATGTCTATTTCACAACATTAATTTAATCAACTTATTTTTAATTCCAAAATGAGGTTTATTTCAACAAAATCCATCAATGGGAAATATTTTAGTGCTACGTTTTAGAAGAATAGATAGCATCCTAAATTATTCCATTATCATTGTTTACTCTAGATGCATCTTGAATGAATAATGGAAATCTTGCAAACACTCCCCTGTCTAGTCAAATCGCCTTTACTAGTATTTATTGTCATCTATGATCTTAAGCATGATATATTTATCCTACCCCTTAAATGTTTGTGAACAATAAGTTTTCAGTGTCCTCAAATCTGTGCCTTGCTTATGGGGACATACTTCAAATTGTTCAGATGGCATTTTCAGCATTTGGATTATGATTATATCCGCAGTTTTCCATGTTTCTTAACGTATACCTTTGAACATCTCAATGCAGATCATGGCTGAACTTGATCAGAACTATGAGGCTGAACAAGCTCATGAACAAGAATATGACCCTGAACAGGGAGTGGTGCTTGAACATGAAAATGAAGTAGAACATGCACATGAAAATGAAGTAGAACATGCACATGAAAATGAAGAAGAACATGCAAATGGGAATGAAGTGGAACTTGCGCATGAAATTCAAGTGGAACATGCCCATGAAAATGAAGTGGAACACGCACATGAAGAAGTGGAGCATGTGCGTGAAGAAAAATTGGAACATGCACATGAAGGCGAGGTGGAAGGTGTGCATGAAGATGAAGTTGGAATTGTAAATGAAACTGAAAAAGAAAATGAGCTAGAAGATGTGATGCCAGAGGACTCGCATCCTGATGTAAAACTGAACCATGCAGATGAACCTGTTTCTGGAGTTGTAGACAAATGGCCCGGTTGGCCTGGGGAGAGTATTTTCAGGATGCTGGTCCCTGCACAGAAGGTTGGTAGCATTATTGGACGTAAAGGGGAGTATATAAAGAAAACATGTGAAGAGACAAAAGCCCGGATTAAGATTCTTGACGGCCCTCCAGGAACAAGAGAAAGAGCTGTAAGATTTCTTTTATGTGGTTTATAAACTTCCGTCTGTATATTTTATTTGAGACCTAGTTTAATGGGTGTCATCAACTAGTACTTAAGAGAGTTGCATGCCTCTTGCTCATTTATGTCCATTAGTTGCTTCTTGAATACTATTCTGATTCCCATGTTCATTTACGTCCATTAGGAGGTGAATCACTTGCTTGTCTCATGATAGTTAATAAATTAAAACAAGCTGGGCGTGAAATGTAGAAATATTGGTATTATCAATGTTCTATCAGTTGCTGGACTATATTTAGGCTTTATATGATAGTAGATAACTGTGCTTCTAGGCGCACATGATTCTGAAATATTTTCAGCCTGATAAATGTTTGAGGAGATTGTTATCATGTGTCAGATACTATGATTTTGGTAGAAAGAATAAATGTCACTTTCTGAGAAAGAATTCTCCAGGAACTAAAAGTAAGGGAGTTTGCTTGAGATATGTTTATAGTTCTAACATGATTGAAGTTGGTGGTATCTAATTATCAATAAATTTACGGTATCTTTTTAGGTAACAAAGCACTTGAATTGTGAAATTATAATTTGTTATTGCCTAAGTGTTTCTAAATGAGAATAAATGCACAGTTAATATATCTGTACCTTGATAATTTTAACCTATTTATTTACGGTGTAATATACAGAATTCGATTTCAAATGTTAAGGTATTTAATCAGTATTTCTGGAAGAGTCCATTAAAGTAACAAAGGTGAGCCTAACAAGCAACCAAGATCTGTTATGTAACTTCAAGAAAATTGCTTCCCAGTTTTTCACTGAAATTGCTGCCGAACCTAATCGAAGTGGGAAATATTAATTGGAAAAAACCCAACACTAGGAAGTGGGAAGATCATTACAACTACCTCCTTTTGCTGCTTTTGACCTGGTGATTTAGTTCCTCGATAAGATGATCGATCACCTGGTTATTCAGTTCCTTGTTAAGATGACTGATCTTGGATATGTGGAAGCTTAGAAATATGCTGCTGTCTCGATTGTGTTCTTTATGAAGTCAAGAAATTTAGAGGAAATAATGTCCCTAATCATAGACTATCATGAAGTTTACGCATAGAACATCATTAGCCTACTAAATATCTTAGTTATACACAGACCAGCTAAGTAACATGTGAAGATATCACACTGCTTCCTGTTTAGAGTTCATGTACTAGCGTCATATTTTATTCCTGCTGAACAGGGCATGAATTACTAATTGAAGAAAATAGTTAGAGACTGGGGACAGAATGTCTGAATTCCAAAACTTAAGTTAATGGAATATCCGAGTACTTTTCATTCCCTACTGCTGATTCAATAAGGATTGGCTTGTTCAGAGCTTTGCTGCGTAAGCCAACTACTTGATGGAGTGTTAACCTCTGGTGTTGGGAATAATTCCAAAGGTATCATCTGTTCCATGAAAATAGATCAAGTCATGGCGCTGCCTCACCTCCTGGATAGGTAAGCAGCCTGAAAGTCTTGGAGGAAACGCGATAAGCTAGCCTGTCATTCTTATTACCTCTTGTAAGTCTATTGCATTCAAGAATAGAAGGTTTAAAAAAAAAAATTCAATTCTGAACATGTCCACCTAGAATATGGAGGACAAAGAACTATTCAATGGTGAAAGAGGATTCGGATAGATAAAACTGGGGAGAAAGAATATGATCCATGAGAATCGATGAAGCAGCCTATCACGTGGATAATCTTTTAACTGTATACCACATAACCTCAAATTTGATGGCATTTTCTCTAATTTAATGTTAATATTATACCAAATTAAACTCTTGTAAGAATTTATCCCCAAATTTCATTAAAATCAATGACAGAGCATAAATCATGACAGCTTAATAGATTTCATGAGAAGACAAGTATATTTACATTATATGCGAGTTAAAAATTCATATTCTTCTAATTTATATTTATTGGCTGTTACAAAGTTGATTCAAACTAGGTACCACCAATTGCGAAACAATATTAATATTTAGGTGTCCGAAGTCTTCAAGATGGCAATTGATGCAAGTTACTGATTTGCACATTTCTGGTTTAGGTAATGGTATCTGCAAAGGAAGAGCCCGATTCTCCCCTTCCTCCTGCCGTAGATGGTTTGCTCAGGGTTCTCAGACGTGTCGTCGATGGACTGGAGAGTGATTCCTCTGAGCCACCGGCGAGTTCAGGAGGAAAGGTCTCAACAAGACTGCTCGTACCAGCCCCTCAAGCTGGAAGTTTGATTGGGAAACAAGGCGCAACTGTCAAATCCATCCAAGAAGAGTCAAATTGCATTGTTAGAGTTCTGGGATCAGGTTCGTCATCTTTGTGACTCTATAACCTGTCTACTTAAAGATCTGTGCTTCATCTGTAGAGTTCTCTTTTCCTCTTTCGGGTTATATATTGTTTTTCTGTCTGTTAGTGCCAAAGTCACTTTCTCCATAAGAAGATTCCGGTTTGTGTTCCCCCATTTTCTACTTGTTGGGTCTGATTTTTTAGGTTACAAATTTGATTGGTTTTCATTTATGTGCCATGGAAAATTTTGCATCCTCACGGAATTGAAAATAACCTAACCTACTTTTTATGTTTTTTACTTTATCCTATTGTCAGCTCCATAAATAATGTAAGTGTATCTTGCCAGGTGATATATCTCATATAGCAATATATTGATGTTCCTGTCTCAGTATATGTTGGTTTTGGAGAAATGTCTCGACCATATTCTGCTCTTTAATTAAAAAACTATGAAGTTGACCTTAGTTATATCTTATATTCATAAAATACTGATCATCTTAATGTGTATGTGTGGCCGAGCATAAATCACTGTAAAAGATTTCACCCTTCGACACAATACAGTTGCAAATGGAGTGGGATGGCTTCCTGTATCTTGTTCCCATATATGCTCAAATATGTATAGAAATGTTAAACCTTCCAAAATATGTGTTATGAAATATGTTTAGCTGTTATTGTATGTTCCAATGCGTGTCAACTATAAATTGCCTCACACTTTCTATTGTTGGCTTATGCCTTCCAGAAGACCTCCCTGTTTTTGCCCTTCAAGAAGATAGAGTAGTAGAGGTGGTCGGGGAGCCTGCTGCAACACAAAAAGCTATTGGATTAATTGCTTCTCATTTGAGAAAATTTCTAGTTGATAGGAGCATAATTTCAATAATTGAAATGCAAGTAAGATTTCTGTTCTTCTAGTCCTAAAAAAAATAGATTTCTGTTCTTTTATGTATGTTAACCTGGCAATTTTAGATTTGAGTTCCGGTTTTCTTTGAGCTTAACGATTCTGTGTCCAGATGCAAACGCCCAATTCACAGATGGATCATGTGCCTCCTCCGCAGCACTGGGGTCCACCTCCCCAACATGGCCCTGTATATGGAAATAACCCTCATTTCATGCCGCCTCAGCAGTTTGACAATTATTATCCCCCCGCTGGTGACATGGCACGTCCAACAGAAAAACCAGCCCATCATGGTATATCTGCCTATGGTAGAGAAGCTCTAGGAGGGCCAATGCATTCATCATCCAGTCAGGCAGCTCCATCTGTAATCACTCAGGTTAAACTTATTTCCTTCCTACTTTTACGTCTAAGTATTGTAAATCGGATGGTTTACTTCAGTCCCATGATTATGAGGTAACTAAAGTATGTGTGCTGTTCCTCATTCCATCATTCTTCATTTTATGAGATCATAATTGATTTTTTTTTTTGGTTTCCACTTACACTTGAGGCATTTTTCTATTGAAGTGGTCAAAGTAGTGAGGAGTATATATTAAAGCTAATTAATTCGGTAAATGGGGTGTTTTATTTTTTCAGTTGACACAGCAAATGCAAATTCCACTCACTTATGCTGATGCTGTAATCGGTACACAAGGTGCCAGTATAAGTTACATTAGGAGGGTTAGCGGTGCTACAGTTGCCATTCAAGAAACGAGGGGTCTCCCAGGGGAGATGACAGTTGAGATTAGTGGAACTGCTTCTCAAGTCCAAACTGCTCAGCAACTGATTCAGGTAAATTTGCAGAACACCCACTTAGTGACGCATTACTTAAACCTTAATCTTTCTTTCCCAAGACTATATTTATAATATGTTTTAAGGCATGGAAAACAATGGTATTAATCTTGCTCTGATGCATAGTTGAAATACTGCAAAACACTGACTTTTAAATGGAACGTAGAAGAAACTCGGAGCCATGAGATGTTTGTTGTTTCTGGTTGTCGGCCTTGTGACTGGTGTAATGAGTACCATGCCATATCTTTCTGCTGCAAATTTTTTGAATAGAAAAATTATTGGGATTGTAGATTGTGGATTGTGTCATGCCCAGTTTTCTTTCTTCGAGAAAATGACATCTATCATTTTCATTACCTAGTTTTTTAACTGAATAATGGAGTTATACTAATCTCGATTCATGTTATGGTGGGGCAGAATTGCATGGCTGAAGCTGCGGGTGCAGCTCAAACGCAGCAGCAGCAACAACAGCAGCAGCAGCAGGCCCCTTCAGCAGAGTACAGCACTTATGGCTCTTATGCACCAAATCCGTCTTCGAATCCTCCTAGTCAATCCGGAGGCTACGGCCCAGTTTACGGAAACAGCTACGGTTATTGATCAGTTACTTGTACTCTGATTCCATTCCATGTTGTAACAGAACTGAAAACAGCAACTAGGAAGATAGGCTTTACTAGTAAGCGGCTTTAGACCTATCAACTGCTTAGTTCTCATCATGAGGCTGCCTCGTTTCCGCTCTCTTTTCTCGACTGTTTTCTGCTACATGTAGTATTGCTTTTCCTTCACCCTTGGATCCCTAATTCACACTAGATCTTTGATCTACTGTGAAATCAAATTTGACTGCGATTAATATATAACGAACTTTACGTTTTCCCCTCCGATATTTTATTTTTTAGTGAACTATGGAAAACACTAGTATCATCCTTCCATAAAGGTGCACAACCTATTAATACTATCCCCTCCGTCCCAAATGAAATGTACGTAACCCTTCTTTTGGGACGGATGGAGTATCTACCAACTACCAACATATCCCTCGGGTTACGTAGATTTCATTTGGGACGGAGAGAGCATCTACAAAGTACCAACATATCCCAGTAGCAGAAAGCAACTAGAGCAACAACAGCATGGTGATAGTTACAGTAACAGAAACAGAAAAGTACAAACTACAACAATGTTGATGAGAGAGAGGGAGAGAGTTGCACATTCTTCTATAAAATGGTACATATAAATCAAACCATTTAATAGGATAAACAATAAAGCTAGTCTTCTCTTGTAACCTCAACTCAACTTATAGCAACAACTCCTTTTAACAACTAAAAAAACAAGTCAAAGAAAATTTACTGCACAGGTGAGCATAGCTTAGCTTAGCTAAAGCTTACGTTTATTGCATGGATACAGGTTGCCACACTCATATAGGCGCTGCACACGTCGTCCTAAAATGGCCCGTCTGATTGCACCGGCTGCAATGCACGACTCTCTTCACTCGCCCTCGATCCTCTGCTCTAACACGCTTCTTCCTCGGCCTTCCAGGAGGTCGAAGCGATTTAGGCGGATTGATTACCATTTCTGCAGAGGATTTGCTGCCATTGGCCTCTCCTTCGGATAACTCCATCCACAGTGTTTTGTCCGGGATGGGATGTATCGTCTGGGAGTAGGTTTTCCGATAGGTAGCAACAGTGAAGCAGCTCTCGGTGAATCGATGGACGTTCTGTCTACAAGAGAGAAGTGCAGCTACGGCGTGTGCACAGGGTAGGCCGTACAGCTCCCATCCTCGACAGTGGCAGTACCGATTTCGAATGTCAACTATGTTTGTTCCCTCGTGGGATATTACCTCGAACTCAGCCTCATTAGCTCGAAGAACTTGATAGGTTCGTGCACGTTCGAGGGCCTCTGCAACTCGTCTCTCGGCACTTGGGACGAGGATCGACGTCCACTGCATGCTCGTCTCTCGACGTTCATTGAACCAAGTCATGAGCTGCCTTCGGATGCATTCCATCATCTGGATTATGGGAAGGCCTGAAGCTTCTAAGATCCAAGAGTTTAGAGATTCCACTATGTTAGCTGTCAAGTGGCCGAACCTCGAACCCTCGAAATAAGCTGTGGCCCACAAACGAGGTGGGATCCGGCGGATCCAGTATGCTGCGTCTTGAGAAATCTCTTCAATCTCGAGAATCTTGGCCTCAAACTCGATGACTGTGAGTGCGTGTGCAGCATCCCACAAAAGGTTAACAAGCAGTGTGTTGTTGAATTCTTTCCGGAAGCTTTCGCTCAAATGACGCATGCAGAAGCCATGGAATGCTGTCGGGAAATTGGCTTCTACTCCATCAACAATGCCCTTTTGCCTATCTGATAATATAGTAAGCCTTGGCATGTTCTCAGTATTGACCTCGAGAAGGTTATGGAGCTCGGAGAGAAACCACATCCAGTTATCATCATTCTCCTCATCGACAACGCCAAAAGCTAAAGGGAAAAGGCCACCATCCCCATCAAAACCAGTAGCCAGAAGCAATGTACCGAGGTATTTACTCTTCAGGAATGTCCTGTCAAGCCCAAGAAGTGGACGACAAGCATTCAAGAAACCATATATGGATGCCTGAAACGAGATGAAGAGGCGCTGGAAGCAGTTGTCCGTGGGATTTCCGTATACAGATGCAATGCTTCCTGGATTAGTCCGTTTAACTTGCTCACAGTATGGAGGGAGGAGACGATACCCTTCTTCAAAGGATCCGCGCATAGCTGCCATAATCCTTTCCTTCCCACGCCACGCTTGCTTGTAAGATAGAGTGATACCGTGAACTCTGTGGATTTCTTCCAATATCTCTTTTGGCTTACAATTAGGGTTCTCCTTCAGACGTTGCTCCACAGAATTCGCAACCCACTGAACCGAAGCCTGTTGATGCCCTAAATGGGAAATACCTCCACACGTATGGCTATCATTGATGGTCCTAATTGTGAACGTGGGCACGCCAGGTAGCTTTGCAGCATGAATACGCCAAGGGCACTCCTCATTAGCACATCTGGCAGTGAAACGAGTTTTATCCGATTTTATAGTCTGCATCTCAAAATGGAGGGCAATAGCTGTATCCCTCAAAGCCCTTCGACAAGCTTTGACATCAGCGAACTCTTGGCCCACATGAAGTTCATAGCTAGGGCTAATAGCTAGGGTCCTCTGCTGCAGAACATGAGCAGGAGTCACTACTAGAGCCTGGTGTAGACTCATATCATGCATCGAGTCCATGCCCATGTCCTCATGCTGGATCACTGTCAATTCCATATTCTCATCGAGTTCTTGGCTTTCGGAGACACCCAATTCGTTCTGATCAGACATATCTAACTCACTGCTACCTCCATGTAGATGCACGTCTTGGATCTCGTGATCAGGTTTCTCCTCCATTGTTAAACCATTATCTTGCTCCTCGTATTCATGATCATCACCTGGACTTTCGTGATCCTGCCCCAACCTGGGGTCTTGTTCATGAGCTTGTCCCATCTCCAATCCGTGGTTTTGAGCAATAACTATGTTGTGATTGCGGTTCAGCACAACTGGCTGGGTATGACCAAGAGCTGCGTTATTGTTTTGCCCAAGGAGAACGTCGTGATTCACCATTCTCCTCCTTATTATGCCTGCAGTAATAATTTCTATCTACGTCATTAGATGATCTTCGAGTTTTAGGTAAACCATATTCAAGAAAAACTACAAAAGGGATACATATATAAGTCGGACGCTGAACTTAGTACACATTTCATTAAACTCGTTCGACCCAACGATCAAACAAATCAACAATTATAAACTCAAAAATTTCCTCAAATTCCAGAATTAAGTTACGAAATCGAAAGGATTATAGCTTTATTCACAAGCAGACACGATATTCCACAGCAAGAAGCATAATCCACAGAAACAACTACTGTATTATTTTCTCTACAGAAAACTTTTCAATAACAAAAGGAAGGCATATCCTCTCAACCAAGAAAATCCAATCAATCAATACAACCAGAACACACACACACACACACAGAGAGAGGGAGCAAGAAGAACATCAAAGTAAGAATCCATCCCACAAACAAACACAACACAACACACAAAGCGTATGATCGAAATTCACCAGCACAAAAAGGAAGGACCCAAATTTGAGGTGGAAAAAGCTGAAATCTTTTCTCACATCAAGTTGGAGTTGGAGAGTTTAGCACAAGAGGGCGAAATCCCAGCAGTGTCAGTAAAGAATCATGAACCCCCCCAAATCGATCGAAGCCCAATTGAGGATCAATCGAAAGGCCGTGGAAACTAAAAAGGGAAGGGAATTTGAAAGTGGCGGGGAAAAGGGAGGGGGGAGAGAAGGAAGGAGGGAGAAGGAGAGAAAAGGGAAATCGGAGAAAAGAGAGAAAGGAGAAGCGAGGGCAGAAGAGGGCGATTGGGAAGGCCGAGGGCAATGAGAGATGGGTATTTAGGTCAAAACTTCTCATCCTTTCCCCCTTTCTATTTTGTACTTTACCCTATTACCCCTTTACCCTTTCTTTTTTCTTTTTCTTTTTAATAATCCCTCGTCATTTTTTTCGACACTAAAATTAAGAACAAAAGGAAAATAGATTGTTCTTATTTAGACCTTTTTCCCGAAAAAGGTACTTATATTTTTGTGTGACCGTGTCATGAGGGGGCGTGGATAAACAATAAAGTAAGGAATATGCTTAGAGTTTATAATTAAGAGAATATTTATGACAATTTTCTTTAAATATAATATCGTCTAGTCACATTTTGCTTATTGTGATATGTTGAACAACAAATAAAACCAAATGGAGATAGCAAAAGGGGATAGTATAGTACTAAATGCTACTATTTGATTGGATTATTTCATTGGTGTGTGTGTGTGTTTTATGTTTAGGAATTACATTCATTGGGTACAAAAATGAGTTTGACAAACACGATTGAATGTGAATATATTAAGATAACTACCTCTGTTAGTTAGTTGATGGTCTACTTCTACTCCATCGTCTCATTTCAATTATCTTATTCATTTCGTTACGATTAAAATTCCATATGGAGGTGAAACAAGTCAACTGAAGTGGGTCTAAGGATTGTATACATAACACCTTCAAATCAACATAGGAGTACGTTCAAATATGTAAATATGTAATTGAGGCCATTTCTCCTTTACCTTCAATTTCGGAGTTTGTCGAATTCGATCCCACAGTAAATTTTGCAGTCAAAACAGTTCAATTTCCAACAAATTCTCTCTCTCTCTCCCCCTCTCTCTCTCTCTCCCTCTCTCTCTCTCTCTAAGAAGACGAAGTCAATCACTTGACAAAAAGAATTGAAAAGCACAAAGGGGCAGTGCAGTTGATGCATTGATCCAAAACAATTTACAGGTAAAAAGAAGAAATCCATGGAATCTACGATCCGATTTGGCGAAAAGCTTGAATTTTTAGAGGTGGGGTGGGGTGGGGTGGGGTACTACTGGGTAGCTTTCGGTTGGCTCCATGATGCCAACTTGTCATTAGTCAGCCGACCCTCGTTCTTTCTTGATTATCAAAATCAAAATAGCAGTGATTACTTCTTCCCATGAATTCTAATCTCTCAAAGTTGGTGCACATCTTTTCGTTTCTTTTGTTAGAATAATTCAAACACTATACTATACTGTTACATCACCACCACCACTTTCTTATTATTTGCTGTATATGTAGTGCTGGGATACAAGTTTCTTGGGGCTTTTTCTCGTTTGCCGTCTTCTTCCACCTTTCTCCGAATTCTACTGTTTCCTTTCTGTTCTTGGTGAATCTGCTGCTTTTTTCTGGCGATCGGGTATGATGAGATTGATGATTCTCTGTGTGTGGTGTGTGTGTTTCTGATTTGAATGTGAGATTTGTGTGATGGATTTGACTTGGGCTATGAGGTTGACTCTGATCAGTTTTTCCTCTTTCCTTTAGTTGTTTTGTTCTTCAGTTATGAAGTGTTTGTTCTTTTATTCATGGAGAATGGAATGGATGCGTTTAACATTAGTTGGAGAATAATACGATTTGATTGTTCGTTATTCATTGATTGTGAAAATTTTGCATTATTTGGTTAAAGATGTTCTTGCAATTGATTTGATTATCTTCCCCCCAATGCTTTTGCTGATGGAGGAATCTGGTAATATGAACGACTATTCCTAATTTGGGATCTTCTGTTTGTTGTTGCAGTGCTCTATTAAAAGTTTTGATCATCGAGTTGGTGATAATTAGAAAACTGTTTCTTCGGAGTTTCGTGGAAAATGGATTCTAGGCGAAGTTCGGATAGTGAATCTGTTCATAATGTTGTTCCTCACAGTATTACTTCAGCTCTAGTTTCAGCAGTTCGTGAATGGATGCTTATGCTCATGATTTTTGTTGATGCTTGTGTTGCCTACATAGTTACAATGTTTGCTCGTCGTTACCGATTGCAAACACCATGTTTGTTGTGCTCGAGATTGGATCATGCCCTGGGTGATGAGAGAGCTGGTTTTTACTGGGATTTGATGTGCCACGAGCACAAGGCGAAGATCTCATCCTTGGTTCTTGGCCAACTTCATAATAGCCTTGTTGATGATGATGATGCGCCTTCATCCAACAATCATGCGCATGGTAAGGATTTGGTAAAAGAGTTCGCAGAGAAATCATCTCGATTAGACCAAATGCGAAGCAAGGATGCTGATCCGCTGCCGTATGTAGAATATTCACAGATTAAGGATACTTCGGATACGGAATCAGAGGGATTCTCAGACACTGAAAGAGATGGGGCTCTTATTCATGAAGTAAAAACTTCTTTCCAAGAATCAGTGACTAATAAGTTTGTCGCTGCAGAACTTGATCCTTTGATCAAACCTTCACTTCCTGAATTCGAGAAGCCTACATACTCTAATCATAATGTAGAATCCGATTCACCTCTTGGGCATGGGTTGGAGGAACTTGATTGGCAGAAATCTGGTCATAGTAAAGATGCCATCCAATCCTCAGAGCTGAAAGATTGTTCTTATGTTTGTCCTTCTCCAAATACAGACCGGAATAACTCTCGTGATTCAAAGGAGACTGGTAAGTCGAAAGCGTGCTGCATGTCTAGGTGCATATAAAGTGGTGATGAATTCTAAATTTAATCCAGCTTTATAGTTCGTAATCGTGGGGAAAAGAATTTGTTGTCCGGCATATCATTTGGGCTCATTTTGTCATTTGTATGTAGAGCTGTATATCTCAACATTAAACAATGGTTTTAGTCGCACCGGCTGGATTTTTCCTCTCGCTTGATTTCCTTTGGACTAGTGGAAGTCATCAGGAACAGTTTTCGACTTCGTTTAATCATTTTCTTTGAATCTTTGGATTTGTTAATTTCCAGTATTTTGCCTTATCTGTTTCCTTGTCGTTATTTTCTGCAGAAGATGCTTCAAGCATTATTGAAGCCGAGAAAGAAGTTCATGTTGAATATAGAGAAACTTCAAATCCAGGAATTGACTCGACAGGCACAAATGAGCTATGGAAAGAGGTCAACACAGAAAGTCAAGAAAAATCTAAGGCTGGAAACGACTCGATTCCACCAAATGACATTCAAATGGATTCGAAATCTAATAAAACAGAGACAAGTGCACAAGTAACTGGCTCTTTGGACCTTGGTGATGCTTACAGATTAGCTCTCGGAACAAGAGGGAGGCAGTTGTCTGGAAGATTGGAACAGCAACGGTCTATAACAGATAGAGTTAGTGAGGATCTTAAGCTCTTGTTATCACAAATATCTAATGTTCGAGGGCTTGATTTGTCATTAAATGATATGAGTCCTAAGGTATCGGCTAACAACGAAGATTTTAAAGCTGTGGATGCTTTTGGTGCCGTAGGAACTCAAAGTTTTCAAAGAAGGATTTCACTTGAAAGAAATGAGTCCAATTTATCACTTGATGGAAATTATGTAGGGGAAGTTGAAGGTGAAAGTGATTTAGATCGATTAAAACGACAGGTTGAGCACGATAGGAACATATTGGCTACTTTGTACAAAGAATTGGAGGAGGAGAGAAATGCTTCTGCAGTTGCAGCTAATCAAGCAATGGCCATGATCACAAGATTGCAAGAAGAAAAAGCGGCCTTCCATATGGAGGCGTTGCAGTGTGTAAGAATGATGGAGGAACAAGCTGAGTATGATGGTGAAGCACTGCAAAAAGCTTATCTGCTTATTGCGGAGAAGGAGAAACAGATCGAGAATTTACAGTTTGAGCTTGAATTTTATAGAAATCGATCTGGGGATGTGCCATCTTCGTATAATTTTTTCGAGCAGGGGCTTGACTATGAATCAGAGTTGAAGGAGCAGATACTAGAAGGGAAAAATAATATGACTGCAGTTGGCGATTCGGATTCTAACAGCAATGAAATTGTTAAGACAATTGATGGGGCACCAAAGTTGTTTGATGGGGAAATTGGCACCTTACAGATCTCCTTGAATCAGTTTGAAGATGAAAAACAGTATATTTTGGAGTGCTTGAAAAAAGTAGAGGAGAAATTCTCTATATTCACCAAACATGAAGTCTACTCCGACATGATTGCTGAAAGTTCTTCATCGGAGGAATCACTAGAGGCAAGTGCTTCTGACCAGCCTGAATCTGTCGGTATCTCTAAAGAGAATGGTGGTACAGAAAAGGACCATCTAAAGAGTGATAAGCTCATGCCAACAGATATATCGGGATATGAGAACTCTGTGCATGAATTTGAAGAATCTGGTAAATCAAGACCTGACCGATATGTCAATAAAGATGTTGAGTTATCAGCACTTAGACATGAGCTGTCTGTTATAAACAACAGATTACAAGCCGTTGTGGCAGAACAAAGTGTTATTGAGTGTTCAATCAAAGCACTCGAAAAGGGAAGTGAAGGCTATGAGTTTATTCTAGAAATAGCTGCTCGTCTGCATGAATTGCATTCAGCTCATGTTATGAAAAGGAAAGAAGACTCAACATGAATATTTGTATCTCCGCGTGTTTATAAGGTATGCTCTGAACCAGTATATTAGCATAAAGGCCTACTTTGCATTCACCTGTAACCTGTTTTCTATAGACTGCACTCTCTCTAACTGCCATATAGTATAACCGTATACGACTAGTTTGTTATAGGATCAGAATTTTCATTGGTGTTTGTTATTAGTCAAAGCCTGTGTATTATGTTGCCGATTACTAGTTATGATAATGAAAGGATATGTCTCTAGCTTATGATTTTGTACTACAGTTCTGGGAAATAGTTAAAGTTATTCCGTAGATGTAACATACTAACTAATGAGCTAGTTATTCATAAATCAGATTGAAAGATCGTAGAAATGCTGAGTTATTATCCGCAACACTAAAAGTGTACATTTTTCTTTCCCTTCCCGAAATGATGCAATTTCATTTCCTGCTATAGATATCCTAGTTTAGTAGAATATCAAAAGGGTCAATCTATGCAATGATACCTTAAGTGATAAATTTCGAATATAACATTGTGTTATCTACGTCCTTACATCAACACGTTTCTCAGGTTCCCATGGATGGAGATTAAGTCTCGGGATGCAGGCGAGAGCCGAGAGGTATGTTGCAAGAAAGCTGTATATGGAAGTATTGATGTATTTGTTATGTATAGGATCTGTATTTATCTTCGAATATTCTCATGAGGAATTCTCAGTTTGCAGTTTTCGATTCTGCTTTCTATACAGATTTCCTCCATAGTTTGAGTAATTTTCACTGTTCTTTTCTTGATTGATTCAAAGATGCTTAGGCATTCGAATTTATGTTTCTTGAACCCTTTTTCGCGTAGTCGAGAGCCCTTATAGAGATTGTTCGATTGAAGGATTTAGAGCAGTTATGTTAGAAGATGAAAGAAGAGCAAAATATATATACAACTTTGAATAGAACTAAGTTGTTTTATACAATATGAGATGTAAACATTGCATAGCCCCAGCTTTGCTTAGAAACTTATGTAGCAGCAACTACTAAAAATATATGAATCAAATGAAAGTGTTAAAAAATTGAGATACAATACAAGAATTGCAATAAATGTGAAGAAAAAAAAATAGACTACAAAAACAAGGGCTCCATCTCCTTGGTGGTGGTGGTGTCACTGCTTGTTTTCGACTTTCCCATTTGCGTTGGCGTTTGCATTTTGTGCCGCGCTCATCAGGCTGTCGAACTTCTCCGACTTCTCCAACACTATTTCAATCTTTACAGAAAAAAAAATCGAAAAATTAATTTTTTTCGATTTTATGAATATATGTATGGATCTTAAATGAAGTAAGTGATGCTTACTTACCCTAGCTTTCTGAACAGTACGGCCCTTGGCTACATCCTTAGTTCCAACTGTGGAGGTCAAAATGCCTACATAGAATTAAATCATTAAATTATTACTCCCTCGTCTCTCATCTCATATATCCTAAGTAGCTTGTGTTTATTTATATGTGAGGTGTAAAATAATAAAAGTGGTCACATAAGGGAGAGATAACGATTGATAAAATAAATTACTTACTCTTCTCATTAACAAAGCCATTATTTTTAAGGATCTCAGCTATTGTGACAACCGTAGTGATTGCTACAATGAAGAATGTGAATTTCATTATCAGCATGAATTAATTTTGGATAAAATTATTAAAAAAAAAAAAAAAAAACTTTCTTGTATAAAAATAGTATAGGAAATTAGGGTTAGTTAGTTAGTTACCCATGCCCAAAGCTGAGAGCTCAATCTCTTTATGTTGTTGTAGGTACCTCTGCATGGCAAGAATAATATAATTTGCAAACAAGAAAATGTTTCAACTCTTACTTCTTTAAATAAATCCAAAATAACACAACACATACTACCATCATCCCGTTTATAATGAACACATTGAACATAACAATAGAATCATTCTAATATAAGTGAGCTCGTTATCAACAGAACAGGAAGAGTATATTGTGATCACCCCTCTTCATAAATGTAGGGCTCCATCAAATAAAAGTCAAAACATTTATCACCCTCCCCTTTGTGGAAATATAAGTATGTACATTTTAAAATCAAATTTTCTTTCTTTCTAGTAGATTTCTTATTATAAAAAACTTGGCTTCACTAAAAGACAAGAAAAACAAAAATATGAGAGAGAGAGAGAGAGACCTTAGCAAGATTGACATAGAAGAAGAGTGGTTTCTTGGTATTGGACACCTGAATTCTATTTTTCTTGAGATTCTCATTGCTAGCTTGCTTGATCACAGCAGTTTCTTCTTCTATTGTCATTTTCTTTTCTGTTTCTTTTTTTTTCTCTTTCAAAATCCACACAAATTTCAGCTACTGCTCCTGTGTTTTATTTCTTGTTCAATTTCTGTAAAAAAATTCTGTTTTTGTTTGCAGTTGGATTTGGGGAAAGTATGTATAGAGGCAAGAAATGTTTGAATAACTGGTGGAGCTGCTACTTAGCATATATTGACCCAATCAAACACCTTGACCATTTAAACACCAATCCAAAACTATACCCAAAAATGAAAATAAATCTGTGGTTTATATTTTATTTTATGGGAAAATGCAAGTTATAAATATTGGATCCCCACTTTGTTAGGGACATTCATCCACTTTGTCCCACCAAAACCGCTACACTTCTAGAGTTTTCTAGTCAGCGACTTTCGCCTTTATAGTGTATTATTCTACGACATTTATAGCATTACGTGTATTTCAATTACAAATGCAAAACGCAATATTTGGATTATACGAGAACTAATAACTAATCTCAACCATTGATTCTTTCAAAATCAACAGTTTTCGTGATAGAAAACATGGCAAGAATCATTCATGAAAAGAATGTAATTTCAAATCTAAGAAAGCATGATTTGCAAAAAAAAAAAAAAAAAAAAATCATGATTGTACATATAAATAAGAGGATTCTCACGGTAAGATTAGTTCTCGTTAGAACCCGTCTCTTGTATATACATGTGTGTGTAAGGGCTCATTTGCACAGAACGACCAATTTCGCTTGAACTCCAAATTCTGGTTTACGTAATTACTGCATTGCCAGAAAATGCAAGAATTTTGACATGTTAAACTACTAGTCATAGTGTATCAGCTATTCAAATATAGCAATGAAAAGTAATGTTTTGGGCTGTTTAATTAATACCTTTTATCATTCGGGATCGTCAGCATTCATCGGTTCGTCCTCAACAGGGTAGTCTGTAGCATCTTCATGAATCTCATTACTCTGATCGTCCAAGTATGCTTGTGAACTGACAATTTGTCCCATCAAGTCTTTATGCTTCAGATTACCTGACAAATTTGAGGACCGCAATTAAATGATTAAATAACCGACACTCGCACATAGTACTTTGGTCCAATCACACAACACAGAAGAGCTCGGTATATTACCCATCCAGAACGAGCATCCACTTGGAGTCGTGCAAAGAAGAGCTTTGACATGAAATAGAAACCGTTCCATAGCTCTCTTTGTTAGAGGAACTTTGCCAGTTATAGCAGTTTCTTTTGATCCCTTCATGAAGCAATAGTTTTATGTTAGAGGTTCCTCGCCTGTAAGCTATGGGTGAGGAGAAACCAAGGGAATCCTACAATTGTGTATTTAGAGAAATAACCTTCGCTTCGGAGCATAGTGCCTGTATGGTTCTTGTTGCTTTCTGAAGCTCTTTAATCTGGAGAATGACGGAGACTTATCAGATGAAACATCTTAAAACTGTACTTATCAACAAGTAACATTCAGAGTTCCTCACCAGGTGAAGTATGAGGTCTTTATGTATATGAAACTGGGCCTGCAAGAAGTTGAAAACTGGACAGAGCTCGATTCAGCAATACAAGAATACAATTGACAGTGACAATTACAAAATCTCCTACATTTGTTGATGTTATTGAGGGAAATGATGCATATGACTCGAAACATAAACTACCCACCCCAATAGCTATTCGTCCGTACAGTGTTCGACTTATCTCTACTCTGTAGTCTACCAGTGTAGAGAACATGTCTAAAGACAAATTACACATACCTTTAAGAAAGGTGTCAATGAACTTCCCACCATACTTGACAGCCATTGCACGGATGCTCACCTATATTATTGAAGTAAAATGTAAAATATTCAACTGCTCAATAGTTTAGAGTATTAATACTAAGAGATCTGGAGCTCACCGTGGCCTTATTCCTGCACATGTTGACTAGGGACACAACTACATTAACAGACTGCAACATTTTGTTCAGAAGTCTCTCTATTTCTTCCACTTTAGCACCACCTCTTGATTTCTCTAGTGCGGGAATTTCTTTAATCTAAGCAGCAAAATACACAAATTACAATTTCTTCGTGGTCCATATAAAAAAGAGTCACCAAATTCACTCTTCAGGTAGTAACACTGAACAACCAGCTACTCACCAAATAGTTGAGAGCAGATATGTTCTCTTCATGCTGCACAATAATGACTTACCATCAGCATCTCAGTTATTTGATACAAACTTCTCAGCCACAATAAAGATACGATAAACTCACCATTACTCTGTACCAGACAATCATTGTTGCAGAGCAGAGGCTAGGAAAAGTACCGTCATCCCCCGATGCATTTTCGGAGGACAAAACCTAATACAATTAATATTAAATTAATCCTCAGCTTATACAGTCACTTGGTTAAGTACTTTGTCTTTTCAGTTAAAATCTTAAGAACAATATGGGAGAAGAATATAAAATACATCAAATAAAGCTATCGACTGATTCAAAGAAAGTAAAAAGGCTTAAACCGCAGGCTAGCAATAAGTGCAGCACACAGGAAATAATGTTATGGAATCATCTTCAAACAAAAATGATCAGCATTAAGTTCTGTTTAGACTACGATAAAAAGTAATGGTATCTCAAGCAATTTTGACACTGATATATCTAATTACAGACTGTAAAAAGCTTTGCTAGAGAATAAATGCACCTGAGGCAAGATGGTGCAGGCAAGATCATTCAGTGAATCAAAAGTTGACTCACAGTTACCCACATAAAGGCGGAGTATCTTTTGGATCATTTCCCCCTGCAATAATAATATACACTATTAGTATTTCTTGAACTTCTTGACTTAGAGAGATTGTGAAACCGGTCCATTTTGTTAGAATTAGAAACAAAACTCACTTTGCTTTTCAAACTGCCGCCAATATCATTTCTATCACACTTGTGCATCAAGAGTTTCTGCGCATAACTCCCCAGTTTGTTGCGGAGAAAAGGAATGATTTCCTTGCTAAATTTTGTGCAAGTGTGGTTTCCACTTTCTCCCTGAGGTCTATTATGGAATGTGTGTATGGATGTAACCATGAACTCTAAAGTAAGCAAGACTTCTGAAGCCAGTGTAAATGAAAAGTTTATTGCTGCAAAAGGAATAATTGAAGAAAAGAACTTCATTTTATTTTTCTTTGTTCCGGTTTGATAATGAAGAAAAATAACAGAAACTAAAATACATACCCACATCAAAGACATTTCCTAAGAAAATATAAGCACCGGAATATAAATAATCCATACTCCCCGGTGAAGGTATCAGCTGCATTCCTTGGAAAAAGCAGTCAGGTATTTCCGTTGGCTGGAAGGCCTTGAGAAGATCTGATAGGAAAGTATAATCATTCAGAAGATTTTGAAGATTGGCCATCTGTACAAGAGGTGAAATATCAAACAAGAGTGTCATAAGTGATTGTGATTTGGAAAAGGAAGCGCAACTCAAAAGAACAGTTCACAAAATGAAAAGCAAAAGAATCTGCACTCAAATCGAGCAAAATATTGGGCAAGTCTGTTCACCTTGCCAAAGCAAAGAAGCGTTTCTTTAAAAACTGAAACAGAAGTCAGAATTGGTGATGCAGAGACGCATGTGTTTATGATCTCCGGATTTGCAGCCAAACCAGACTGGGTTATCCAATGTTCCTGACATATTTCAGCCCCTACATTTATATAGGTTAGACATGATAATAACATTGGTATACTAGACAAAATATTTACGAAGCTAACCTTCTCCAAGAATGCATACTGCCAGATCAAAGTTTTTCCTAAGGTACAGAAACAAAGGCTGTATCTTGCTGAAGAATTCAGTCACTTTCTTTCCAGTTGACTCGGATGGAGCACTGACGCACCTTGCTAACGTTTGTTTTCTTGTGGGACTTAAGTGGTCCAGATTTTTGTGAAGATCACGCAGAAGATAGAGATGAAGTGGCAGCTAGTAAAAGAACAAGAGTCAATAAATAAACTTTGGCAACACACTTTGGAACCATAATAACTGAAATGCACTTCTTCCATTAAGCTGTTATAACCGTTACTTAATATACAGTTTGCACAGCCCAGTGCCATCCACTTGCCACTTTATCAACTATATTACTATCATTTTGTAAGTTACAATTGCTTCATGATATTTAATGCTTATTTCAGCTCTCAAGAGAAAAGTTTAGGTCAACACAATTCCAACTATCAATAATTTTGATGGGCTCTCTTACAGAAAACTTCATTTGTCGTCATGGTCGATTAGGCTAAACCCACCTCCGAATTCAGAACTCGAGAAAGGAAAACTCATGGTTGAACCTAGTTGGCATGAGATGAAAATAACCACCATAAAGATCACTATCATCTAAAATTTAGTTTACTTTAGAATTACTAGATGGCGAAGTTTTACATCCTTAGTATTCTTAAATATATATCTCCATAACATTAGGGAAAACAATTACATATAGAAAGGAAATTCACATGTGCCAAGTTGATCCCAAGAATGTGTGCAGCATGCATGAGAGAGGAAGAGGGGGGGGGGAGGGAGAGAGAGAGAGACCTCAGCAGAGGAGTCTGCACAGCACGAACTCTGATTATTCTACGTTCACGAATCACGAGAGAACAAAACGAAAGGAACAAACATTAGAACTGATGTCAAGGCAACTTGAAGACATGTAGCTAAAATCCATGTGCAAAAATCCCTCAAGGCTTCAACAATACGGCAAACATGAACTTTTCTGGTAAGGAATCAACGTGCAAAAATCCAGAAAAAAATATAATCTGGTAAATAAACACAAACAGCCATGCAAAGATTTAAACCAAAGCACAATTTAATTCTTCAAATTACGGCTAGAACACAGTTATTTCATTCACGTATCTTTAAAGTAGCTGATAAGTGATGAGACAAGTGTTTAAATATAATGGGTAAGTTTCAGACAGTACCAATGGGGGATTAATCCATCGAATGTGCTTTGGACTTGCAACAACTATTAGGTGTTCCAATTAAAGTCACTGAAATCTCAATTCCCCTCAGAGCACCACGTCTATATTTTTGAAGTACCACCATGAGACTTGAATCAAGCAAGTAAGAGACGAACCTTATAAGATGCAAGTATGGAAAGGCAATCAACTGTAAGAGGCCTGAATTTGTGCTTTTGTGCATCTAAACACCTCAAGGGTGCAGATATTTCAATATCTAGTAGCATATCAGATTTTTCAGCCTGACTTTCTTCAGATGCAGATTGCTTGGTCTTCAAGGATGCCACAGATGCATCCTCACTGGAAGTTTCTTGGCTCGGGATGGTCCCCGCTTTCCTCCAGACATCAATTAATGTTGGCTGCTTGAGTTTGTCCTCAACATCTGAACTGGCTGATGGTGTCGAGGACTTACCTCTGTGTTTCTTTTGATTTCGTGATACATTTTCACCCCCTTTGAGATGCTGACTTATCTTTTCCAAGTCCCCCACAGAGTCAATCTCATGAGCAGGATTCAGCTCCCAGTGAGGACAGAGATCAGGAAGAAGTACCGGGTGCTGTTTGAGAAGATTGTCCAATAGATACTCAATAAATCTGCATCATCAAAGTAAATTTAGACATTCCATTATCATGTTTTCATTAGAAATATGGTTTCATTTCCTAGCATCTGATGTTTCATTCAGAGAAGGAGTAGTTCATGTGCTGTATAAATGGTTATACTGTAACATGGGGGGCACGGTCCACCCCAGTCAAGGATATTCAATTATGACCAGAATGCCTAGTGTACAATTTTATTTGACATCCATTTGGAAGTCTACAATGGTTGGTTTCCTGAATTTACCCTAGTCTGTTTTAAGTCAACTATGCATCCACTTTCAGCTTACTCATACTGAGTGGTATATCTCCTTACATTTTCTACACCACAGAATACTTTTAATGGAGCAGGAAATGCAGAGAACTCGCTTTTGAAGACTACAAATTAGTCCTATATTAATTGCTTAGCAGTTGAGTAACTATCCTGACTTCTAGGCGTCTTCAAGAGAAAACATGCACAAAAGGTCCAAAAGAAAGTATATTGCATATTGGTTAAAAACCCAAAAAAATAAGCATTGGACAGAATGATGCTTAGTTTATAATTCACGAGCTGTTATATGACATGATTCTAAAAGTGATAATCAGAAAAACAGTATATGAAACAAAATTCAAGTTATTCAAGCCATATCTCAAGCATTATTAACATTATGTTGGATTATACTAAATTATTAATATTCTGCCTGAAAATTATGGTAAGATGCCTTGTACAATGCACCTTTAGAAAGGTTTACGAGAACATACACAAGGTTTCTCAAGCGCTTTAACAGCTTAAGTGTCATGTCTTCCTTTGTTGCTTGACTTATTGACTCGCATTCACCAACAACTTGGGTTGAAAAGACATTTAACTGCAAGGCATGGAATTAAAAATCAAGTTAAAAAAAAAAAACACTACTGATCAACATAGGACCAATATTAGCTGGTGGATTGCTAATTTACCAGCTCCCTCATCCAGTTAGCAGCATAATAAAGAGAGAGAATACAAATCTGCTTCTGCTTCACTGTCAAAGGTTGCCAGGCAATCTCAGAATACAGCTGCGACAGATAAGACCTGAATAACATCAGAACATTTGCAGGTAGTTGTAGTGGTAAACATGTTAATGAAAGCTCCTAAGATCCTTAGGTGATACAGGCATAGAACATGGGATGTCAATGGGTTTTAGGACATATCACAGACCTATGTAATATATTTACCTTTAAGATATTGCAGGAATTTCAAGAGGCATGGTGGTGTGGTAAATGGGGAAACAAAATGTTTCAATTTTGAGTGATTGCAAAATTAACTGCTGGAGGATTTTCAAACAGGTTAAGAAAAAGCCTTAAGATCGAGAGAATAGCAAGTAGTCTTAGTAGATCACACGTTTTACATGAACAACATAGAGCATCTCTTGGCTGAGAATGATGTTATGGCCTCAAGACTCACTAATATTGTCAATGTAGTTCAGGATGTGGAGGTAACAAAAGTATTACATATAGCAATCTCAGAAGACAATAACTTCGTCTATATAAAGTAGCCACACAGAAAACTAATCAGTAAAAGAAAAATCAATTTCCTTCCATCAAAATAAAGTCTGTTAGCATCAGATTATGCACAACCTTAGAGGAAGGAAGATTAATAGGGCAACCAAGAAGAGCATCAATGCCTCCAAGAGATCCTTGGTTAGCCATTTTCTCAACCTGAAATATTTGTCCCACAAATTGTCAGTGTCCCTTCAATATAAATTACTGTTCACATTTAAAATAATTATTATAAAAAATAGTTACGCTTACCACAGAAAGCAAAACAAACTTTGCAGGGAGAACTTGTAAAGGCGAAGATGGTCTGGAAAAAAAATTACAAAGTTGAATGCCCACACCATTTCTACCATTCATAGAAACAGGGGAAAACTATCTAACAGGGACAACAATCTAGAATCAACAACTGAACAGTAGCAGAAAACCCATGTAAGCTAAGAGTAAAATCGATCACCAGAGAAAGGAATCACGTCTTCTTTCTAATGCACCACAGTCATGCACAGACAAAAAGAACCAAAGAACAGAATGAAGATGGGGAAGATTGATTAAACATTACATCTCCGAAACCGCTAACATCGAAAGATGGTATCGCACAAAACTCCAAACTTAATATGGCAGGCTAGTCATAATCATCTACAGCATAATGATTTGAGCAATCCAGCAGTACAAATTAATTTCTTCAGGTAAGCATAAGAGAAATAGTTCTTGTTATCTGAAAACTAAATTATTAGATTTATGATGTAACTAAAATTTCAATTTGACCCAACTAAGCTAATTAAAGTTTCCCCCAACCCTATGGGATATCATAATTAACATGCAGTTGCATGATATTCCTGTCATATTACATAAGCAAAATGTAGCAAGTTGTCTCAACTCACATCTACTTCTTCAGTTCTCTCTCACAAATCCTATCAGTACTACGTATGAGTGACAGCTATATAAGTTTCACAAATTCCGACAGACAAGATTTGTAAAAAAAATTAATGCTGTTAACAATGCTTGAAAGGAAAATCTAAACCAAACAATCATAACATATCATGTAAAAAGAAACTACTGATCACCTGAACAATGGGGAAACGAGTGGCAATATGTTCAAGCATACAGGAGATATATCACCATCAAGGTTCATCCACAGTTCTCCTGCGTCAAGAAAGTCTAGCTTAGCAAAACGAGGTTCTGGCTTAGCAATTTAGAGATAAAGCAGATAGATTTCTTACCCTCCAAACCATAAGGCAAGTCTTGCACGATCAAGTTCCCATTATCAATGTCAGATAAATAAATCGACTCAAATTCCAGAACTTGTTTGCCAACCCTGAAAGACAAAACAGTCAACCTTCGGGCTGTCAAGACTTTATCAGTGAAACGGTATTATTTACATTGGGAAATTGTATATGGTGCTGAGCAGAACAAGCAATTCCCCCATGAAGTATTTCATGCCGTTTTCGTATACTTCCTATAGTTTTAATTCTTCTCTAAGGTATTCCTTATTTTACTTATGTAATTTGTGTATATATCCCAGAGTGAATGGCAAAGAAAGGTACGTATTAAAATTACCAAAAAGCACCGAATAATTCAAAAGAAATTGTGACCCAAAAGCAGATCCTATAAAATGCCACGCACCATTCTATAACACCTGGATGAAGAGTACTGTTTTGCAACGTCAAAACCAGTTCTTCATGAAACAAGATCAATGGTAAGGGGAGCTGCTTGCAAGATTCTAAAGACAATTTCAAGAGCTCCACTGCTTCCTCATAGTTTGACCTCTGCAAAAAAGTTTTAGTGATGAGTCCACTATACATTAGTGTCATAAAAACTTTGTAAAAAAAACTGGTAAGATTTGAATATGGAAAAACAAGATCATAATAAATCCAGAAAAAGATGGAGGCCTATGGATAAGACTGGATATCTGCTGGAATAAGGTCCTCAACATTGTACCAAGTTGAGCAATTTAACCAAATCTTCCCTTAGCAACCAACAACCTACCAATTGAATTTAACATACACTTTTAGACCTATCCCAATAAATTTCCAAGATTAGCAAGCAAACAATCGATAGTTCTACCATGTGAGTTTAATGTAAGAGGGGAGAGATATAATCATAACCCCTTGATTTATACTTTTAAATACAACTGGACACTCTTAAGAAGTTCAAATTCTTTTAGGTACATTTTTTTTAGCAAAGTGTTTCTTGTTAGAAAATCAAAATACCTGACAAGAACAGGATCAATGGAATCACTCCATCACAGTTGTAGGCCATAACTCATAACAACATAGAAAGAAAGTGTGGAACTACGAAATTACATGTGATAACGGTGGAAGAGAGATGTTATTTGTATCTGCAATGAATGAAACCATCTTCAGTACTCCTATCAGGCCCATCTTCTTGTATAGAAGATCAGAGTTATTGATCTGAAAACATCAAAATCAGACTTCAAGAAGGACCCATAATCTCTATATTTAAAATTAAAAAAAAAAAAAAAAAAAAAAAAAAAAAAAAAAAAGAAGGAACCCCATAATCGACATATGCTAGTAATATAACAAAAAATATAATTCTATTAATATATGTCGGATTCTGGTCAAAGAAAGAAGTCAGAATTGCCTGTTTCCTCAAAATCATCAGAAGTTCATTTGCTATGGAACAACCATGAGGCTGTGAGCAAGATTGAGCAGAAACTGCGAGACGGACAAAAATTTCATAAACCTGAAATGTGGAAGTTGTTGATTATAGGTTTTTAAGGAATAAGACAGTAAAGATGGATCATCATGCCAGCAGATGTACAATAAGGCATACCTTGTGGAGGCTCTCAACACTAAATACCTCCAAATAATCCAAGATGCCTGCATGGGAATTTAAATGAAATAAGAAATTACAGGAATTGCTTAGAAAACTTCATATAATTCCGATTGCCAATGCCAAAGAGGAGGATCAGGCATATACCAGTTAAATGAGAAGAAAGTGAAGTTAACTCCTGTGACTTCCTGGTGGCCAACTTGACCAGGGTGTCTAAAGCAGCACTTACCTCATAGCAAACCCCTGAGCCCACGTGGGTAAGTAATGCTCCCAAAACCTTCACAAATTTCATCGGTGAGTATGCTTCAAGTATTAACTTCATGAGAAAAATAGTCGATAAACAGTTCAAACTCAACTCACTTCTTGTCTTGAAAAAGCATCACTGGATTCTTCAAAAAGACGTATATAAATGTGGACGCCGAAATCCTGAGCTCGTTGTTCTTTGCAGGCCAACAAGTATGCAGATAATGACAGAAATGTGGCAATATAATCCTAGTGTATACCAGCAGCAAACATAGAGCAAGAATTTGATGAGCAATGAGATTAAAAGACCAGAAAAAAATTCCCAATGTATAATTGTTGTTCCGGTGCTCTGATACCTTCGGCAAATCATTGACGCCAAGAATGCACTGATCAAACATATGTTCTTGAAAACAACCCTCGATGATTTTTTTCTTCAATAATTTTTCAACGCTCTTTTGCAAAGATTCGTTGTTCATGAATATGAGTGTAAGCAACCATATGTCAACCACCTTGTGCTCTCTAGCTTCCTCCAAACTTTTCAGTTCTTTTAGTAACTCCGAGCAAAGAATCTATAAAACCAGCTCAACATATTTACAAAGCATACATGTGATTTTTCTGGTGAAGAAAGAAAATGACTACTTGATAAATTTAATTTCGAACCCACGTTGTTAAAATGTAGACTAGATCTCAGGGCATCAAGAACAGAAGCTTTTGTATTGTCAACGATTAATTTCTCTTTAGATTTGCTATGCTGCGAGTTTCGTGGGTGAGATGCTCCCAGAAATCTCAATTGTTCGCGTATTTGTGAAATTATTCGCCTGGCATTTGATGCCTTTGCAGAGAGCAGAACGAACCTAAGGAGGTATGGAATGTGCTCTGTATCAATTGTCCTTATGCAGGATAATGCTACCATGATCACCTTCACAAATTTAAAAATAAGAGGGTAAAAAACACAAATAGTACAGGGAAAGCCGGAAAGAGAATGTGAGCATAAAATTTAAAAAATAAGAAGTTGGCAAGATCTAAAATGATTAGCAGCTACAGCTCACGTGTTACCTCTTCCTGCAACAGATCATCCAAATTGAGGTTGGAAAATGAGTCGAGCACAGGAACAATAATGGAAGAGTCTTCTTGGAGCATTTGTTGAAGCGAACTAACTAAAGTTTTATTGTTCTGGTCACCTATAATCTCAGGCAACGAACCAATTATCTCTTTCTTCAAATGATGGGGGCAAATAGTTAAAACTTGTAAGAGTTTCTCAGCAAAAGCATCATAATTTACAAGGAAGTCAAGCCATCGAAATTGATTAAGTATCAACCTTGCTACATCCTCATCAAGATGCAATGAGGATGAGCCATGAGCACTGACAAGAGGGTCCGCATCAAAGAATTCAGGAAGTTTCTCGAGCAGCATGTCTAAAAGGTCCTGCTGAATCGATTTAACCAATAATAGAACTCGAACTAGGCTCTCACTTCTTGTTGATCCAAAGCCATCACGATGACAAGGTAACAGAACCCTACATAACCAGAAGATTATAGGAGTGATCTTCCCATTGTTTATGAGCACAGAAAATAGTAGTACTGTATAACTTAAGGATACACAAAGAGAGAAAATAAATTGACAGTATCAAATTTTAAACTGTGTTTTGCTCCGTGAAAAAAGGAAACAAAATTGAAATGGAACCAGATTATAATCCAACACAGACAAACAAAAAAGTTGAGTCGTTAGTGTTTTGTATAAGTTGATAATTGCAAATTTTATATATGACTTCCAATGTCTAAGTTTTGCTTACTGTGCTAACCTCGTTCCCCTATCAATTTCCAACACCCCCAAGTGAAATATCTAACAGCAAAGTACACGAAAAACGAAGAAAAAGTCTGTATAAAATGCTATTGCATTGTATCATTAACTAATTCCAATTGATAAAATGATAGTGTTAACTTTAAAGAGCAAAGGTATTGAACAAGTAAAAGACACCAGCATCGAAACAATACAGGTTAATAGCTGCACTGGAATCAGCAAAATTCTTCTTCCACGGGCAAAGAGAACTCACAACTAATTATATTATCCTATTCGCTTCGCCTTTTACCTAGTGTCTCTCTCTGAAGTCCAATAGAGTTAAAATGGATTTGTAGGTTTTACATTGTGTGAATTAGAGGGTTCGTGTTCCTATCAACACGTATAATCCTATCTTGGCGTGTGATTCTCGATTCATCGTGAGCCCAGCGCAATTTGTCTTTCAACCCACCAATTTTGCCTCATAAACTCGAAGCCTTAGCTAGCTTATAAGCTAAAATCTAGAATCTTCAAATTAAACCAAAAGCGTAATGACAACGAACCTTCGCAAATTAGAGGTGGACGAAACGTAAGCGGAAAAACCCTCCAGAAACTGGGAGCGAAGTGAGGAATCGCCGGAGAATATTCCGTCGAGACGCTGGCGGAAGGCGTGGAGGTCGGAGGGGAGGCACGGCGGCGCGGCGGGGTTGATCAGCGTACAGCCGGCTCCCGCCAAGACGGAAGCCATTTTGTCAAACGAACTGGAGGTCTCGCGTGCCGGCGTCGTTCTCGGTTCCGCCGCCGAAGCGCTCGACGAAGCAGGTTCATCTTCGGAGGCGGCGGCGGAGGGTTTGGGGAGTTTGGCGGGTTTGGGGCGGGCGAACGGGGGTACGAAGGGGGTGGTGCCGGGTTTGGAAGGACGTTTGCGGGAGAGCATAGTGTGTGTACTGTGTGAAGCTTCTCTTCTCGCTGCGTGCGTTAATGGTGGGAGAGAAGTGGCGGGAAAATCTTTTGCAGTGATTTTTTTGTTTATTTGTTTTTAATTTATTTTGATTGGAAAAAATGGGGACGAAGGCGTGACTGGGAAGGAGGCAACTAGGTAGGGAATTACATTTTTACCCTCATAATTTGTAATTGGGACATTTGTGAATTTGTGATATGGAAATTATTGTTTTTATAAATCTTTCAACTATTATGAGATTTGGAAATACTTTTAATAAGTTGCTATATGAAATATGAGTGTGTCACATAAGCCTCGAGCTCGAGACCTTTTGTTTTATACGTTAATCTCTAATTTGCTAACATGTTCATACTTTTTGTTGGGATCAAAGTTCAATTATAATTGCTTTAAGTGATTATGGCGGAAAATATTAGTATTAGGTGCTTTCGGAAAATATGGAAAATTGTTGAAGATGTTCTTAAACAATTTAGCCACCACATAATTAATATAAATAAATTCAAAATCAATTATCTCACGATTTTATCATTCAAACAAGATTAATGCAACATAACAAGGTGATAGAGAGTTCATGTCATGTATATGTTTCTAGTGCATTGATTTGAAACTCATAAGATGTTTGTGTGAGTGATATCATATCCATATCATATCAACCTGGTAACGAACTCAACTGGTTAAAGTCCAAACTTGAACATAATTTTGTTAATATTTTTTAAATCTAAACATAAATACGACATGTTAAGGTCAAACGTGAACATGACATGAACACGATTAAGTCTGTGTCAAAACGATACAATATTGACAAGGTATTTCATTACGCGATTTTAACCTGGTTGACAATGCATGCTACAATAAAAAAGTACTATTTAATACTACTTAGTTTTAAATTTTAAGAAAAATATAAAAGTATTAAATTATATGACAAACTTAGTTTTAAATAAGCCTATATCACAAACTTATTAATTTCACTTGTGGTATTAAATTATCGTGTCGTGTCGAAAATTAACATCGATCTACTTGCGTTAAACTATAATGGAGTATTGGGAATTAGAATCAACAAAATCTGAGTATTCATCCAAAAATAGGAGGAGGGAATCAGCAGCAGCGCGGCATAAACGGTTTCGAGATTTCAGAGCATCCAGTCATCATGAACAAAAACCAAACCCCCCAAAAATCATCATTATTCAAATTAGGGGAAGAAAAAATCAACCTTCCAATTCGGTTCTGCTTTGCTGAATTGCAATTTCAGTAAGGAGATTTTATTTCTTTCGTGTTTATTGAATTTTTCCAGTGATTTATCCGTTTGATGATTCAGCCTCTGTTTTTGTTCGGTTCGATCTTCGATCGATTGCTGTGTGTGTGTGTTTGAATAATCGAGTTGCTGGAAGTGAAACGACGTCGTATGAGTTATCTCCCCTTTCCGCTTGAATGTTGCTTTGAAATTCTACGAATATTGTTGGAATTTTTTTCTGGCAATCAATTTGCCTACCACGAATTTCATTCCGATATTGAATGTGGATGCATAATTGTATAACAATGTATTAATGTGAGTTGAAGGTTAATTTGTGAGAAAACTGGGGAGGGAATTTTGCAGGATTAGTGTAGATGTGGAGGTGAAATGGTGGCAATCGCACTGCTCGAAAAGCTTTACGGGGAAAAGTCGAAGATGGTCGTAAGCAAGATGAGCTAATTAGTGCCCGATGGTTAAAAGATCGTAAGCATCGAGGAAGTCCATGATTCTGGTACTGCCAACGATCAACACATCCCCACAAAATCATCACAGGTGATTCCGATTCTTGTGTCACTATCCATTTGTATATAACCCGAGTTGCACAGCTGGGGCGGCAGCGTAAATTCTGATGATGTGCTGTATATGGCGTGGACTGATGATCGAGATCAAGTTCTTTTTACGAGTTTATGTTATGATCGTATACAGTACTCGTACATAGTAGCATTTCTAGAGTTAAATATCTCAGCCTTGGTGAATAATTTTGTTTTAGCTGCAGGCAAACTCTTATACAATGTCAACAAGGGCGCAACATCACCACCAAGATGGTGAAAACTTCGAAGAAGAAGACACTGGTTCCTTAGCTTCCTCATATCCTTGGCCCGAGCTTGGATTTTTCGAACATGTTATGCATTTTTCTTCTCCGATTTAAATTGTGTTGCTGTCGAGGTAGTTTTGTTCTGTAGTTCATATTGGCCTTAACTTCCATTGCAACATCAGCACGGACAAATAAATTCAAAGTCACGGTTCCCGTTGGTCCGAAGTTCATTTGTGGGGAACGTTTAGAGAGACGCAAGGAGGTATGTATCGGATTTTATATTATAGAAAGAATGATAAACTTGCTCCTTTGTCACTTCATTTCATCTGATCAAGAAATGATACATCGTCTATCAAACATAGTATTATGCTAAGTTGGAGGAAAAACACAAGGCTTTGGAGAGAGAGAGACTCGAGGTCGAAGCTAGAAAAAAGGTGTGTTCATATATACATACGCTCTAATAATATCTCATTTCACATATCAAATCTCACAAGAAATCATCCATGGCCGCCTCAATTTGTTATTGCGACTAATGCGCAGGAAGAAGAAGACGCGGCTATAAAAGAGCTGAGGAAGACCATGGTGTACAGAGCAAATCCCGTTCCTAGCTTCTACCGCGAAGGACCTCCCCCTAAGGTTAAGCTCAAAAAGGTTCCAAACAACTCATCAATTGATTTGTTTTTTCCCCTTCTTTACTTCCCATGCCAAACATATTTTAACTAGTTCGACTTGGGTT
Organism: Thymus mandschuricus; assembly: GCA_029379335.1. NCBI lineage: Eukaryota > Viridiplantae > Streptophyta > Magnoliopsida > Lamiales > Lamiaceae > Thymus > Thymus mandschuricus. Next base: position 5,244,168 of record CM057072.1, read on the forward strand.
TAAAACGCGTGCAGCAGCCACTAACGCGGCCTAAATCACCAAAATTGACGAGGAGAAGGAGCTGCGGTGATGCAGGTAGAACTTGTGGTGGGGAAATGGGAAACGAGAGAGGAAGTCACGGAAGCGGTGCCTGCAGAGGTAAGGAGAGAAACGGGGGACGAAGATCGGTCGATACTATCAATAGTAAGGATGAGGATGAGGATGAGGACGAAGATGAGTGACGAGGCTTTTTTTTATATACCTTTTGCATCGGATATTCATATCCCATGCATAGTTGATGTTTCGACTATTTTTCTTGATCGGTGACTTGGTTAAATATATTGAAAATATTATATTTTGAGGTTTAAATTGAGTTAATCATTTGTAAATATATACAAACTTTTACAACTACATCAACGTTGCTAGTGTTCGTAGCTTCATTGTATTGCATCCAAATTCGAAAAAAGTTGGATCAAAATGTATGAAAATTGAAAAGACATAAAAAATTTAAGCCAATTTAGAAATAGCTACATTAGTTTTTGGTGATACAAATGAGAACTTTTTAAGGCATTTAAGTCACACTAGATGGTGATCTAGTTAGTACGGTACATCAAAGTGACATATGCAAATTAATGAAATATTTATTGGTTTACGTTTTGAATGAGACGGAAAAACGAATTAACGGAAATATTACATTTCACTTGAACATACTCAAGATTTTTTCAGGCCATATTTGTTGGAATAAATCCGAAGGACCAACAATCTATACGTGTGCATGTTCAACTAAACTGAAAAAAAGAACAAAAAGATAATTAAATAAAAAAGTTGCCTGAAAATAAATAAATAAATAAATAACAGTTAAAATTTAATAATATGAGTTAAAATTAAAAAAACAAAAATAATAAATTCCGTAACGCATGCACAAACAAATAGATAAGTTGGCCGAAATCTAGGAACATGCGAAAGAAACGGAACAGTTAAAACGGTTAGAAAGGTAGGGTCCACCGCTCCCTAAGGGAAAGCCCCTTCCCTCTCATTCTTCTCCTTCATACCTACCTTCTTCTTCTTCAAACTCCCCCCATCAAACTTTAATCCCATTTTGATTTTACCCAAATAAAAAATAAAAAATAAAAAAAATCTAACAGAATAATTAATTAATTTTAATTATTCTCCGCAAAACCACCTCCGCCCCAGAGAACCACCACCTCTCCGGCGGCCCGAGGCGGTTCCTCCTCCCACCTCCCGCCGCGGCCGCCATTAATTTACTTTTTACCTAGCTGAGTAAATCCTCTGTAACTTTTTTTTAAAAGAAAAAAATCCGTTTAATTCTTCTGTAGTTGGAGTTCGAATTCGGACGCACGCGCGCGCGTGGAATGGGAGAATCTCGAAACGCGCACGACCGCAGCGCAGCAGCAGCAACCGAACCGTCGCTCCCGTCGTCGGCGTCGTCGTCGCCGTCGCGCGCCTCCGAGGGCGAGGCGGCGGCGGCGGCGACGCCGCCGAGGCAGTGGAAGAGCGTGGACGCGGCGAAGAGGCGGACGCTGTCGAAGCAGCTGTCGATGCGGGAGGTGCCGCGCAACATCGCGTGGGAGCGGCGGCGGCGCCAGTTCCGGCAGCAGGAGCGGCGGAAGAGCGAGGAGAACCTGACGGACGAGGACCTGAAGGAGCTCAAGGGCTGCATCGAGCTAGGGTTCGGGTTCAACGCCGAGGAAGGGCAGAGGCTCTGCACCACCATCCCCGCCCTCGACCTCTACTTCGCCGTCAACCGCCAGTTCCTCACCAGCCCCCTCACCAGCCCCGGCAGAGGCGGATCGCGACGGCCGCCGCCTCCGCCGCCGGTCGGAAACCCTAGCCCCGCCCCCGTTCCCGTTCCCCCCAAAAAATTGACCGTCCGATCATGCTCCTTCAACAGATCCATGGGAGAATCCGATTCCTTTAAGATTTTGAGCCCTGGTACTCTCTAGATACGCCGTCGTTTCGCACTCTCTGAATTTCAAATTGAAATTAGGGTTTCCTTCCAATAATTTTACTGAAAATTGAAATTTCAGGCGACGATCCTCAACAGGTGAAGACGAAATTGAGGCATTGGGCGCAGGCGGTAGCGTGCTCAGTGATGCAGGCCCCCATTAGAGGCGGCGGCATGGATTAGACAGAGCTAGCCTAGTACCACATGCATATTGCTTAAACAAAGACCACACAAAAATCAACACAGGAGAAGCCGATCGATCGATCGATCATCCAGTTCTAGAGAGAGAAACTGAAGAATGAAGGATACGTGAGAGAGAAAGAGATCATCAAACTTGACGTGATCTGAATATGGCGCCGCCGCCGCGGATCGGAGAACGCTGCGCACTTAACCCGCCGGAAAAATTACGAGTGATAAAGTGATGAAGAATGAATTGAATTCTAATGGATGAACTCCAGTCTTCTGGAGATAGACGGCGGCGCCGATCGCCATTAATCGGCAGAGGTTCGACGTAAAAGTTTTTGGTTCAACGTGGATGTATTACTAGCTAGCTTAGTGTTTTTTTTTTTCACGTACGCCATTACTACTGCTACTGTTACTGTTCGTCAATGCTTTTGTTGGATATAAATATTTGTACTATTATTATTATTATTATTATTATTATTTTTCTAGAATTCCAAATATAAGAAATTGATTTTCCCGTTTTTTAAATTCCATTATTATTATTATTTATTACTCTCTTATGAAAATATAAATATATGATACCAATTTATTTATAATTATATCCGAGTTTTATATATTTATCATCGCTATTTAACTAGTAAAAAATAAATAATATAGCAGTAATCTAATTAGAGTAATAAATTCTCTGTAAATAGGATATTGAAATTGAAGAATATTTTTTTATTAGAGATGTTTACAACTGAAAATAAATAATAAAAATAAGAAAAGTGAAAATAAAAAATAAAAATAAGAAAAGTATAGGGGTCAGATGTTGTATTAATGAAAATATGCGGGGTCAAAATGAATAAAGTGAGAATCTTCTGGAGTATGCAAAAACCCTGCTTCAGACTACAAAGTTCCTCTCTCTAGTTTCCTGCCTCCTTCAAACGACTCAATACTTACTGCTCAACTCAAACTTCTACATATTTCCTACCCCGAGAGAGAGGAGAGAGAGGATTCATGGCGCCTGATGCTTCTCACGCTCTCGCAGGTTTGTCTTAGAACTTCATCTCTCGTAACGAACGGAATTATCTGTGCTTATTCTGAATCCTCTGCCTCCTGCTCTATTTGGTTGCAGTGAGGGAAAAAGTTCAACACTTTCTGAATGCTGCACAGTCTGGAAATTTGGACCTCTTCAAAAGTAAGCAACATTTTTCCCCCCTCCTTCCTAATTTGCGAGTGAATTCGGGATTTTCCCCTTTCTATTACTGTTATTGTTTTTCTTATCGAACGCCCTGAGTATCGCCTAGGGTTGATTTATCTGTTTATTTTTACTTGGTATGCTTCTGATTGTAATGTGGGATGTTCTGTTGATAGAATTGGCAAAGCAGCTCGACGATGGGAAGGGGCTAGCGCAAACGGTAGTCGATGTGAAGGATGCCAACCAGAGAGGGGCTCTGCACTTTGCTGCCAGGGAGGGTCAGACCGAGGTTTGCAAGTATTTGCTGGAAGAGTTGAAGATGGATGTTAATACGCAGGATGAAGATGGTAACTCAGTGTTCATGATTATCAGTTGGTTGGAATGCATGCTTAGTTAACTATATCTTCATGTTTTTTTTAATTGGGATCAATATTCAGGCGATACCCCTATAACGCATGCTGCTAGGCAAGGGCATACTGCTGTTGCGAAGTACCTCGTAGATCAAGGTGCCGATCCTTCCATACCAAGTGGATTAGGGACTACTGCTCTGCACCATTCTGCTGGAATAGGTATTTTTTCATCCATACTTTCGCGAGGCTAAGTTTTATAATTTTACTCCTTACGCCCTCCTTAGGCACTGCAAGTAAAAAAATTGACTTTATTTGTGTGACTTAGAACCCCCGTGTAGAGGGTACTTGATCTCGTAGCGTTACTTAGATTTTAATCAAGTATGGCTGGTTCATTTATAGAGCCAAGTAGCAGGTGTGATTTGTAGAGCAAACTATTCGTTCTTTACCTCAACCCAGTATTGGGGAAGGCTGGGAATGTATCGGTGTCATATTTATTGGGCCTATTAGGTTAATCTTCCTAGCGGGAAGAAGGAAAGTTAGGATCTTTTAGCTATGGAAATTGTGGGAGTTAATTAAAGGACCAGGCAACTTGATCAGCCTGTGGGAAAAACATGATTTTTAACGATTTACTCCTGACAGATGGATGGATTTTAACTTTGCTTGCAGGAGATCTTGAGCTTCTAAAATTCTTACTCTCCAAGGATGTAAATGTTGACTCACAAAGTGATGCTGGCACTCCGCTAATATGGGCTGCAGGTCATGGCCAGCCTGATGCTGTCAAAGTACTACTTGAACATAATGCCAATGTAAGTTTATCGCCCCATTAAGTTGAAAAGGTGTCCTCTCTCTTTTTTTTTCTTCCGTTGAATTACGTTACTTGATCAACTCTGAGGACTTTAATGTCCTTGCATTTTTAGTTGATAGAGAATGCATCTATTTATACAAATTGCTTGGCCAATTGTGATACATGTATATTACTTCATGATAGAAGTTGATCTTATACTTGGATTAGGACAAGTTTGATTTTTATCTCCTAAGAGGTTTAAAGGAATGGTCAGAAGGCTTTGAAAACCTGGCGTTTGAGCATTTTGACCATGAGGTTGATTTATAGGAAGGTGATGTCGATCTTGCATGTATGTTGTAGGCAGATGTGAGCTTTCAGAATGAATGTGGGGTTTAACTGCACCATTAAATCAAATACCGGACCTAATTGCGCCTAAACAATCTTTCAGGAAGGGAGGATATATATGTGATCCAACATAAAGTATTGGGGTTTATATGCACCTTTTCTCAGTTTGTTTCCCTTAAAGCATTACTCTTTCTTTTCAATTGAAGATTGAGTGTTAACGTATGTTGTTTATCTGCTTTTGTTGCAGCCAGATGCTAAGACTGACGATGATATTACTCCTTTATTATCAGCTGTTGCAGCTGGTTCCTTGCCATGTTTGGAGTTATTAATAAAGGTAGCTGCTTGTTAAATGCTCTGCATTTTTGGATGCTGTTTTTGTGCTATTCTCTCTATTAAAGGGTGGTAAATGGGTGATGGCCTCACTCCTAACCTGTTCAACCTAGATATTATATTGTACGCCTCAATGTGATTGGGCATTTACATCTTAGCTCCCTTTGACCTGGTTATATTAAGCCTAGTCCTACCTTACAGTTCTAACCATTAGTGACATTGTCTCCCACACTTCCTGTTATTCTTTCTTTTTTTGGGGTTAAAATGGATAATGTTTTAGTACATTGTTTTTGTAGAAATTCAGTTAAATGGGAATTATAACATATGATTTACATATCAAATGTAGCTAATAACTGCACTAGAAGTTCATAAAAACTTAAGTCACTTAGTTGCATGCTCAGGTTGCATATTCCTCCTTGTCATATATATTCTATTGTCCTGCACATAAGCCGTCTAAAACTTCGTACTTGTTTTGTGCAGGCAGGTGCATCCGTGAACTTTACTGCAGGTGGAGCAACACCTTTGCACATTGCTGCTGATATTGGCAGCCCAGAGATCATAAACTGCTTATTACAAGCTGGAGCCGATCCTAATGCCATTGATGAGGTAAAGCTGGCATATTTTTACAAGAATCAGTCATTACATCTAGAAGTTGGTAAAACATGATGAAATACTTTCTTTCTAGTCGTAGAGTAAAAATAAATACTAGTACTAGTCTACTAGATAATAGGAGTTAACATGGATGGTTATCTTAAAACATTGAACTGGAGTATGGTGAAGTTATGTTACTTTAGGAAATTACGAACAGAGAGCTCTTCAATGAAATCTTTGATCTTCAACCTCTATCTTGCTGCAGGATGGCATGAAACCAGTTCAGGTAGCAGCTGCAAGAGGAAATAAGGCAGCTGTTGAAATTCTTCTCCCAGTAACGGCCCCAATAGAATCAATTCCACAATGGAGTATCGATGGAATTCTTCAACACATGCAACAAGAAACAGGGAAACAACAGGTACCCTGTTCATTATGATTCACCTCTTCTATGACTTGGGGATGTGATATATTGTCCCAGATGTGTGGAAACTTGACATTTGATGTTCTGGGGAATTCTTTACTGTACATGCTTGTTATTCTACAGAAATTAGATTCTCTTTTTTCTAATTGAAGGAACACCCTTTTTTTTTTTTTTTTTTTTTTTTTTGCTTTGATGCTATGTGTTTGGCAAAAAATATTCTACTATAAATCAGCCTAGGATCTATCAAGTCGAGTGTTGTCTTGTTTACATGTCATTGTGCTTACCTCATTCTATGGGATCTGTGTTTACAAATGCAGGATCAGGAAAGAGGGTCTAATAAACTTAAGGATGCTGCAACTCCTAAGCTAAATTTGCCTGAGGTATCAACATTACCTCTATTTACAAGTGACTAGATTTCCATGTTGATTTTGCATTGACTGCACTATAGCCTTGTTTCTATCAGTATGTGTTCACTCATTGACATGGCCTTGGGAGTGAGTTGGGATGTGGAAAGTATTTGATTGTGCCCTCAAGTTGTTTACCAGTGTGAATCAGAGAACTATTTATTTCCCTAAGGGTGGGAAATAAAAAGGTTCTTATTTTTAAATTATTATTGGACTTCTTCACTAAAACCTGTATCAAGTAGCCTATGCACTTTACACAGACCCAGCTTTATTATATGGTATGCGTGAAACTTGTCTTCCCTCTCTTCGAGTAGCATTTTCTCACCAAAGTGTTTTGTTGTTTACGAAAATTATCTTTGTGTCCTTGACTTGTAAGGATTTCCTCCAATGTTTCCTTAGCTATTCTGAAATGTAAAAAACTATTGAAAACTTTACATCTGCGCGTCCTGAAAAGTTTCGGCTCATCTTCTTATGTATCTATAGCGAGTGGCTCAGACATGTGTTATCCGTATATTGTTTTAATAAAGAAAAGTGTAGCAGCAAAGCATCGTCATATCTGCATCTTACAGAGCAGCACTTGGCTGTTCTCTGCGGTTGATATTTGTTGAATAGCTTATATTAAGAGACTACTTTATTGACTTCACTTGTTAAAATCATCAGGTGTCAGCTGAAGCAAAGAAAAAGGCTGCTGAAGCTAAGGCGAGGGCGGATGATGCTTTTAGGAGGAAAGATTTTATGTCAGCAATTGATGCTTATACACAGGTTCATTTGTTCGACAATCTTTTTTTGTTTTATTAGTTAAGCCGCATTACTAGTTGCTGAGTTCGTTTTGACACTCTTGTGTTTTCTAGTGAGTGCTCCGTTGGGAAATGCTTTTCTGCTTAATATATATGTATTGCCAAGTTAACTTATACGATTGCCATATAATATAACACGAGATAAAATGTCACGTATGTGGTTATTCTAGACTTACTCTTGGATTGCGAATGCATATGATGACTGACTTTAGCTATTTAAATGGTTTTGCAGGCAATTGATTTTGACCCAACTGATGCTACTTTGTTTTCCAATAGAAGTCTTTGCTGGATTCGTCTTGGTCAAGCCGATCATGCTTTAGCTGATGCCAGAGCATGTAAGGCTCTTCGGCCTGATTGGCCAAAGGCTTACTATCGTGAGGGTGCTGCTCTCCGTCTATTACAGGTTATGTGTCACTCTAACAGTCAACACTTTCAAAACTTTCTTCACCCCCTGCTATATCTTTTGTGTCGTGTGCTACTAACACTTGTAATCCTTCATACTGCAGAAGTTTGAGGAGGCTGCAAACGCATTCTATGATGGCGTCAGGCTTAACCCTGAGAACGTGGAGCTTGCTACTGCTTTCAGGTTAAATAACATATTCCTTCCTCTAAAGTGAACAATTTTATGTCTTCAGCTTCTTGAAGTTCGTGACCTGAGAATAAATGTGATATTTCCTCATGTCTATGGTAGCATTTGCATATAGATTCCGATGCTGTATCTGAGGCAATGTATTTTCGCTCGTTTGACATTGGGTGTGCTTGATGTTGCAGGGAAGCCGTTGAGGCCGGGAGAAAATTTCACAGCACGCAGCAGCAGCAGCAGGAACAAAAATCTTGATGAAAAATACTACTATACCTATCTATAGTGATTAGCCTGTGCTCAGTTTTGTTCTTAACTTGTACTTTATTGGTTTTAAATTTTTAATGGATGATGTTAACATATGATTGATTTTATTAGCAACTTATATTTATTTTTAGAAGCTTGAGTAAATCAAAATGTACTTCGATTTTCGCCAATGAGCACATAAATAGTATAGATTTGATCTACATTTGTGTACAGTAGTGCCAATTTTGCAACTCGTATGAAAAATTTGCAGATATAAGTCACCAATGCCAATGTGTGATGAGGAGTACACGAGCGTTTAATGTGGATTCCTTCATCTAAATATCATGTGAACACCATAGCCATGGTCGCGAATGTTACCTTGCTATAGACGATTCTTGTCAAAGACCTAAGTGCAGAACCAGTACGATTCACGGAAGATGTAAGTACTACATGAAGTAGTGCGGGTGCTCCTTTAGGATTTACTCTCAGTATCCACACTAAAGCAGAACAGACTAAACCCGACTAAACCCTTTCGTGATCTAATGCTGTGAACTCGAATTGAAACTACGAATAGCAATCCGGAAACACTAGCTACTACGATTGATGTAGCAACTAAGGCATACAGAATTATGCAGTAAAAGATCGTGATTTCTCAAACAAAAGAAAGCACTGCTACAAGAATGGGGAAATTCATAACAACAAACTCAGAAAATTTATGAAGGATTTACCTCGGTTCCAATACAAAGTACAACAAGAAGGGACTCAAGCTCTATCAACATCAAAACTCGAGCTTCATGTATCAAATTCAGATTTTAAGTAATAGGGGGAAGAAGGTAACACTTCACCTCAAGCTAGGCTGCTGAAAATGCTAGGAAACAGCTGCATCATATGAGCGTCTCCCTCGTCAAATGTTTCTCGATTCGATTAGCTTCCCAACAACTACAACAACAATGCCAAGCTACTGATTTGATAAATCTTCCTAAACCGGCATCAAATTCCACTGAATTCCACACACAAAAATTTCCAACTTCAGATCCAATTTCGAAATCCACGAATCATCTAGAACCTCATCGCACAACTGAGAGCAATCCGCCCTCAGCTGCCTCGCTCTCATCCAAGAACAGATCCTCCGTCCCCCTGAAGGCGGCGTGGGCACCGCACACCACCAGCGAAATGATCAATGATACGAGGATGTTCATTCCGACGTGTGTGAACACCAATGCCACCACCGTGACCACGCCGAGCGACGCCAGGACGAAGCGGTCGTCGACGATTCTGCCGCAGATGATGACCGGATCGTCGCCGCGGGAGAAGTAGAGGAAGATCCAGGCGACGAACACCGCGAGGAAGACGATCATGGAGACTGGGTGGTAGACGAGGCTGCAGAAGAGGATGATGAGGGTGATTAGGGCGTAATTCACGCGGAAGTAGTTGAAGTTGTGGCGGATTCGGGACATGGCCTCGGCGTAGCTGAAGGGGAGGGAGAGGGCGGAGGTGTCGAGCAGCAGGCGCCATGGGCGGCGGGTGGCGTAGAGGGATCGAGCGCGGGAGACCAGCTGCGGCTTGTCGCCGCCGTATGGGGAGGCGGAGTTTGGGAGCATTGGCCCTGCTTGTAGAGAAACGGTAGAAATCTGCTAAAAGAAATTGCCGCAGCGAGGCAAAGAGAGAGAGAACGCGATAAGACCTCGAATGGAGATCGGGACCGGGCGGCGGCGGCGGCGGCGGAGGGATATGCGGGCGGAGCAGATTTTGGGAGTTGGGGGCGGATTTTTACAAAAGGAATCTACATGTGTAAATACATGAATCTAAAAAAAAATTAAGGGGAAAAATATGAAATAGCCGTTTTACATGACAGAAGATAAATTCAAGTCACTGACTTAAAAATTATAAATTCTAGCCATTTTGGACACGAAAAGATAAAATTACCCTTAATGATTTCGATCGAGCCTTAATGTTTTTTACCTCGAGTCTCGATCGATCACTTCTACAGATGAGCTCGACCGTGCCCCAATGTAATATTACCTTGAGGCTCGATCAAGTTATCTTATAGATGGGTTCGATCCAACCTTTTGTACTCATTGAAATGGGGGTTGTTCGAACCCGAAAATGAAGAGGGGAAGAGAGAGAAGCCCTAAACCCGACCCTCTAAAAAAAGACTTCAATAAGCACAGGAGGTTCGATCAAGCCTCTCGGGACAAATTGAATTAATGATACAAGTTTGATCGAGCCATTGTTATACGAAGGCTCCATTAAGCACAAGAGGTTCGATCGAGCCCATCGGGATAAATCGAGCCTTAGTGCAATTTTACGCTATGACTCGATTAAACTCGATAGGCACGAATAGATCTGCAGGGCCGATCGGGCCTCCATTTGAGTCATGCATCAACAACAGTGGTGGTGATGACCATAGTGGCAATGACGTGGGTGGAGTGGCCCTAGAACGGTGCCGATAACTGATTCCGAATTCTCGAAGTGAGGCATCGGAATGAAGAAGAAGAAGAAGAAGAAGAAGAAGAAGAAGAAGAAGAGGAAGAAGGAGGAGGAGGAGGAGGAGGAGGAGGAGGAGGAGGAAGAAGAAGGACGGCGGTGCAACGACAACGGTGGAGGGTGGTATAACGATGACGGTGACAGCAATGTTATTGTCAACGTAAATGGACATGGGCGAAGAAGAAGAATGAATGAATGACAGCGGCAGTTGGAGGAGGAAAATAGTAGGAGAGAGAAAAGATATGCTGGTAATTATTTTTAATTTTAATTAAATTTTTTTTAAGGATAAATTAGTCACTTTAATTAGGAAGTGGCTAGAATTTATAAATTTTAAGTTAGTGACTAAAATTTATCGTTTACTATCTAGTGTAGCTATTTTAACCTATTATCACAAAAAAATTAATGTTTAATTAAATTGGGATGGAGATAAATGAATACTAGTATTAAAATAGAATTAATGTTTAATTAAATTTTAGTTAACTTTTATAATCTTAAAAGAAACTAAATTTGTACTCCTTTTTTGATTCATAGATCTATTCTATAAAGAATATCTATTTAAAAGATACCTAATTTTTGTTTCAATTAACAATTTTTAATTTTGTTTCATAAAATAGACAAAAGGAAAGAATATTTGTAGATGCATAAGTACACTCATACATTTTTTTGTGTATATATTTATATACCCTTAACAAACATAAAAACATCATTCTAAAAACACACAAAAGTAGTTATTCTCACTTAACATGCATAAAATTTACCCACCATCTTTAAAAAAGACATAAAAACTACCCATTTTCACTTTTGACAAACATATCCCTCATTCCTCCAACAACTTTTAAATGTATCATATTACTTCTTTCTCATTATCATATAACAAAACGTAAACACTAGTACTAAATACTGCATAAATTTTAAAATTATACAATTAAATATAAAAAACTCAAGGGAAAAAAACCAATTTGTTGTAAATATTTATATATGGACATTACTTATGAATAAGTTAGGGTTTTATTCTTGTATATATATATTACTTGTAACCCTAGTTGTAATACACACAATATGAGATTAATGAGAATATCGTTGTTTCTCTGCGCCTCCATCTTCTTCTCTCGCTTCTTCTTCTTCCATATTCTCTATTCTTCAATTTACTTTACAACACAATTTTCGGTTAAAATACTAACCGAACCGTAAAAAAAAATCGATTATCGATTAACCGAACTTGAATGCGGTTCAATTAGCGGTTACCATTTTTGGCATTTTTTCGGTTTGATCAACCGATTTTTTCGGTTCGGTTAACCGAACCGCACCATATTCACCGTTGATGTGGAAGGCATTGATGTGGGCGGCGGACAGTCGCCGACGTGAAGGTGAAACTGCAGGAGAAATACGGATTGGAGAAAGAATATTTGATAATCAAGTTCGGAGGTGAAATCCTCCCGGAGAACACTTTGCTTCGGGAGGCCAATATGTGGGACGTCCATCTGTCCGGCCGCATGCAACCCCTGCCGCTGGCGCTGGCGCCGAGCGGTGCCGCCGCTTCAGCCTCTGTCGCACTGCTACCGACTCAGGCTTTGATTCCGACCGCCACTACTGGTCTCATCATTGTGAAGGTTAATATTGAAGTTGTCTACCGAAGTATTCAGGTGAACATCAATCCGTTGGCTACCTTTGCTGATCTTAAACCTCACATTGCATCCAAGCTGAAGAGGGTCAACGAGTCAGACATGCTGAACCTTTTCGACGGCCAGGCCGTCGATGACGAAGTAAAGCTGGGTAATCTCTCCGAGATTACCTTAAGAATCTCCACCGTCGAAGACTCATTTCGTGTATGCTTCAACTACACTAATCAAGAGGGGAGATCTGTGGAGTATTTCGTTGTTGCATCGGCAAATGATAGTGTTGATTCATTGTTCATGAATGTACTAACTCTGAAATCCCCACCCCATCATATCTATACTTTTAGATACAAAACTGTGCGATTTGACCCTATCGTAATGGAGCTTGGGAGGACTATAGGATACTATTTGGCTGGTCGTGGAGATACGATAGAGGTTTTGGGCAATACCCACACTTAAAACGTGGCATAGTTGGTTTTTGAAAATTTGAGTCTACCGGTTTTGTAATTCTTCGTATTTACATTGTAGTAACTCTATCACATTTCTATTTATTGCATTCTCTGTGTTTATCTTTTGGTTTTATCTTTTTATCTTCCCGTTTCACCTCGTTGGATTTGGATTTGTGGTTATGAAACTTTTGTTGGAAAAAAAAAAAAAACTCATCAATGAAAACATGATATGAAATGAATCAATTCATACTAAAACAACACACAATTCAAAGCTTAAAATCAACTCTAAACAAATTAAAACCAACTCTTACCAAAACAACAAATAAGCCTAAATTCGGTACCATATTGAAGAAACAACAAATTCGTACCAATACTAATTCAACAAACAACAAATATGAAGCCTAAATCAACCATTAAAGCAAGAAACAACAAATTTGAAGCATAAAGCAACCATTAAAGCAACAAACCGCAAAAAATTGTGAATTCAAACATTATTATATTACCGAATATAAAACTATTCCTACACATAACTTTATCTTTTGTAAATTTGTACTCCCCAAGTCCCACAAATACGTAAATTTCTTTTTTTGGATGCCCTCAATTACATTTTATATAACCGAATATAAACCTATTCCTACACATAACTTTGTCATTTTTTCCCCATAAATCCGTCTCATTCCAAATTTCACATATTTGGACTTCGGACGATGGATAAAATATTATTTTAACAGTTCAAGTAAATCCTGAATTATTTCTACAACATCTAGTTTAGTAAACCAAGTTTTTTTTTTTTTTTCATAAACAAGTAAACCATTTGATAGTGATGTACTATAATTTGTCTCTCACTAAATGAGAAGATGCAACTAAATGCAAAGATCAGATTAAAAAAAAAAGTCAACTGAAAATAACCCAAAAAAAAAAGTTGAGAAAGAAATGGAGATGATGGAGAAAATATATATGAAATTAATTCAATCTCTTGCACCAGAAATTGAGAGCAGAATCCTCTTCCTTTGGAATTTCATGTATACTCTATATTTCCTTCTTTATTGCAGTTTAAGTAATTCATTACCTGCACCGATCAATACATAAATACATGAATAATCGTATTGTCAGTTTCTACCCAAAAATAATAAATTAATTAAAACTGATATTCAACAATGTCCAAACAATATGCAAGAAAAACACACTACATTTGGTAAGGTTATGATAGCCCTTCGTCCACGATTTGTAGACCCTGTCGACTTTCCTAGATGGTTTTGACGCTTTGTGACGAAGGATTTTAAACTAAGTTTCCAAAATAGCTCATCATAAGTAAACTTTATAATTCTAGCCCTTTTAATGTGTTTAAAATTTATCATTACAAAATCCTAGTACTTGAAAAAATCAACGATACTTGAAAAATCAACGTGTCTATAGATTGTGGACAGATGAAGTATGTCATAAGCTTTCAACTTTGATGTGAAAGAGAAGTAAATTTTGATTTCTTTTATATCTAATCCTAACTATTTTTAAATAAAATTTTCATTTCCAATCACAATAGACTGAATAATTATTACCTGTTTCATAGTTAACCTCTCATCAGGATCTTGTTTAAGGCAGCTCTCAGCAGCTAAAACCATCCAGAATAGCTGATGCACATCATGGCTCTCCAATATCCTCCTATCTATCAAATCTGGGTAGTTTTTGGCCTCAAGAAGTGGCTTTGCCTGTCATAATGATACAACATAAGCACTCCTCCCGTCCCAACTAAGTTGTTACGTTTCTTGAATACATGCAAGACATAATACTAACGAAACGTAACAACTTACCCATCCAACAAGACTTTTCCCACCAGGAATTTCATCGGTTGTTCTAAGTCCGGTTATGAGTTGCAACAGAACCACCCCGAATGAATAGACATCTGTTTTATCAGACATTTTCCCACACTCTGCATACTCTGGTGCAACATATCCAAGTGTTCCAACTACTCCACTTGAATTTGCTGTATCGTCTGCTTGTTGTGCTTTCGCCAGCCCGAAATCGCCCAACTGGAAAAATAATAATACTCAGAACTTTTTCGAAAAAAGAACAAAAACATTGGTTTAGAGAGAATGTTACCAGTGTTTCATAGTCATGTCTGATGAGGATGTTCCCTGGCCTCATGTCCCTATGAACAATGCTGCGCTCGTGTAGGTATGCTAGGCCTTTCGCTGCCCCCTTGGCGATCTTCATCCTCTGCTCCCAGTTCAGAGGAGTCCGGCCCTCGTCTGAATCAAGAATTCCATATTTAGTGAACATTCATGACTTCTTTCTACATGATTAGAGCAAGGTTTGTGATCAGAGTTTTTCTACCTGATAAGTTATCTTCCAATGATCCGTTGCATATGTATTCGTAGACAAGCAGCCTATGAGTCCCTTCTGTGCAAGATCCCAACAGCATGACCAGATTCTGGTGCCTTGCTTGGCTAAGTACGTGAACCTCGGACTTGAACTCCTTCTCTCCCTGAAGGCTAGCTGCTTTGAGCTGCTTAACGGCTACTTTAATCCCTTCTCTCAATGTACCCTTGAAGACGAGGCCAAATCCGCCTTCTGATATGAAGTTCTCTCTTGAGAATCCGTCTGTCGCCTCCTCGAGCTCTGCATAGCTGAAATCCACGTGGCTGCTGATTTTAGGCCTCCTGTTTTTACAACCCAAGCAGATGGGATTTCCAAGCTCCTTGGCTTTGTTCTGCCTATGTATGCCGTTGCTCCCCTCGAGTTTCAGCAGCTGGTTGAGGTTTCGACTCTCTTCCCTCTTGGAGTGATGTTTGTGAGCTCTGCCACTAGACTTATCATCTAGTACTGCTTTAATGGTGTTGCCATTCTCTTTGGCATTCGCCTCGTGGGAGGAAGAAGAAGTCGAGCCTATGCAGTGGGAATCGTCCATCGAAGACCTGCTTGGATCTTTGGATGAGGCTCTTGCTTGAGATCCAGCTGGAGATTCTGCACAAGTACATACACAAACATAACATGAACAGATCAAGAGGCGTGTTTCGTTTACACGATTAATCAAACAAATCGAAGAAAACCATTTGCTTACTTATGGGGGAGACATCATCATCACCAGAGTAAGAAGGGATCATTTCATCATAGGAAACATGTTCCTTAATTGGACCTCTGATTTCAACAATGGTGTGGTTGCTTTTCATGCTCCATATCCCACATGACAGCCTGTCCATGAAGTACTGCTTCTCTTTCTTCATCTCCCTGTCATTGAACTTTTAGATGAGACGATCCTTTTTCTTACGTCAACATGCATGCAAACAGAAAGATTTTTTCTTTTCACACATGCATGCAAACAAAAGATCAACCAAATCAATCAATCCCTCTTTCTATTGGAGACTAGTGTGACTGAAATAGAGACTGGCCTGTCGAGGATGATAAAAGTCGGGTCGAGGTGTTTGGCTGTTTTGACGATGGCCACCTTACGAGACGTACATACCGCTGCCTCGACAATCACTTTCACCTGAAAATGGTTATAGGATTCATACATAAGCTCTAAGCTGCATATAACAATTAAGTTGGATTACAAATAATCCATTTGAATCAAGATTTGGATTATTATTCCCTTTTGTAACCATGACTATTCTTCTATGGCAACTAAGAATCAAGAAAAGAGAAATTAAAACTAATTATAGACCTTTTTCTCTGATTGAAGCTTCTCTTGGAGCTTGATCATCCCACTGTTTTGCCTGAATTCATCCCTCCTTTTCTTCCTCTCTTCTTCCAACATTCGTCTTTCGTTTTTCGTATTTACATCCTCTTTGCCCTTGTATCCCACTGAAATTTCACCCCCACACACATTTCATCTAAACCTTAATGATCTAAGTACTCTTTTTAGATTCTCTTGTGTTCATGTGTGTTGAGAGAGAGAGAGGGAGAGAGGGGCTCACAGATTTTGGCAGCAGAGCCGGAGAGGAAAGACGACAAAGACGGATTAGAGCACAAGAGAACTCCGAGGAAGACGACTTCATCACCGGCGTTGATAGGCAAAGCACTAAGCATCCATTTCATCTCATTCCATCCCATTTCTATACATGTTTGGATCACCATCACCTTCTGAACCTCACCTCCCTTTGAAATCTTCTACAATTGTCATCATCATCACCATTAATCCAACATTTTATACATCAAACACACTCAAAAACTCAATTAATTAAAAACATGATAAAACAAACTTACCATTTCCTCACAAAATATAATTAAACACTTCAAAAGATTACAACACTAGTTCTGAAATGGTATATTCAATGTTCAAAACCAAGAATTTCCTTTTCTTAGATACTATATATGTATGTTTTGGCCTCAAGCTGTAGTTAAATGCAAGGCAGATTGCAGATTATTATAATACTTTGAGAGAGAGAGAGAGAAATTTCATTTCTTATTATGATAATATCATTTCCATGAAATATCTGAATTAAATAAATTTCTTTTCGAAGTAAACTAGGCAAATTCTTTGTACGTACATTCTCAATTTTTTTAAAGACAAATAATTAGCCCCTTATTATAATTAAACTCCACCCCATTTCATACTGTTTCCAGCCCTCAATATCTTGCTACTATTTTGTCCTCTGCAAAAATTAAATAAAAATGCTCACAATACTGTAGGAGAGATACGATACGAACATACGTTTCGAAAATATATACAAGATACCAAATACTAGATTCAGAAACCAAAAACGAGGTCCATCCGAATATAACAAAAAGAAGAGGTATTAAATTCTTATAATCGCCTTGTTCGAGCAATGATCGTTTCAAGAATAGTAGAATAAATTATAGTAGTGAGAACAAATAAGGACTCGTTCGGTCTCAACCTAATTGTCATGTTTCTTGAATATACGTGTGGTATAAGAGAATGAAAGTCGATCAGTGGGTCAGAACGGAAGGAGTATTCAACATCCTCCTTCTTGTCCTTGTAAAAGCTGGGAGTTGAGAGTAGTTTCATTAATTTTCATACGACAATAAAAATTATATTACATACAATACACAACTATTCACACAAGAATCATCAAACTACGAAATATTCGAGAGTTCGGAGAAGCTACATTTTACACACCGAAGTACTTTGTTCGTTTTTCGTTCCCCCCTCGCTTATATTGTTTCGTTCATGCTGCACTCAAGCAGTTTTCCCATGAACCGTATTTTGAGCTGAAGGTACCACCGCCACTCTGCTGGGCGTACTCGGAAATAACAGCACGAGCGCAATTATCCCAAGTTCTGGCTATTTCCGCAAGCGACATGGGCTGTGCAAGAGTTCGGAGGGAGATGCTAAATCTTGATTTGGCCTTTATGGAGAGATCTTCATACTCCTTACTGTAGAGGCATATTGCATACCAACTATGTTATCAGCCAAGAAAGGATACGAATGCAACTTATTTTGAAAGGCGAGAATTACAGAAATTCGTCTAACAAAAGAAGGCGGTTCTAGGATCAAGTCAGCAAACTAGTTTGCAGTTCATTATGAACTTTACCCAGAGGACAATTCAAATGGGAATTTTTGGTTCACTAATAAGCATCTACTAGTTACTATAACATTGATAACAGAGAGAATTGGATAGTGAGAGATCCACACACAGATAGATCGTCAGTAACTAATATATACTCGGTCATCTTTAACTAATAGGCATCATGATATATCCTTTTCGATTAGAAAAAGTTTGCACGGCAAAAGAGAATGTTGATTATGTGTAAGCTCACCTGATTTCAACTGGAAACTTGTCGAGAAGTACTGGAGAGCAATTTGGATAGTTGTTTGGAACTAGCAATCTTAGAGGTTGAATTGGAGACTGCGATTTGGAAGGAGGCATGTATAAATATGTGAAAAGAAGAAAAAAAAGGTCATGGGTTCAAAAGTATTTAAAATCTCACCATTTGTGCAGAAGCATACTGAGATTTCAGATTTGGGCTAAGAGCCACAGCGCTGAAAGAGCACTTCACAATAGTTCCTTCTCCTCCCTCAGAAGCAGCAGCAACTGCTGTTGGATCGACCTCATCTTCACTGATATAGACGACGGTGTCAATAAGTCTTTGATTTATTTCCCGCAACTCTTCTTCGAGAGCATGGTTAGCCTGCAATATGGAAAGATCATCTTCCAGTTAACAACCGATAGGAACCAGAGATAAGGCAAAAACAAATATGTGCGCCATCACAACTGAGCAAGTCGTGTTTTGCCATATTGAGTAACCATAATTTAAAAGAAAATCATAGCAATTTCCAATTAAGATCATAAACTGAGGCCCGTGTCCACCCCTGGAGATTATGTGGAAAGCAAAACTTAATATCTTCAAGTAGAAGGAGCTACATGCAAATTCTAAAGAGCCGAATAGGAAGATTGTATAAAGATGGGATCTGCATGTTTATAAAATTAGAGCTAAAACTAGAATTAAAATAACACAAGAATGCACACAGAAAGTTTCAATGGGAGCAGATAGGGAGAAAGGAATTTATGTAGCAAAGTATTTGGTTTTTCATCAGGTTAATGAAGTTTTTCATTATACTAGCCAACCATAGATAAGCATCCAATACTTCATCTATAGACAGCCTTGCTATTAAATAGCTACTGAAGTACTGATCCATTAGCTAAGAGAGTCAGACGTATGACATACCTCAATCCTCGGTCTTTTGACATGTGACGCTCCAGTGGATTCTCCATCAGATTCATTACCATTTAAATACCTAACACTATCATTAACACTCCCGCTAGATGAAACAACATTGCAAGGCATTGCACTGGTATAGCGTCTCATTTTCTTGGTACCACTAGGTCCATCTTGAGTGAAGAAATTTCTGGCCTGCAAGCGACATTTAGTCATAGCAACCAAATCCTCACCCACAGCAGCCCGTGATCCATTACCTGGAGCAGATCCAGCAATTCTGTCAACCATACTGACTACAGAGCTAATATCACTAACAGAGGCACTCAAAGCTTTGGGTGAGATTGACTTCACCTGTCAAAAAGGCAATGCCAAAGATTATTAGATATAATGCAGTCATTAGGTTTTAAAACCCTCAAAGAAAAGTATGAGGTTCTATATCAGCACGCAAATTCCTGCTTACCACTTTGATTAACCGTTCCAGTGGCTGTTCCACGACATTAGAGTTTCCAGAAACAATGGTCGATGCAACACCATGAGTGCCATCAGGACTGGTGAATTCTGCAAGCAAAGGCGATGCTGATATCCCAGGAGTTCCAATAGCAAGGGACTGGTTTGGCATTGACCCTGCAGCGGTCGGATGATGCATGCTATTTCCAGCATTGGAGATTGATGATATACCAGAATTGATTTTCTCTGAATCTCCTGGCATGGGGGATGGAGCCATGGAAGTTGAAGGAGATGGGGCAACAAACGGTGAGTTTGCAGATTGCAGAGGAGTTCCAGCCTTGGTATGTGAAGACAGAATACTCTGCTGGTCAATTTGTGGAGAAGAATGATGACCAATCTGTGGGGATGCCACCTGAAGAGGATTCTGGGAAGACATGGAGAAAGGCGTCCCAGACTTCATTTGTTGAGGATGATATGTAGGTCGCTGGCCAGAAGAGTTATGCTGCTGAAGAACTGCAGACTTTCCAACCATCTGGTGTCTCATCTTTATATCATTTCCGTCATTCATTTGATTAAGTTGCATCAATGGTTGTCCAGGCAGCTGTCCTGATTGCTGAGAACTTTGTTGTTGTTGTTGCTGCTGCTGCTGGAGCAACTGCTGTCTTTGGGCATACATCTGCCGCTGCTGGAACTGCTGCTTAATTTGCTGGGTAGAAAACATTTGTTGCTCCTGTTTTATTTGCTGCGGTTGAAGGATATTTGAATTTGATTGCAAGGAATTAACATTTGACTGCAGAGCTGTCATCCCATTTTGTGAAGACATAGAGCTAGTCATCTGTTGAGAACCAACCACTGGATTTTGTTGCAGAGAGTTCATTCCTACTTGCTGCATTTGGTTAAGTGCATTGCCCTGTCCAGAATCAACATTTGAAGCGGACTGCATCCCATCTAGCATATTCTGACGAGAATTTGAAACACTGGAGCCAGAGGATAAGGTGCTATGCTGCAAATTGTTCAAATTATTCTGCTGGGTCAAGTTATTCTGTTGGGCCAAACTATTCTGCTGCGTAGGCATCATGGAACCCTGCATATTCATTGGTTGCATCTGAGAATTAATTTGACCTTCACTCGAGTGCATTTGAGGCTGTTGCTGCTGAGACTGTTGCATGGCATGCATGTGAGGCTGGGGGAGCTGCCCTTGCTGCATTGACGGAACAGCCTTTCTAGGCCTATTTGAGTTCAGAATATTCACAATCTGCTTTTCAACCCCACCAATCTTATCCTTATGATTGGGCTGAATGTCATTCTTATTTGTCCGGAGAAACATTATAAGCCGTTCCAACATAAGCTTAAGAAATCTTAGTTTTTCAAGTTGCTCATTTCTAGGCTGTTGAGGATGAGCATCATGCTGCAAATCGGTTAGAAATTACATCAGACAAATTCAAAATCATCGAAGAAATTATTTAAAGGATGGGTAGGGATAGTTAAAGTGGTTAAACTAAAATTAAGTATTCAATCATAATTTGTCGAAAACCACATTTATATTGTCATAAGAAAATTAAATAAAGTGACTGCCTTGCATTTTACCCTTCACTCAAGTCATTTTGAGGATAAAAATCAAGGCTGCTTTGAGTAATGTTGTAGAAGAAAGGGGTTGCATACATAATCAAATAACTTACCTGCTGCAACTTGGCAGCCATTCGCTGGTACATCTCATTCAGTTCAGGATAATACATCTCGTGCATGGATTTGATCTGCAATGAGATAACAGCTTAGAAAGTAAATTACCCATGAGCGGTGAAGCATACAATTTTAAATAAGGACATCACTAGAAGTAAATAGCTGGTATTTAATTAACCAACAAAAATTTCTTTGAGGCTGAAAAGGGGAAGAAGTACGAGCAACACCTTTTGATAAATCTCTTCTTGCCAATCTCCTGCAGTTGCACTTCCAGTCTGTGACGAGGAATCTAAAGATGCTAAAATTTTATAGGTTAGCCAACTGAAAATAAGAGAATTAACATATCTTACATATAGACGGTAGCAACAAAGCGCACAACATTCATAACGATAAGGGGAATATTAATCTTATTGAGTGAACTAGAATTCATAGCATTGCATTCAGTAACACTATTTTTTCCTCCATCCCAAATCAATACCCAGGTATGATGCATATCTATAATGTACAATTAGCTCTGTAGCAGAAGTAACGAGAGTGGGTTTGCAACAATTTGACAGAGATTCTGGCAAATTTTGGTCGGTGATAAGATTGTAATGACTCATAATGAGCCTCTAAGATAATGTATTTTTCAGATAAAATTGCACCAGTTAGAAAAAACTAGCAGCTTGTATTGGTTGAATCGATTCAGGTATCAACTCTAAGTTGTTTCTGCGTGTCACTGTAGTTCTCATCACTGGCCAATGGCAAGGTGCCATTCCATCAAAAGGAGAGCACTCAACACAAGTTTCAATATACAATTATACAATGAATTGCTATCAGAAACAAGACCCACAAGTGAGAAGTATGTAGTGCATAAAAATGGCCGAAAATGAACCAACATTAACCCATATCTAAGATATATCACGGTCCAAAAGTTAAAAAATACTCCCTCTGTCCATTTTATCATGACACTTTACTATTCATTATGTGTCTACTTTATAGAAAAAAAAAAAGTGCCATGATAAAATGGACGGAGGTAGTAATATAAAGAACTTAACAAGCATTTATAATCTAATGAAGAAACTTAACAAAAGAAGGCCTTTGGAGCACCAGCAAATAAAACATTAAGCAGATTCTCAAAGCTCAAAAGGAACTTGCATCATTCAGCAATCTAAGACAAAGATATGTCCATTCAAATCAACAGTTATGTCCATTCAGTTTCCATAATTGTGTGGTACTACATTAATGTAATTAGGCTGACAGTTGGATGAAGTACACTGCTGGTATAGACTAGAAAAGATCAAAAGGCTGAGCCTTGAATAGCCATCCATTGTGCTGTGAAAATGGACAGATGTGTCTTTGGTTAGGACATACTAAAGGACATCAACTAAATTCATCAAGTTCAATCCAGACTGTCCCTGTGACTGAAGAATAAAAAAAGTATGACAAGGCATGTTTTCTATGGTTGGGATATATTACAAGAATCCACAGAAAAAGAAATTATCCAGATCGATCATCTTATCAATTAAACAGCTACGATTTGACCACATACCATGCCATCAAAGGCATATCAAGTCCTATTGAAAAAAAGACTAGCCATTGTCTTGTTCAGTTGATCATGTCTCGCAAAGCAATATCTTTTATAGATTGATATTCCATCAATGAAGCTAAGAGGAGAGAAGGCCTAACATAGTGTACTAGACTACTAGTCGACATATGCTTCTAGAGACTCCAAAAATGACCACAAAGTTTTTAGATGAGTAGCAAAAGAGTAGTCCATAACACGATAACGTAGCATATCACCATATGAGGCCAGCCTTTTCCAAAGAAGTCTTGGGAATTACATTAATGAAGAGAACCACCTTAGAAATATGTAAAAATAGAACTTCAGTAAATACCATGGTAGACGAAACAACATATCTCAACACAACTTTATAATGTACTTAGAATAGCTCACCCAAGTGGTAAAAAAGCAAGACTGAGATAATAAGAGAGAAAACTTACTCAATGGCGCCTCAGGCATGATTCTTGAAGATTGCAACAACTGTTTCTGCTGATCGATTGTGGTTTGCTGTTGAAGCATGGGACCAGATGATTGCATTCTTTGCTGCATGTCTCTTGGTAATGTATTTGCCTGTTGTTGCAAACCCAATGACTGTTGCAGCTGGCCTGGCTGTGACATCATCTGCTGCTGCATTGGCTGTGACTGAGATGGTTGAGCTTGGTTCTGCAACATGTTCTGTTGCATTTGCTGCTGAGCTGCTACCTTATTTTGTTGTAGCAAATGGACAGGTTGCTGATTTGTTTGTAAGCTGGAGTTACCATGGACCATTTGCTGCTGTTGGAAACCAGAAAGATTCGCCTGACCGCCAGATTGTTGCTGATGCATGTTTTGGAGATTATTCTGCTGACCAGTTGGCTGTTGTTGATGCATGTTTGGAAGGTTATTTTGCTGATTGATTGTCTGATGCTGTTGCATGTTGGAGATGTTCTGCTGAGCCATCATCCTTTGCTGTTGCTGTTGCTGCTGCTGCTGATGCTGCACGTCGAGCATGTTATTCTGTTGGGAAATCATCTGATTCTGTTGCATGTTTGCATTACTTGGCTGCTGCTGCTGCTGCTGTGTGGGCATCATTGGATGTTGAGACATAGTACTTTGCTGCTGTTGCATGACCGCAGGTTGCTGTGGTTGTTGCTGCTGCTGTTGCCGGAGGACAGACTGTGGTTGCTGCTGAAGCATGGATTGATTTGATTGCTGAAGAGATGTCTGTTGATTTTGAAGTGTTGCCGAAGCTGATGCTTGCCTCAGAGAAGACTGCATAGCCGGCTGAGAGGACTGGAGCTGATTCGGCTGCAATAGGTTCTGTTGTTGTTGTTGTTGCTGTTGTTGCTGCTGCTGCTGCATCTGAGACTGCATCATGGACTGGGGCACGCCTCCCTGCCCATACTTTTGCTTCAAAAGGTGTTGCTGTAGCTGCTGATTGTACATATACTGCTGTGAGTTCTGAGACTGCTGTTGTGAATCCTGTGACACAATCTGCTGCTGTCTACCTTGAATCTGTCTCTGAGTGTTTGCATACATATTAGCAGGCACACCTTGCCCCATTGAATTACCAACTGCATTTGGAGCTACATTGGACATGTTTTGCATGTTAGGATTCTGGACAGGAACATTGGGCATGGAACCCTGGGACATGCCACCAACAGAAGGCAGTGCGGGGTTCAAACCAGCAGAATTTGCCACTCCAGTTGATGGAATGTTGTTCTGCATATTTTGGGATAAAATCTGTTGCCGCACTTGAGATTGATTTGATACCATCGGAATTGGTAATTGCTGGACCTGATTTTGCATTTGGGGCTGCATGCTTTGAGAAGCTGACAAAGATGCACATAAAGAGGACAGGTCTTAGAGCAAATTGAGGGGGGAAAAACAATCTTTCCGGAATAAAACTGTACCAATTTTATTGAGTAACCACAAAAAACTATTTACACGAAAAGTAATACTATATTCAACTTCTACAAATACAACTTGCAAAGATGATAAATATCTAACAAGACTAAAAGAGTTGAAACGTAGGATTAAATCAAGGCATAAGAAACCTATCGAGCTAGATAATTGGTAACTTGAGCAAATTAAGTATAGAGCTAATATGATTCATAAGCTGGGTGAATTCAATCCGAAAGGAAATGAACAATGTACTAACTTCATTAGAAGGATAACATAATCGTATCATCAAAAGTAAATCAATGGGTGCTACTAATGGGACCGATGGAAAAAGAGATATTTTCAGCGATGCAATAACAAACCGGAAATACCTTGAGAATATAGGAAATATTGATATCAGTTAGTTCTACATAGAGAAAATGTCAAAAATATCAAGGACGTATTGAAATAGGAAAAGAGGGTTCTTTACCAGGATCTTGGGGATTTTTGCTATTACTTGCAGCATTAGGCTGAAGAGAATTTGCCATAGGATTCTGGGATTTTGTCTCCATTGTCAACATCTTCAAAGATATCTTCCTTAAGTAATCTGACTGTAAAACAAATGGAAAGGATCAAAATTACTGTAAATTTAAGTTTGAGGATTCCAAGCAGTCAGGTAAAATTTTTGGCTTCCAAATGCTTAAAGGGAAAGCATGTATCACGCTCATGCATACCTGACTAGTTGCCGCGGTATATATTTTTTCCTCAAATCTGACGGCTATTTTCTTGAGTTCCTGCAGTCCCTCTTGTCCAGAGAAAGGAAGATGCCTCTTCAGCGTCTCCATTCTATTAATTGAGCATCATAGTGTTAGTGAAATTGAAAACATGAGCTGGGGCAAGAGCTTTATGTAGAAAAAACTGTACTGAACTTTGGGAGCTATACCAAATACAAGCCAATATCAAATAAAATTGCAACACTTTAAGATGTTCTCAAGGAAAGCACACAATGCAGCACAGTCGAATATGGAAGAAAAGGTTAAAGCTCCAGCAAAAGCCAAATGAAAGGACAGGTTAGTCAGTTCTTGGCAGGCAGCCTGTTTCCCATGAATTTCAAGCAGAAACTAAATTTTACACTAGTGTTTCTCTGAGTAAGGCTAAAGGAATTCATTATTTCAAACAATGGAAGGAGAGAGAGGAAAAGATTAATGCATCATTTAGGCTAACATAATAGGCATACATTCTTCGAAGAATCTAACTTATTTCATGTTAGATAGTGAGTTAACTAAAAAGTTAGACATTCAGAATCAATATTCCAAACAACTAGATGCTCTGATATTCATTTGCTGCTCGCAAGCTTATTTAGAGTATCCATATGCATGATATAGCCAGCTTCAAAAAGCAGCAGAATCAACCAGTTCAAGTGGAAAATGAGATCTATCAACACGGTTGACATAACAAAATTTCAATTTACCTAGGAAAACATCACAGAACCTAGTGATATAAAAATGGGTTACAACCAAATATTCTAGAGTACAGCAGCCTAGCCTACTCATTCACATTCAACCCTCAGTAAATGATACTATCACAAGACATAGGTTTGGATAGAATCAAGGGAGCCAGTAACAGTAGTGTTCAATCTATAAAATTAGAACTTATGGGACTTACAAGTGAAACGTCTAAGGTTTCTCAAGTAAAAAGCTGCACCGACTAAGCTGGTCTTTTCTACTACCCACAACTACTTACAACTTTGAGTTTTGTCAAACACTTAAATATGTACTACCTCCATGTCTAAGCACTTAAGATTACTTTTCATTGGACTGAATATGACGTCTTCAAGGAGCAACACACAGACATCCGAAGCTCCTCCCCTTCCCCCCACCTCTTCGCCGACAAGAAAAAAAGATCCAAGAAAAGGAATACTACTTAACCCAGCCTAATGAACGGTAGTAAAGGTTCCCTCGACTAACATACTAACACATAAGTCCCTTAGCAGGTTCAGAATCATGCTAGCCCTCATCCCTACAGCCCAACACATTAAAACCAACGCAAAAAATCGACATAAGAAAAATTTTCTCCGAAGCAGGCAAGGAATCTTGGTAGACCCACAAAAGTGGCAAGCTCGAAAAACAGAGAGTCAACACCCTAACCCTAACCTAACTTGAAGAAGAAACAATGGAATAGTAGTAGTAGTAGAGAGAGAGAGAGAGAGAAATTTACATCTTATTGACAATCCTCTGCCTGGAATCCTGCTGCAGCTGAGTCCTCCAATCGCCGCCCTCCATACCGCCGGGCGGCACTGACTCGCCGCCGATGACCTGGCCGGGCATCTGAACCTGCCCTTGCGCTGCCCGCCAATTGTTGCCGTCCATCACCCGCTCAACACAAACCGCAAATTATCGAACTAATTCAGAAAAAAGAAAAAACCGCCATTATTGGTCCCCTCTCAAAAAGCCAACAAAGTGTGAACGCATGAATTCAAAAACAAAAAAACCCAGAGACGATTGAAACTAGGTACCGAATTCAGCGCAGCGCGATTTTGACTGCAATTTTGACCTGGGAGGATATAGCGAGAGAGATCGAAGGGCGATGGAATTGGAAGTAAATGGGAAAAGAAATCAAAAAATGGATGATAAATAGGTGGGAGATGAGTGGGTTTGGGGGGTGGGGTAGGGTAGGGTAGGGTAGGGTAGGGTAGGGGTAGGGTATCTAACTATCTATCAAGAAGAAGAGAAGAAGAGGGGAGAGAGAGAGAGAGAAATCTGTTGCATGGAAATTTTACTGCTGCTATTAAATGTTTACTGTATTTAACACTCTTTGTTTTTACTGCCTTTTTTCTCATATTATAACCCTAAATTCAACTCAAAAGGGATTTTTCGTAATTGAAATAGTAATTGTTGTACTAAGCATTGAATGATTGTTTTGAGGGGCCCAAACCCAATTTAGTTATTCATTTGAGTTTTCTAGTTTCATTTGGCTTTTGAGGAAACGGAAAAGGGTATCGTGGACTAGAATTTGGGATACGATTGTGACAAAATTTGGGACAGAGGACACCATTTGCTTTAATCGTTATATTTTATTTCGTCGCCAAATTTTAGATACAATATTAAAAGTGGAAAGTAAGAATTAATTCTTTCAATTTTAGAAAACAAGACAAATAGATGGTAGGTATGTCCCCCAAACTTGTGTTCCAATCGTGTAACCAAATCAAAGCTATGTAGTTTTGTTAGTTCAAGAAATTCTTGAATTTGCAGCAGTTAAAAATATAATAATAAAAGTACATAGTTTTGACTTGAGTACACGATTGGAACACAAGTTTGGGGATAATGATCACATCTGCAATTTATGCTGAACAACCTGATCACGAAAGCAAGACAATTAAAGTGGGACGGAGAGTAACAAAATTGAAATGGTTTACACCATTCTCTCTCTCTCTCTCTCTCTCGTGCATGTAAAGCCAAAACACCATTAGCATCAAAATAGGATATTTTGTCTATCTCAATTCTCTTATCCTCCTCCACTGCAAACACATCAAATCTTTTTAAAAAAATGGGATGTTCATTGAAGCCATTACCTGCTGCTGCTGCCTTCACCAATCAAGCAGTGCCCAGTAGAATTGGTAAAAGGCCTTTTATTTCCATGTTGCAGAATCCAAAACCTCCACCTCCTGCTGTGAAAAAGGATTTGTACTTCAACCATGATGGCTCTGCCACTAAAAAACTACTGGTAGGTACATCGATCTTCACCTTCAATTCTGCTACACTTATGGATTGGAGTTTATATATTCTGATTGTGTATATATATATATATATATGTAGGCAGGGGTAAATATGGTTGCAGAGCTGATTGGAGTGACGATGGGCCCCAAAGGGAGGAATGTGGTGTTGCAGAACAAGTATGGACCTCCCAAGATTGTCAACGATGGCGAAACCGTCCTTAAACAGGTAGTCTTGTTTCTCTTTGACACGGGTTCTTAGGGACGATGATTATTTAGGGTCAATCAATTCCGTTTTAGGAAACTGAACAACTAGTGAGACGACCCAATGAAGAAACATAGACTACTGATTTGGGACGGAGGGAGGGAGTACGTTCCATTTTCTTATCACACTAGCATCAATCTTGATTTTAGGAAGTTGTGGCTATCATTCTCAAACATTCATAACGGTTTCCCATTTCCCGTCCCTATCTTTCTTAGAGGGGAAACGTCTTACTAACTGAGTTGCAGTTCGTTTGCTCTCATTCTTAGACTTGTGTTGTGTGCTCAAGAACTAAATGTGATTTTCTGCATTTTTGATCTACTTGGAAAGAGTGAGTTGAATAATTTGTAAATTATTATGGCTACTAGTAAAGATTGAGCTGGATGACCCTCTAGAGATGGTTGGGGTCAAGCTGGTGAGGCAAGCCGGAGCAAGAACGAACGATCTTGCTGGAGACGGATGCACGACTTCCATCATCCTAGCACGAGGCCTTATTTTAGAAGGCGTTAAGGTACGAACCCTGCTATAAACAGCTCGTAAACTTTCCAAATTCGGATGTTATAACCGAAAAACCTCTCATTAGGTCATTGCAGCAGGCTTGAATCCGGTTCAAGTCGGGCGAGGGATTGAGAAAACAGCTAAAGCCCTTGTTTCTGAACTCAAACTAATGTCAAAAGAGGTATATTGTACAGTTGTTCGATTCCTTGTTACATTTGGAAGTGGATCGAGCTAAACCGGGGAACTTTTTTGCAAGGTTGAGGATCATGAACTTGCACATGTAGCTGCTGTTAGTTCTGGAAATGACTATGCTGTGGGAGACATGATTGCTGAAGCTCTGAGTCGAGTAGGAAGGGAAGGCGTCGTCACCATCGAGAAAGGGAACTATGCAGAGAACAAGCTGGTGATCGTTGAAGGAATGCAGTTCGATAGAGGATACCTATCTCCATATTTTGTCACTGATAGGCAGAAAAGAACAGCAGAGTTCCATGATTGCAAAGTGAGGAAGTTAGTCCTTGTTTCCTTCGTTACTTCGCGTTTCTTTTAACCGAATACATATATGGATCTTTATGTTCTTGCGTCTGCAGCTGTTGTTAGTAGACAAGAAGATCACGAATCCGAAGGATCTGTTCAAGATTCTTGATAACGCGGTGAAGGAAAAGTACCCGATTCTGATAATAGCAGAGGGAATCGAAGAGGAGGCTCTGGCTCCGGTGATCAGGAACAAGCTGAGAGGGGTGCTGAAGGTGGCAGCCATTAAAGCGCCTTCTTTCGGAGAACGCAAGAGCCACTGCTTGGATGATCTCGCTATATTAACAGGAGGTGCAAAGCCTCGAATTTTGAACTGAAAATTTTATATAATCCGAGGGCTGGCTGTGCATGATATCCTTTTGCTTATGCAGGAACTGTGATTAGGGACGAAATAGGATTCACACTCGAGAATGCACGAGCAGATATGCTGGGGTCCGCATCTAAGGTCACAATAACGAAGGATTCGACCTTGATAGTAACCGATGGAGCCACTAATGAAGCTGTGGAACAGAGAGTTTCTCAGCTGCAGAAGCTAGTAGAGGTGCACTTCTTGAGATATTCAGAATGTCTGTCGTTTTTTCAGTTTATTCGTCTTTCGTCTTTTCAGTTTTGAAACTCTGCATGATGTTACAGAATACTACAGAAGAGTTCCAGAAGAAAATCGTGAGGGAAAGAATAGCCCGATTATCAGGCAGTATAGCACTGCTGCAGGTAAACTACACCCTCCCAAATGTTTTCTTAAGGAAAAACAGATTATCTTGTTGTCAATACTTCGTAAATTTCACGGTAGGTCGGAGCACAAACGGTAGTCGAGCTGAAGGACAAACAGCTAAGAGTAGAAGATGCACTAAATGCAACAAAGGTAGTTACTTCTGTTAAGAACGTTCTAGAAACTTATCGAGTTCAGCTCTAAACTAAATTTCTGCGCCTCCTTCGACTAGGCAGCAATCGAGGAAGGAGTAGTGGTTGGTGGGGGATGCTGCCTTCTAAGGCTATCTACGAAGATTTCCAGCATCAGAGAACAATTAGACAACGAAGAACAGAAGGTAATCGTAGAAAAAGGTGAAATGTTTGCAAGCTGATCGTAGCTCTGGCTTATCGGATAAGTGAATCTGCAGATCGGAGCGGACATTTTCAAGAGAGCTTTAGCCTATCCCGCACGACAGATAGCTAAAAACGCCGGTGTCAATGGAAACACTGTCATTAACAAGGTCTTCTTCGTACATGCTTTCCAACATTTCATGTAATGAAATCCAAACCTCTTGGACTACCTTTTTCTCAAGTTTCGAAATTTGCAGATTCTGTCTTCAGACGATGTGAGGTTCGGGTACAATGCTGCAAGCGACACATACGAAGATCTGATGGCTGCAGGCATTCTAGACCCGACGAAGGTAAATTCAAGAAACGAGATTTAGTGTAGATATCAGTGAACTCATCTTCGGCACTGGATTAGGTTGTTAGATGTTGCTTGGAGCATGCTGCATCAGTTGCAAAGGTGTTCTTGACAGCCGATGCAGTCGTTGTCGAAATCAAAGAGCCGATGCCTCGAAGAATCCCGAGAATACCAAAGCAAATGCCAAATCCAGGTAAGTAAACACCAATTCCCATTAGTGCAGCCTTCTAATGTTCATCATATCAGATTATTAGAAGATAAGCCCGTCGTCGTTTCTCTTGATAGGTATCGGACCGGTTAACCCGTTCATGAAACGAGGATAAGCCGATCGTCGTCGCTTTTGACCTCCATCTGCCATATGCATACTACATTCATGAACTAACACAACATTCAACAAGCTATTTTTGTTAAAGAAAGCAAGCAAACTGTTTCTGCTGATTGTTAATTTATGTTACAGTGGATAATTTCCATTAATTTTCCTCTTTTTTTATAATAATCTCAAATATCAAGAGAGAGAATAATTTATACACATATATAAACCATGAAACAATGGAACAGTAGCACATACAATTAGGAAATATGAACAAAGAGCTGTAGCTTATTGGGATGGAAGCTGCTGCCGCGCTTGAGATTGGTCCGACGTCGTTGCAGCTGGTGATGGCCGGAACTGGTTTTGAGTTCAGGGCTGCATGCTTTCGGGAGCTGCAAAAGTCGAAGAAAATGATAAGACTAGATTGGTTGTTTCCTTCATTCGAATATGTTTGACATCTATGTTGTAAGTTTGATCATCATAACCAGTAAAGGGTACTATGCAGAACAGAATCAAAAGAAACGAAATGTAGGATTAGCAAGCGAAGGCGCAAAGAACCAATCGAGCTAATTCATTGCAAATTAGAGCAACATAAATTTTGTTCATATAAGTGGGTGAACAATGTGCTAAATCCACCAGAAGCATGACATATAGCAGTCACCAAAAGTAAACTAATGGATGGTAAACTGAGTTATGTTGGGGAAAATCGGAGGACACTACGAGCATCGTCTGAAATATCCAGGCATTCCTTCATATTTTTCAGAAACTTGCTTTCAGGAAATACTGATGTTGGCTAGTTCAAAACAAAATTTGGGCAAACATTAAAAGAAAATATCAGGGACATAGTGAAATACGAGCAGAGGTTTATTTACCACGGTCTTGGGAAGTTATGCTATCTATTGCTTGCAGCAGCAGACTGGAGAGAATGCGCCGAGCGATTCTCAGACTTTGCCTCCATTATCGAAAGTTTTATAGATATCTTTCTTAGATAATCTGACTGTAAAAAATGAATGAAAAGGGTCGTAGTTAATATACATATCAATGTCATGACTCATGAGTCCAAGCAGTCGACTACAAAACTTGGCTCGCAAAGAGCTGAAAGGAAAACCATTTGTCGTACATACCCCGCTAGTTGCAGCAGTATAAATTTTTTCCTCAAATCTGACGGCTATCTTCTTGAGCTCATTCAGTCCCTCTTGTCCAGAGAAAGGAAGATGCCTCTTCAACGACTCCGTTCTATTAATTGAGCATCATATACTTTCACATTAATCTCGGATGCAAGAATAACATAATTAATTCTAAAATAGGCACCCTCAACTAATATACAAGCATGTCTCTGCGTGTTCATCATAACCAACATAAACATCGAAAAGAAAAGGAAAAAATAAGAAAGAAATTGCGAAGCAGGTAAGGAACATATATGATAAAACGACAAAAGGGGCAAGCTTAAAACATAGTGTCAGTACCTATACTGGAAGAACAAATAAATCAAGTGAGACAGAAAAATTTACATGTTGCTCACAATCCTCTCTCTCGAGTCAGGCTGCAACTGAGCCCTCCAATCGCCGCCTTCCGAACTTCCGCAGACCACTGTGTCGCTGCCAATGACCTGAACAGGAGGCATCTGAACTTGCCCTTGGGCTGTCCGCAGCCGATTGTTGCTATCCACCTCCAGATGCCTAAAACAACCTCAAATTATCGGACTAATTCAAAAACTGCCATTATTTGTCCTTTCCAAAAGTTAAAAGTAATGCATCAATAAGACAAAAGAGGACTGAAACTATTGTACTAAATTCAGCAATATTGACTGCAATCTCAACCTCGGAGGATTTAGCAAAGAAAGCGGGAGAGCTGCGAGATGAAAATGGAAGAAGTTGAGTTCTGTGAGATAGTATGATAAATGAAAAATAAATATAAATAAATAAATAAAGAAGAAATGATCATGATCATAAAAAGAAAGTTAAGCCATAAACAAACGATAGAGCTAGTTCATTGCATAGTAGAGCATTTAAATATTTAACCAATACGTTTTATAAGCTGGGTAAAGTTTAATCCATCAGAAGCATAACATATAGCAGTCACCACTAGTAGTGCAGAAAGTTCCGTTGGGGGACAAGAGACATTTCGTGCAATGTCTGTACCCATTAACTCCTTCATATTTTCTAAACACTTCCGTTTAGGGGGCTGACCAGTACAGATATCAGGATATATCAACATTGGTTTAGTCCACACTACCATTTTTGAGCAAGAATGAGATAACAAGAGAGGTTTCTTTACCAGGATTTTGGGAATTTGTGCTATTGCTTGCAGCATTAGACTGAAGAGGATCCACCGTCGGATTCCGGGACTTTGTCTCAAATGTTAACAGTTTCAACGATATCTTTCTCAGATAATCTGACTGTAAAACAAATGAAACGGGTTAAAGCCAAAATAGATATCAATTTGACGAGGCAAAGAATTCAAATGCAAAATTCGGGCTGCAAACAGCTAAAAGGTGAACCATAAGTCCATCCATACCTTGCTAGTTGCAGCAGCATAAGTTTTTTCCTCAAATCTGAGAGCAATCTTCTTGAGTTCACGCAGTCCCTCTTGTCCGGAGAACGGAAGGTGCCTCTTCAACGTCTCCATTCTATTAATTGAGCATCATAAACTTTCACATGAATCTTGGATGCAGGACAAACAGTTGACAGGAGCAAGGAACAATACATGTCATGTTATTTCACAAATGCCACTAACACTGCAATCGCGACAGAAATTCCCAATCGTGGGGATCGTCTCTAGTTTCCATTTTCATAAGTGTCAAAAATGAAATAATAAGTGAAGCAACTGCTGTCTAAGGCCATGGGAGCACTCTCAATCAACCCATTACTGGACTCATCAGCTAAAGCACTAGCTATAAAGTGAAGAAATATCAGATTCCCCCAAATAAAACGAAGAGATGCTAAACTTCAAATTATCTTAATTTGCCTAATAAACCCTAATAAAGGCAACCTCAACTAATATACTAGCATACCT
Organism: Thymus mandschuricus; assembly: GCA_029379335.1. Lineage (NCBI taxonomy): Eukaryota > Viridiplantae > Streptophyta > Magnoliopsida > Lamiales > Lamiaceae > Thymus > Thymus mandschuricus. The sequence goes on from CM057072.1 coordinate 5,278,742, forward strand.
CTGCCTGTTCATTAGAACCAACACAAAAATCGGAAGCAGGAAATTATGAGTTCTAGATAAACCAACAAATTGGGGGAAAGCTCAAAAAATCAGAGTCAACACCTCTACTGGAAGAAGAACAATTCAAAGGTGAGAAGGAAAAGAATTTACATCTTGCTCACAATCCTCTCTCTGGATTCATCCTGCAGCTGAGCCCTCCAATCGCCGCCGACGACCGGATCAGGAGGCGTCGGAAGTTGCCCTTCCATTTCCGGCCTAAAACCTATCGGATTAATCCAAAAACCGCCATTACCAGTCCTTTCCAAAAGCTTAAAAGCTAAAAAGTAGTGAATAAAGTAAGAGACGATTGGAATTCAGCAATATTGACTTCAATCCCTACCTCGAGTAGGGATTTAGCGAAGAAATCGAGATAGAACGGCGATGCTGACAAGAATGGAGAAGGAGAAGTGTCCATGAATAAATAGAAAGCGGCAAGGAAGGAAGTTGCATGGAAATACCATAATTGTAATTTTGTTTTGGCAAACTGCACAATTTTCAATCGGACTATTCTATCGACACGACGAAACGCAACTTAATTGGTAAAGTTCGGTAAACTCGAGTCGAGTCTTTCCCTCCAAATTAAACTGAAAAAAATTGGGGTTTCAAGTTTACCATGGAGGGAAAATGATGTTAGATTCAGATTAAGCAATGACATGATTACATTTTATTAGTTTGATTTATTTACTTAATAATATGTACAATTTGAAACGTAATCAATACTATATATAATAGTAAGCCCGAAAATTATTTATAGAAAATTTAGTTCATTTATTATTAGAATTTATGCCAACAATAATTATGTATATTGATGAATATAAATATTAGAATTAAATAATACTATTATGAATGCTACATCTTAATTGCATTTATTATTCTTTAATAAACAAATAAATTTGACATTACAAAAGGATATAATTAAATTCTTTTTATTTATATAATTTTTTTTGCCTATATAGTGTAGAATACCACAACTAAATCACCATACTGCAAACATTTTAGTATCATTTAGTACATTTTTTATCCAATTTAAGGATGTGGCTCCATTTATGAATAGGATTTTAAATTAATTTATTAGATTGCTATCAACATTGTGAATATCTTTCACTCAATATGTATTACAATATTTTTTATTTTGGTAAATTGTACATAGTGTATATTGAAATGTATATGGTTATCAAATTGTTTATTATGAACAACCTTTTTTTTTATACATTAAGTCAATAGGTCATGTACTAATGAATATACATTAAATTTATCTATTTGACATTGTGTAGTTCTGTAGAGTTTAATATCACAAGACTTTAACATCCCATTTTGGAAGCTATGATATAGTTATATATAAACATACAATAACATATTACTGTCAATAGATATTGATCCATAAAATATCACTTATCCCTTCATATCTAATTATGTTATAAATATTAGTATAATCATAACCAATAAAATATCATAGCAAGAATTATATTAAGCAAATTTAAAAAATCTAAATCTTTTCAATAATATACTACTATTAGTAAATTTTAATAAATGTTTTAGTTTAACTCATGCGTGGCACTGGTGAAAAAATATTAAGTACTGTATAATAATAGTTTCATAACTATTTATGAAAAAAATTAGTTTATTAATTATATGCGTTCATTAATGTTAATGAAGTAATGTGTTAACAATTCACACATTATTAGAAAAAAAAAATACTCAAATTAAAGTTAATTCTTTTACAAATTAAATTTTAATTATCAAATTACTACTCAATATGTAAGTAAAAAATAACACACACGAGATGTAATGAGTACAAATCAAATTTTTACGTACAGTAAAAATTAATTGTAAACAATTTTTAGATCCAAAATTAATAAAATTAAATACTTTTATATTGTTTCTCAAATTTTAAAAATTAAAAAACCAATATGATAATACAATTTTAGTCATTCATAATTTATTTTTCTCAAATTCATATTAGGGAAACATTCTTATGAATGGTATACAATAAATGTATTTTAATAACATTTATTGAAATAATTAATAAAAACGTTACAAAACCAATTATTATGGAAAACATTAATATCTTTCCTAATTTAATATAGTTTTGTGCCTATAAATTTAAATTTTGCTAACAGAAAACATACTTGGTACATGTTCACGGTGGAGGAAGAAGAATGCTAGGTCAGATCATGAAGGTATTTTCTACGTATTGAAACTTTATTAGATTGTATACAAATTTATCACGCATCTATGAGTTCATGCGATGCATAGTCCTGATTAGAAGATTCAATATTTTTGATCATTTCTTGATATGAGTTGTGTATTCAAATCATGTAAAAATGTTTGTTTGTAAATACGTGTGATGTGACGAAGTAGGTCATCAAGTTGAGAGCAGTGCCCCACCAAACAGTGTCAGAAATGTAGCCAAAGAGATTTTGCATGCGGCGGAGGATGCGTATGGAGTGTTAGATTTTGATCAAGAATTGGAAGAAAAACATCATCAGCGATATCGTCGTCATCAGTACTTCATACTCATAGTAATATATATTCTTATAGTAGAATGAAATTTCGTGTATACTTATTCTATACTTATGTATCAATTTTTATTCCAAATAAGATTATAAGAATGTATAATAATCTATTTGTTCTCATTTATTCTCCAAATTATTGTTCTAGCTATACAAAAGAAGATGTAAAAATAATTTATGCTTCAAGTTTTCAATTTATGCCAACAATATACTGTACTACTTCCTCTGTCTCTTCCTAAGTGACCCCTTTTATTATTATATACCTCACATATGAATATAAAAAGGGTCACTTAGTAAGAGACGGAGGGAATATTAGATAATTTTTTTTTTTAAAATGCAATTTAAAAAGAATATTTCGGTTTATCCCGTGCGTCGCACGGGTGGAAATAACTAGTGCTTTTAAATAGTACTCTCATCCCACTCGAAACAATTTATTTCTTAATTTAAGTGAACGTAAGATAATAAAATGAGACATTCTGAATGGGACGGAAATTTTATTATTTTGCATAGAAATGATATCTCAATTGTTAACAAATTGAGGAGTCGATTATTTTTTGCAACTTTCACAGATATATGAAACGTAAAAGAGTCACATTCATATCGGCATCCACCGATTTCAAGCTAACAAACCCTTTCCTCGTACTTGGTACAAAAGTTCAATATTGATGATTCTTTTTCAACATAATCCTCTATTCATTTATAGTAAATTCCATAACAATGCGAAAAACGATGCATTTGAAGTAATTTATATAGCTCTGGTTAAAATCCACGATTTAAAAATACTGTAAAAGAAAATATTCTGTTATGAAGTAAATCTTATGTCCAAGTCAATGATATTAGGCCCTAATCTATCTCCATCATTCAAATCTTAGCATTTTCAGTCACTTGGCATAGCGATTTGATAATACCATCTTCTATCTGCGGGTAGGCATCAAGCCACTCCTTCAGTACAGGCTGCCTTGAGACAATAATAGGGAACAGACCGGCTAAGTACCGCATCTCGGCAACGTATTCTGCGACCTCCCAGGAGTCCGGTCCCCGATATTTTTGTTCTCGGCCTGCATGCCGCATCACTTCAAGGGCTTCAGCCTCCACTTCGGATATGGTCTTACCGCCGAGCTCGTGAATTACTTGTTCGTACTCGGCGTGCTCTTCGGCCGTGACCTTGGTATCAGCAAAATCTTCTTTTAATTGAAGATACCGGGCTTTATTTGCATCAGCCTTGGTTTGCAGTGCCTTGTATTTGACATCAAACTCGTTGCGAAGGTGTTCGGCACTTTTATCAAGCCGTGCAATTTCGACGTCCTTAGCGTCGACAAGATTATTAAGCCGTTTCAGTTCAGTAATGTAAAAGCTCAGATTGGCATGGAGATTGTTCTACAAAATTAAAAGTACGACGCATTCAGGATTGCAGAAAAGAAGTTCATTCCATTAATTGAGAGGTGGTACACAATGTTTACAATTCAAAAACAAAAAGAAGTTTTTACAAGGGAGGAGAGATCAACTGACCCCGCCAGAAGATTCGACCTCGGTGGTCGGCTGTCGCACCCCGGCAGTCTCCTCCACCCCGGCATCACCTGCCCCAGCGCGGCCAGCATCTGCCTCCCTCTCCATCTCCATCTCCTCCTCCTCCTCTTCGTCATCGGATGAGACATCCGAGGAGAGCGGACGCTTTTCCAGCTCGTCGCAGAACGGACCGCACAACGCCTCGAACTCGACATCCCGGTTGAACTGGCAGGCCTGCACTTCGTCCGCCGACCAGAGCGTCTGTCTCTCAGCCAAATGCCCCACCACCGGGAAGGGGGAAGCTTTCTTCAGCAGCTGGCGGAAGTAAATGCGCAGCATTTCATCGTCATCAATCGGCTTGTAGCCATACTTCCCCTTATCAAGTGTGGGAAAGTCGGCAGCCACCCGATCCAGTACCTTGGCCACTGCCCGAGTCTTGGACGGCTTGGTCAGTGCGGAGACCAGCGCACTGAAGCCCTTGCTGTACAATATTCTCTCAGCAAGGGCATGGAAGACACCGCCCTGTGTGGTAGCAATCTCCACTTCGCGAGCCCGGGCCGCCACATCCTCCTCCTCGCTTTTCGCTACTTTCTCCTTGGCAGCGGCAAGTTCGGATCTAGCGGCAGTCAGCTCCTTCCTCAGCTCGTCCTCTCGAACTGAGGCCGAAGTCAGCTCCTTGGCCAACTTGGCTTTATCACTAGCCAAGTTCTTCACCTTCTCGATGGCTCGCTCGTACTTAGCCACCGAGCCCTTAAGAAGATTTTTAATCACGCTAAACGCGAGATTATAATCCTCCAGAGCAGTGTCCACCCCCTGCATTAAATCACTTGCGTCAGTACAATAAAATGTTAAAGAGTACAAGTTAAGAGAATCAGAATCTTACCGCTGGGAAAACCGGAGCCGCAGTTCGGACACCGGTGATGGCAAAATCGGGTTCGGAAGATGCCGAACCCATCACTAACTTCCCAGCCGCCGCCACATCAATGTCCTCGGCGGCAAAAGTAGGAACGCCGAGAGAACGGGGGGTAGGGATTTCAGATCGGGTCTTATCCGACGACCCAGTTGCCTGCCTTTTCGAATCAACAGGCGCGCTAGAGGCCTCGCCCTTTCTCTTTTTTTGGGCAGGCCCCTTCTTTTTCACCATGTTCACTGCGAAGGAGAACAGAGAACAAGATTAGTACCGACATAAAAAATAAAAATAAATAAAAAAAAAAAAAAAAAAAAAGAAGGGACCTCACCCCTCCCCGGCTCCACCGCAGTGGAAGGATCATTGGGGCTCGGTACGGCCGACGCGAGCTCGGCCAATGACATTGGTATCTTGCCGAGGCTAGCAAAACGCTCCGCCACCGCGGCAAACTGCTTTCGCCTCGGCAAAAGCCTAACAGCACCTGTGTGCGTGTGCCACCCGACCTCGGTGGCACCCTCAAACCGGCAGAAGAAAAATTTCTTCTGCCAATTCGGAACTTTGGAAGGAACGGACACAGAAAACTTGTACCGGGATGCAGTGTAATACCATCCATCTTTTATGTCTTTAAAGGAAAACAATGACCCTAAAGTCTCGACTGAATAGGGGATATTCAACCGAGCACAGGCCACCCCCAACCCGGTAATTTGATGGATGCTGTTGGAAGAGATTTGGGCGGGGGAGAGATCAAAAGTATCATGAATCTCAGTGTATATGGCCGGAAAGGGAACACGCAGACCGGCCTTAAAGTGGTCTAAGTATACAGTGACAAAACCACGAGGGGGCCAGCAAGCTCTGTCGCCGGCCCGGGGTTGAAGAAGGAGGGCAGAAGAAGGAAAATTATACTTTACAGCAATTTCGAAAAACGTGGAGGAAGAAACGCAGGAATCGTAAGTCCCCACATTCCCAAAAACACCGGGGCAAATGGGGAAATCTACCTCCTGCGGGTACGGGGTCTCACAGTCCGACCGCACGCACGCACGCGTGTGGTCGGGGAATACGATCGGAGGAGAAGAAGTAGTTGGAGACGCGGCGGCAATTTCATCCACCGCCGCCGTAGAAGAAGAAGAAGAAATAACTGGACTAAGTACGGACCGTACAGAAGAAGAACGGGAAGAAGATATTGACATTAAAGAAGACATAACTTACTTTTGATGGAAGTTCTTGAAGGTTTTGCAGAAAATCCGAAGTTGGCAACGATGAACAGTAGAGAGAAATTTGAAAAATAGGGTTCTTTTGCACAACAACAAAGGAGTAAATGAATCCCTAATTTTCAATCATGGGACATTAAAGGGGGAAGAGTTAATGCGTATACGCTAGTTAATGCGACGGAGTTTCAAAATCGAACCCGTCAAATCCCTGCTTTATCGGTACCCCAAGCGTCGCATTTAATGCATCTGACAACTTTATGCGCTTCCGGCGGGAAACTACATAGAGTTCGGCTACTCCGAACTCCAGTTTTTGAAGGGGGTAAGCCAAGTGAGAGTTCGGTTCACCCTGAACTCCAGTTTTTGAATGGGGTATGCAAAAGAAGAGTTCGGTTCATCCCGAACTCCAGTTTTTGAAGGAGGTACGACAAGACAGAGTTCGGCCATTCCGAACTCCAAGTTTTTGAAGAGGGTACGCCGAGACAGAGTTCGGTCATCCCGAACTCCAAGTCTTTAAAGGGGGTACGCCAAGACAGAGTTCGGCCATTCCGAACTCCAAGTATTCGAAAGGGGTACGCCAAGCCATACAGGCAGCAAGCGAACCCCTGACCCAAGGTCAGACATGAAGTGAAGCGCAAGCCATGCGTCAAGACCAACCACATCACCTCCATCACCCCACGCCTTTTGGGGGGGGATGTGATAGGAAACGGCCCATCTCCCTAGGCCCAAAGCCCAATCACCACGGAAGCCCAATTGCCCCACCTCGGTACAAGCCCAGTTCGGCACAGGCCCAATCGAGACAGCCCCGGCCCAACACTGGTCCGGCCCAGTCCATACCAAGTACAGCCCAGGGAGTTGAGCCCTAACATCAAGAACGTGGGTTGATGGAGAAGAAGTCGGAACAGGAGAACCACCCACGACTCCATGATCTCACCCTCTACAACCGGCGTCAATCTCTATTATAAATAGGAGAAATGTTTGTATTGTACACACTCATGCTACTTTGAATACAAAATACTCTCTCTTTTCTTCCCCGTGGACGTAGATCTCATCGATCGAACCACGTAATTCCAGCGTCTCCATTTCTTTCCGCACACAAATCATACACGAACTATTAATCTTATTGGGCTGCAAATCGAGGGTTCATCAGAGGATTTAGCAAATAAAGCGAGAGAGCTGCGAGATGAAAATGAAAGAAGTTGAGTTCTGTGAAATAGAATGATAAATGGAAAAAAATAAATAAAAAATGATCGTAGATATATAAAAAAAGTTAAGGCATAAAGAACTAATAGAGCTAATTCATTGCATATTAGAGCAATTTAAATATTATGTTTCATAAGCTGGTTGCAGTTCAATTCAATCAATCAGAAGCATAACATATAGCAGTCTATAACTAGTAGCAGCAGAAAGTTCCGTTGGGGGACAAGAGACATTTGGAGCAATGTATGTAATACCCATTAACTCCTTCATATTTTCTAGACACTTCCGTTTAGGGGGATGACCAGTACAGATATCAGGATTCAATGGCATTGGTTTAGTCCACACTACCATTTTTGAGCAAGAATGAGATAACAAGAGAGGTTTCTTTACCAGGATTTTGGGAATTTGTGCTATTGCTTGCAGCATTAGACTGAAGAGGATCCACCGTCGGATTCCGGGACTTTGTCTGAAATATTAACAGTTTCAACGATATCTTTCTCAGATAATCTGACTGTAAAACAAATGAAACGGGTTAAAGCCAAAATAGATATCAATTTGACGAGGCAAAGAATTCAAATGCAAAATTCGGGCTGCAAACAGCTAAAAGGTGAACCATAAGTCCATCCGTACCTGGCTAGTTGCAGCAGCATAAGTTTTTTCCTCAAATCTGACAGCTATCTTCTTGAGTTCACGCAATCCCTCTTGTCCGGAGAACGGAAGGTGCCTCTTCAACGTCTCCATTCTATTAATTGAGCATCATAAACTTTCACATGAATCTTGGATGCAGGACAAACAGTTGACAGGAGCAAGGAACAATCATGTCATGTTTATTTCACAAATGCCACTAACATTGCAATCGCGACAGAAATTCCCAATCGTGGGGATCGTCTCTAGTTTCCATTTTCACAAGTGTCAAAAATGAAATATTAAGAGAAGCAACTGATGTCTAAGGCCATGGGAGCACTCTCAAGCAACCCATTATTCGACTCATCAGCTAAAGCAGTAGCTATGAACTGAAGAAAGATCAGATTCCCCCAAATAAAACGAAAAGAGTATAAACTTCAAATTATCTCAATTTGCCTAATACACCCTAATAAAGGCAACCTCAACTAATATACTAGCATACCTCTGCCTGTTCATGAGAATTAACACAAATATCGGAAGCAGGTACAATTAGGAATTCTAGATAAACCAGCAAATTGGGGGAAAGCTCAAATAATCACAGAGTCAACACCTCTACTGGAAGAACAATTTATAGGTGAGAAGGAGAAGAATTTACATCTTGCTCACAATCCTCTCTCTGGAATCATACTGCAGCTGAACCCTCCAATCGCCGCCGACGACCGGATCAGGAGGCGTCGGAAGTTGCCCTTCCATTTCCAGCGGCCTAAAACCTATCGGATTAATCCAAAAACCGCCATTACCAGTCCTTTCCAAAAGCTTAAAAGCTAAAAAGTAGTGAATAAAGTAAGAGACGATTGGATCAGCAATATTGACTTCAATCCCTACCTCGAGTAGGGATTTAGCGAAGAAATCGAGATAGAACGGCGATGCTGACAAGAATGGAGGAGGAGAAGTGTCCATGAATAAATAGAAAGCGGCAAGGAAGGAAGTTGCATGGAAATACCATAACATAATTGTAATTTTGTTTTGGCAAACTGCACAATTTTCAATCGGACTATTCTATCGACACGACGAAGCGCAACTTAATTGGTAAAGTTCGGTAAACTCGAGTCGAGTCTTTCCCTCCAAATTAAACTGAAAAAAATTGGGGTTTCAAGTTTATCATGGAGGGAAAATGATGTTAGATTCAGATTAAGCAATGACATGATTACATTTTATTAGTTTGATTTATTTACTTAATAATATGTACAATTTGAAACGTAATCAATACTATATATAATAGTAAGCCCGAAAATTATTTTTAGTAATTTCAGTTTATTGATTGTGGTTTTCAGTTTATAGATAGAATGTTTTAGTTCATTAATTAAGAGTATTTATGTGCATTTATTTCATTAATATTTTAAGGTTTTAAATTTTAGATAGTGATTTACTAATTTTAAATATGAATTAGTTACATATTGATTTAAATATATGTATAGATTAAAATATTCAAACGAACTAATATGTTGAAACTGGGGAGTAAAACGTAGATTACAATAGTGAAAAAAAAATAAATGTGCAAAATATAGTACAAAAAAAAAGAATTGTACATATAGGAACTAAGAATAAATAAATTATCACAATTTCTATATAATTTTTTAATATTATGTAATGCACAACTTTTAATATATCGAAATGATTCTAAAAGAATCAAAATAATAATTTATTTATGTCTAATAAATGTTAAAATCTTAAAGAGAAAATATACCACATTGTCTAAGTAGCATAAGAGAAAATAATAGTTGTTCAAAACTTAAGAAAACACAAAATCTATCTAAATTTCATGTGAGTGGACAAAAATACCCCTAACCACTATTCACCTTTCTTCCACATATGCATCTCTCTCTCCCTTCTCTCACTTCTCTCTCTCTCTTCTCTCCTCTCTCTCTCTTTTTCTCTCCTCTCTCTGCTCTCTTTCTAGAGAGAGAAACCATGAAGAGGGAGTGCGGGGGAGTGTACGGCGACGACTATAAGTACGTGAACTTGGACGTAACGACTCCGCGGAGTTTCGACACGGAGTATTACGGGAACCTGGTGATGGGAAATTAAACACAATAACAACGCAGAGCTATATGCAGCGGATAATAATTTCCCAAACTTGCAAGAATATATGAGGAGCAATCAACAAAAACGCAGCAACTAAATATCACGAACACAAACGAGACAAGATTTTTAACGTGGAAAACCTTCTCAATGAGAGAAGTAAAAACCACGGGCACAAGCCAGTAACGGAGCTTCACTATGATCAAATCAAGGTACACGAGAGTCTCTAATTGTAGCAAACACGTGCTCAACAATTAGCCAAAAACACTAGAGCAACACAACTTGAATTAAAACAGAAGGAGAATCAAATTCTGAAATCCGCTGCTGCTGTGAACTGACGATTACTTCTGCCTCAGACAACTTCTCACCAATCCCACCGTTCAGAATGAAGAACAATGTGTTACGAACCTGCTGTCAAAATTTCAGCCCGATCCAACGGTGAACGAAGTCGCTATGGCCAAATCCGTGAGACTGCGCAGCGATGGCAGAAAACAGAGCTTCTCTCTTTCTTCCCAAAACAATTTGTGTCTCTCTCACTCTCTCGTCTAAACCCTAGACGACCCTCTCTCATGCACACTTAATGTTGAACCCTCTCCACCAACTAAGACATGGGCTTTTCATACTGGGCTTGTACAACTGGGCCTTTCTCCACATAGGAAGGGAGCCCAAACCCAACAAATCTCCCCCTCACGACTATGTGGAGGTGATCGCCAAACCGGCGATCTCACAACAAGTCTCAAACTTGCACCTAGGCAATGCCTTAGTCATCATATCGGCACCATTCTCATCCGTATGAACTTTGGCCAACTGCAACAACTTAGCATCCAAAACATCACGTATTCAATGATACCTCACATCAATATGCTTGGATCTAGAGTGGAAAGTTGAATTCTTACCAAGATGAATTGCACTCTGGCTATCACAAAATAGCAAGTATTTGTCCTGCCCAAAACCAAGCTCCAGCAATAGTTTCTTCACCCATAGTAACTCCTTGCAAGCTTCTGTAATGGCAATGAACTCTGCCTCAGTAGTAGACAGTGCAACACACCTCTGCAATCTGGATTCCCATGCCACAGCTCCCCCTGCAAACTTAATCAAGTAGCCTGAAGTAGACCTTCTAGAATCAATGTCTCCAGCCATATCAGAATCACTATAACCCACAAGAGTAGGCTTATCACCTCCAAAACAAAGCTTCAAACTAGCAGTACCACAAAGATACCTCAAAATCCATTTCACAGCATTCCAATGCTCTCTACCTGGATTAGACAGAAATCTACTGACCGTACCAACAGCATGAGCTATATCTGGTCTACTACATACCATTGCATACATCAAACTGCCAACAGCAGATGCATAAGGAACCCGTTGCATATCTAATTTCTCAGCTTCATTCGAAGGACTCTGATTAACACTCAACTTGAAATGAGCAGCAAGAGGCGTACTTACAGCCTTGGATTTTTCCATCTGAAACCTCTGCAACACTTGTTTAATATAGTGCTCCTGAGACAGCCACAACTTTCTCTGTTTCCTATCCCGCATGATTCTTATACCAAGATTCTGCTTAGCAGCTCCCATGTCTTTCATAGCAAATGACTCGCCCAATTGCTTCTTTAACCTGTTAATCATGGAAATATGTTTCCCAACAATAAGCATGTCGTCAACATACAGTAACAGGATAATGAAGTCATCATCAGAGAACTTTTTAACAAAGACACAGTGGTCAGAGGTAGTCTTCTTGTAGCCTTGCTCACACATAACAGACTCAAACTTCTTGTACCACTGACGCGAAGCCTGCTTCAGACCATATAGGCTCTTTCTTAGCCTTCATACATAGTCTTCCTTGCCTTCCACATGAAAGCCTTCAGGTTGCTTCATGTAGATCTCTTCCTTCAAGTCACCATGGAGGAAAGCGGTTTTTACATCCATTTGCTCTACCTCTAAATCAAGAGTAGCAGCTAAATTCAACACAGTTCTAATGGATGACTTCTTCACCACAGGAGAAAAAATCTCATTGAAATCAATACCACTTCTTTGTCTGAAACCTTTCACCACCAATCTGGCTTTATATCTTGGAGATGCAGAATTGCTCTCTTGTTTCACCCTGTAAATCCACCTGTTTTCCAAAGCTTTCTTGCCTTTAGGCAATTTAACCAAATCAAAAGTGTGATTGTCATGCAATGACTTCATTTCATCTTGCATTGCATCAAGCCACTTTTGTTTTTCTTCAGTCTCCATGGCCTCTGGATAACTCTCAGGTTCACCTTCATCAGTCAAAGTAATATAATCATCAGAGAAATATCTAGTAGATGGTTTCCTCTGCCTGGTAGACCTCCTAGGTTGAACTTGAGGTGGATCGGGAGCATCACAAAGATTTTCATCTTGTGACATTTCATTTCCCTCTTGAGTACCATCAATAGGAATGTCAAAGTTAGTACCTCCAAGCTGCTGCTGATCGTTAACATCATCATATTGCTCATCATTCTGAACAGCATTCTCAGCAGTCTCCAAATCATGTACTGGTGTCCGAACTGGATCAATATCAAACAAACTCGTATCATTCTGAGATGTTTTCTTCTCCATTTTATCAATATCTTCAATGGTTAGGTCCTCTATGAATTTTACATCCCGACTTCTAACGGCCTTCTTCTCAACGGGATCATACAACTTGTACCCAAATTCATCTTGACCATAACCAATAAAGATGCACTGCCTTGTCTTCGCATCCAACTTGGATCTTTCATCCTTTGGAACATGCACGTATGCCTTACAGCCGAAGACTCGCAAATGATCATACCTGACTTTCTTGCCAAACCAAATAGTATCTGGCACCTCTGCATTCAAAGCAACTGCAGGACTGAGATTAATAACATGCACTGCCGTGTACAATGCCTCACCCCAGAAATGCTTAGGCAATTTTGCTTCAGAAAGCATACACCTAACTCTTTCAATCAAAGTCCTGTTCATCCTCTCCGCTAAACCATTTAGCTGAGGAGTTTTAGGAGGAGTCTTTTCATGTCTGATGCCATGCTGCTTGCAGTAAACATCAAATGGTCCACAATACTCACCACCATTGTCCGAGCGAATGCATTTCAGTTTCTTGCCCGACTGTCTCTCAACCATGGCATGAAATTCTTTGAATTTTTCCAGCACTTGATCCTTTGTCTTCAAAACATAGACCCAAAGCTTTCTGGAACAATCATCAATGAAGGTAACAAAATAAAGTGCACCACTAAAAGTCTTTACCTTCAACGGACCACAAACATCAGAATGCACCAACTCAAGCAATTCTGACTTTCTTGAGGGAGGATGCTTCTTGAAGGATACTCTAGTTTGCTTACCAGCCATGCAATGAGAACACTTCTCCAACTCTGCATTCTTCAATCCTGGAAGCACATCCTTTTTAGCCAAACAATTTAGCCCCTTTTCACTAATATGACTAAGCCTTCGGTGCCACAAAGAAGCCTCCAAGTGCACTACGTTCACTCTGTCTTTAGCAATCAAAGCCTTAGTCCAATACAGTTTATTGATTTTCTCCCCTCTGGCCATAACCATGTTGCCTCTGGTGAGTTTCCATCTTCCCGAACTGAAGTTATTATCATAACCAGCATCATCAAGCATCTGCACAGACATCAAATTAAAACGAACATCTGGTGCATGTTTGACTCCTCTAAGCAACAACTGCACTCCCATGTTGATCTGCAAACAAACATCACCAATGCCAACTACCTTAGACACACCGTCATTACCCATCTTAAGCACTCCAAAATCACCAGAAGTGTAAGATGTGAAGAACTCCTTCCTCGGTGTAACATGCAGTGTAGCACCACTATCAATTATCCACATGCTCTCGTCTGATACAAGATTTACTGAGTCATGGTCACGGAGAATATTAAGATCATCACAAGTAGCAGCAGTAACACGATCATCATCACCATGATTCTTATCTCCCTGCTTACCATTCTTGTTTTTGCTCTCCCTTTTCCATATGAAACAGTTCTTCTTTATGTGTCCCATTTTGTGACAATGATTGCACTCCACATTCTTGTATCTGGACTTAGACTTACCTCTGTTGTTCTCTCTGTTCCCTTTCGGTTCCTTTTTCTGACTTCTCCCCCTATTTTCCATGGCAAGTACCTCGGAGTGAGATGAAGTACCCTGTGCCTTCCTTCTCATTTCTTCATTAAGAACACAGCTCTTAACATTTTCAAAAGAGACAACTCCATCGGAGGATAAATTAGTAATTGAAACCCGAAAAGTTTCCCAAGAATCTGGTAGAGTATTCAGCAGCCATAGTCCCAACACTTCATCATCAAACTTGATGCTCATTCCTGACAATTGATCCCGGAGTCCCTGAAACTCATTCAAGTGATCTGAAATAGAAGTCCCCTCCTTGTATCTCAAATTCATCAAGGAATTCAACAAATACAATTTATTATTCCCTGATTTAGAAGCATACAAAGACTCAATCTTATTCCACAAGGATTTCGCATGTTCTTCGTTTGCAATGTGATTATAGACGTTGTCTTCAACATACTGTCAAATAAGAATAAAACCACATACTTGCTGATGCTCAAAATCCCATTCCTCATCAGTCATGGATTCTGGCTTCTCAGTAGCAAACACAGGACGATGCAATTTCTTCACAAATAACAGATCCTTCATCTTTCCTTTCCATAAGTGATAATTAGTGTCATTCAGACAAATCATCTTATTTGTATTTGCCTCCATCATTCAAGCAAGTTAAAAACAGCCCCTCCAACCTGGGCTCTGATGCCACTCTGATGGGAAATTAAACACAATAACAACGCAGAGCTATATGCAGCGGATAATAATTTCCCAAACTTGCAAGAATATATGAGGAGCAATCAACAAAAACGCAGCAACTAAATATCACGAACACAAACGAGACAAGTTTTTTAACGTGGAAAACCTTCTCAATGAGAGAAGTAAAAACCACGGGCACAAGCCAGTAACGGAGCTTCACTATGATCAAATCAAGGTACACGAGAGTCTCTAATTGTAGCAAACACGTGCTCAACAATTAGCCAAAAACACTAGAGCAACACAACTTGAATTAAAACAGAAGGAGAACCAAATTCTGAAATCCGCTGCTGCTGTGAACTGACGATTACTTCTGCCTCAGACAACTTCTCACCAATCCCACTGTTCAGAATGAAGAACAATGTGTTACGAACCTGCTGTCAAAATTTCAGCCCGATCCAACGGTGAACGAAGTCGCTATGGCCAAATCCGTGAGACTGCGCAGCGATGGCAGAAAACAGAGCTTCTCTCTTTCTTCCCAAAACAATTTGTGTCTCTCTCACTCTCTCGTCTAAACCCTAGACGACCCTCTCTCTTGCACACTTAAAATGTTGAACCCTCTCCACCAACTAAGTGAGACATGGGCTTTTCATACTGGGCTTGTACAACTGGGCCTTTCTCCACATAGGAAGGGAGCCCAAACCCAACACCTGGGGAAGAAGATGGGGCTGCTGTCGACGGACCAGTTGTTGTACTCGGATATGAGGCTCTCGAGCTCGTTGTAGCTTCTCATCGCCGGCCGGATCAAGAATCTGACGAGGAGGTGGAGCAGCCCAGAAAATGAAGAAGATGACTGCAATGATTATGATGATTAGCAGAATACTAGGACTGATTCTGGTGTGTGTTTGCAGTGTTGACTACTACAGACAGCAACTCCACCCTTTCTGCTCGAATGGACCTCCATTTCACAAGGTTTTTGAGCTCGATTCCGCACCTATTTGCTGTGAGTTACTGGATTTTTTATTTTATTTTTTGTGATTTCTCGAAATAATTTGAATCGTATGCTTTTGGCTTCTCACGAGGTAAAAATCTGCAGAATGTATGGAAGCTATAGCTTAATCTTCTTAATTCTGTGTACGGTTCCTTAATTAGTGCTGGAATTCGTTGGGTTTCTGTTGATTCTTCTTCAATTTGTTCTTGATTTCGAATTCCTTGCTGTAATTTGCTGAGGGTTTTCAGTTTTCGTTTTTCTTTTTCCTTTTTTGGGCGAAGCATCTCCAACCCCACTGCAAATCGCAAAATGGGGTTGGATTTGATCCCCAATCCAACTGCAAACACCAACGCAAAATGCGTTTTTTGGGATTTTCTCTCTCCTCCCGACGCAAATTTGCGTTGCTACTGTTCAAAGAACGCAAATCACTTTTGATCTTTGGAAAATTGCAATTGAGTCCTTATCCTTTTGATTTATTGTGTTGGTTGCAGAGATTACAGATGAAGAAGAAGAAAACGCAGATGAGAAGAAGAAGAAGAAGAAGAAGAAGCAGCCGACGAACAGAGGAAGAAGACGCAATAATTATAACTAGGTTAATCAATTGGGCTATTTTTTATTTGGGCTTAATTGTATGGGTTAATTAGTATGGGCCAATTTAGTGTATGGGTTAATTAAAAAAATGGGCCAATTTAGTGTATGGGTTAATTAGTGTGTTGATTAGTGTAAGGGTTATTTAAAAAAAATGGGCCAAATATTTTTAGTGTATTTTGCAATTTCAGCCCTATTTTTATTAGTGTATGGATTAATTTTCATGGCTATTTTTATTGGTTAATTTTTTGGATTTATTTATTTTTTTCACTTTCTCCTATTCGAATATAAGCCGAGAAATATTTGCTTAATTAATCAAACAAATCATGAAGAAATATTTTAGGACAAAAGTGTAACAAAAAAAATTCAAATAACACGTGAACATACCATGACATTAAATCAATTAGAAGAAACTGAAAATACAATAAAATATTAGACAATATAACAAATACAAGAAAAGATCTTACACAATTACTAGACAATAAACATCATACTTGAAAATATAACATAGATCCTAACTTAGAAAAACACGAAAGCACAACATAAACAACTAAACTATAGATTTAATACTCTGGAATATCAGAACTAGACCCGCCGAGATTATCAAAATATGGAGAATAAGATGCGGTAGCAGAAGGGTAAGGTTGGCTTGATTGTTGAGCTCTCTTCTGTAAAATACGGTTTTGTTCAGATTGAACAAATGCACGATGGCGTGGATCCTGTATTAAGCTCGAGTCTTGAAATAAAATTTTATTTTCTTCCTTTTGCTCTCTTAATGCATTCTTCCTTCCCATATGTTGATTGAGTTGTTCACTGGCAGCCTTCATATGCTCCATATACTGCTGATTATCAGATCGAAGTTTATCAATTAAAGAATTCTTAGCTTCACCTTTGTGTGCATTGGCCTTTGCTTTCTTCATACCAATAGGCCGTGGTGACGGAGAATCGTCATACTCACTGTTATCATCATTGTTGAAGCTAGCACCATCATCATCATCATCATCATCACCTAAGTTCAAAGAAAATGAAGCCATACCTTCCGAGTATTGTGAATGACTTCCCGAAGCAGATGAATTGTAATATCCCGACTCCTAATTAGCTTAATTAATTAAGATTAGATTATCTTAATTATTTTGCTTAAGCTATTACGATAAGAATTACGAAGAAGTGAATAGGGATTTTATTTAAATCCCGAAATTTGTAGGAATTTAATAAATTCCGATACGATTATTTTTCGATTTATATCGAAAATATATGATGATAAGATGTGATGAATAGACGAATGATAAGAAATTATTCGAAGGATTCAAGATTTTATTTAAATCTTGATTGAGTTAGGAAATTTTCATATTTTCCTATTGAAAGTTTAATATTTCGGGCGGAACATAATAAAAAGAGGAATTAAATTGTAGCTATACGTATAAATATAAGGAATAGGGTGAAAATTAAAACTACCCATTTTCAAACACTCCACCACAAAACTACCCATTTAATTACCTATAATATTTTAAATACCCATTCCATTTTTTAATTTAAAATTAAAAAAAAAAAATGCTCTTGTTTTTCTCCCAAAGCTGACGAAGAAATGAGCTATTCAGACGAAGAAATTCCGGCCGAAATTATGGTAAAGCACTGAATTTGTCACTCGAAGCCGGAAAATGTACAAACCGGTCGACAAAGTCGCCGGAAAGTTGAAACCGGTCGACCGGTTTCAAATATTCCGGCGACTTTGTCGACCAGTTTGTACGTATTTTGACTTAAAAAGTCAATGTAAGCCGGAAAATGGTCAAACCGGTCGACAAAGTCGCCGGAATATTTGAAACCAGTCGACCGGTTACAACATTCCGGCGACTTTGTCGACCGGTTTGACCATTTTCCGGCTTACATTGACGTTTTAAGTCAAAATACCTATTATTTTGTGACTAGAATGCCAAAATTCAACTGTGGTCGAGAATACCTATCATTTTCCGGCGAGATTTTCGACCGGTTTTGATGCAGCATATGCGTGACAGGAAGAACGAAACTCGTAAAACGAGAGAATCAAATTCGAATTCAATCAAAACTGCGGCTACAATGTTCTGACAGCGAATAAATAGTAAACCCTAATCACCAAAATGCGAAAATTACGAAATAACCCGAAAAACTATAAAATTGCAGTTTTGACCCTCTAAATGATGGAATTTGCCCAAAAAACAATTTATTATTCCCTGATTTAGAAGCATACAAAGACTCAATCTTATTCCACAAGGATTTCGCATGTTCTTCGTTTGCAATGTGATTATAGACGTTGTCTTCAACATACTGTCAAATAAGAATAAAACCACATACTTGCTGATGCTCAAAATCCCATTCCTCATCAGTCATGGATTCTGGCTTCTCAGTAGCAAACACAGGACGATGCAATTTCTTCACAAATAACAGATCCTTCATCTTTCCCTTCCATAAGTGATAATTAGTGTCATTCAGACAAATCATCTTATTTGTATTTGCCTCCATCATTCAAGCAAGTTAAAAACAGCCCCTCCAACCTGGGCTCTGATGCCACTCTGATGGGAAATTAAACACAATAACAACGCAGAGCTATATGCAGCGGATAATAATTTCCCAAACTTGCAAGAATATATGAGGAGCAATCAACAAAAACGCAGCAACTAAATATCACGAACACAAACGAGACAAGTTTTTTAACGTGGAAAACCTTCTCAATGAGAGAAGTAAAAACCACGGGCACAAGCCAGTAACGGAGCTTCACTATGATCAAATCAAGGTACACGAGAGTCTCTAATTGTAGCAAACACGTGCTCAACAATTAGCCAAAAACACTAGAGCAACACAACTTGAATTAAAACAGAAGGAGAACCAAATTCTGAAATCCGCTGCTGCTGTGAACTGACGATTACTTCTGCCTCAGACAACTTCTCACCAATCCCACTGTTCAGAATGAAGAACAATGTGTTACGAACCTGCTGTCAAAATTTCAGCCCGATCCAACGGTGAACGAAGTCGCTATGGCCAAATCCGTGAGACTGCGCAGCGATGGCAGAAAACAGAGCTTCTCTCTTTCTTCCCAAAACAATTTGTGTCTCTCTCACTCTCTCGTCTAAACCCTAGACGACCCTCTCTCTTGCACACTTAAAATGTTGAACCCTCTCCACCAACTAAGTGAGACATGGGCTTTTCATACTGGGCTTGTACAACTGGGCCTTTCTCCACATAGGAAGGGAGCCCAAACCCAACACCTGGGGAAGAAGATGGGGCTGCTGTCGACGGACCAGTTGTTGTACTCGGATATGAGGCTCTCGAGCTCGTTGTAGCTTCTCATCGCCGGCCGGATCAAGAATCTGACGAGGAGGTGGAGCAGCCCAGAAAATGAAGAAGATGACTGCAATGATTATGATGATTAGCAGAATACTAGGACTGATTCTGGTGTGTGTTTGCAGTGTTGACTACTACAGACAGCAACTCCACCCTTTCTGCTCGAATGGACCTCCATTTCACAAGGTTTTTGAGCTCGATTCCGCACCTATTTGCTGTGAGTTACTGGATTTTTTATTTTATTTTTTGTGATTTCTCGAAATAATTTGAATCGTATGCTTTTGGCTTCTCACGAGGTAAAAATCTGCAGAATGTATGGAAGCTATAGCTTAATCTTCTTAATTCTGTGTACGGTTCCTTAATTAGTGCTGGAATTCGTTGGGTTTCTGTTGATTCTTCTTCAATTTGTTCTTGATTTCGAATTCCTTGCTGTAATTTGCTGAGGGTTTTCAGTTTTCGTTTTTCTTTTTCCTTTTTTGGGCGAAGCATCTCCAACCCCACTGCAAATCGCAAAATGGGGTTGGATTTGATCCCCAATCCAACTGCAAACACCAACGCAAAATGCGTTTTTTGGGATTTTCTCTCTCCTCCCGACGCAAATTTGCGTTGCTACTGTTCAAAGAACGCAAATCACTTTTGATCTTTGGAAAATTGCAATTGAGTCCTTATCCTTTTGATTTATTGTGTTGGTTGCAGAGATTACAGATGAAGAAGAAGAAAACGCAGATGAGAAGAAGAAGAAGAAGAAGAAGCAGCCGACGAACAGAGGAAGAAGACGCAATAATTATAACTAGGTTAATCAATTGGGCTATTTTTTATTTGGGCTTAATTGTATGGGTTAATTAGTATGGGCCAATTTAGTGTATGGGTTAATTAAAAAAATGGGCCAATTTAGTGTATGGGTTAATTAGTGTGTTGATTAGTGTAAGGGTTATTTAAAAAAAATGGGCCAAATATTTTTAGTGTATTTTGCAATTTCAGCCCTATTTTTATTAGTGTATGGATTAATTTTCATGGCTATTTTTATTGGTTAATTTTTTGGATTTATTTATTTTTTTCACTTTCTCCTATTCGAATATAAGCCGAGAAATATTTGCTTAATTAATCAAACAAATCATGAAGAAATATTTTAGGACAAAAGTGTAACAAAAAAAATTCAAATAACACGTGAACATACCATGACATTAAATCAATTAGAAGAAACTGAAAATACAATAAAATATTAGACAATATAACAAATACAAGAAAAGATCTTACACAATTACTAGACAATAAACATCATACTTGAAAATATAACATAGATCCTAACTTAGAAAAACACGAAAGCACAACATAAACAACTAAACTATAGATTTAATACTCTGGAATATCAGAACTAGACCCGCCGAGATTATCAAAATATGGAGAATAAGATGCGGTAGCAGAAGGGTAAGGTTGGCTTGATTGTTGAGCTCTCTTCTGTAAAATACGGTTTTGTTCAGATTGAACAAATGCACGATGGCGTGGATCCTGTATTAAGCTCGAGTCTTGAAATAAAATTTTATTTTCTTCCTTTTGCTCTCTTAATGCATTCTTCCTTCCCATATGTTGATTGAGTTGTTCACTGGCAGCCTTCATATGCTCCATATACTGCTGATTATCAGATCGAAGTTTATCAATTAAAGAATTCTTAGCTTCACCTTTGTGTGCATTGGCCTTTGCTTTCTTCATACCAATAGGCCGTGGTGACGGAGAATCGTCATACTCACTGTTATCATCATTGTTGAAGCTAGCACCATCATCATCATCATCATCATCATCACCTAAGTTCAAAGAAAATGAAGCCATACCTTCCGAGTATTGTGAATGACTTCCCGAAGCAGATGAATTGTAATATCCCGACTCCTAATTAGCTTAATTAATTAAGATTAGATTATCTTAATTATTTTGCTTAAGCTATTACGATAAGAATTACGAAGAAGTGAATAGGGATTTTATTTAAATCCCGAAATTTGTAGGAATTTAATAAATTCCGATACGATTATTTTTCGATTTATATCGAAAATATATGATGATAAGATGTGATGAATAGACGAATGATAAGAAATTATTCGAAGGATTCAAGATTTTATTTAAATCTTGATTGAGTTAGGAAAATTTCATATTTTCCTATTGAAAGTTTAATATTTCGGGCGGAACATAATAAAAAGAGGAATTAAATTGTAGCTATACGTATAAATATAAGGAATAGGGTGAAAATTAAAACTACCCATTTTCAAACACTCCACCACAAAACTACCCATTTAATTACCTATGGTATTTTAAATACCCATTCCATTTTTTAATTTAAAATTAAAAAAAAAAATGCTCTTGTTTTTCTCCCAAAGCTGACGAAGAAATGAGCTATTCAGACGAAGAAATTCAGGCCGAAATTATGGTAAAGCACTGAATTTGTCACTCGAAGCCGGAAAATGTACAAACCGGTCGACAAAGTCGCCGGAAAGTTGAAACCGGTCGACCGGTTTCAAATATTCCGGCGACTTTGTCGACCGGTTTGTACGTATTTTGACTTAAAACGTCAATGTAAGCCGGAAAATGGTCAAACCGGTCGACAAAGTCGCCGGAATATTTGAAACCAGTCGACCGGTTACAACATTCCGGCGACTTTGTCGACCGGTTTGACCATTTTCCGGCTTACATTGACGTTTTAAGTCAAAATACCTATTATTTTGTGACTAGAATGCCAAAATTCAACTGTGGTCGAGAATACCTATCATTTTCCGGCGAGATTTTCGACCGGTTTTGATGCAGCATATGCGTGACAGGAAGAACGAAACTCGTAAAACGAGAGAATCAAATTCGAATTCAATCAAAACTGCGGCTACAATGTTCTGACAGCGAATAAATAGTAAACCCTAATCACCAAAATGCGAAAATTACGAAATAACCCGAAAAACTATAAAATTGCAGTTTTGACCCTCTAAATGATGGAATTTGCCCAAAAAACAATTTATTATTCCCTGATTTAGAAGCATACAAAGACTCAATCTTATTCCACAAGGATTTCGCATGTTCTTCGTTTGCAATGTGATTATAGACGTTGTCTTCAACATACTGTCAAATAAGAATAAAACCACATACTTGCTGATGCTCAAAATCCCATTCCTCATCAGTCATGGATTCTGGCTTCTCAGTAGCAAACACAGGACGATGCAATTTCTTCACAAATAACAGATCCTTCATCTTTCCCTTCCATAAGTGATAATTAGTGTCATTCAGACAAATCATCTTATTTGTATTTGCCTCCATCATTCAAGCAAGTTAAAAACAGCCCCTCCAACCTGGGCTCTGATGCCACTCTGATGGGAAATTAAACACAATAACAACGCAGAGCTATATGCAGCGGATAATAATTTCCCAAACTTGCAAGAATATATGAGGAGCAATCAACAAAAACGCAGCAACTAAATATCACGAACACAAACGAGACAAGTTTTTTAACGTGGAAAACCTTCTCAATGAGAGAAGTAAAAACCACGGGCACAAGCCAGTAACGGAGCTTCACTATGATCAAATCAAGGTACACGAGAGTCTCTAATTGTAGCAAACACGTGCTCAACAATTAGCCAAAAACACTAGAGCAACACAACTTGAATTAAAACAGAAGGAGAACCAAATTCTGAAATCCGCTGCTGCTGTGAACTGACGATTACTTCTGCCTCAGACAACTTCTCACCAATCCCACTGTTCAGAATGAAGAACAATGTGTTACGAACCTGCTGTCAAAATTTCAGCCCGATCCAACGGTGAACGAAGTCGCTATGGCCAAATCCGTGAGACTGCGCAGCGATGGCAGAAAACAGAGCTTCTCTCTTTCTTCCCAAAACAATTTGTGTCTCTCTCACTCTCTCGTCTAAACCCTAGACGACCCTCTCTCTTGCACACTTAAAATGTTGAACCCTCTCCACCAACTAAGTGAGACATGGGCTTTTCATACTGGGCTTGTACAACTGGGCCTTTCTCCACATAGGAAGGGAGCCCAAACCCAACACCTGGGGAAGAAGATGGGGCTGCTGTCGACGGACCAGTTGTTGTACTCGGATATGAGGCTCTCGAGCTCGTTGTAGCTTCTCATCGCCGGCCGGATCAAGAATCTGACGAGGAGGTGGAGCAGCCCAGAAAATGAAGAAGATGACTGCAATGATTATGATGATTAGCAGAATACTAGGACTGATTCTGGTGTGTGTTTGCAGTGTTGACTACTACAGACAGCAACTCCACCCTTTCTGCTCGAATGGACCTCCATTTCACAAGGTTTTTGAGCTCGATTCCGCACCTATTTGCTGTGAGTTACTGGATTTTTTATTTTATTTTTTGTGATTTCTCGAAATAATTTGAATCGTATGCTTTTGGCTTCTCACGAGGTAAAAATCTGCAGAATGTATGGAAGCTATAGCTTAATCTTCTTAATTCTGTGTACGGTTCCTTAATTAGTGCTGGAATTCGTTGGGTTTCTGTTGATTCTTCTTCAATTTGTTCTTGATTTCGAATTCCTTGCTGTAATTTGCTGAGGGTTTTCAGTTTTCGTTTTTCTTTTTCCTTTTTTGGGCGAAGCATCTCCAACCCCACTGCAAATCGCAAAATGGGGTTGGATTTGATCCCCAATCCAACTGCAAACACCAACGCAAAATGCGTTTTTTGGGATTTTCTCTCTCCTCCCGACGCAAATTTGCGTTGCTACTGTTCAAAGAACGCAAATCACTTTTGATCTTTGGAAAATTGCAATTGAGTCCTTATCCTTTTGATTTATTGTGTTGGTTGCAGAGATTACAGATGAAGAAGAAGAAAACGCAGATGAGAAGAAGAAGAAGAAGAAGAAGCAGCCGACGAACAGAGGAAGAAGACGCAATAATTATAACTAGGTTAATCAATTGGGCTATTTTTTATTTGGGCTTAATTGTATGGGTTAATTAGTATGGGCCAATTTAGTGTATGGGTTAATTAAAAAAATGGGCCAATTTAGTGTATGGGTTAATTAGTGTGTTGATTAGTGTAAGGGTTATTTAAAAAAAATGGGCCAAATATTTTTAGTGTATTTTGCAATTTCAGCCCTATTTTTATTAGTGTATGGATTAATTTTCATGGCTATTTTTATTGGTTAATTTTTTGGATTTATTTATTTTTTTCACTTTCTCCTATTCGAATATAAGCCGAGAAATATTTGCTTAATTAATCAAACAAATCATGAAGAAATATTTTAGGACAAAAGTGTAACAAAAAAAATTCAAATAACACGTGAACATACCATGACATTAAATCAATTAGAAGAAACTGAAAATACAATAAAATATTAGACAATATAACAAATACAAGAAAAGATCTTACACAATTACTAGACAATAAACATCATACTTGAAAATATAACATAGATCCTAACTTAGAAAAACACGAAAGCACAACATAAACAACTAAACTATAGATTTAATACTCTGGAATATCAGAACTAGACCCGCCGAGATTATCAAAATATGGAGAATAAGATGCGGTAGCAGAAGGGTAAGGTTGGCTTGATTGTTGAGCTCTCTTCTGTAAAATACGGTTTTGTTCAGATTGAACAAATGCACGATGGCGTGGATCCTGTATTAAGCTCGAGTCTTGAAATAAAATTTTATTTTCTTCCTTTTGCTCTCTTAATGCATTCTTCCTTCCCATATGTTGATTGAGTTGTTCACTGGCAGCCTTCATATGCTCCATATACTGCTGATTATCAGATCGAAGTTTATCAATTAAAGAATTCTTAGCTTCACCTTTGTGTGCATTGGCCTTTGCTTTCTTCATACCAATAGGCCGTGGTGACGGAGAATCGTCATACTCACTGTTATCATCATTGTTGAAGCTAGCACCATCATCATCATCATCATCATCACCTAAGTTCAAAGAAAATGAAGCCATACCTTCCGAGTATTGTGAATGACTTCCCGAAGCAGATGAATTGTAATATCCCGACTCCTAATTAGCTTAATTAATTAAGATTAGATTATCTTAATTATTTTGCTTAAGCTATTACGATAAGAATTACGAAGAAGTGAATAGGGATTTTATTTAAATCCCGAAATTTGTAGGAATTTAATAAATTCCGATACGATTATTTTTCGATTTATATCGAAAATATATGATGATAAGATGTGATGAATAGACGAATGATAAGAAATTATTCGAAGGATTCAAGATTTTATTTAAATCTTGATTGAGTTAGGAAAATTTCATATTTTCCTATTGAAAGTTTAATATTTCGGGCGGAACATAATAAAAAGAGGAATTAAATTGTAGCTATACGTATAAATATAAGGAATAGGGTGAAAATTAAAACTACCCATTTTCAAACACTCCACCACAAAACTACCCATTTAATTACCTATAATATTTTAAATACCCATTCCATTTTTTAATTTAAAATTAAAAAAAAAAAATGCTCTTGTTTTTCTCCCAAAGCTGACGAAGAAATGAGCTATTCAGACGAAGAAATTCCGGCCGAAATTATGGTAAAGCACTGAATTTGTCACTCGAAGCCGGAAAATGTACAAACCGGTCGACAAAGTCGCCGGAAAGTTGAAACCGGTCGACCGGTTTCAAATATTCCGGCGACTTTGTCGACCGGTTTGTACGTATTTTGACTTAAAACGTCAATGTAAGCCGGAAAATGGTCAAACCGGTCGACAAAGTCGCCGGAATATTTGAAACCAGTCGACCGGTTACAACATTCCGGCGACTTTGTCGACCGGTTTGACCATTTTCCGGCTTACATTGACGTTTTAAGTCAAAATACCTATTATTTTGTGACTAGAATGCCAAAATTCAACTGTGGTCGAGAATACCTATCATTTTCCGGCGAGATTTTCGACCGGTTTTGATGCAGCATATGCGTGACAGGAAGAACGAAACTCGTAAAACGAGAGAATCAAATTCGAATTCAATCAAAACTGCGGCTACAATGTTCTGACAGCGAATAAATAGTAAACCCTAATCACCAAAATGCGAAAATTACGAAATAACCCGAAAAACTATAAAATTGCAGTTTTGACCCTCTAAATGATGGAATTTGCCCAAAAAACAATTTATTATTCCCTGATTTAGAAGCATACAAAGACTCAATCTTATTCCACAAGGATTTCGCATGTTCTTCGTTTGCAATGTGATTATAGACGTTGTCTTCAACATACTGTCAAATAAGAATAAAACCACATACTTGCTGATGCTCAAAATCCCATTCCTCATCAGTCATGGATTCTGGCTTCTCAGTAGCAAACACAGGACGATGCAATTTCTTCACAAATAACAGATCCTTCATCTTTCCCTTCCATAAGTGATAATTAGTGTCATTCAGACAAATCATCTTATTTGTATTTGCCTCCATCATTCAAGCAAGTTAAAAACAGCCCCTCCAACCTGGGCTCTGATGCCACTCTGATGGGAAATTAAACACAATAACAACGCAGAGCTATATGCAGCGGATAATAATTTCCCAAACTTGCAAGAATATATGAGGAGCAATCAACAAAAACGCAGCAACTAAATATCACGAACACAAACGAGACAAGTTTTTTAACGTGGAAAACCTTCTCAATGAGAGAAGTAAAAACCACGGGCACAAGCCAGTAACGGAGCTTCACTATGATCAAATCAAGGTACACGAGAGTCTCTAATTGTAGCAAACACGTGCTCAACAATTAGCCAAAAACACTAGAGCAACACAACTTGAATTAAAACAGAAGGAGAACCAAATTCTGAAATCCGCTGCTGCTGTGAACTGACGATTACTTCTGCCTCAGACAACTTCTCACCAATCCCACTGTTCAGAATGAAGAACAATGTGTTACGAACCTGCTGTCAAAATTTCAGCCCGATCCAACGGTGAACGAAGTCGCTATGGCCAAATCCGTGAGACTGCGCAGCGATGGCAGAAAACAGAGCTTCTCTCTTTCTTCCCAAAACAATTTGTGTCTCTCTCACTCTCTCGTCTAAACCCTAGACGACCCTCTCTCTTGCACACTTAAAATGTTGAACCCTCTCCACCAACTAAGTGAGACATGGGCTTTTCATACTGGGCTTGTACAACTGGGCCTTTCTCCACATAGGAAGGGAGCCCAAACCCAACACCTGGGGAAGAAGATGGGGCTGCTGTCGACGGACCAGTTGTTGTACTCGGATATGAGGCTCTCGAGCTCGTTGTAGCTTCTCATCGCCGGCCGGATCAAGAATCTGACGAGGAGGTGGAGCAGCCCAGAAAATGAAGAAGATGACTGCAATGATTATGATGATTAGCAGAATACTAGGACTGATTCTGGTGTGTGTTTGCAGTGTTGACTACTACAGACAGCAACTCCACCCTTTCTGCTCGAATGGACCTCCATTTCACAAGGTTTTTGAGCTCGATTCCGCACCTATTTGCTGTGAGTTACTGGATTTTTTATTTTATTTTTTGTGATTTCTCGAAATAATTTGAATCGTATGCTTTTGGCTTCTCACGAGGTAAAAATCTGCAGAATGTATGGAAGCTATAGCTTAATCTTCTTAATTCTGTGTACGGTTCCTTAATTAGTGCTGGAATTCGTTGGGTTTCTGTTGATTCTTCTTCAATTTGTTCTTGATTTCGAATTCCTTGCTGTAATTTGCTGAGGGTTTTCAGTTTTCGTTTTTCTTTTTCCTTTTTTGGGCGAAGCATCTCCAACCCCACTGCAAATCGCAAAATGGGGTTGGATTTGATCCCCAATCCAACTGCAAACACCAACGCAAAATGCGTTTTTTGGGATTTTCTCTCTCCTCCCGACGCAAATTTGCGTTGCTACTGTTCAAAGAACGCAAATCACTTTTGATCTTTGGAAAATTGCAATTGAGTCCTTATCCTTTTGATTTATTGTGTTGGTTGCAGAGATTACAGATGAAGAAGAAGAAAACGCAGATGAGAAGAAGAAGAAGAAGAAGCAGCCGACGAACAGAGGAAGAAGACGCAATAATTATAACTAGGTTAATCAATTGGGCTATTTTTTATTTGGGCTTAATTGTATGGGTTAATTAGTATGGGCCAATTTAGTGTATGGGTTAATTAAAAAAATGGGCCAATTTAGTGTATGGGTTAATTAGTGTGTTGATTAGTGTAAGGGTTATTTAAAAAAAATGGGCCAAATATTTTTAGTGTATTTTGCAATTTCAGCCCTATTTTTATTAGTGTATGGATTAATTTTCATGGCTATTTTTATTGGTTAATTTTTTGGATTTATTTATTTTTTTCACTTTCTCCTATTCGAATATAAGCCGAGAAATATTTGCTTAATTAATCAAACAAATCATGAAGAAATATTTTAGGACAAAAGTGTAACAAAAAAAATTCAAATAACACGTGAACATACCATGACATTAAATCAATTAGAAGAAACTGAAAATACAATAAAATATTAGACAATATAACAAATACAAGAAAAGATCTTACACAATTACTAGACAATAAACATCATACTTGAAAATATAACATAGATCCTAACTTAGAAAAACACGAAAGCACAACATAAACAACTAAACTATAGATTTAATACTCTGGAATATCAGAACTAGACCCGCCGAGATTATCAAAATATGGAGAATAAGATGCGGTAGCAGAAGGGTAAGGTTGGCTTGATTGTTGAGCTCTCTTCTGTAAAATACGGTTTTGTTCAGATTGAACAAATGCACGATGGCGTGGATCCTGTATTAAGCTCGAGTCTTGAAATAAAATTTTATTTTCTTCCTTTTGCTCTCTTAATGCATTCTTCCTTCCCATATGTTGATTGAGTTGTTCACTGGCAGCCTTCATATGCTCCATATACTGCTGATTATCAGATCGAAGTTTATCAATTAAAGAATTCTTAGCTTCACCTTTGTGTGCATTGGCCTTTGCTTTCTTCATACCAATAGGCCGTGGTGACGGAGAATCGTCATACTCACTGTTATCATCATTGTTGAAGCTAGCACCATCATCATCATCATCATCATCACCTAAGTTCAAAGAAAATGAAGCCATACCTTCCGAGTATTGTGAATGACTTCCCGAAGCAGATGAATTGTAATATCCCGACTCCTAATTAGCTTAATTAATTAAGATTAGATTATCTTAATTATTTTGCTTAAGCTATTACGATAAGAATTACGAAGAAGTGAATAGGGATTTTATTTAAATCCCGAAATTTGTAGGAATTTAATAAATTCCGATACGATTATTTTTCGATTTATATCGAAAATATATGATGATAAGATGTGATGAATAGACGAATGATAAGAAATTATTCGAAGGATTCAAGATTTTATTTAAATCTTGATTGAGTTAGGAAAATTTCATATTTTCCTATTGAAAGTTTAATATTTCGGGCGGAACATAATAAAAAGAGGAATTAAATTGTAGCTATACGTATAAATATAAGGAATAGGGTGAAAATTAAAACTACCCATTTTCAAACACTCCACCACAAAACTACCCATTTAATTACCTATGGTATTTTAAATACCCATTCCATTTTTTAATTTAAAATTAAAAAAAAAAAATGCTCTTGTTTTTCTCCCAAAGCTGACGAAGAAATGAGCTATTCAGACGAAGAAATTCCGGCCGAAATTATGGTAAAGCACTGAATTTGTCACTCGAAGCCGGAAAATGTACAAACCGGTCGACAAAGTCGCCGGAAAGTTGAAACCGGTCGACCGGTTTCAAATATTCCGGCGACTTTGTCGACCGGTTTGTACGTATTTTGACTTAAAACGTCAATGTAAGCCGGAAAATGGTCAAACCGGTCGACAAAGTCGCCGGAATATTTGAAACCAGTCGACCGGTTACAACATTCCGGCGACTTTGTCGACCGGTTTGACCATTTTCCGGCTTACATTGACGTTTTAAGTCAAAATACCTATTATTTTGTGACTAGAATGCCAAAATTCAACTGTGGTCGAGAATACCTATCATTTTCCGGCGAGATTTTCGACCGGTTTTGATGCAGCATATGCGTGACAGGAAGAACGAAACTCGTAAAACGAGAGAATCAAATTCGAATTCAATCAAAACTGCGGCTACAATGTTCTGACAGCGAATAAATAGTAAACCCTAATCACCAAAATGCGAAAATTACGAAATAACCCGAAAAACTATAAAATTGCAGTTTTGACCCTCTAAATGATGGAATTTGCCCAAAAAACAATTTATTATTCCCTGATTTAGAAGCATACAAAGACTCAATCTTATTCCACAAGGATTTCGCATGTTCTTCGTTTGCAATGTGATTATAGACGTTGTCTTCAACATACTGTCAAATAAGAATAAAACCACATACTTGCTGATGCTCAAAATCCCATTCCTCATCAGTCATGGATTCTGGCTTCTCAGTAGCAAACACAGGACGATGCAATTTCTTCACAAATAACAGATCCTTCATCTTTCCCTTCCATAAGTGATAATTAGTGTCATTCAGACAAATCATCTTATTTGTATTTGCCTCCATCATTCAAGCAAGTTAAAAACAGCCCCTCCAACCTGGGCTCTGATGCCACTCTGATGGGAAATTAAACACAATAACAACGCAGAGCTATATGCAGCGGATAATAATTTCCCAAACTTGCAAGAATATATGAGGAGCAATCAACAAAAACGCAGCAACTAAATATCACGAACACAAACGAGACAAGTTTTTTAACGTGGAAAACCTTCTCAATGAGAGAAGTAAAAACCACGGGCACAAGCCAGTAACGGAGCTTCACTATGATCAAATCAAGGTACACGAGAGTCTCTAATTGTAGCAAACACGTGCTCAACAATTAGCCAAAAACACTAGAGCAACACAACTTGAATTAAAACAGAAGGAGAACCAAATTCTGAAATCCGCTGCTGCTGTGAACTGACGATTACTTCTGCCTCAGACAACTTCTCACCAATCCCACTGTTCAGAATGAAGAACAATGTGTTACGAACCTGCTGTCAAAATTTCAGCCCGATCCAACGGTGAACGAAGTCGCTATGGCCAAATCCGTGAGACTGCGCAGCGATGGCAGAAAACAGAGCTTCTCTCTTTCTTCCCAAAACAATTTGTGTCTCTCTCACTCTCTCGTCTAAACCCTAGACGACCCTCTCTCTTGCACACTTAAAATGTTGAACCCTCTCCACCAACTAAGTGAGACATGGGCTTTTCATACTGGGCTTGTACAACTGGGCCTTTCTCCACATAGGAAGGGAGCCCAAACCCAACACCTGGGGAAGAAGATGGGGCTGCTGTCGACGGACCAGTTGTTGTACTCGGATATGAGGCTCTCGAGCTCGTTGTAGCTTCTCATCGCCGGCCGGATCAAGAATCTGACGAGGAGGTGGAGCAGCCCAGAAAATGAAGAAGATGACTGCAATGATTATGATGATTAGCAGAATACTAGGACTGATTCTGGTGTGTGTTTGCAGTGTTGACTACTACAGACAGCAACTCCACCCTTTCTGCTCGAATGGACCTCCATTTCACAAGGTTTTTGAGCTCGATTCCGCACCTATTTGCTGTGAGTTACTGGATTTTTTATTTTATTTTTTGTGATTTCTCGAAATAATTTGAATCGTATGCTTTTGGCTTCTCACGAGGTAAAAATCTGCAGAATGTATGGAAGCTATAGCTTAATCTTCTTAATTCTGTGTACGGTTCCTTAATTAGTGCTGGAATTCGTTGGGTTTCTGTTGATTCTTCTTCAATTTGTTCTTGATTTCGAATTCCTTGCTGTAATTTGCTGAGGGTTTTCAGTTTTCGTTTTTCTTTTTCCTTTTTTGGGCGAAGCATCTCCAACCCCACTGCAAATCGCAAAATGGGGTTGGATTTGATCCCCAATCCAACTGCAAACACCAACGCAAAATGCGTTTTTTGGGATTTTCTCTCTCCTCCCGACGCAAATTTGCGTTGCTACTGTTCAAAGAACGCAAATCACTTTTGATCTTTGGAAAATTGCAATTGAGTCCTTATCCTTTTGATTTATTGTGTTGGTTGCAGAGATTACAGATGAAGAAGAAGAAAACGCAGATGAGAAGAAGAAGAAGAAGAAGAAGCAGCCGACGAACAGAGGAAGAAGACGCAATAATTATAACTAGGTTAATCAATTGGGCTATTTTTTATTTGGGCTTAATTGTATGGGTTAATTAGTATGGGCCAATTTAGTGTATGGGTTAATTAAAAAAATGGGCCAATTTAGTGTATGGGTTAATTAGTGTGTTGATTAGTGTAAGGGTTATTTAAAAAAAATGGGCCAAATATTTTTAGTGTATTTTGCAATTTCAGCCCTATTTTTATTAGTGTATGGATTAATTTTCATGGCTATTTTTATTGGTTAATTTTTTGGATTTATTTATTTTTTTCACTTTCTCCTATTCGAATATAAGCCGAGAAATATTTGCTTAATTAATCAAACAAATCATGAAGAAATATTTTAGGACAAAAGTGTAACAAAAAAAATTCAAATAACACGTGAACATACCATGACATTAAATCAATTAGAAGAAACTGAAAATACAATAAAATATTAGACAATATAACAAATACAAGAAAAGATCTTACACAATTACTAGACAATAAACATCATACTTGAAAATATAACATAGATCCTAACTTAGAAAAACACGAAAGCACAACATAAACAACTAAACTATAGATTTAATACTCTGGAATATCAGAACTAGACCCGCCGAGATTATCAAAATATGGAGAATAAGATGCGGTAGCAGAAGGGTAAGGTTGGCTTGATTGTTGAGCTCTCTTCTGTAAAATACGGTTTTGTTCAGATTGAACAAATGCACGATGGCGTGGATCCTGTATTAAGCTCGAGTCTTGAAATAAAATTTTATTTTCTTCCTTTTGCTCTCTTAATGCATTCTTCCTTCCCATATGTTGATTGAGTTGTTCACTGGCAGCCTTCATATGCTCCATATACTGCTGATTATCAGATCGAAGTTTATCAATTAAAGAATTCTTAGCTTCACCTTTGTGTGCATTGGCCTTTGCTTTCTTCATACCAATAGGCCGTGGTGACGGAGAATCGTCATACTCACTGTTATCATCATTGTTGAAGCTAGCACCATCATCATCATCATCATCATCATCACCTAAGTTCAAAGAAAATGAAGCCATACCTTCCGAGTATTGTGAATGACTTCCCGAAGCAGATGAATTGTAATATCCCGACTCCTAATTAGCTTAATTAATTAAGATTAGATTATCTTAATTATTTTGCTTAAGCTATTACGATAAGAATTACGAAGAAGTGAATAGGGATTTTATTTAAATCCCGAAATTTGTAGGAATTTAATAAATTCCGATACGATTATTTTTCGATTTATATCGAAAATATATGATGATAAGATGTGATGAATAGACGAATGATAAGAAATTATTCGAAGGATTCAAGATTTTATTTAAATCTTGATTGAGTTAGGAAAATTTCATATTTTCCTATTGAAAGTTTAATATTTCGGGCGGAACATAATAAAAAGAGGAATTAAATTGTAGCTATACGTATAAATATAAGGAATAGGGTGAAAATTAAAACTACCCATTTTCAAACACTCCACCACAAAACTACCCATTTAATTACCTATGGTATTTTAAATACCCATTCCATTTTTTAATTTAAAATTAAAAAAAAAAATGCTCTTGTTTTTCTCCCAAAGCTGACGAAGAAATGAGCTATTCAGACGAAGAAATTCAGGCCGAAATTATGGTAAAGCACTGAATTTGTCACTCGAAGCCGGAAAATGTACAAACCGGTCGACAAAGTCGCCGGAAAGTTGAAACCGGTCGACCGGTTTCAAATATTCCGGCGACTTTGTCGACCGGTTTGTACGTATTTTGACTTAAAACGTCAATGTAAGCCGGAAAATGGTCAAACCGGTCGACAAAGTCGCCGGAATATTTGAAACCGGTCGACCGGTTACAACATTCCGGCGACTTTGTCGACCGGTTTGACCATTTTCCGGCTTACATTGACGTTTTAAGTCAAAATACCTATTATTTTGTGACTAAAATGCCAAATTCAACTGTGGTCGAGAATACCTATCATTTTCCGGCGAGATTTTCGACCGGTTTTGATGCAGCGTATGCGTGACAGGAAGAACGAAACTCGTAAAACGAGAGAATCAAATTCGAATTCAATCAAAACTGCGGCTACAATGTTCTGACAACGAATAAATAGTAAACCCTAATCACCAAAATGCGAAAATTACGAAATAACCCGAAAAACTATAAAATTGCAGTTTTGACCCTCTAAATGATGGAATTTGCCCAAAAAACAATTTATTATTCCCTGATTTAGAAGCATACAAAGACTCAATCTTATTCCACAAGGATTTCGCATGTTCTTCGTTTGCAATGTGATTATAGACGTTGTCTTCAACATACTGTCAAATAAGAATAAAACCACATACTTGCTGATGCTCAAAATCCCATTCCTCATCAGTCATGGATTCTGGCTTCTCAGTAGCAAACACAGGACGATGCAAAACAATTTCTTCACAAATAACAGATCCTTCATCTTTCCCTTCCATAAGTGATAATTAGTGTCATTCAGACAAATCATCTTATTTGTATTTGCCTCCATCATTCAAGCAAGTTAAAAACAACCCCTCCAACCTGGGCTCTGATGCCACTCTGATGGGAAATTAAACACAATAACAACGCAGAGCTATATGCAGCGGATAATAATTTCCCAAACTTGCAAGAATATATGAGGAGCAATCAACAAAAACGCAGCAACTAAATATCACGAACACAAACGAGACAAGTTTTTTAACGTGGAAAACCTTCTCAATGAGAGAAGTAAAAACCACGGGCACAAGCCAGTAACGGAGCTTCACTATGATCAAATCAAGGTACACGAGAGTCTCTAATTGTAGCAAACACGTGCTCAACAATTAGCCAAAAACACTAGAGCAACACAACTTGAATTAAAACAGAAGGAGAACCAAATTCTGAAATCCGCTGCTGCTGTGAACTGACGATTACTTCTGCCTCAGACAACTTCTCACCAATCCCACTGTTCAGAATGAAGAACAATGTGTTACGAACCTGCTGTCAAAATTTCAGCCCGATCCAACGGTGAACGAAGTCGCTATGGCCAAATCCGTGAGACTGCGCAGCGATGGCAGAAAACAGAGCTTCTCTCTTTCTTCCCAAAACAATTTGTGTCTCTCTCACTCTCTCGTCTAAACCCTAGACGACCCTCTCTCTTGCACACTTAAAATGTTGAACCCTCTCCACCAACTAAGTGAGACATGGGCTTTTCATACTGGGCTTGTACAACTGGGCCTTTCTCCACATAGGAAGGGAGCCCAAACCCAACACCTGGGGAAGAAGATGGGGCTGCTGTCGACGGACCAGTTGTTGTACTCGGATATGAGGCTCTCGAACTCGTCGTAGCTTCTCATCGCCGGCCGGATCAAGAATCTGACGAGGAGGTGGAGCAGCCCAGAAAATGAAGAAGATGACTGCAATGATTATGATGATTAGCAGAATACTAGGACTGATTCTGGTGTGTGTTTGCAGTGTTGACTACTACAGACAGCAACTCCACCCTTTCTGCTCGAATGGACCTCCATTTCACAAGGTTTTTGAGCTCGATTCCGCACCTATTTGCTGTGAGTTACTGGATTTTTTATTTTATTTTTTGTGATTTCTCGAAATAATTTGAATCGTATGCTTTTGGCTTCTCACGAGGTAAAAATCTGCAGAATGTATGGAAGCTATAGCTTAATCTTCTTAATTCTGTGTACGGTTCCTTAATTAGTGCTGGAATTCGTTGGGTTTCTGTTGATTCTTCTTCAATTTGTTCTTGATTTCGAATTCCTTGCTGTAATTTGCTGAGGGTTTTCAGTTTTCGTTTTTCTTTTTCCTTTTTTGGGCGAAGCATCTCCAACCCCACTGCAAATCGCAAAATGGGGTTGGATTTGATCCCCAATCCAACTGCAAACACCAACGCAAAATGCATTTTTTGGGATTTTCTCTCTCCTCCCGACGCAAATTTGCGTTGCTACTGTTCAAAGAACGCAAATCACTTTTGATCTTTGGAAAATTGCAATTGAGTCCTTATCCTTTTGATTTATTGTGTTGGTTGCAGAGATTACAGATGAAGAAGAAGAAAACGCAGATGAGAAGAAGAAGAAGAAGAAGCAGCCGACGAACAGAGGAAGAAGACGCAATAATTATAACTAGGTTAATCAATTGGGCTATTTTTTATTTGGGCTTAATTGTATGGGTTAATTAGTATGGGCCAATTTAGTGTATGGGTTAATTAAAAAAATGGGTAAATTTAGTGTATGGGTTAATTAGTGTGTTGATTAGTGTAAGGGTTATTTAAAAAAAATGGGCCAAATATTTTTAGTGTATTTTGCAATTTCAGCCCTATTTTTATTAGTGTATGGATTAATTTTCATGGCTATTTTTATTGGTTAATTTTTTGGATTTATTTATTTTTTTCACTTTCTCCTATTCGAATATAAGCCGAGAAATATTGGCTTAATTAATCAAACAAATCATGAAGAAATATTTTAGGACAAAAGTGTAACAAAAAAAATTCAAATAACACGTGAACATACCATGACATTAAATCAATTAGAAGAAACTGAAAATACAATAAAATATTAGACAATATAACAAATACAAGAAAAGATCTTACACAATTACTAGACAATAAACATCATACTTGAAAATATAACATAGATCCTAACTTAGAAAAACACGAAAGCACAACATAAACAACTAAACTATAGATTTAATACTCTGGAATATCAGAACTAGACCCGCCGAGATTATCAAAATATGGAGAATAAGATGCGGTAGCAGAAGGGTAAGGTTGGCTTGATTGTTGAGCTCTCTTCTGTAAAATACGGTTTTGTTCAGATTGAACAAATGCACGATGGCGTGGATCCTGTATTAAGCTCGAGTCTTGAAATAAAATTTTATTTTCTTCCTTTTGCTCTCTTAATGCATTCTTCCTTCCCATATGTTGATTGAGTTGTTCACTGGCAGCCTTCATATGCTCCATATACTGCTGATTATCAGATCGAAGTTTATCAATTAAAGAATTCTTAGCTTCACCTTTGTGTGCATTGGCCTTTGCTTTCTTCATACCAATAGGCCGTGGTGACGGAGAATCGTCATACTCACTGTTATCATCATTGTTGAAGCTAGCACCATCATCATCATCATCATCATCACCTAAGTTCAAAGAAAATGAAGCCATACCTTCCGAGTATTGTGAATGACTTCCCGAAGCAGATGAATTGTAATATCCCGACTCCTAATTAGCTTAATTAATTAAGATTAGATTATCTTAATTATTTTGCTTAAGCTATTACGATAAGAATTACGAAGAAGTGAATAGGGATTTTATTTAAATCCCGAAATTTGTAGGAATTTAATAAATTCCGATACGATTATTTTTCGATTTATATCGAAAATATATGATGATAAGATGTGATGAATAGACGAATGATAAGAAATTATTCGAAGGATTCAAGATTTTATTTAAATCTTGATTGAGTTAGGAAAATTTCATATTTTCCTATTGAAAGTTTAATATTTCGGGCGGAACATAATAAAAAGAGGAATTAAATTGTAGCTATACGTATAAATATAAGGAATAGGGTGAAAATTAAAACTACCCATTTTCAAACACTCCACCACAAAACTACCCATTTAATTACCTATGGTATTTTAAATACCCATTCCATTTTTTAATTTAAAATTAAAAAAAAAATGCTCTTGTTTTTCTCCCAAAGCTGACGAAGAAATGAGCTATTCAGACGAAGAAATTCAGGCCGAAATTATGGTAAAGCACTGAATTTGTCACTCGAAGCCGGAAAATGTACAAACCGGTCGACAAAGTCGCCGAAAAGTTGAAACCGGTCGACCGGTTTCAAATATTCCGGCGACTTTGTCGACCGGTTTGTACGTATTTTGACTTAAAACGTCAATGTAAGCCGGAAAATGGTCAAACCGGTCGACAAAGTCGCCGGAATATTTGAAACCGGTCGACCGGTTACAACATTCCGGCGACTTTGTCGACCGGTTTGACCATTTTCCGGCTTATATTGACGTTTTAAGTCAAAATACCTATTATTTTGTGACTAGAATGCCAAAATTCAACTGTGGTCGAGAATACCTATCATTTTCCGGCGAGATTTTCGACCGGTTTTGATGCAGCGTATGCGTGACAGGAAGAACGAAACTCGTAAAACGAGAGAATCAAATTCGAATTCAATCAAAACTGCGGCTACAATGTTCTGACAGCGAATAAATAGTAAACCCTAATCACCAAAATGCGAAAATTACGAAATAACCCGAAAAACTATAAAATTGCAGTTTTGACCCTCTAAATGATGGAATTTGCCCAAAAAACATTTTATTATTCCCTGATTTAGAAGCATACAAAGACTCAATCTTATTCCACAAGGATTTCGCATGTTCTTCGTTTGCAATGTGATTATAGACGTTGTCTTCAACATACTGTCAAATAAGAATAAAACCACATACTTGCTGATGCTCAAAATCCCATTCCTCATCAGTCATGGATTCTGGCTTCTCAGTAGCAAACACAGGACGATGCAAAACAATTTCTTCACAAATAACAGATCCTTCATCTTTCCCTTCCATAAGTGATAATTAGTGTCATTCAGACAAATCATCTTATTTGTATTTGCCTCCATCATTCAAGCAAGTTAAAAACAGCCCCTCCAACCTGGGCTCTGATGCCACTCTGATGGGAAATTAAACACAATAACAACGCAGAGCTATATGCAGCGGATAATAATTTCCCAAACTTGCAAGAATATATGAGGAGCAATCAACAAAAACGCAGCAACTAAATATCACGAACACAAACGAGACAAGTTTTTTAACGTGGAAAACCTTCTCAATGAGAGAAGTAAAAACCACGGGCACAAGCCAGTAACGGAGCTTCACTATGATCAAATCAAGGTACACGAGAGTCTCTAATTGTAGCAAACACGTGCTCAACAATTAGCCAAAAACACTAGAGCAACACAACTTGAATTAAAACAGAAGGAGAACCAAATTCTGAAATCCGCTGCTGCTGTGAACTGACGATTACTTCTGCCTCAGACAACTTCTCACCAATCCCACTGTTCAGAATGAAGAACAATGTGTTACGAACCTGCTGTCAAAATTTCAGCCCGATCCAACGGTGAACGAAGTCGCTATGGCCAAATCCGTGAGACTGCGCAGCGATGGCAGAAAACAGAGCTTCTCTCTTTCTTCCCAAAACAATTTGTGTCTCTCTCACTCTCTCGTCTAAACCCTAGACGACCCTCTCTCTTGCACACTTAAAATGTTGAACCCTCTCCACCAACTAAGTGAGACATGGGCTTTTCATACTGGGCTTGTACAACTGGGCCTTTCTCCACATAGGAAGGGAGCCCAAACCCAACACCTGGGGAAGAAGATGGGGCTGCTGTCGACGGACCAGTTGTTGTACTCGGATATGAGGCTCTCGAACTCGTCGTAGCTTCTCATCGCCGGCCGGATCAAGAATCTGACGAGGAGGTGGAGCAGCCCAGAAAATGAAGAAGATGACTGCAATGATTATGATGATTAGCAGAATACTAGGACTGATTCTGGTGTGTGTTTGCAGTGTTGACTACTACAGACAGCAACTCCACCCTTTCTGCTCGAATGGACCTCCATTTCACAAGGTTTTTGAGCTCGATTCCGCACCTATTTGCTGTGAGTTACTGGATTTTTTATTTTATTTTTTGTGATTTCTCGAAATAATTTGAATCGTATGCTTTTGGCTTCTCACGAGGTAAAAATCTGCAGAATGTATGGAAGCTATAGCTTAATCTTCTTAATTCTGTGTACGGTTCCTTAATTAGTGCTGGAATTCGTTGGGTTTCTGTTGATTCTTCTTCAATTTGTTCTTGATTTCGAATTCCTTGCTGTAATTTGTGTTGAGGGTTGGAGATGCCCTTACTTGTGTAATTGATCAATTTTTGGTACTGATTGGGGCAATTTAGAATCTAGGGTTTAAGGTGCAATCTGTTTTTTAGCTGTGATGAAGTTGTTGATTTCACTCTTGAATGCGAAATTATGGACTGTTTTGCTGTTTGTGAATCATGCTAATTAAGCTACCATTAAACGCGCGATTATGTGTGTATGTAATTTGTGTGGTGAATTGTTTCATGTTACTGATGTATGATTTCATATGTATTCTACAATGCAGTGGTGAGATAGTAAAGTGGATTGCTTTCGTAGCTATCGTCTTACGCCTCTTCTTTCCCAAGCATTTCCCAGGTATGGATATGATTCACCATTCACATTTCAGTAACTCAGTTCAACTCTCGAAACCTGGAATTGATTGTTAACATTATTCTCTGTCTCTGATTGGTGTAGACTGGCTGGAAATGCTTGGATCGCTGATCTTGCTCGTAGTGACGGCTCCGAGCCTATTGGCATACACAATAAGGGTTGGCTTTATCGGACTCTTCATAAATGTATGGTCAGAATTTAGTAAATTCTTACCATACAAATTAGAAATTATTAGAAATTGAAAATTCTTATTAAATGGAAAAAAGGAAACGGGGTTCGACTAACTCATTTTTTGTAATTTTGCCAGATTGTATATATAATTGAATACATATTCTTTGTTATTTCAATAATTCTAACTGGTTGTATTGTATATATATACTTTTCTTATTCCGAAATTGAATACACTCTCTCGTGATTTGACCAAAATAACAAATTCTCACCAAAATAATAAATCCACTAATTCTAACTAATCGCGTTATACAAAATTCATTGGTTTGGTAGAATTTATGAATTCTTACTTATTAAATTCGTATATATGCAATATGTACATCGCAACCAGAAATGGTTGATTATAATGTGTTAACTCTTACTAACTATAGACAGAGTATTGTAAGAAAGTTGATATTTCCAACGGGTGGAGTGAATCTGTTGGGAATGCCACGACAAAAGGTTAGAATATAGTAAATTCTAACTCGAGATATGCGATTGTAACGTAGGAAAGTTGGTATTTCTACCGGGTGGACTGAACCTGTTGGGAATGCCACGACACAGGTTAGAAAATAATAAATTCTAACTCGCGAGATGCGATCATAACGTAAGAAAGTTGGTATTTCTAACGGGTGGATTGAACCTGTTGAGAATGCCACGACTAAGGTTAGAATATACCAAATTCTAACCATTGATATACGATTATAATGTAGGAAAGTTGGTATTTCTAACGGGTGAACTGAACCTGTTAGGAATGCCACGACACATGTTAGAATATACTTAATTCTAACTTGGGATATGCGATTATAACGTAGAAAAGTTGGTATTTCTAACGGGTGAACTGAACCTGTTAGGAATGCCATGACACATGTTAGAATATACTTAATTCTAACTTGGGATATGCGATTATAACGTAGGAAAGTTGGTATTTCTAACGGAGGGATTGAACCTGTTGGGAATGCCACGACACATGTTAGAAAATAATAAATTCTAACTCGCGATATGCGATCATAACGTAAGAAATTTGGTATTTCTAACGGGTGGATTGAAAATAAATAAATAAATAAAATAAAAATCAACTCGAATCAGGAGAAAAAAATTGAAAAATTAAAAAACAAAAAATCTGACAAGATTTTAAAAAAACAAAAGTGAAAAGGTAAAAAGTGAAAAGGACAAATGCACATGGGGGTGGGGTTTAATTTTTTTCGGAATATATGGTTTAGGAAAAACCCTTTTTTGGCAGAATATACTAAATTCTAACTTGAGATATGCGATTGTAACGTAGGAAAGTTGGTATTTCTAACGGGTGGACTGAACCTGTTGGGAATGCCACGACACAGGTTAGAAAATAAAAAATTCTAACTCGCGATATGCGATCATAACATAAGAAAGTTGGTATTTTTAACGGGTGGATTGAACCTATTGAGAATGCGACTAAGGTTAGAATATACTAACTTCTAACCATTGATATATGATTATAACGTAGGAAAGTTGGTATTTCTAACGGGGGGGACTGAACTTGTTGGGAATGCCACGACATAGGTTAGAAAATAATAAATTCTAACTCGCGATATGCGATCATAACGTAAGAAAGTTGGTATTTCTAACGGGTGGATTGAACCTGTTGGGAATGCCACGACTAAGGTTAGAATATACTAAATTCTAACCATTGATATGCGATTATAACGTAGGAAAGTTGGTTTTTCTAACGGGTGGACTGAACCTGTTGGGAATGTCACGACACAGGTTAGAATATATTACATTCTAACTCACGATATGCAATTATAACGTACGAAAGTTGGTATTTCTAACGGGTGGACTTAATGTCTGGTTAGAATGTATGAATTCTTACTTATTTCGACAGGAAAATGGTTAGAATATCTTAAATTCGTATATATAATAAATATGGGTAAGAAATTCAATGATATTTAGTAAGTTGTATCAAAAATAATAATAATAATAAAATAAAAACTCGAATTAAGAGAATAAAATGAAAATGAAAAATTAAAAAAAAATTGTCAGTTTAGTTTTTTTTTTTAAGTGAATGTGAAAAGGTGAATTCAAAATAAAGTAAAAAAAAAAGTGAAAGGACAAGTGCATGTGGGGTGGGGTGGGGGGTGGTGTTGGGGGGCAATTTGGGTAGTTTACCTCAAATTTGGATAGATTTTGTGTTTTGTTAAGTTTTGAACAAATATTTGTTTCTCTTAAGCTAGTTAGATAGGATATTTTTTGCCTCAAAATTAAATTATGTAAGTTATGAGTAATTGATACGTTTTTTCGTTCTCATTTAATCAAATTAGTAACCGTCTAAAAAAAAAAGGTAACCGTTTTACTTACAAATCATACACATGCAAATGGAAATCTATTAATTATAACTAGCTCTAAACTTGCATCGAAACATGCAATTACAATTGAATTAAATATTTAAATCTTTTTTAGTAAGTTTTTTGTTTTGTTTTAAATAACTATATGTAGGAATCATCTAATTATTATGTAATTGTGAACGTTACCAAAAATCTCTCTTAAATTAGTAACACATTTCTCTCTCTTCCTCCATCTTTTTTTTTTTTTTTTTTTTTTTTCTTATTTTCTTCTTGCAATTTTTGTATAGTTTTGGTGTTAATAACATATGCAATATGCATCTTAAATTAAAGAGTATAAAATTATTTTTAAATTGATATATTATATGTTGTAGATGGAGCAAAAATGATTAAGTTATA
This sequence comes from Thymus mandschuricus, assembly GCA_029379335.1. NCBI lineage: Eukaryota > Viridiplantae > Streptophyta > Magnoliopsida > Lamiales > Lamiaceae > Thymus > Thymus mandschuricus. The sequence continues at coordinate 5,322,729 of CM057072.1, forward strand.
GTCATTTTAAAGACTACAATTTTTTTTATTTTTTATTTTTGGAATAATACAACATATAATTAGGGTGAGTTAAAAAATAGCCGTAGTATTAGTCACAAAATTCGTACAATTTTTATAAGGATTTTAATTCCAATTAAATATTTGAATGTTAATTATGCTATTTTTATAATGATTAATGCTAATTATGCTAATTCTATAATAATTTAAGAGAGATTTTAAGAGAGTTTTTTGACAAAATAAACACAGAATAATAATGAGGATATCCAATCTCTCACAATTACATAAGTAACGTTCACGATCGTAGGATATGAGCTATTAATTCTATTAAAGACAAAATATATGGTAATTTAAAAGAAAAATATATAATATAGAATTGTGCTAAGTTAATGGATGAGATTGGACATAAATCCTCCCTTTCTATTTAATTAATAGTATATCAAGATGTGTTTATTTAATTGCACGTCAAAGTATATCAAAGTCCACGTCAATCTTTCCTTTCCTTTCTACGCCACTAATGTAGTAAATGTATAATATATCAAAATGTGTTTATTTAATTAATTAATTGTAATTTGATTGTATTATAGAATAGCAATGACGATTTCCATTTAGATATGCATGGACGAAATAAATACAAAATAATAATGAGCTATGAAGCAAGGGGATGGGGACAGAATACGTGGACGATACGATATAGGGACGAAAATCAATTTTAAAAAATAGAAGTACAATACGTTAAAAATATGTTTTGTATTTTTTATTTTAAAACATATTATTATTCATAAGTTATGAATAAAATGTGTAAATTATAAGCAATCCATAATTAACCCATTAATATCATAATAAATTTTATTAATAATCGATTAAAAAATTATGCACTAACCTATTACCCACCCATATCGCAATTAGCCAATTACCCACAAATAAAAAATAAAAAAAACAGGGGTAATACTCCCTTTCTATTTATATGGTCATTAAAAAATATATATAATAATAATATGGAATTGTGCTAAGTTAATGGGTAAGATTGGGCATAAATTCTCCCTTTTTTTATATCATATATTTTTTTACTATTTAAACACACATGATACCCATCATACCAACAAGAGTTGTGAATCATTTTAGTAGCCATCATGGAACCTTTTTTTTTTTTTTTTGGAAACTTTACAACAGAAATTTTAAAGGCCGCACTACGGAGGACTCGAACTCGAGACCCGTCCTTTCAGGTCTGATACGTTAATCTTAACCCCCTACCGCTTGGCCACACACTCACACAAATTCGCTCCCAAGAGGGATCGAACCCGGGTCACTCATTAGAGAGAGGAGCCCGGTGGCCAGGTGAGCTAAGTCACCTGGTTCATGGCACCTTTTTATAGTTTGATAAGTCGTATCACCGAAACGGGCAATACTTCTGGTGATTTAGTGTTACAATTGCGAATTGTTCGTATGTATAAATCTTACTTTTTTGGAAATAGTAACCAAATCTCATCGTATGAGTTAGTATGTCATGATCGTATAGACAATCGTATTCATGGTACAATTAGGGTAGTTGATCTTGAGCGTTTCAATGTTACGTTTGTAGTTGGGGGACTATATGGTTTTATGTATTTCAAAGTGCAACTAAATAGTATGCAGTACAAGACTACTACAAATAGGTTTACATTTGTGTCGCATTCTTATACGGAAGTTGCTGACATAAAGGATAGTGCCTTCCCATCTATCATGTTTGATTTTCGTAAAATAAAACCGAAATTCATAAAATGAAATACATTTTTTCTCAAATTTGAAAAATTAAAAATATAAATAAGATAATATTTTTTAGTAATTAATAATCTCATTTTTTTAATTTCCTTAATATTTTTTTATTGGAAAATATTCTTATAAATGATAGTATGTAATAAATGTGTATTAGTAATTTTTAATGATATACTCTTTATGTTCCTTCCAAATTGGGTCATTTCTTTTTATAGTTCTGATACGTTTTTCCATGCATTTAGATAATGAATTTTAAAATGGATTTCTGAAGTATTTTTTCTTGGAAAAAATGCTTTCAAAACCGTCAACTTTTTCTGATATACTGTTTTAACCGTTAACTTTCATTTTTTCCTCTAAAATCACAAACTTTTTTGTTTGTCCAATATTCCCTTAATTTATATTTTTTCCTTAATCAAAGTTGACGTGACGTTGATGTGGCAGTTTGAAAATTGACATGCCCTCCACGACATGTAAATTTCCAAACTGCCACATCAAAGCCACGTCAGCTTTGATTTGGGAAAAATTAGAAATTAAGGGGAAATTGGACATATTAAAAAGTTTGTGATTTTAGAGAAAAAATTGAAAGTTAACAGTTAAAACGGTATGTCATAAAAAGTTCACAGTTTTAAATATATTTCCCCCCTTTTTCTTGATACTACAAGTGTTGTAGTATCATGTAACAGAATTTTTATTTTTATTTTTCAAAAATTCATTTTAAAATTTATCATCTAGAAATGTACGTGGAAAAACGTGCTAGAAATCGCAAAAAGAAATGACTCAACTTGAAAGGGACAAAGGGAGTTATTAATAAAATCCTTTACAAAAGCAATTATCATGGAATGCATTAATAATTTCCTAATTTTATAGTGTTTTGTGCCTATAAATTTCGAAATTTTGCTAATTAAACATATTCATAAATGTTACTCGAACATTTTAAAATGCACAATCAAAAATTAAAAAAATGTAATAATAATGAGTTTGGTTCATTTTGTTGTCAAAATAATATCGTAAAGTAAACGGTCAATAAATTTAAGTTACTATTTTCATTGTTAATATCCATGACCATTAAAATGTTATAAAAAATAAAAACGAAATAAAAATTCAGTTTATCCCGTGCATTGCACGAGTGACAATAACTAGTGCTTTTAAATAGTACTCTCATCCCACTCGAAACAATTTATTTCTTAATTTAAGTGAATAAAAATGAGATATTCTGAATGGGACGAAAATTTTATTATTTTGCATAGAAATGATATCTCAATTGTTAACAAATTGAGGAGTCGATTATTTTTTGCAACTTTCACAGCTATATGAAACGTAAAAGAGTCACATTCATATCGGCATCCACCGATTTCAAGCTAACAAACCCAACCCAGTTTTCCTCGTACTTGGTACAAAAGTTCAATATTGATGATTCTTTTTCAACATAATCCTCTATTCGTTTATAGTAAATTCCATAACAATGCAAAAAAAACGATGCATTTGAAGTAATTTATATAGCTCTGGTTAAAATCCACAATTTAAAAATACTGTAAAAGAAAATATTCTGTTTATGAAGTAAATCTTATGTCCAAGTCAATGATATTAGGCACTAATCTATCTCCATCGTTCAAATCATAGCATTTCCAGTCACTTGGCATAGCGATTTGATAATATCATCTTCAACTATATATAATACAATTGCGGATTCAGAGCACCAAATTCAACATACTGCTGACTTTGCGTATGTTGTTGCTGTGCATGCAACTGTGCCGACTGCAGCTGAGAAGTTTGTTGTTGTAGCTGTTGCTGTTGCTGCTTTAACTGCTGGATTTGCTGTTGCTGCTGTATAAGCTGCTCTCCCTGCAATTGCAGCTGCCGCTGCAACTGATTCAAATGCCATTCCAGCGGATTAGGATTAGCGTTTGACTGCCCATGTGTTGAAGTTACAGAGCTAGTGGTCATCGATTGAGAACCAACCAAAGGATTTGGTTCCATAGCTGCATCATTCTGATGAGAATCTGAAATATCGGAGCCAGAGGTTAAGGTGTTCTGCTGCAAACTGGTCGAATTATTCGGCTGTGTAGGCAGAGAAGAATCCTGTATATTCATTTGCTGCATCTGAGAATTCATTTGAACTTCACTCGTGTGTGTTTGAGACACCTGAGGCTGCTGCGCTGCATGCATGTGAGGCTGGGGGAGCTGCCCTAGCTGAATTGAAGAAACAGCATTTCTAGGCTTATTTGAGTTCAGAATATTCATAATCTGCTTTTCAACCCCACCAATCTTATCCTTATGATTGGGGCGAATATCGTTCTTCTTTGTCTGCAGAAACATAATGAGGCGTTCCAGCATAAGCTTGAGAAATCTTAGTTTCTCAAGTTGCTCGTTCATAGGCTGTTGGGGACGAGCATCATGCTGCAGATCGATTAGACAATATATTAGACAAATTCAAATTCACCAGAGGAGTTATTTAAACATGAGGATAGGTAAGGGTAGTCAAAAGTGGGTTAAACTAAAGTATTCAATCATAATTTCTCGAAAACCACATCCACATGTATATTGTCATTAGAAAACCAAGTAAGTTGACTGCCTTGCATTTCACCCTTCACTCAAGCCTTGAAGATAAAAATCAAGAATGCCTTGAGTAAAGCTGTACAACAAAGGGTTGCATATCCATACAAATAACTTACCTGCTGCAACTTGGCAGCCATTCTCTGGTACACCTCATTCAATTTGCGATAATACATCTCGTGCATGGATTTGATCTGCAGTGAAATAACAGTTTAGAAAGTAAACTATCCATAAGTGGTTCCGTTAAGTGAAGGAGGGAAAATGTATTGAATAAAAACTACCTTTTGGTAAATCTCCTCTTGCCAGTCCTCATCAGTTGCACTCCCAATTTGTGATGATGAATCTAAAGCAGCTACGATTATTAGGAGGTTGCTAGCTTAACAGATTAAAATAACATATCTAACATATAAATGGTAACAACAACACATTAACAAGCATTTACGATTAACAGTAAATGAATAACATCCTAGATATGTTATCAAATTACGTGTTGAACAACCATGGTTCTCAAGGTGGATGATTTTAATCAGACAGTAAATTAACAGTGTACCAAATTCATAAAGGATAACATAATGTTATCATCAAAAGTAAATCAATGGGTGCTACAATTAGCACCGATGGGGAAACAATATATATTTAGAGAGATATGAGAATGATACAGATATTCCTTCAAATTTTATTGATATTCCGTTTTTGGGGTTGCTAGTATTGATACTGGGAGTTATGTGATATTCTCCATGATTTCTGGATATATTGATTTATCAGTTAATTCTATACACAAATTCGGCAAAAATGTAAGGACATATTGAGATAGAACATTCACCAGGATCTTGGGGATTTTCGCCATTCGTTGCAGCATTAGACTGAAGAGAATTTGCCACAAGATTCTGGGATTTTGTCTCCATTTCCAACATCTTCAAAGATATCATCCTTAAGTAATCTGACTGTAAAACAAATGGAAGGGGTCAAGTTACTACATACAAATTTAAGTACGAGAAATGCTTAATGGGAAATTATGTGCCATATATGCATACCTGGCTAGTGGCCTCAGTATAAATTTTTTCCTCAAATCTGATGGCTATTTTCTTGAGTTCCTGCAGCCCCTCTTGTCCAGAGACAGGAAGATGCCTCTTCAGCATCTCCATCCTATTAATCGAGCAACGTAGTGTGTTAGTCTGGAATTGACAACATGAGCTGGGGGCAAAAGCTTTATGTTGAATAAAAATTGAACCGACTTCAACCAAAGAAGGCAAACTTTGTAAGATAATTCGAGGCTAACACACTATCATACTATCATACAGTAGATGTTCGACTTTTTTACGATGTTCACAAGGAAAGCCCTCAGTACTATCATACTATCATACAAAATAGAATTGACCAGATGTAAACCAATACTATCATACAGTAGATGTTCGACTTTACGATGTTCACAAGCAAAGCTCTCAGTGCTATAGTCAGATATGGTAGAAAAGAGAAATATAAAGCTCAAGCAAAAACCAAAACGGAAAGACAGATTAGGCAGCCAGAATCCTATGAATTTCAAGAACAAACTAACGTTTACCTTATTCTGTTCATCAAAACCAACACAAAATTCGACAGAGGATTAAAGTTCCGAAGCATGCGAAGTTCATAAACACAAAAAAAAAAAAAAAGCCAATACACCTCGAACTGAAGAGCGAATAATCGAAAAAACGAAGGAAAAAAAAAAAAAAAAAACAGTACATCTTATCCAAAATCCTCTGCCTGGCGTCCTGCTGCAGCGTAGTCCTCCAATCGCCGCCTTCCATACCGCCGCCCGTCACCGATCCGCCGCCGATGACCTGATCGATTCAGACCTCGAAGGATTGATTTATCGAAGAGCGAGAGAGGAGAGAGAGAAGATGAATGAATCTTGTTGCATGAAAGTATTTAAGCCCGACTCCTTTTATAACCCTAAATAAATCAAATTTAAATATGTAGAGTAATTTCGATTTAAGGCACAATTGTTTGTTAATATTATGTTTTCCCCCACAAACTTTTAAAGATCGTGTTCGATTAATTATAAATAAATAAATAAATAAAATTAAATGACAATTTTGTGAAATTTTTACCCAAAATCTTTTCATTCTTGTGTTTCTTAGATAAATAGACATTATTTTCCCCAAGGATTCTCTTGTCTCTCATACTACTATGTATTACAACCATACTTACTCCAATAACAATTCGTAAATCATTCCGTCTGTATCTGTGAAAGTATGTTTTATAAAATCAGGCTTTTCTTAGTTGATCGTCGAATGGGATCATCGAAATCTTGGTCGCGTGATTCATCATCGTGTCATCCCAACTAGTACGATCATATTGCAGCTAGCTAATTTTCGTAACTCGCAAAGGCTTCGACCGTGTTACGTTGATTTTCAATGGATTAAGAGGCATCGGAATCGCCTTGCTCACCACTTACCTTCTGGTACTAAGAACCCTAGCTTTTCTTTTGATAGTAACAACATGTACACCATCAATTTCAAACTCTAAGTACATAATTTTGCATATTATTAGCTCAAAACTACGTAGTACAAACATGTGTTATTGTACATTCAAAGAGGATAAAGCTCAGAAACCATCCAACGCCAAACGGGTTAAAAGTACGTAATGATAATGCATACATGAATAAAACAAGACTTGGAGTACGTAATAATGCATGCATGCATAAAACAAGAAGAGGCTATCGATTGAAACTAGCTATGGTGATTTGTGACTGCAATCTTGGGCGGATGTGAAATTGATTCAACACACAAACCGAGGAAACTCGTCCTAAAACAAATTATGGATGAGACGGATGGAATATTTAGGATTTATAATTTATATTAGGAAAATATATACCCTATCCATTTGAAATTTTTAACACTTGGGATCCTCGATCTGTCCCAAATTTGTGTTTCAGCCGTGTCCAAAATTTCAATTTCTATTAGCTTTATGCATTTTTTTTTTTCATTTTTTTATTTATTATAACCAATAATATTATTCCTGTTATTGTTTTTTTTTTTTTTTTTTTTTCCTTTTCATCATCATTGTCTTTGCATAAAATTACAAAATTTGCATAAGAAATTCAAAATATACTATAGTTAAGTCAATTTTATATAGTTGGTAATATAACACAAAAGTTTGCACGAGACATAGTGTCATATACTAGTATTAAAATTTACGAAATTAAAGCTTTATGAAAGAATATTGCTTCTCTAAAGTTAATATAATAATTAAAAAGGATAAAATAGAACATATTCTCCTGCTCATACAATAACATAACATGGCACAAATCTTTCTATAATATTTAACAATACTAAATATATTAAATACTTTCAACAAAATAAATTTATAAAAGCGCAAAAAAATTCAATTTATGATTCAAACTTATCAACAAAAAGAAAAAAGAAAAAAAAAAAGGCGCTCTCCTCCTTACCGGAGCAACGCCGGCTTTCGAAACTAGTCTCTAAAATCCGATAGGTACGCAAAACTTCGCCTGATATATCATACAGCGCAAAGTTTATTCAAAATTGTTGTTGCTGTGCATGCAACTGTTAAGGCTGCTGCTGCTGCTGCTGCTGCTGTCCCTGCAATTGCTCGATATGCAAACTGGTCGGATTATTCTGCTGTGTAGGCAGAGAAGAAGAACCCAGTATATTCATCTGCTGCATCCGAGGAATCAATTGACCTTCATTCGTGTGCGTTTGAGACACTTAAACAGATTAGAATAACATCTCATACATATAAATGGTAACAACACCGCATTCACAAGCATTCATCATTTATAGAAAATGAATAACAATGCTAGGCTCTCTATAGTGCTCAGTTCGACGTGGAGCATATTATGTGTGTCGAGCCAATGTGAATCATAAGCTGGGTGATTTTAATCAGACAGGAGATCAACAATGTGCTAAATTCATCAGAGGGATAACATGATGCTATCATCAAACGTCAAACTAAATCAATCAGTGATATCGGGAGTTATGTGAAATTCTCCATAGTTTCAGGAAATATTGATATCACTTAGTTCTACTTACGTACAAGCTGGGCGAAACTGCAGAAAATATCACAGACATCGAAATACGTAAAGAGGTTTCTTTACCTGGATCTTTGGGATTTTTGCTATTACTCGCAGCATTAGACTGAAGAAGATCTGGGCGCAAATTCTGGGATTTCATCTCCATAGTCATCATTTTCAAAGATATATTCCTTAAATAATCTGACTGTGAAACAAATGGAACGGGTCAAAAAATTTAAGTCGAGGATTCCAAGCAGTCAGCTAGATTTTTTTCGGCTTCCAAAAGCTTAAAGAGAAACCGTGTGACATGCATACCTGGCTAGTGGCCTCAGTATAACTTTTTTCCTCAAATCTGACTACTATTTTTTTGAGTTCCTGCAGCCCCCGTTGTCCAGCAAAAGGAAGATTCCTCTTCAGCGTCTTCATCCTATTAATTGAGCTCATAGTGTGTTAGTCCGGAATTGACAACATGAGAGGGGGCAAAAGCTTAATGTAGAAAATTTTGTACTGACTTCAACCAAATAAGGCAAACTTTGCATGATAATTGACCAGATATAAAAGCCAATAGGCCCAATACTATCAAACAGTAGATGTATGACTTTAAGATTTTCTCGAGGAAAGCACTCAATGCAGCACAGACAGATATGGATAGAAAAGGAAAAAGGATAAAGCTCAAGCAAAACAGAAACAAAAAGAAACATATTAGTTCAGTTCTTCTTGGAAGGCAGCCTGTTTCCCATGAATTTCAAGCAGAAACTAACTTTTACACTGGCGTTTCTCTAAAATTAACATAGACTTATCTTATAATGAAAGTAAAGCTAAAGGAATAATTCGTTATTATAAAAAGGAACGAGAAAGATTAAAAGATTAATGCAGCGTTCAGCTAACATAATAGGCATAAATTTATTCACAAAGTTTCAACTTATTTCATGGTAGATATTGTGAACTGATCATCAGTTTGCTGCTCGTAAGCTTAAACAAATCATCTATATGCATGATATATCAGCTTCAAAAAGCAGCAGCATCAAGCAGTGCCTGCGCAGGTAGACATACCCCAAAAAACAAGCCTTTCAATTTAACTAGAAAAGCATCACAAAACCCAATGATACATAAATGGTTTTCAACCATTCAGCTGCCTCTCACTCACATTCAATCCTCAGTAAGATCACCATACAGATGACATGATTGCACAATATGGTATATAAAGACAATCAACGGAGCTCCGTAAAAGTATTGTTCGATCTATACAAATTGGAACTTAAGGAGGACAAGTGAAGTGACTTAACAAGTGAAACCTCTATGGCTCAACCAACCTAGTCTTTCTATCTCCCACAGCTGTTAATCATGTAGTAGGTTTATGGCTAAGCCCTTAGGATTTACTTTTCTTTCCATTCACCTGAATTCGAAGCCTTAAAGAGCAAAACACAGAAATCCCCCTAAACTAATAACCAAAGCAATCTTCCCCTCCCTGTTCATTAAAATCAACAAAAATTTCGACCGAGGAATGAAGTTCGGAAACGAACGCAGAGCCAAACACCTCTAATTGGAGAACGAATAATCGAAAAGTATGACTTGAATTCTGATAAAATTAAATTAAAAATAAAAATAGTACTACATCTCATTCACAATCCTCTGCCTGGAGTTGTTCTGCAGCCGAGTCCTCCAATCGCCGGCGGGCACTGCTCTGACGCCGATGACCCGGCCGGGCATCCGAACATTCCCTTGGGCTGTCCGACTATTCGCGCCGTCCATCGGCAGCCGCCTAAAACAAACTGCAATTATCAAACTAAATCAAAAACCGCCATTAAAAGGTTGAAGTAATGCATAAATTCAAAGAAACTAGGCATCGAAATTCACGCTCACCGCGATTATGACTGCAATTTAGACCTTGAGGATTTAGCGAAGAGCGAGAGAGAGAGGGAGAGAAGAATGAAAATTGTTGCATGCAATTTGACGCTCTTCTGTAGGGTGTTTGGCTAAGCTTATAAGATAGCTTATAAGATGTTTGACTGCTTATAAGCTGTTTGACTGTTTATAAGCATTCTAAATGTGTTTGGCAAAATAAGCTCCTTAACAGCTTATAAGATGCAAAAATAAGCAAAAAGTGTTTATCAGCACTCTAAAAAATAAGCTCCTCCAACCCAACTCATTTTTTTTTTTTTTTTTTTTTATTTTGTTTATATACCACTATAATTCTATTTTATATTTATATTTATATTATATACACTTCCATTTGATGTTACAACGTTATGATTTCAAAAAATTTATTTTTAATTTTTAGATTTTATTTTTTTATTATCTCCTTGGGCTTATAAGCTCTTTTATCCAAACACTTCAACAACTTATAAGCTCTTACCCTCATACATCTTATAAGCTCTTAAACATCTTATAAGTACTTAGAGCTTATAAGCATTTTGAAATAAGCTTAGCCAAACGGGCCCTTAGTATAGGACATACGTCGTGCCACTAGAATGCGCATCATCGTCTCATCGTCAAACATACTCCCATCTCGTTGAGAGTGAGATAATTTATTAAAATATACTTCACCCGTGAATAAATATTGTTTCACTATAGATGAGATTGAAGAAGTATTATATTGCAAAAATAGAAAAGATATTAGGACCTCTTTTTGTTTTGTTTTTATGAAGAGATAAGTTTAATTTTCGACAGTCTCATTTAGGGCTGTCTATTCGGTTTTTGGTTCTCGGTTATACCCGGACCGAACCGGAACCGAAGCGGTTCCGGATAACCAAAAACCGGATATTCGGTCATTGGATCGGTCACGGTTCCTATATTTTTGATATTTTCGATTTTCAGGTTAACCGAAACCGAATGGTTCCGAACCGAAAAACCGATTTAATTATACATATAACATATATATATATGTGTGTAAAATTATTGTATATATATGTAAAATTATTATATATATATATATATATATATATATATATATATATATTATAAAATTAATGTATATATATGTAAAATTTTCCCCAATCGGCCAACTCTATCGCTACGAGATTCAAATTATTGAAATTGGTGAAAACAGAACTAGTGAACAGTTAATTGACATCAATGATTTTATTTGATGTATTGACATTAATATTTTGATATTTGATGTTTTTTGATTTATTCTAGGTATTTTGATAGTTGATGCTTTTTGATTTATTCTATGTATTTTGATATTTGATGCTTTTAAATAGTTAATCATGCATTAAAAAAATATATATATAAAATCTCGGTTAACCGGAACCGAATCGGAACCGAACCGGTTCGGTTCCGGATAACCGAAATTTTATTTGGTTCGGATCTCGGTTCCAAGGTTGAGGCAATTTTCGGTTCGGGTAACCGAAATATTCGGTCCGGTTAACCGGACCGAACCGTTTAGACACCCCTAGTCTCATTGATAGGGGTGAAAACGGATCGGATACGGACGGATATTGCTCATACCGTATTCTATACCATATTTTTTTCTCGAATCCGGAGTCGGATACGGAAAAGCCGGATTCGGATACGAATTCGGATTATTCGGTAAACGGATACGGAACGGATACGGAACGAATTCGGATCGGATTCGAATAAATATAATCGAATAGTATCTTTCGTGCGAAAATAATCCAAGATATACATGATTGAAACACATTAAAAGGAAAACTATCTACGTAATAATTCATATGTATAAAATATGAAAAAAAATACAAAATGAGTAATAAAAAGAAAAGCAATCAGATAAAACAAACGTTTGCACGAGATATAGTCTTTGAAGTGTATAAAGCATTCACGACAGTTACATTTTTGTCGTTAAAAATACTAAAAATATTAAATACTGGAGTATCTTATTTTAATTTACGATAGCGCAAGAAATTAACTTATAGTTCAAACTTATCGAAAAAACTGAAAAAACGAGACGCTCTTTTGCGTACCCGAGCAAAGCCGGCTGTCGAATCTAGCCTCCAAAAGCTAATTCAGTAAGCGAAACCTCGCCTGATATATCATACGGAACGAAGTTCATTCAATAGGTTGTTGCAGTGCATGCAACTGTGAAGGCAGCTGAGGAGTTTGTTGCTGTTGCTGCTTTTGCAATAGCAGTTGGAGTAGCTGTTGTTGGTCGTTTGTAATCTGCTGCTGCTTCTGCTTTTGCAATAACACTTGGATTAGATCCCGTTCCATAGTAAGCTGTTGTCCCTGAAATTGCTGCAGCCACTGATCGTTGTGCAAACTGGTCGAGTTGTTCTGCTCTGTGGGCAGAGAAGAACCCTGTAAATTCATTTGCTGCATCAGAGAAATCAATTCACCTTCATTCGTGCGCGTTTGAGACACTTGAGGCTGCAGCTGAGAAGTTTGTTGCTGTTGCTGCTTTAACTGCTGGATTAGGTGTTGTTGGAGAGTACGCGGCTGTCCCTGCAATTGCAGCTGCAGCTGCCGCTGCCACTGCTCCAAAAGCAAGCTGGTCGAATTGTTCTGCTGCATAGGCGGAGAAGAACCCTGTAAATTCATTTGCTGCATCTGAGAAATTAATTGACCTTCACTCTTGTGTGTTTGAGACACTCGAGGCCGCGGCGTGGCATAAATGTGAAGCCGGGGGAGCCGCTGCATTGAAGAAACAGCATTTCTACACCTATTTGAGTTCATAATATTCTTAATCTGCTTTTCGGCAGCCCAAACCCTATCCTTATGATTGGGCTGAATATCGTCCTTATTTGTCCGAAGAAACAATAAGAGGCGTTCCAACAGATTCTTAAGAAATCTTAGTTTATCAAGTGGCTCGTTCCTAGGCTGTTCAGGAAGAGCATCAAGCTGCAATGCAATCAGGCGTACGTATCAGCAAGAATGAAAGATGTAAAAATGGTTTTGTCTAACAAGCGTATTCGCAACGATATAAGAAATGTGGTGAACTGAAAATTGAGTATTTGAATCATATATAGTAGTATATTGAAAACTGCAAGCACCGCGTAAAAAAGCTGACTCACTTGACTGGCTTGCATTTCTCCATTAAAGTTCAAGTCCTTTTGAAGATAAAACCAAGAACTCCTTGAACGATGCGGATAATAGAGGGTCGTTTATGTAAACAAATAACTTACCTCCTGAACTTTGTCAGCCACTTGCTCGTACAAATTATTCAGTGGAACATAATAAAACCGATGCATGGCCTTAATCTGCAATAAGATAACAACTTAGAATGTAAATTGAGTTTCATAAGTGGTAGAGCGTATAAATTTTAAAAGGGAAATAGCTAGATAAACATAGATAACATGCAACTGACCTAAAATTCTATCAAAACGAGGGAGGAAAGATGTATTGAACAACAATAAATACCTTTTGATAAGTCTTCTCTAGCCAGTCCTCATCAGTTGCATTCCCAATTTGTGATGATGAATCTAATGAAGTTACGATTATTATGAGTTAGCGAGTTGAACATATTAGAATAACCTCATACATATAAATGGTAACACCACCACATTCACAAGCATTTACGATTAATAGAAAATGAATAACAATCCGAGGCTCCACCAGAATTTATAGCGTTCAGTTCAACGTGGAACAAATTATGTGTGTTAAGTAATACAAATAGATTCATAAGCTAGGTGATTATAAACAATGTACAAAATTCATCAGAAGGATAACACGATGCTATCATCAAAAGTAAATCAATCAGTGCTAAAATGAATAGAGATAATTTGAGCAATTTGGAAAAATTCAGAAATTCCTTCAAAATTATTGATACTTCCATTTTTGGGTCATTAGTATTAATATCGGGGTTATGTGAAATTCTCCATAATTTCAGGAAATATTGATATCACTTAGGTCTACTTCTACTAACAAGCACGGTGAATGTAGAAAATATCAAGGACGCTGAAACGCGTAAAGAGGTTTCTTTACCAGGATCTTTGGGATTTTTGCTATTACCTGCAGCGTTAGACTGAAGAGCATTTGGGGGCAAATTCTGGGAATTTATCTCCAATGTCATCATTTTCAACGATATCTTCCTTAAATAGTCTGGCTGTGAAACAAATGGAAAGGGTCAAAAAAATTTAAGTTCACCGACTCCAAGCAGTCAATTAGATTTTGTTCGGCTTCCAAATGCTTAAGGGGAAACCATGTGCTATGCATACCTTGCTCGTGGCCTTAGTATAAATTTTTTCCTCGGATCTGATGGCTATTTTTTTGAGGTCCTGCAGCCCCTCTTCTCCAGTGAAAGGAAGATTCCGCTTCAGCGCGTCCATCCTATCAATTGAGCATCATAGTGTGTTAGTCTGGAAGTGACAACATAAGCTGGCAGCAAAAGCTTAATGTAGAAAAAATTGTACCGACTTCGACCAAAGAAGGCAACTTCGCAATATAATTCACCAGATCTAAGCCAATATCATTTAGTAGATGTACGACTTTAAGATGTTCTCAAGGAAAGCAATCAATGCAGCACATACAAATATGGAAGAAAAGAATATAGCTCAAGGAAAACCAAAATGAAAGGACAGACGTCCAGTTTCCTATGAATTTCAAGCATAAACTAACTTTTACAATAGCGTTCCTCTAACATTGACATAGACTTATCGTATAATGAATTAACGTAAAAGGTACAATTAATTATCATAAAAATGAAAGAGTAAAACGAAAAGATTAATGCAGCATTCAGGCTAACATAACAGGCATATATTTCTTCAAAGTATGCCAACTTATTTCATGCTAGATATTCTGAACTGGTCATTTTGCTGCTCGTAAGCTTAAACAAAGTATCTATATGCATGATATGCCAGCTTCCAAAAGCAGCAGCATCGAGCAGTACACGTGGAAAATGAGGCCTTTGAACCCGTTAGACACAACCGGAAAAACAAGCCTTTCAATTTAACTAGAAAAGCATCACAGAACCCGATGATATAAAACGGTTTTCAACCAGATATTATACGGTCCAGCTGCCTCCTAACTCACATTCAATATACCCATATAGATGACATGATCGCACATTATGGAATTTAAAGACAATTAAGGAAGCTCGGAATAAGTATTTTCCGATCTATAAAAATTGGAACTTCAAGACGACAAGTGAAGCCTCTAAGGCTAACTCGTATTTCTCAAGTGGAATGCCTCATCAACCAACCTAGCCTTTCTTACTACCCACAACTACTTAAAACCCTATTGGATGTTAATCACGTACTTCGCCTATGGCTAAGCCCTTTCCATTCACCTGAATTTGAAGCCATAAGCAGTAAAACACAGGAATATACCCCCAACCCCACCCACCACCCACCACCCACACACCCCTCCAACCCCCCCCCCCCCCCCCCCCCCCCCCCACACACACACACACACACCCCTCAACTTCCTCCTCAAAATAAATGAATTGATACTAAACTAATAACCTAAAACACAAATCCCTCATCATCAGGCTCAGGATCAGGCTAGCACTCTTTGAAACCAACACAGGGTAAAGTGGCAAGCACAAAAAACACAGATCCAAACACCTCTAATTGGAAAACGAATAATCGAAAAGAAGAAGTTTGAAAATTTTGAAAAAAGAATCGGTACATCTTATTCACAATCATCTGCCGGGAGTGCTTCTGCAGCCGAGTCCTCCAATGGCCGACGGGCATCGGTCTAACGAGCTGAGCGATCACCTGAACCTTCCCTTGCGCTGTCCGCCCTATTTCGCCGTCCATCCTAAAACAATCGCCAATCATCAAAAAAAAAAAAAAAAAAAACGCCATTGAAAGGCATGAATTCAACGAAACTAGGCATCGAAGTTTCGCTCACCTCGATTTCGACAGCAATTTAGACCTCGAAGAATTTAGCGAAGAGCGAGAGAGAAGTAGACGAAGAAATTTGTTGCATGCGATGCGATTAAAGTACTATTTATTTAACACTCTCTCTCTCTCTCTCTCTCTCTGCATATATCACACCCCTAATTTATTTATTTTTAAAAAACTTTTAACGAAAATAAATTTAAAAGTCGTGTGATGGAAGGTTTGAACGAGAGACATTTTGTTTATTAGTAATAAAATTTTGCCATTTTTGTGTTTTTCACAGTGGGTTCCATGCTAAGCATGGTGTAAAATTCATCTAGCATGAGATTTTGACATGTGGCATATTTATTTGAACTTGTGCACACCCAATTAAAACTCAACATCCATTACACTGTTACTGACACAACTGTCTTTCATCCAGCCGCCCCTCCCAAAAAATGCTTTTCTCATCTTATTGTTTTACTCCGTATTTATTTTGTAGTAAAAGATTATATTTTGTTTTGCTATATTAACCTTTAAAATTTAATTGTGCACATTCATCATCTCTCAAAAAATAATTACCCACTATCGACGTGGTTACCGAATTAAATATTAGTCCTTCCGTCTCATTAATTAAGGGAGTAGTATTTTTGTTCGTCTTTCTCATTTATGAATATTACCTTAAATTATAAAATTAAATACTAATCTCTCTATCTCTATCACTATCACTCTCGTCTTAATTTATATTATGAGAAAAAATTACCTTTATGAGTGGGACGGAGGGAGTACTATCTTAGATATACTCTCCCTGTTCCAACTATTTTATCTCACTTTTTATTTAAATAAGTCTATTATAGTACTCCATCCGTTCTATTTTATTAGTCAATTTGTTATTTTGGGTCGTTTTACTTTACTAGTTTTGTTTTCTATAATGAAAATAATTAACTCTTAGTCTCTTACTATACAATAAAAACGTCTTATTTTTCTCGTCTAACACTTGCACATAAAATCTCGTTTCGAAAAGAAATAAGACTTGGTAAGTAGGACAGATGGAGTAATAAAATGGAATAAAACAACTTGTTAGAGGGAATATATATTTTTCTTTTAGAAATTTTATTTATTTATTTATGTTTCTTTAAAGATTTTTTCAGTTATTTATTTTTAAATTAAATTTTAGATTTTTAAGAATTTTCAAATATTTATATCGGTTTTCATATATATACTTTTAATATGTAGATCCATATAACGTACTACTATTAAAATTTTGAATAATAGATATGCTTTTAGTAATAAGATTCTCTATTATACAAGGAAAAAAATGCATTAAAAATTTTAAGCTTACATTTTACCTCCAACTAAATATACATCTATATCCATGCTGAACATGTTGATTCATTATAAATGAAATCAAGGAGTCGTACAATATTAAAAAAAAAAAAATCGAAAATAATCTGGTAGAAAGAGAGAAAAAAAACATATTTAATTTACTTTTTCACAACCCATTTTTTTTTTTTTTTTAAATATATGAAAATAAAAATTAAATAATTTAAGTAGTAATTAACCTACTGTCAAGCTATGACTCTACACCTACTTCATTAATGGAGTTAAACGGTTGTCATGTACTCCCTCCGTCTTTAAATAAGTGTCCCGAGCCGCCAATTTGAAAAAACCAAGGAGAATGCTAAAATGACACTTATGCCCTTAAAATCCTTGATTATTTATTTATTTATTTTTGTCTTTCTCCCACTTTTAGATTTCCAAGAAGGGTAGTTTTGGTACTTTTGTGTAATTTTTGCTTGGAAAAATGTGATAGGACACTTATTTAGGGACAAAATTTTTGGCAGCTCGGGACACTTATTTAAAGACGGAGGGAGTAATAGTAACAGTAAAATAGTGGGTTTAGCTAGGGTGATTTTCTTGCCAATGAAAATGCCAAGTGTCAACATCTCAAGGTGAGTAAATTTTACACCTCACTTAACATGGAGCTTCCGTTTTTCACCAAAACTTCAATCTATTATTATATACTCCCTCCGTCCACCTATTTCTGACACGGTTTCCTTTTTGGGCCGTCCACCTATTTCTGACACGTTTCCTTTTTTGGAAAGAATTAGCCACTAAGTAGTACAATTAGTAAATCCCTTATTACACTTAACATTCCATACTTAAATCTTATCCACTCATTTTTTCTGCACGTAGTTCAATATAATTTAAATTTCGAAAGTTTAAATTATTATAACTTGCTCGTTTGTTATCGGATTTTTATGATTTTTATATCAAATTAAAGGTCTTTATACGATCTTTCATTTAAGATCAGACAAGAACATGTTTTTATGCATATATGATGCTCTGTTTCTAAAATATGTTTATTCCCTACAAAATACACTTTATACACTACATCCATAAACACAATACACTTTACACACTAATCACTTCCGTCTTAAATCCCGTGCAAAAAGCAAACGTGTCAGAAATAGGTGGACGGAGGGAGTATATAAAAACAAAATCATATTTCACAATTCATTTTCCCGCCTAAACACCTCTTCAATTAATAAGTTATTTGTTTATTCATTTCTTTGCAAAAGGTTTCTTGAATTAGTTGCCTAATTAATAACTGTGTTGCTGTGCATACCTTTTTACTTCTAATTCATTAAATAAATCAAACACGGCCTCTTCTTCTTCCAATTTTTACTTTTGTTTGGAGACTAGAGTAGTAATTCAAATTTCACATTTTGGATGAATTAATTGCTAACTCTCTTTCTATATACTATATAACCAACTATCTTTATCTTTGATTAGTTTTTTTTAAACATATGGTCAAATTCTTCATAAATTATATTATTCTATATTGCTTTTCCTACTCATCAGCTTAAAGATTTTTCTCTATTAATTATCAGCAACATTTGTAACAAGATTGTTTTCTATTTTCGGCAAAATTTTAATAGTATTTTTTTCATTTATTTATTTATAACAAAAGTGTTGCTTACCCATTTATTATCATTGGGAGCAGACGGTGCTTTTTAAGTTTCCAATGCTATTTCAGAAATTTGAATTCAAATGTTTTAAAGCTTTGTAATTAAGTTCTCAATCCCAATTAGCCTTCTTCTTCTTCTTCAATTTGATTCCTCATCGCAATTTTAATATATCATTCTACTTTATTTATTTAGTTAATTTTTTTTCTTTTTTTTTTTTTTCAAATTTTAAAGGGTAGAGTGAGATGGGGTTTCCAAAAATAACATTCTGTTTTTTTATAATTAGTTCTCCCTATTTACATTTTAAATCTTATGGAATTGATGAGAGAGATGGAGGCAACTCAGGCAAGAGATATCATACCACTTAATTAATTCGTGAATTAAAAACTTTATACTCCGTATTTTATTCACCAAAAAAAGAAAGAAGAAAAAATTCTCGTGCAACGGCACGGGGGACATACTAGTTGCTCTAAATAAATGAAGATATGAAGAATGTTGAATGCCTGACTGCTCATTTAACGTCGGAAAATACTCGCCAAATATCCTCATAATTGATGTTGACGATGGATATTGTCTGGTTGTTAAAAGGCTATCTAATTCTATTTGGCTGTTAAATAACGATCGAAATTTAATACTCCGCAATTAGTAAGAGTTTGACATCTTGACTAAAGAACGATTTTAATCACGGAACTCATCATCACATATTCACACCGTTTTACACACAAACTTATACAAAACGTGAGATTCAATTTTCACTATCAATAAACAATACAAGTCAATTACTCCCTCCGTCCATAATTTAGTGACACTCTATCTTGGGCACAGTGTTTTTTACATTTTGATGGTATAGTAATAAATTAATGTGTTAAAGTGTTAAAGGGGAATACTTGTAGGAAGCCTATCAGGAGGGGCGAGTGCAAACTTACTCACCATAAGCTGTCGACACGTGTCCGTTTTCATCGGCCGAATTTTTTTTTTATCGGCACGGTTTTTTTTCCACCTGCCCGGTTTTTTCTCCTCCGTTAAATACTGCCGTTTGCCTTCTGTTATTTTTGTCCTTTTCTGCTCCTTTTTTTGGCGCCCAAAGTTTACTTCTTTCAATTATTGTTTATTTAATTTTCTTTATTATTTTCTTTTCTACACCCTATGAAATTATGTTTATTTTACACATGTTTATCGAAATAAACATCGTTTTGAATCGTAGTCGGATATTTAAAGTCCTTTTTTCATCTCCGAGTAACGTAACTGTGATGATAGTGTAGATGTTAATTTTGATACATTGGAAAAATAATTTGACGGTATAATTTCACTGTAGAAATTAAGGAAAGAGATCTTAAATATTTTGGAAATACAGAATAAGTTCTTAGTGGAGTTTTCATCGAATTAAATATCGTTTCGAATTGATCTCGCATATATCGAACCGTTTATATTTCGCCGTTTTTTGTTCATGGTCGTATCATTTGGATCATAATTTGTAGAATCGACATTAAAATTATATTGTACTGTACTGAACAATATCTGTGAATTTTAAAGTGCAATTTTGGTAACAAAAAAACTCAAACTTAGAAGTTAATCCTAATTTTTTCACTTGTCAGGGTATGGTGGGTATGGTGCGCAGGTTTCAAGAAAAAAAAACTCTGAAATTACACTTTGGTCCCTGCTTAAACTCCATCTGATTGGACAAGAGATGATGTTGGCCAAAAAGCCCTCATTCTTGAGGTTTTACGTATTCTTCTTCATCCCCTGCTGCGGAATCGACGAAGAAGAAACGACGCTCTGCTTCTCGTACGAGCTCGGCCATTCTCCACGCTCCAGACCGGCGAAGTGGAGTTAAAACCTAGCTGTAGCCTAGAGAAAAGGGGTGGCTGTCACCGAAGGTATGTATCTCATATTTTGAAGCGGCGGCTCTCAGATTTTGAAGCATCGGCTCTCGTTTCATCTATTTCGTATTTCACACCGATATTTCCACGTTTCTCTAGTTTAGTTGAACGAGTTACTTTGCCTTAGTGTTTTCTAACAAAAAAATTAAGTGTTTGAGCCTGTTTCCTCTAATAACGGGGCTTGAAATTAGGCGTTTTATGTGTATGAAAGTTGTATGTTGATTTTAATAGCTTAACTCAAGCTTCATGCTGTTTAAATCTATTCCATCCTCACGAACTTGTTTTTGTATCTTATATGAGTTCATTTTATTAACCAGACGCTTTAGGTTTCATTGATTCCTTACGAACGACGACGATGTCGAAGAGGGACGTTAGGGTTGCAGTAGAGGATGAAGAATCTCATTCTGGAGGCGGTGAAAACCACGTGAGCGTAAGCAATCGTCATGATTCATTGCAATAAATTAAGTTGCTGTCAACCAATAATGTATATTATTCCACTTCTTTAATGGAGTCCCTTAGTTTTGTCTTCATTAACAATATGTATGTAGGCACCTAACCACGATGTTATCGAACGCATCGAAGAGATGTTAAGGCTGCATCAACAAGATATCAGCAAACAACTGACAACCTTCTTTGCTGAGATGAAGAAGATCATGTCTTCATCATCTCCGAAAGATGCCATGCACACCCCTCGTACCCTTCCCTTGATGCCGACCTTTAAATGCACTCCAAACTTGAATTTTCAAACTGCTCCGCAGAATAAGGCTGCTCGATTATCTCTTGACGAGCGATCATTAATTAACGTTCCTCATTCAGCCGAGCATGTGAAGGAGAGAAAGTTAGGAGGAGCGAACCTGCATAAAGTAAAAAGGAAGTTGATTAACTCTCCTGACCCGAACTTCCCTACTTATGATCACTCTTCAGTTATGGCCTTTGAAAAATGTTACAACGACTCCATTAATGATCACAATAGGAGGTACATATAAAGATTTAACTGCACGCACATTCACATACATTATCTAACTATTTTAATATACTACATGTATATAACTGTTGTGCTATATTCTTTAATTAGATACGAAGGCGTAACGGTCGTCAGTAACGGTTCAAGACTAGTCGCTCCCCGCTGGTTTAAGTGCATATGGGAAGATGGCCGTGTCGAAGCTGAGGTTAGTTGATTAGTCTGTTAATGTTCTAAGACCTTAGTACATTATTCTCTCAACAATAATGTACCGTTTTCTAAACTTATTAAATTTCAGCACATGGATGCCTAGCTACTCTTGTTGCTAATGAGGAGGAAGAAGCTGCTGCTGATAGCTCTAGCGGTACCAAGAAGTGGACTTGGATACCGGCAAAGACATGGATACTATTCCTTTTCATATTCCTCTATCTACACTGATTCCCCTTGAGCGTTGCTTGGACAATGTTTTTGCAACAACCTTGATAAACTGTGGATAATGTGGATACAAAATGTATTGATCAGTGTGCTCAGCTGACGTGGATTTCAAGTAGGGTTAGTACCAGTGATGTGGACATTGTTTGGTAGTTAGGAATGCCTTTGTGAACTGCCATTTGGTATTAACTGCCTAGATTTCTCCTCAAGCCACTCACATACTTCTGATCTCCACCTATTTTAGTTCTACGGTGGAGAGATTTGATCTCATTAGCTAGTATTTATTCATATATGCGAGCTGAGGTTTTGTAGAGGGAGAAAGAAGAGTGTTGTGAGCACGAGGGTTTAGCTAGTTTAGCTCATTTGCTCTATTCTTGGAGCTTGATATCTTGCTGTAATCTTGTTGATATCTTGTTGATATTGGATTATTCCATCGACTCTTTCGATTCTATGTGCTTCTACATCTATTGCTCTTTCCCAACAAGTGTATTGTTAATTTTGTTTAGGTATAAAAATGCTATCTGTATTGTATAGGACGTTCTTAGCGGTGATGACTTCACCGATGTTCCGGCTTGTTCATGGTCATTCGTTACTGGATCCGAGCGCAGAGCAGGCTGCAGAGCATGGCGAACGTCCACTAAGGTTATTGGATTCGGCCTTGTTGGGAATGCATGGATTTGCTACGAGGTATCCTTTCTTCATCAGCGAATCACCATTCATGATTCTTCAAAATCGAACTGGGGTGCAGTTACTTCTGCATTTAAAAGCTTGAGCGAGCACATCCCTAGGATGTGCAAGATGGGGAGAATATGGGAGGCTCACGGCTTCAAGGATTCCCTCCGTGATGTTTGGGATATAGTACCGTACCCTAAACCTCCGGTGGCTGAAAAACAATCTGACCGCGCCATACTTGCACTGAAGGTGATGCAGTTCATTGCCCGTGGCTCCCCCGTTTCGGAGATTATTGTTAGTAGATGCCCCCAGTTCCGAAGACATTTATGCGGTGCGCTGTACTCCAGGGGGAGAAATCTTCAGCAACGCGCTCCCTAGGTTGGGTCGTCGCCTTAGAAAACCGGGCGCATGTATTTGTTAAGTCCGTGTTTTTTTTTATAATTCCATTTTGAAGGGGTGCGACGGTTCCGAAGACATTTATGCGGTGCGCTGTACTCCAGGGGGAGAAATCTTCAGCAGCGCGCTCCCTAGGTTGGGTCGTCGCCTTAGAAAACCGGGCGCATGTATTTGTTAAGTCCGTGTTTTTTTTGATAATTCCATTTTGAAGGGATGCGACGGTTCCGAAGACATTTATGCGGTGCGCTGTACTCCAGGGGGAGAAATCTTCAGCAGCGCGCTCCCTAGGTTGGGTCGTCGCCTTAGAAAACCAGGCGCATGTATTTGTTAAGTCCGTGTTTTTTTTTATAATTCCATTTTGAAGGGTGCGACGGTTCAAGCCTATGTATGGCGTGAGCCATTATACCGTTTTTTTGTATAGTTAAACTCATTTGATGGTATAGTATGCAGAATTTGGTTGCAGACATATTCAATGTGTTGTGCATGGTTTATTATGCAAGAGTTGGTTTAGGGAAAAAGCAACACGTACTTTTTTCATAATTGGGCCGTAGTCACTAATTGGGCCCAATTGTTAAACTTGGCCCAAATTTTTGGCGAATAAGAATGGATCCGTGTCGACTGCCGATGAAAAAAAAAACGCTGCCGATAATAAAAAATGTTGGCCGATAAGAATGGTCACGTGTCTGCAGCCCAATTTATGACCAGACACGGTTGACTTTCACAAATACCCGAGTAACACGGTTGTAAATACACAGCGAACGTGTCTGTCCAGGGCTAAACTGGGGTTTTGCTCATCCGAAATTGAGTTCAGGCTGCCACGTCGTGGTGTCAATTGAGATCAGGTTGCCACGTAGACTTTCCAGCGCTAGATATTATAAATTGGTGGAAATTGTCATAAATTCAATTTATTGGGGTAAAATTATCACATAAATAAAGTTCGGGCTAGATATGTCACAAGGTGAATTTATTAGGCTAGATTTGTGTATCTTCGCGTTATTTTTGTACGGCAATAATTCGAACTACGAAGGGAACGGCACAAAATTCGATCAATCGTCGGAATAGTTATACGTTTCTCGTAATTATCAGAGATTTGCTTTATCTCTAAATGAGGACATTATCAAATCCTTATCCATTACTATCGAAAATAATAGTACAATTTTTAGACTTTTGCAAATACAGGGTTCGAACTCCGATGGCAACATAACCTTATTTCCGATACAAATAGGAATATATTTATCGGAAAGACGATATGACTGTTTACACTTTATTCGGAATCGGCGCGTGCCGATCTGACAAGGCGCGTTGCGAACAGTTTTGCATGCATTCATGCACGAGTCGAAACGGTGCACCCGTTCGATCCTCTATTTTTCAACTTCTTCAAAATTATATATAATACCTACGATATCTTTTAGCAGTAGTAGTATATCTGCTTTCAACGCCCTATTTCTGTACAACCACTCCAAGTTCCCCATATTTTTCTTCTCCAAAATTATCAAATCCCTCCCTCGGTTTACTATGAATATCCCACCGCAGAACGTGGTCCTCTATCAATCGCTGCTGGCGGCCTGATGTGGATGCGATCATCATGGATACTGCTTTGGAACACTTTGCCGGACGTACGCCGCTGCCCCACGCTACGCTCGACGATGAGGTGTTGTGCAAGGTCTCTACAAACCTGGAGAACCCTTTCGGCCGTGTCTACACACGGGAAACAATTGCAGAGCGGTTTCAAAGTGATGGTGATGTTTAGGTGAAGGTGAAGTCTGAAAGTGATGGAGTTGGAGTGAAGATGAAGACTGTAAGCTTGAAGAAGAAGAATAATGCTGCTGATTAGGATTTCTTTTACTAGTAATCGTTGTACACGTGGAACTTTTGTCCACGTGTTATATTTCTATTTGTTGATTGTTAGTAAATAGAAATAAGGGTTACAGATCAGTTTGTTTGCTGATTTGTCATATCAGGATTGGATGTTATTTCCTTTTTCTTTTCCACGTCAATAGCGAGCTAGGAGTTTAAATACCAGATTCAACGTAACAGAGAAGTTAAGTTTTGAATGAATGAACTGTAATTCCTTTTCATTTCTTCTGCTTCATACATGAAATACTTCATGAAACACTAAATCTTACATCTAGCCACTGCTCTCTTTCTTCTTCTCAAGTGAGATGCTTTTGCATCTCTACGAAATTGTAGTAGGGAAGTTTATAAAATATATGTACAAACCCAATCATTA
This sequence comes from Thymus mandschuricus, assembly GCA_029379335.1. Taxonomy (NCBI): domain Eukaryota; kingdom Viridiplantae; phylum Streptophyta; class Magnoliopsida; order Lamiales; family Lamiaceae; genus Thymus; species Thymus mandschuricus. The sequence continues at coordinate 5,348,307 of CM057072.1, forward strand.
ATTGTAATGAAGCAGAATCAGGGATTGTGCTTATGAAATCTAAAATGCATGTCGGCAAAGCTGGAGCTGTGGGTTCTTTCAAAATTAGCAACTGAAAGATGAAATTCACTTTGGCTCACGCTTCTTACGCGGGCCAACATCAACTTTCTTTTGCTTCTTGTTACGGTTGAGGGGTGTTGATACAGACTCACTCCCTTCAGCTGAGTAGCGACATGGCCTGATTGTATCGCTCGATAAGTCAACGACCTCTTCAAATAGAGATTTTAGTTTATCCCAGTTAAATTCTCCTTCCTGCATATACAAACACAAATCCGGACGAACCTAAACCGGAAACAGCCCGTCTTTAGTTTGTAAAGTACAGAAACTGCTAAAACAAGTTAGGAACGCATATCATAATGTGAAATTACCCTCGCAATGTCGCACCAAACATCAAATCCTGCTTCCACGATGTTGTGGGTTTGGTCAAAACTTACGCCTGGCAGTGTAAGCAAGTACTTGAAGTTGTGGAATCGAGCATCCTAGTCATTGATCTTGCCTTCTACGCCAACATCATCCAGATCCAACTCGCACTCTGCACGCAGCTTGTCCTTCAACCCTTCCAAAAACTTGCACAGCTGCGTGTGATTGCCGGCGATGAAACCTGTTTTCCACGCAACGTACTGCAACTTAGACAACACAACAGATTCGTTACCTCGAGTAAATTTTTCAGTATAGAACACTCCGAATTGCGAAATCGGGGTTGGCACATCCATTGTGAGAGTGTATGCTATGAATCAATGAACATGGAAATAACTTCCTCTTACTATCTAATATAAAGGAATGAGGCAGAAAAACGACAACTCACACCGTCTAGTGCATGACTGACTTGATTCTTCACTACAGAAAAGGTCTTGCACATAATGCCAAACACATATAGTACAAAAAAGCAGGGACCATAAACAGTACAAAGTTGTAACCACCCCAAAAAAGAAATAAATGAGCTGTCGTCTCAAGTCATTGTTCTGGACCATTGAATGGTACACTTTTATGGCTGAGTATCCGCGAGCGGCTGTTGGACACGGCGTAAGCGAAAGTGTATTAGTGGAATCAGTATGTAATTTGCTTGAAAATGCAGGTAAACAAAGCTACATTAGCGCTCAAGTTGTACCTCGACGTAGGCTTCAGAGCTTGCAAAGTCTAAGACAATTGTTTGAGAGGTATTGGGCAGATCGAAGTCTCGCCTCCAATCAGTCATAAGAGTTTGGGACGGTGCAGTCTGTGTGTACGTACCCTCATCTCCGGCAACCGTTGATTGAGGCACATTGAAGTCCTGCCTCCACTGAGTCATCGTATGTTCACTCGGACAAGGGTGTGTACTAACGGTTTCAAGAGGAGCAGCCGTCCTTTGTCTCTTACTAGCTGCAGGCAGAGATTAATTGATTAGCAACATTTTAGCCATCAAGACACAAGCCAACGCAAATTTAACAACCAAAAATAAAGCATAGTTCCAACCTGGTTTCTGCTTCTTAGGCAACTTCTTCTTTTTCCCTTTTTCCTTGTTTGCATCATTTTTATTTCTCTTGCCCGGTACCCAACCCCCGGTAGGCTTCATCGGATTGCCGAATAATCTATCCCCTGCTGCAGGGTGGTCAGGTTCTTCCTCTTCTACACCATCGCAATCTTTCTCATGCAGCTCTGTAAAGAGCTCATGAACGCGCTTGCGAAGTAATGCCATCTTTGTAGGGTCCTCGGCACACCGAACATAAAGGGAGTACATAGAGAGCATTCCGCCGTTTATGAACAACATCTTATCAAGGCGTGCATCTAATCCTGAATCTTGCGGAGCTGGTAGGGGGGGTGCAGTCAGCCTCCTTTTGGCATCTTTCCTCCATCTTGGTAGAATATATTTTTCAGGCAAATGGTAAATATTCAACCATAACAAGATCTTGAACAAATGACGGCAATAAATCCCCTCTGTCTCTCACTTCTTGCACGAGCAAGACCACTCCTCTTCCTTTCGATTCACTAGCACGCGCCTCTCCTTAGCCACGCACGATCCCGAGTACAATATGTATTCCAAAGTGTCTGCGGTCGGATCAGTAGGCTCTCTCTTGACGCTTACCATCATGCTCAGTCCACTTTCTGCCTCAAACAGCTTAAATATGGTCTTGCTGTATACTTTCGATGCAGCAGTGAGTAGCCGACAACCAGGGACGAACGACCCTGGAACCCATACAGTCGCCTTCGCATCCAACTCACCCTCCTGTTGTCTCCATGACTTCTGTACTTCCTCGTAACTGCGCACGAAATCAACTAGTGTTGACGAGTGAGAGCATGCCTACTTCAGAACCTTGTTGGTCAGCTCACTTCTCGTGGTTGCACGGATGCCACCACTAAACGTATCTGCAGTGAACACTGAAGCCCATTTGCTCCGGAGTTTGTACATCTTCTTGAACCACTTAACATCGAGGTGTTGCTCGTGCTGCATCATAGAAGCCCAAGTCGTCTCAAAGTCATCAGGAGTCTCACAACCGTTCATGCAGTTGTACCATAGATCTGTGAAAGCGGAATCCTTCTTCATCTTTCCAAAACGTTTCGGTATTATTTGGCATATGTGCCACTGGCAAAGACGATGCGCGGAACTAGGGAACGCTCTCTCGATACCATTCATTAGAGCCTTGCCCTGATCCGAGAATACGACAGTGGGTTCCTTGCCGTTCATAGACTCCAGGAAAGCGTTGAATAGCCATTCGAAAGTTTCTGTGTTTTCCTCGGACAGGAAGCCAATTCCGAACATTACATTCTGTCTGTGATGATTCAAACCGACGAAGGGGGCACATACGAGATTATACTTATTGGTTTTGTACTTGGTATCAACCAGCAACACATCACCGAAACAGTCGTAATCCTCCCTTGACCGTGCATCCCTGTAAAAGATGTTCATCAGCTTCCCATCATCATCCTTCTGGTAATTCCAATAAAAACAGTGCTCATCCATCGTTTTTTGGCGGAGAAAATTGAGTAAGGAATCGGCATCTGCATCGAGGATGGATGTTCTCCTCTTAAGCCGTTGCATGTGATTGTATGCATCCCGCTTGGTGAATCCCACATTCTGCACACCCTTGGCCTCCTTCTCCATGAACGTGAATGCCTTGGCTACGCCTATACCGCTTGAGTGGAATACTTCCATCATACTCCTGTGTGCCACACTGAGATTACGCGATGACTTTAGCAAATAACCGTACTTGGGTGGCAGCAGAGCATGGTTGTGCTCTCGGTTGAATACGGAAACAACCCAAGCATCACATTCAGAACTCCTAAGAACTCGTAATCTGGCATTGCATTGGGACCGGAGGGAAGATTTCCGATGTCTTGGTAGCTGGGACGAGGAAGACTCCCCCTGCGGGGGGGGCCTCGCAAGAGCAATAATAAGCCTTCATCCTGAGAATCACGGAATTCCTAAAATATCCCTGTGTCCCCTTTTTCACATTGAATCCCACAAGTTTTGAGTAATCACAGTACAAAGCATAAACTTGATCAATATTGTCAAATCTCATTCCTACATCTAACAGCGACTCAAATGCTTTTAGCTCCTTCCTCATTAGGGCCGAGCCTCCCTCCTCACCCTCCATTCCCGAAACCCCAGAGACTAATGGACTAACCCTACCATCTTCCGTACGACTATCATCATTCAAATCAATTTCCATATCGAGCTTGCCTGCTGTGGCCGGAACGGACTCCAATTATACAGTGAATGGGTAAAAAAATTTGACCACAAATATAGAATTTTATTTGGATAAGATGCTTACCTTTGTTCGGCAACAAGACCGACTCAGGGGACGGTACGTGACAATGGCCGATGGATTGCGAGGCGTAAGCTGGGACCTCACACCTGTTGGAGCTCCGAAAATAGCGGCCGCTGCAAAGCCGAGCACAAATACTGGAAAATATTACCCTAAACAGATATCAACTGAGAGAAGGCGTATCGGAGAAGCTTAGCACTCTGAAATTTCCCGCTTCTTTTAATTTCGTGATTTTACTGTTCTTTTATTTTTTTAGAGTTTGTTATCGGCATCGTCAGATTAACGATCGGATTAATACGCGACAATACATCGCCAGAAGACCTTAATCGTAGAGATGTAGCTTAAAAACATCGCACAGATCTAATAAACGGATTAGACTACCTAGATTGATGGATGCACGCACAGATATGTCTGCAAAAACACGGTCGAATAATATGATCGACCGTGTTTGAAACGGTTAATTTCATAAATTGACCGTTTCTATAGTGTATGACCGTTGACTGGAGCGGATACGGTCGACTTTACACTTTGGCCGTGTACCCTTGCCGTTCAACCTAACCGGGTCAAAGTCAACAGCCACAATTGAAAGTCAACCATATGGAAATTGAGTGATTTTGATGTTCTTATGTTAATTAAGCGTACACCACACCTTACTCACAACCCATACTTCAGTTATAAGCCCCCGACAACAACGACGCAACCTATCGAAGATCAAATCTCTACACAATGGGGTAGGGGACCATATACTTTGTAAGGGTTGTTTGGTATCAAGACAAGAAGACCCGATGAGATAGCTAGAGTAGACTACGCTATTGTAATCATTCAAAGCAAATGTTTCACCTAAGTTAGTTGTTTTAGTAATCAACCATGGCAAAAGAAACTGCCCTCGCTGTTTAATCGCGAGTAATTAGCGGAGTATAATACAAATTGGGGTTCGAGGCACGGTTGGTGTTCTTGGAACCACGGTTAGAAACGGTCAAAATCAAAAGTCAACCGTTTACGTGAAAGTCAACGATAACTTAACGGTGCCACGGTTGACTTGTTTGTTCGGCCGTGTTTCGCACGGTTGAGTCGTGTATTTAACCGTTTTTTTGCAGGACAATTTGCAGAAATTTTGCTACACATTTGCTCGACATTTCTTCTTGGCTCGGAATTTTGCTAGAGATTACAACATTTAATTGACATTCGAAATTCAATCAAATTCAAATACTCCATGTAACTGTCATAAACTGTGCCATCAAAATTCATTCAACTTCACAAATTAGATCACATCTACTGTTGGATGGAACAAAATAAAGCACAGTAACAGAAAACACAGACATTCAAAATTAGTTCGCCCACACACCAACAAACACATCAGAGTCTCATTGCTCTCTAGGGGGTTGCTTCCAGCTTATTCTTTCGGCGGCGAGTTGTTTTTTTATTGGCGTTCTCCAACGACCACTGGCGGATTTGAAGACAGAGAATCCTCTGAAATACAGGACAGCGGCCTACATCCAGCACATCCAACGAGATATCGTGGACAATGCATTCGAGGATTTTACCCACAAGCATACCGCAGTCGTGCAGGGTGCTTTGTCTCGGGGTATTGGGATTTATAAGGAGCTCGAATTCTTCTCTCACATCCCCGGAGAATTGCATCCACTTAAGTATGCGAGGAATGTTTCTGCATAGATTGCTAAAGTAGCTTCTTATCGTCGACGCCCTATACCCCAATGTATCGTAGACCGTGACCTGTTGACGGGAGAACGAGACAGCGAATAGGACCCAATGGTCCTTTGCCACGTTGCCAGCGCCGTAGAGTTTTGAAATCTCCGACCATGGGCGTCCACCAACACTCGGCCTAGAGCCATGAACGTACGGTTCAGCTGCCTTTGTCATGAAATCTTTAGCCACCAGATTGTTCTGTTGTAGGAAAAAATAACAAATGAATTCTATAAAATTACTCTTCAACACTGAGAATATAGGCTAGTGTGTGTGATTTAAAATATGCTACAGCTAATGAAACTAACCACTATAGACATGTCCAACACCGTCCAGTCTCTACCATGTTCCCTCTGCTCGCGGTCGTAGTTGTAGGCCACCATGTTCAGCATGGCATCCATATGCTAATTAATACGGTACATGCAACAACAATCAAAGAGATACATGAATTCATAACTATTTGAACAAAATTGCTAATTTGTACATAACTGCATAAGAAGTTCGAGTTAACTCACAAAACCATCAAGTCATTCTCTTTCACTGATGAGCTTCTCGAAAAACTTGAGATCAGCCCATTCAAGTGCATCACCGGGAACGGGTACACAAACAGGCCGAACAGGCCCCCTACTACAAAAAAAAAAATACGATTCAATCTTGTATTTTATAGTGAAGGGACTCATAACAGCAAAAAAATACCTTCTAGAGCTCCGGGAGCTCCGGCGCCCCTCATCTAACCATGCCTGTACAGGTTTAAACTCCCCTGCGTCCCAACCTCGATGATTAACGTCGTACGCCGGCTGTACCGCCCTTCTCCCAGGCATCGCATCAGCTATTGCAGCACCTACGACAGCATCCAGATCTGCCGAATTTTGTGGTGAGTTGTAAGGCGAGGTTTGCTCACCTGATCCCGGGCCAGGGTTTGGGGATGAGGGACGCTCTTCTGCCATGACCGTCTCACTCTCCACAATGGCGGTCGGTTGCACGACTAGACCTTGAGGAGGCATTCCCAGCGATTCAAGCACGCGATCCAGACCGGTACCGACTAATGCAAGCTGTCGATCACCAGTATCCTCTGTGTCACCACCATCAGACACTGGATGATTCACATCTTCATCATCAAGACCGGCAGCCAGCCCTCCATTCCCATCTTTAGGGACAGAATCAGCTGCGTGTGGGCTCTGCTGTGAATCGGGGTCGGCCTCGAAATGACCACCGCAACCAGAATTTCTCTGGCCATCATCCGAAGCCTCCTTTGGGGATGAGTTGTCAGACGGCTGTCCAACAGGCCTCCCCTGTTTTCCACAATCTTTTTCCTTCTGCAGCCCTTTAACCCTGTCTTCCAATTCATCGAGCCTCTTCACCAGCCGGCCGTTCATCTCCTCCACGTACGTCCTCAGTTCAGTAAATCCTTTCATAAGTAATTGCTGCACCAATCGAAGTAACAATAGAGATGAATTTAACATACCGACACATTATTCAGCTCATACATGCATTTTTATGTGACTGTGAAGTACGTTTGTACCTTCATCTCGTCCATGGGGTTTGCCCTTTGCGACCCTTCAGCCTCGTCTTGGGTGTGAAAGGCACCCTTTGAGCGCGGGGACGATCGGGGCACAGACAACTCCTCAGCAGCCTTTCTCTTCTTCCCTCTCTTCTTCTCTCTTTTACCCCAATCTATCCTGCACGCTTTAGCAGTCCTCATTTCCCTTGAAACACCGAGAGACTCAAGCATTTCCACCTCGGCCTCGCTCAACTCAATATCAACCTGTAATTTGAATTTGATTAGGTTGAGTTTAATAAATTATAGCTCTGCACAAGATGAATAATTTAAAGGGTCTTACCGGCCTGTATACAGACCCGGCAGAGAAGAACGGCTCTAAATCGTCGTAGCCTGGCCGCTGGTTAGGACTCCAGCGAATCATCCTACGGGGAGATACCAGATCTGGGTTCTCCACCTTCTTGGCACAGAAACCTGTCAGCTCGGGGAATACTTCGTACAGCCAAGCTTGCAAGGCAAAGACAAACCCCGGAGCCTCACATGTATTTGAGTTACCGGGCTCAACGATGGACTTCCTTCCAGCATGGGTTTTAGCAACGAGAACCTCGTATGCTATTCTCCCCCACGGAAACTGTTTGAAATTATCTAGGTTATCCAGTAGATGCAGGCAGCCAATGGGAACCCTGTTGTCCAATCTACCGTCCATAATAATCACCCCCACAACTAGATACAGATAAGCTAGTTTTAAACAGACTTCGGAGGATCTATTGTCCTGTGATTCTTTCAAGAACTTATCATGAATCTTACTTAAACTTATAACTCTGGGATCTACATCCCTGAAAACCTCAGATACAAACGTCGAGCTGTCTGGGAGCTCATTATTACCCCCGATCTTCAACCCAGTCATAAGGGCGAAATCTGCTGGCCCAAATTCAAGTGAAAAGTCACCTATTTCGTATACTAAGGACTTCTCTTGCAAGGAACTGCTCCTCAGATGCTTGCACATTACAACATATACCTGTCCTTGAAATAGGTAATTGTCGTCTTCAAACTGGAATAGATGGCCAAACGGAGAAGCCATCAGATCTGCCAAATGCGCATCTGTTACCCTTTCTCTCACCCAGCGTACCCAATGAATGTGATGCCTTTTAGAGACGAGAAGCCTGAAAAAACAAGGATGAAGGGTTTATCAAATACCATAAAACTCCAGATATCACTATAATCATAAACACTAATTACCCAATTCAAATTGGGATCACAAACCCTAAATCACAATTTCAAATTTGGAACACAGACATGCAAGTAAATTCAACAACAGAAACCAAAAATCCCCAATTCAATTTGGGAGCGGAAACCCAAAATCCCCAATTTGATTTCTGTCATAAGCCCTAATACCCAAATTCATCAATATAAACCCTAATAACACAAATCAGAGTGCGATAATCCACCAACTACCAAATTTATCAACGAAACAAAACCCTAACACATCCAATTACGAGGGGGAGCGTAACCCATCAAAAATTCATTCAGTCTGGGGACGGTGTGCCCTAAGCCAATAATCTATCCTATGCGAGATGAAGAACACTGAAATCCACATCTGTTATTGAGGAATAGAAATCAAATGCTACGCATGCACAGTATATTCTCACCTTGTCCACTTCCCTTAGGTCTCGGCATTTTGTCGAAGAGCAACGAACGAGGCAAACAGAGAAAACGAAGCTTCAAAGCAAGACTACCGGACAGATTTCACTCAGGTATCTCACGCTACCTCTTACGCACGGCGACGAACGAGAGCTCTCCTTCTTCAAGGAAAAAGGGGTGGTTTTGATTTTTGGCGGTAAGAGAACAGATCGGTTGTTTTACTCGACGCCGATGATTTGTGAAGATGAAGAAAAAAGTTAACGCCCGTTAATGAAAAAAACGGGAAAAGTGTAAAATCCGGTCCGAGGTTAAAAAAATATTTTTTCCATTGCCGATAAAAATGGACACGTGTCAGCCTCCTATGGTGAGTGAAGTTTGCGCTCAACTTTCCTAATAACTTTCGAATAATTGTAGGCTCATTCGAATTTTTTAATAATATAAAAATGTTAAAGTAATAAAAAGTAGAAGAATAAAGTGTTAAAGTGATCGTGGGGTCTACCTCCTAAAACGGAAAGTGTCAGTAAATGGTGGACGTCCCGATTTAGTAATAGTATCAGTAAATGGTGGACGGAGGGAGTATATCATTTTGAAATTCGTGTCGACCAACCCAGGAAGAAACTTGGGAAAGGAGGGAGTATTTGAGTAATCGATAGAAACGCAATCTGAGTGCAGTGACAATTAGATTTGAGTAAATGCATTAGAGCATGTACAATGGGAAGGATCTTACTTATGTTGCAAAAATAAGAACCATACCTTAAATTTCATTCCCATTGGAGGTCTCCAAAATACTACCCCCGTCCCGCCAAAGACGTTACATTTCTTTTTATCAATTTCTAGCACGTTTTTCCACACTTCTTGATGATGCGTTTTAAAATAGATTTTTGAAGAATTTTTTCTTTCGCGATAATACAATAGTAAGTACTCAGGTTCTTATATAAGATGCAGTACCTTAAGAAAAAATGGGTCCCACCGCATTAAAATATATTAATTATATGATAATAAAATAAAATCAATGGTTAAATAAAATGATAAAATAAATAAATAAAATAATAAGTAGAACCCTTCAATTATTATAAGAACCATTGTTAAAACCTTACCATTATAAATTTTTAATAACAATGACCTCTTGTCTATGTGACATCTCTAAAAACCTCATTTGGGGTTCTAGGCTTCGGGCTCGTTTGATAGGGTGGATGAGATAAGGTATGATAAGATAAAAATTATCTTGAGTAATAAGATTAGGTAAGATTAGAATTTTGTATGTTTTGTTGTTGGTTGTTTGGTAGCCAAGTTTGAGATAAGATTAAAATAGTAAATGACAAAAATAACCTCATAATATAAATAAATAAATAAATTTATATCCTTTGGAATTAGTTATTTTTTAGTGTAGTTTTCTTAAACATATTTTAAAAATTATAAATTCAAAGTTTGGAAATGGAATTAATTTTAATTTTGATAGTCCAATTATTATTTAAATCTAAGTTAAACATTAGAGCTGAAAATATTAAATTACGGAAAAAAAAAATTGTCACATTTTGGCCTCCATTATATTGTCCCTAAAATAGAATGAATATATACTATTTTTTCTCGTAATTTATTTTTATTTTAATTTCTCACCTTAATTTTCCATATTTTTTTATAAGAATGCATTGCCATAAATTATAGGGAACATATTTCTTCAAAGGGTATTTGAGTATTTTTCCTTGTGTAAAATTACTATTCATCCAAGATAACACTATCATGGGTAAATACCCATGATACACTAACTAAAAGGCTACAGTATTTTAGTGGCGGACCGAGATTTTATACCGGGCCCCCGGTAATTTTATCTTAGCTACCAAACGCATGGATAAGATGAGATAAAAAAGCTTATCATGCCTTATCTCACCTTAACACACCTACCAAACACACTCTTCTAGTATTGTACATGCCCTTATAATTTCACATGTCAACATCTTGTATTATAATTAATTTTAATTTTAGTTATGAATGCATCACCTTTTCTCCTATTAAAAAAAAAAAAACCTTCTCTTCCCACGAATATCACCATAGTTTCTCTGTTGCACTCCACTTGACTGACTTTATTATTTTACACCTCACTTCTATTCACTTTATAGGTCAAATGAAGTAGAACGTAAGTAGTAAACAAAACATCCGGTATTATAAAAAAAATGCCAATAAAAAACGATATGCAAAATATGAACATAACGATGGATTTAGTGGTAAGAGTTGCAGTAGTTGAAACAATCCTTCACGCCCATAAAAACAAAAAAGGAAAACACACACGCACACAGCAATTTCCTAGAGTTGTTTTTTTATTGGCTGTGTTCGCATACATACCATACCACCAACTACTAATATTCTTACAACACTGCAACTCAAATCTTCACCGTCAAATCTACCCCCAGTAAAGCTGATTGGAACCCAAAACCACACCCAACAGCATCATCACCTAAAATAATCACACAAAGCAGAAGAAGGTTCATTCAGTTAATCATTCATGAGAATAAACGGAACATCGAGAGAAAAATTCACTTACCAACACCAACAGTAGCACAGCCGAAACGACTAGAATGAGGGATGCAGTTTTCAGCCTTGGCAATGTTTTCTGCCCTGATCGCTGCTTCTGAGAGGTTTTTTGCTTCGGAATCAACGGCTGTTTTTCCACATCCCATAGCTTTTCGGGTGTATGTTCTGGTTGGTCCTGAGAAGTTTGCTGAGGGAGCTTTTGCTTCGGATTCTCCTGATTAAGAATTTTCTGCTGGGGCGGATGCACAACCAGCGGCTGTCTAGATAACTGTTGGAACTGTTGCTGCTTCTGCAGGAAAAGTCCTGGTTGCATCAGATGAGGTTGCAGAGGTTGGAGCTGTGGCTGCTTCTGCTGTAGTGGCTGCTTCTGCTGTAGTGGCTGCATCTGCTGCATATGCAACTTTGTTGCCTTCTGCAGCTGGGAAATTTGCTGTTGATGCTGTTGTAGCATTAACCGCTGGGTGAACTGTTGCTGCTGGAAAAGCTGCTGCGCCTGCATTTCTTGTTGCAACCGCAATTGCTGGAATTGCAACTGCTGGTACTGCAGGTTAAGGATACTTGAATTCGGTTGCAGCATATTAGAGTTTGACAGTCCATTTGTTGATGTATCAGCACTAGCTGCCATCAGTTGAGGGCCAGCCAAAAGGTTTTGTTTCATAGCAACATTATTCTGAGGATAACCTAAAATATTCATGGCAGAGGTCATGGCATTCTGCAAACCGGTCAAAGTATTCTGCTGCGTAGACAGAGAGGAACTGTGTGTATTCACTGGCTGCATCTGAGAATTCATTTGACCTTCATTCGTGTGTGTTGGAGACATTTGAAGCTGCTGCATGGCATGCATGGGAGGCTGGGTAGACTGCCCTGGCAGCGCTGAAGACGGGGCCACTTTGGACCTATTTCCCTTAAGAATACGTTTAATGTGCTTTTCAACTCCAGCAATCTTACCCTCATGACTGGGAAGAATTTTGTTCTTATTTATCTGGAGAAACTTTATAAGACGTTCGATTGCGAGCTTGCGGGATCTTAGTTTTTCAAGTTGCTCATTCTTAGGCTGTTGAGGAAGAGCATCGTGCTGCAATACAATCAGGTGAATATATCAGTGAGAATGTAAAATTTAAAGAAAAGTGTTGTTTAAACAAAATAAATAGACCAGTATATAGAATTGCAGTTAAGTAAAAATTAATTTTAGAATCGTAGTATCTAGGAAACTGCATGCACCATGTAAGAAATCTAAATCAATAGATTGGCTTGCATTTCTCCATAAACTGTAGTCCTTTCGAAGATAAAACTAAGAACTCCTTGAATAATGCTGATAGTAGACGGAGGGTTGTTTATGTAAAAAAAAAAAAATACCTGCTGCACTTGGTCAACCACTTTCTGGTACAACTCATTCAGTTCAGGATAATACATCTCATACATGGCTTTAATCTGCAATGATATAAAAAAACTTCGAATTTAAACTGAATTAAAAAAGAATGAATCAATCAAGATCCATAAGATCTGAAGCGTATAAGTTTTAAAAATGAAATCACTAGACAAAAATAGCTAACATGCAACTGGCATATCTTTTAGGATGAGGGAGGAAGGATGTATCGAACAATAAGTACATACCTTTTGATAAGTCTCCTCTTGCCAGTCCTCATCAGTTTCACTCTCAGTTTGTGATGATGAGTCAATAGAAGCTACAATTATTAAGAGTTAGCTAGCCGAACAGATAAAAATAACATATCAAACTTATAAACGAGAACAACACATGCACGAGCATTTGCGATTAATGAAACAACCAATAGTCATAGGGCCTCCACCAAAAATTTTAGCATTCAATTCAATGTGGTCTATATAAAGAGCCTATATAAAAATGTACTTTTCAGCAGCAATAAGAAACAGCTGAGTGCTTGTGTGTCAAACGTTCCAATTCTTGTATCATCACTGATGAATGCAAAGGTGATCTTAGATTAAAAAAAAAAAGTTACTTGCAGGTTACTTCATTTTCCAATTCAAAATGCAAAGAAATGCCAAAAATTTTCATATGCGCAAGCAACAAATAACAAGCATTTAGATTTTAAAATAGCATTATTGAACCAAGATTAACCACAGTTGAGCTGCTAAGGAAGTCTTGCATGCCTTAAGAACAAAAGAAACATTAGTAAGTGATTCTTGAATGTAAGAGCACATAAGCTAAAGCAAATAAATTAGAATGGATATAACATGTTTAGCACATATACCTTGCCCCACCGAATTCCCTACTGCATACGGAGTTGCATGATACATGTTTTGCATGTTAGGATTCTGGACGGAAACATTAGGCACTGTACCCTGAGACTTGCCACCAACACAGGGCAGCTCAGTGGTTAAACCAGAAGAATTTGGCACTCCAGTTGATGGAATATTTTGGGATAAAGTCTGGGGCATTTGAGTAAGCATACTTTGAAAAGCTGCCAGAGATGCAAAAAAAAAAGAGAGAGAATTAGGGATAAATTAGGACAAGTGTATTAAGGGGACACGTGATACATTAGGCAGGTTCCCCAAGAGATCAAGATAAACAAAGATAAAAGAAGAAAGGATACAATAGTCTATTACAGATTCAGCCATCACCAAACAAAACAGTGTGCAGTCCATGCATGGGATGATTAAAATTTAACCAGTTCATTTTTTTCATAGCTTTGTAATTCAGGATTAACTTTATCTTTGAATGAATAGGATTGGTATGACCCTTCCAAAAAAAGGAAAGAAAGTACAGCTAAACCATGAACAGCAATTAACATGTCATAGAATAGGAAAGTTTAAACTATGTGATTAATGCCTCCAAAAACAATCGAATATATTCATTGAGTTGTTTCATAGCAAAGAGTCATAGAATTTAAGATTTTACATGACAAGTTCTCCAAAATAGTGGGGTATAAAAGATTCAAGTAGGAAAGAATTGATCTAGTTTAAGCATGTGCTCATTTGAACATCAAAGTTTTGATCAATTCTCAAAACATAGAAGACAAAATTATATCAATCGTTAAGCAGAATAAATCCTGATTTGGTGAATATCACAGATATTGTCTATTAAGCTTGTCTATACACAATACAATACAATATACAGTCAATCAAATAAGAAACTGTGTTTGAGAGAAACGGATGGACAAAGTCCATTCTTCAAGCTTCTACAGACATCAACTGACCCCTAAGTTTAGACGAATGGCATGAGAGCAATCCGAAACACAATTAAGTAACTAGGCATAAATGAGGTGCGGCTCTAGAGTCTCAACCAATTTATAAATTTAAGAGCAGCTACCTTAAACACAATTGACAAAAGAATTTCAAGAAATAACATGGTGGACTACAGTATAAATCAGAATGGCCATATAATCAAATAATCAATGGCTAGCATAGACAAAAAAAGAACCATCAAGACTCCCAGATATAACCACAATGCATTTGATATTATTTAAGAGTGAAAACTTACAAAGTGGTGGAAGTCGAAGATTTGAAATGCCACTTTGAAGTTGCAAGTTTTGCAACATATTCTGCTGATCAATTGTGTTTTGCTGTTGAGGTGTAAGATCAGTTGATTGAATTCCTTGTTGCGTGTTTCTTATTGAGGTATTTCCCAGCGGTTGCAGCTGCGGTAATCGGCTTCGTGCCAGCAACTGTTGCCGCATTTTCTGTCTCTGAGCCACTTGAGACATAAGACTAGCAGGTGAACCTTGCCCTATCAAATTCCCTGCAGCATTTGGAGTTGCATTATATAAGCTAGGCATCCAGGGAGTCTGGAACATGATGCTGGGCACAGTAGCCTGAGAATTGCCACCAAAAGAGGGCAGTGCTGATGATGAACCAAAAAAATTCGACACTCCAGTTAATGGAATGTTATTCTGGATATTCTGGGATAAAAGCTGTTGCTTCAGTTGAGATTGACATTTCTGGACCCGATCTTGTACATCGGACTCCAAGCTTTGAGAACCTGTAAAGAAGCATGTAAGGGTAACAGCAGATCTATCATGAATAATACTGCAGAAACAAGTCAAATTGATGTATACAACTTCTGGCAAAAAAAAAAAAAAAAAAATCACCCTTCAAGAGAAAAACTACAACAATTTCGACTAACAAAACAGAACTACAATACTGTGTTACAATAAGTTTCTGTACCAGGAACTTGGGGGGTTTTACTATTACTTGCAGCATTCTCTTTAACAGAATTCGCCATATAATTTCGGATTATCGTCTCCATTTTCAAAGATATCTTTCTCCGATAATCTGACTGCAAAACAAGAGAGAGAGAGAGAGAGAGAGAGAGAGAGAGAGAGAAAGAGAGAGAGAGAAATTTCAGATCCACAAGACCAAGCAGTAAATTTATGCTTTCAGACAGCTAAAAAGGCAAACCACGTATCATGCATACCTCGCTCGTTGCTGCAACATAAATTTCTTCCTCAATTCTGGTAGCTTCTTCCTTTAGTTTTTCCATCCCGTCTTCCCCATGGAAAGAAATCGTGTATCTTTTCAACGTCTCCATTCTATTAAATGATCACCATACTGTTAGTATGAAATCGAAGGCGTTGAAACAGTCTTCGGGTGTATCATGAAATTAACATTTCAAGAGAAAAATGCAAACTTCTTACTGGAAAATGAACCAGTTACAAGGTAAACGCCATGATGCAAAAAGAAGTCTAATTTGTTCATCGCGCTTCGATACGATATGATAATGAGAGAAATAACACCCGTTCTGGAAAAATTCTCAAACAACACATGACCAGGTTCATCAACTAACAAGCAAACAAACAAAAAAAGTAAGGCGGAGAAGTAGAGAAACTTGCATCATGTTCACAGTACTCTCTCTCGACTCCTGCTGCATGCGGATTCTCCAGTCGCCACCTTCCGCACCGCCGTCAGCCGCTGCTTCGCCGCCGGTGAGCAGATCGGCCATCTGATCCTGCTCTCGATCCTCCTGCAGATTCTCGATGTCCATCTCCAACCTTCACACAAAATCTGCAAACTACAGAGTGATTGAAACCCAGCCATTTCATACCAAATTAAAGGCAAAAACATGAAGATGAAACAAACAAATGACGACAGAATGCAGGCGTTAAACCCGGTGAATTTCATTGATGCTTCCGGATGACTGCTGCTCTAACCTTAGGGTTTCGCGGAGAGAGAGAGAGGAGAGGAAATCGTCGATGAAATCGGAAGAAGTGTGTGAAATGTACGTGGTTTATGAGTGAACTTAATAGCTAGGGTTTTCGATCATCCAACTTCACACGCCAAATTTAATTATGGCTTCACGTCCGGTTAAATACTGTAATTTCACTTTTCTTTTTCGATCTATTCCATCGTTTAATATGGATGATACATCATCCGTCGCCTAAGACTATCTTTATCCACAACATATAACAACTCAACCTACAATTAAAATATTAATTTCTCTCTCTTCCATCTATACAATATACAACCCAACCCAATTCTACAACTTAATACTCCCTCCGTCCCGCGACATTAGTCTCATTTGCTTTCAGCACATGAACCAAGGGAGTGGAGAATGAGTGGAGAATATGTGGTTGTAATTAATTATAAGGAGAGAGAGTGAATTGTGGCCAAGTATATTTTACCATTTAAGGAAATGAGACTAATAAATGGGACAGACAAAAAAGGAAATTGAGACTAATGCCACGGGACACAGGGAGTATACTCCCTCCGGTCTTTTACAGTTGAGTCGAAACTTTTCGACACGGGAATTAAGAAGAGTTGTTTAGTACTTTAAGTATGTTTGGTAATTGAGAAGAGAATGAGATTATGTTTATAATTGAGAAGAGTTGTTTTAATTAATATAAAAAAATGTTTTTTATTAATTAATATTTTTTTTGTTTTTCAGTTTATTTTAAATTAATTTAAAATTTTCTGGATTTTTTTTTTAATAAAATTATTGTTGATGTTTAAAATTAAAATAAAAAACTTTCTGGATTTTTTTTTATAAAATTAAAACTTTTCTGGATTTATTTTAAATTAATTTAAAATTTTCTGGAATTTTTTTTTTTATAAAATTATTGTTGATGTTTAAAATTAAAATAAAAAACTTTTTCTGGATTTTTTTTTTATAAAATTAAAACTTTTCTGGATTTATTTTAAATTAATTTAAAATTTTCTGGATTTTTTTTTTAAATATTGTTGATGTTTAAAATTAAAATAAAAAACTTTTTTGGATTTTTTTTTTATAAAATTAAAACTTTTCTGGATTTATTTTAAATTAATTTAAAATTTTCTGGAATTTTTTTTATAAATTATTGTTGATGCTTAAAATTAAAATAAAAAACTTTTCTGGATTTTTTTTTTTATAAAATTAAAACTTTTCTGGATTTATTTTAAATTAATTTAAAATTATTTCGAGAGACGGCAATGGCGATAATGGAGAAATTGAAAAATTGTGGCGTAATTAGTATGTTAATTAAGTAAAATAAGGGGTGCAATTAGTTGTGTGTTTAATACTTAATTTTTACCCAAAAAGGAAACGACTCAACTAGGAGAGACCGGCCCAATCGGGAAAGTGACTCAACTGTATATCAATGACCCAACCCATCTTAAAATATAATTTATTTTATATATTATTTTTATATTATAATTTGTTATAATTAAAATTTATTGCATTTTAAAATTTAAAAATTGTATATATACATTAATTAAAGTTACTTTCTAAAATTTTTTTATTGAAATTAAAGGGTTAAGATAAATTAAGAATTAAGAATTATACCAAGCTATGAGCACACTGTATACTATATAGGGTTAAGATAAATTAAGAATTATACCAACTAATCAAAATGTGACAAATGGCATTAAAGTATTAAACAATTGAATCAATAAAGTCGTGCATGAGGTCATTGGATGATCCGGTTGTGAAAATCATTTTGAATTTTGAATTTTTTTTATAGCAAATAATTTGTCATGTAGTGCACAACCCCAATTTGGGGTCACCGATAAGAGTAGTCTAATAAGTGTCCCGAGCCGTCAAAATGCAATAACCAAGGAATTGTATAAATTTACCATATTAACTCATAATCATTACATTGAAAATTGAAAAAGTGAAAAAAGTGTAATGATAATAGGGGTAAAATTGGTAATTTAGCCAAAATTTTACATTGATATATGTGATAGGACACTTATTAGGGGGTCAAAAATTTTGGCGGCTCAGGACACTTATTAGGGGACGGAGAGTGTACGTTTCTATTCTAGCATGTGAATTAAAATAGAGTGAGTTTATGTGTTACATCGAGAGTGTACGTGTAGAAGGTTTAAAAAACAAAAAAAAAAAAAAAATAGTATTTTTACTCTATAATAAATGTATCCTCTAATCCAAAACGTATCAAAACAGAATACGTATCATTTTACGAGGGTTGAAAAGAATATAGTAACTTTTACGTCATTTTTTCCATTTTTATAAATCAAGTTGAATTTTATCTTTTTAGTTTCGATGTAGCAAGATAAAAGTGGTAATATTTTAGAGGTGGTAGTAGTATTAGGTTCAAGTATTGCCTTAAAGCATGCATTTTTTACATAGTCTCTCATTTTATCTTATGTTCACTTAAAACCTTTAGTCATGTACAATGGGACGAAAAGCGGATATTTTGGGATTCAAATTTTATCATCGTAATATTTTGAGAATAAATATTTGTATCTACCATGTCTTATATATATTCCTATAACATATTATTTTCTTTTTTTTTTCGACAATAAAACAGGCATTTTTTTTTTTTAGTATTACATCAAAGTTTACAACTATATATACAACTACTCATATACATGAGATATTTGACACCACACACGAATGTGAGATTATATTACAATTTATAGCCCAATATCAACTCATGTATATCTACCCACACAGAGGTGAGACAACTACACCACACAAGGTGGGAAGGCTACACCACATACCATGCTGGTAGTGGGAATTGAACCCGGGACCTCTTGAAAAGAGAGTCCTAGGTGCCTCCCCCTTGCCACTAGGCCAAGGGGTCATTGGCAACATATTATTTTCTTTTGATCTCAAAAGAGTTATGAAAAATGTGTAAAAGTATTCTCTATCCTAACAGACTGAAATCTATAATATATTAAAACAAAACGAAATGTCAGTTTTTTTTCCGGCAAAAATGTCAATTATAAATCTTCAGCTTTTTTCTTCCACGTTCCACGTTTGCTCAATAACTTCTCTCCATATCTACATACTGTATCTTTTTTTTTTTTTTGAAGAAATCTACATATCTTTTTTGATAAAGTTGATTAGCTATTTTGAAACTACTCCCTCCGTCCTTAAATAAGTGTCCCGAGCCGCCAAAATTTTTGTCCCATAATAAGTGTTCTATCACATATTTCAATGTAAAAATTTGGCTAAACTACCAATTTTACCCCTATTATCATTACACTTTTTTCACTTTTTCAATTTTCAATGTAATGATTAGGGGTTAATATGGTAAATTTATACAATTCCTTGGTTATTGCACTTTGGCGGCTCGGGACACTTATTTAAGGACGGAGGGAGTACAAGATATTATCAACAAAAACTCCCCCCTCTCCACCCCCTCTCCCTCTCCCCCTCCCTCTCATACGCATATTTATCAAATCATTCTTCAGTTCGAAGCACGATTGCTATTACAGAATTTAGGCGCCCATGACAAGACAAGGTGATACGATGGCTCCAATTCTGCCAGAAAGGGAAAGGGAAACTGAGGGAGACGAGGCGCAGGAGGCACGAGAGATTACAGCTATACCAAAAATACGACGGAGCAATCGGGATCGCCGTCCACCATCTCGATACCGTGATGAGGATTGATTTACCTCCTTATTATGGTATTTCCGTTAATTATGCAATTTTACTTAGGGGTGGGAAAAAATACCGAAATACCGAAATACCGTAAATACCGTGTCGAAAAAAACCCGAAAAAACCGAATTAACGGTATACCGATTTTTCGGTACGGTATTTATACCGTACCGAAAATTTTCGGCACGGTACCGGTATAAATATTGCCCATACCGCGGTATACCGAGGTATACCGAAGGTACGGTATGTACTGAAGATACGGTATATACCGAAGGTACGGTATGTACCGAATCTTGGGTACATACTGTACCGACGGTATACCGCGGTATATACCGAGAAAAACTTAAATTTATATATTATATTTATTTAATATTATTCAATTTCATTTTATATTATATTTAAATAAATAAAAAGGAAAATAAATAAAAAAAAAAGTAAAAGAAATAGAAATTAGACGTAACTATTTTGAAAGCCCTAATTAGATAGAAGAAAAAAAAACGCCGCTCCTCCAATCCTCCATCTCTGCTTTGCAATTCGACTCAACCAGTTTACCGTCTCCAGTTCTCCTAATTATGTAGTTTTTAATTTATTTATTAATGTAGTTCATGTTAAATGAAAAAAATTAAAATTGAATTTTCGGTATCACTCGGTATATTCGGTATTTTCGGTATACCGAACACCGAATTTTCGCTATGGTATTCGGTACGGTATTCGGTATTGTGTCTGATCCAGTCTGATCCATACCGAATTTTCGGTATATTGGTATACGGTATACCGAAACCTTCGGTACGGTATCGATATGAAATATTGAATACCGAAAAATTTCGGTACGGTATCGGTACGGTATAAAATTTTCGGTATACCGTACCGACCCAGCCCTAATTTTACTATTTTTATGGATATTAGTTACCATTGTGGGGTTTGAGATGTTTAAAACTCTGATTTGGGATTATTCCTGGGGATAGAAAAATAAGAAGTAATTTCCTTCCAATACTCTTCTTCTGAGTCTAACTCTTTCCCCTGTTCGCCGGCGCCTTCTCTTTTGGCCGGAATTTCCAGCGTGCCGACGCTTCTCTCGGTGTAGAAACTATATCGGGTTTATAAGTTTCGTATCACAAGGTAAAGGCGGCGGCATTGGAATATACGTATGTAAATATATGTATGTATATATGAAGGCGTTGAATTGTTCCCTCGATGAATGTCGCGAGTGGTGGTTACATAGTTTTAATTCCAACAGGTAAATTTATAATCTTGACTTTCATTATTAGTTGTTGGTACACTCTACAACTTTGCTGAATTTTATCTCTTTGCAAGTATTATTGAAATGCTTTTAGATCTTCATTCTGGCTTACTATGTTCCTTTTCCATAGTCTTTGCAGGTCATGTTGGACTTGGTTTTGGATACATGAGGCTTCAGTAGTTCTGTGTAGCACATATATGTAATTTTCCAACATCCGATGCCTTCTCATTTCCATTTTTTTATTTTTTTTATTTTATTTTATTGCCAGCATAGTTTAATGATATTCTTTAGTTTTGTTTTTGCATTTGAAACTGAAACTCTGCGCATAATTTGAATTTGTCATCACTTCTATGAATTTTACTTATATCTAAAACATTCGAAATCCATGAATTTGATTGTCTTAATTTTTTTTAACAACCACTTGCTTCATATATGAGCTCTGGAGTTGTATGTTTTTCAAAATAGTATTATATATTCTTGATTTAGGCACCGGAATATAATGGTTATGTTTGGTAAAAATTCTTGGATTGATTTTTTAATATGTATTCAAATTAAGTGAGAAATTGTGCATTTGTTTTGCTAAATTAAAGTAAATTAATAAGGTGAATGGGTTAGTGTTTTCCTCAATTAAATCCTTCACTCCAATATATAATTGAGGAAATATGCCATATTACCTAACCCTATAGTGTTAAAACCAATTTTTACCCACAACTTAACAAACACTAAAATATACCCATATTTTCAAATTCCTCCCCAAAATACCCCTCCTTCTAACTTTCAAATTTCAAATCACTTTTCATTATTTCCCCTTCTCTCTCTCTCTCATATGCAAAACCCACTTCTTCTCCCACTCTCTTCCCTTCTCTCTCTCTCTCTCTCTCTCTCTCTCTCTCTCTCTCTCACCTGCTACAATGGGAGGACGAACGGCGAGAGGCGACGTGGTGGTGGAGACGGAAGAAGATGGAGAGGGTTTAATTTTTGAGGTTCGGGTTTTGGAACCCTAGCCCCAAATTCAAGTTGCTCGACCTAGAGACGTTGCCGGACTCGTCGTCGGACACGATCGGTGACCTGAGTTTCTGCAGAGAGGCGTCGGCGTAGGAGGAGGCGCGGTGGGCAGAGTTGCTGCTCATTCTCTTTCTTTTGGAGGAGCTTTCTATAGTTATGCTACAGGTTCTTTTTTCTTCTTCTTCTTCTTCCTTTTTTCTTGTTTTCTACATGTTCTTTCTTCTTCTTCTTCCTTTTTTCTTCTTCCTTTTTTATAGTTATGCAATTTCAGTTTGTAAAGGTTTCCTTTTTTTTTTTTTTCTTTTTTTTTCTGATTGAGAGGGAACATGATATGTTATGTTGCTAATAAGTCATAAGAAACATACATGAGTGTTTATTATTTAGCAGGTAAGAAATTAAAACACGATAGTAATTATCGTAGTTGAGGTGGGTTTCGGATTGTTGAATTTTGTATAATGTGTGATGTTGGGAGATGCAATTTCAGTTTGCAAAGGTTTATGCATTTTTTTGGATGAAGTTGTTTTGACAAATATAGAACATGGTGAATTTCGTGTAATATGTGATGTTGGGAAACCAGAAGATTTTGAGCACTAATTTTTGTAAGAATTGTTTTCACACTCCTTACTGTATGCTAGAGAGATATAAGAAATTTTTTTATAATGGAATTTTGTTAAAATAATAGGTAAGAAAATGCGAATTGTTAGCAACTGGATAAGAAATTTATTTTTCTTAGCAATTTGCGAATTTTTTTCCTCTTCTTTCTGATTGAGAGAGAAGATGATATGTATTTTGTTGCTAATATGTCATAAAAATATGATACATATTATAAGATATCATCTTACAACTACTATGGCTTCGAACTACTATGGATATAAGCTTCGAACTACTATGGCTTCCTTGAATTGAATTTGTGTTTCTTGTGTTGATGGATATGAACTTTAGTAGTTTCTTTGAAGGACTTTTTTCCTTTATGATATTTTGTTATTGATGTTGTATAGATTATGATTGGTTATTTCGATGATGGTGTTGAGCAGATTACATGGGTGTTAATTATTTTGACGAAGGTAATTGTAAGAAATACGAATTTGTTTTCAGATAGCAGGTAAGAAATTAAAAAACGATAGTAATTATCGTAGTTGACTAATTAGATGTATTGTGGGATTGCAGGGTAAAACAATAATTCTGGGGTATGTTTAGAGGTGGTGAAATCATTGTCCCGTTTGTCAAAAAGAGAGCAAGCAAGAGAAGGGGGATGATCCGGAGGCGGTGGACTTGGTGGAGGTGTTTTTTCAAAAAGAAGAGATGACAATTGTAGTTGTCGATAACCTTGTGCACTAATAATCTCGTAGTTACTTTGTAAGATTTTAAACGATGTCTTACAAAGAATGATAAGTATGATATCGTTTATTACATAACATGTATTTAATGTTACATTATTTTTTTGTTAATTAAGTTACTTAGATTGTACATGATTTCTTACACAAGTTTGTATGATTTTACATGGTTTCTTACAAGGTATTGTAAGAATGATATAGTTTATTACATAATATGTGTAAATTTTACATTATGTTTTTGTTAAGTAAGAGAGTTAGGTGGAACATGATTTTTCTTACACATGATTGTAAGAATGTATATTAATTTCTTACAAAGTGTGGTAAGAATTATGTCGTTTTATAAAAATATCTCAAAATGTTACATTGTTATTGTTTTTTTAAACGTAATATAGTAAGATTATACATGTTTTCTTACACCAGATTGTAAGTTTGAGTTCATTTCTTACATATACGACTCATTCTTTATGCAAATTAGTTAGTGAGAAACATATTTAATTGTCATAAGAAACATAGAATATTAGTAAGAACATACAAAGTTCGTAAGAAAATATCACCTTACAACTCATTCTCTATACAATTTTACAATCACATATGAAAATTATTGAAAACACAGTAATAATGATGAAAAATAATATGTAAGAAACTGAATTTCTTATCAAGTTATGAGCAAACGTACAATTTTACAATCACACGTACAAATTAATAAAAATATAGTATTAACGGTAAGAAATATAAATTCTAACCAAATAAACGATGGGAAATCTCTTATCAAATAGATATTAAGAATGATAAGAAATGCGAATGCATACGAAATAATATGTAAGAAAATTAAAATTTCTTATCAAGTTACGATCACATTTACAAAGTTAACAATCATACATACAAATTAATAAATTAAACCTAGTAAAAATGATAAGAATTAGGTAAGAAAACATACAAATTTACAATCAATCATACAAATTACGACTACGCATACAAATTATATTAAACATGATACAAAATTTAAGAAATGCGATTTCTTACTACATAATAGGTAAGAAATTCAAATATATTACCAAGTTACGATTTTGCAAATAAACAAAATTTTCTTACCATGCTCTATACATACAAATTAATAAACATGATACATATTATAAGATTTATGAATTCTTATGAAATAATGGATAAGAAATATTAATTTATTACCAAGTTATGACGACACATATACATTTACAATTACACATACAAATTAATAAAAATATAAGTATAAAATACGAATTCTATACTAATTACGACTACGCATACAAATTATATTAAACATGATACAAAATTTAAGAAATGCGATTTCTTACTACATACTACCTCCGTCTCGCTAAATTAGCCACGTTTGAAAACGGCACACGTACCAACGTAAAAAAATCAGGGCTTTTAACTGCACAATTAGGAAGTGATTAAGCCTGAAAAATTACTGTGCAAAATACACTGTAGCGGAGTTACTGTTCACTCATTTAACTGTTCACAAACATAAATACAGTTTTTTTTTTTTTTTTTTTTTGAAGAGACAAACATAACTACATTAAAAAACAGAATTGTTCTTATAGAAAGAGAAGAGGCCCTTCCGCCTGACCAAATCTTGAACCTCATCAGCTGAAGCCTTCACATGTACTCAATCCGAATGTTGTAGTGCTTCTCGACTTCATCGAACAACCTAAATGCTATTGCAATCATACCTACATCTTCTGCACCACTGCAAATTCCAAACATTGACCAAATTTCGATTAGAAGAAGTAGCAAACAGAAAATGTAAAAGGATAGCAGTATATGGAAGTAGCAAACAGAAAATATTGGGCTCCAACTAACAGAACAGCAACAAATACCTTTCCAATCAATTACACGCATTAAACATTTACATAGCAGTATATGGATGAGCTTGAATATGCAGAAGAAGCAAAAACAAAAGGATAGCAGGTTACCTAATGATAGCAGGACTCAAACAATCAACACAACTGAACTCAGTAAGCAACATGTAATGTACAACACAGAAGGAGACGTACAGAAGCTAATCTTCAGTTCCATACCTGATTAATCTTTTTTCTCCTTCAGCATTAAACCATAGAGCTTGTAAGGAGTTATCCTGACAAAGAGAGTAATCTTTAGCACCTGATCATTTAATTGGTCATACAAGAAGATTAAATAGCGGTATTACAATGAGATCTGCCAAAGCAGTTTCGCACGTCTAGCCATTGGGTGCTCCATATTCATCAAGCTGCTCAGGTGCTCCATCCTATACAAAGAAGAATACACAAATCATATACCATTACTTGAAGCATGAGTACAATTAGAATATATTATGGGCAGAAAATCTCACATGTAGCCAGAGCAAGTGCCAGTTGCTAGAGGAAAATTCACAAAGATCAAATTTGAGTCGAATCTTGTAAGCATTAACAGGAATAAAGATATGGGGAGGCGTCTCCTACTCTTCGGGACCGAGGGCAGCGCCGGTGGGGGAGCAGCATCCAATCTACAGAAAGGAGAAGGAAAAAAAAAAGTTGAAATCAAATGCAAGAACCCAATATCAGCACTTCACCATCTCTCCCTCTCCCTCTCTCTCTCTCACTCCTCTTTCAAGATCAAGAACTACTCCAGACTGAAAAAGAATGAATCTTTCAGAGGTTAAAGACAGAGGGCAATGGCTAAGCAACAACTCACAAACTATTGGGAAAAAAAGCAGATTCCCTTTCCCCTCTTTTCTCCGTACAAGAAATTTACAAGGCATAAACTAACAATCACGAATCTGCAGAATGGTTAAGCCTAAATTCAAATTAAACAAGTGTCCTAATTCCGTGTTGAAGACTTGACCAAAAGAACTGAACAACCCCACAAGAATCCAAAAAAAGCTAAATTGCAAGGACCCTTTTGTGATATTCTCAAATGCTGCAGCTAAAATTGAGAAGTAAAAGCAGTGGAAATCTACTTTGACATTTAAACAAACAGGATATGGGCAGAGTTTGAATATGAGAGAGAGGAGAGAGAGGGACAGTACAATTTTATACTGGGGGACGGCGTCGAAGAGACCGGGAAGCGCTCTTCGACCTCCGATAGCTTCGCCCCCCTTTCCCGGCGAGCGCGGGGGCGACGCATACCCCTAAGGGGGTCTGAACTGGGGGTGGGTAGGGGGCTATTACGGCGCCGACGGCGGGTTTGACGGTTTCTCACCGCGGGAGGAGGCGGCGGGGAGTGAAGGGAGGGGTTTTCCGGGGAGATTTCTTCAACCGAATGGATGTGAAACTTAGCTCCCGCCATCGACGAGTCGAGGGAGATGGAGGGGAGAGAGAACACGAGAGGAGATGGGAGATTTCCGATCAGATCTAGGGTTTTCGCAGAGAGGAGAAGAGGGAAGTCGAGAGAGTTCGAGAGAGTGGCGGATGAAAGAATGAGGCACAAATGAGGGAGGCCACCCATTTTAGGGTTTGACCCCTAAAATGGGCTTCCCTTTTTTTCCTGATTTTTGGGCTGCAACAAATTAGGCCCGGTTTTTGGAGTAATTACAAATGGGATTAGGCCCTAATTTTTCTGAAGTGATGGGCCATTAAGGGCTAATTTCTTTCCTTATATGGAAATGTGGCTATTAGATGAGACGGACCGATTCGGCAAACGCGGCCAATTTAGCGAGACGGAGGTAGTAATAGGTAAGAAATTAAAATATATTACCAAGTTACGATTTTGCAAATAAACAAAAATTTCTTACCATGCTCTATACATACAAATTAATAAACATGATACATATTATAAGATTTATGAATTCTTATGAAATACTCCCTCCGTCCCACTGATATAGACTTTTTTTTTTGTGATTTTCGGCACGCTTTTCCACGCCTCTAGATGATGAATTTTAAAACGGATTTTTGAAGAATTTTTTCTTTTACGAGATACTACAAGTGGAAAAGCGTGCCGAAAATCACAAAAAAAAAGGTCCCTATATCAGTGGGACGGAGGGAGTAATGGATAAGAAATATTAATTTCTTACCAAGTTATGACGACACATATTAATTTACAATTACACATACAAATTAATAAAAATATAAGTATAAAATACGAATTTTATAAATTTTTATTACATAAATTAATCTAAATTCTTACCAAATGAGTTAAAAAGGAGGAGAGAGAGTGTTAGGAATATTTTAAAGAAAGAAAAATGGAGAAAAGGGAGGAGAGAGAGAGTGTCAGCCGACAAAAAAGAGGAAAAGGAGGAGGGAAAGGGGGCAGTTTTTGTTGGAAAGTGGGAAAGTGAGGAGAGTGGGGGGTATTTTGGGGTTAAATTGGAAAATGTAGGTAGTATTTAGTTTTTTTTAAGTTGTAGGTAATAGTGTGTATTTTCCTTATGCTTATAGGTATATTAGTTTTTGCCTCTATATAATTTGGGAGTTGCATCGATGGTTTATTGCACCACGTATTTTCCAATCGTTTTTTATTGCTTTCAAATGCAAATATGAAAGCAAGCTTTAATATCACGATGGAGTTCTAATCTCCTAGAATTTTCAGCACTTTTATTCTCGGCAATGAACTTTCTCTCTAATATCTCTTTTTTAAGAGACTAAGGTCCAGTGTTAATCGTTATTACTATAATTATTTAGTTGATCATGGTTTATTTTGTGTTTGTAGGGCTCACATATAGTGTTAGTACGCTTCTCTTAACATTTATGCAATGACTCATTTGTTATTAAGTTCTCCATTCGCTACTCACGATTGACCTTCTTTTCATGGAGACCATATATGAGAGATTGAAACCTATTAAATATTCAATGCAAAAATTGCTAAATAATTTGGAGGAGATCAAATGTCCTCTCTACTACATATATTTTCTTTTCTTTTCTTTATGTACGTAAGTTGGTTATGTTTATGCAAATTGTTGATTATATCCGGCAATATTATTATAAGCACATAGAAATTTATGGATTTTTATTATACTTAAAAATACTGTATAAGTTTGAGTGAAATATAATAGAATGCCGTGCATCGCACGGGATGGCTAGTTGTTTCATTATTTTATGCTTTAACATATTCAATAATCCCTTAAATTTATTGAAATATAAGGAATAATAGCAATTTGAAAATTTGACTGCGTAAACATGCATAAACAAATCATATACTATATCTCGTCGTTATGTATTATTGTAATATTATCATTATCATCTAATGAAAATAAATTTGAAAAGATGTGCTCAATTCGTCCCACCTCGTTTCGTCTCCTTTTATTGGATTATTAAAAGAGAATTACTTTAACATAACTTTTTTTGCATAAGGTTGTGTTCTTTTTTATGCGAAAGAAAATGGGATAAAAGAGAAAATTACTTTATAATTTCCACTTCTTTTCTCACCTTTAGTCAATGGGGGGAATTTTACTCCTTAAATTGGAGAAAATATTTACAACACCAAATTGGAGAGATAATATTTTCTCTTGTAGTGCAAATGAAGGGGAAAATATAGAAAATGTGAGAAAAAAGTGAGAAGAAAAGTGGAATTTATAGAGTGATTTTCTTTTTTCTCTTCTTTTCTTTCGCATAAAAGAGAACGCAACCTATATAAATAAATTAAGCAAGAATTACCTGTGTGAATGATCTCAAACGGCTACAAAATATTGCGCAGAGAACAAAATCCTTTTCAAATGAAATAATCGCACTTTTTTAATACTCCCTCCGTCTCGCGATTATTGAGCCCTTTCTTTTCGGTACGGGAATTATGGCAAAAGTGTTTAGTGTTTTAAGTGTATTGTTTAGGGATGAAATGTGGTTTAGGGATTTAACATTATTTATATACCTCAATAAATTTCTAAAAAATATTGTACAGATTTTAATTTAATTTTTGAGGTTAATTAATTTTTTTTTGTGCTTAATTAATTTTAATGATATAATTAAAAAAAAATTATTCAGAGAGAGAAACTTGCGATTGCAATATGTCAAACACAAAGATTGTGGCAATTCTTGGGAAAAAAAACAAACATTCACATTAATAATTAAAAAAAAAACAGAAGTGAGAAGAACAAACCATCATCCACTAACTAGAGAGGGAAATTAACCTCAAAAATTTGGACGCCATATTCAAAACTCAAAAAGTAAACTACTCTACTTAGTATATCTAGCTCCACACCATTCTTTACAATTTAAAAAAAAAAAAAAAAAAAAAAAAAAAAAAGGATCAAGTCTGCCGAGAAGGAGAAGAAGAAGGTGGAAAGCCCAGAAGAAGAAGAAGAACATATTCTGCAGCAGCTTCACCATGGTGTCGAGACCAAAAAATCTCACCGAATCGGAGAGGAATGTGGTTGTGCAATTTATTCTTCAAGGGTCTTCTGGTGGAAAGCCCATGAG
The DNA here is from genome assembly GCA_029379335.1 of Thymus mandschuricus. Taxonomy (NCBI): domain Eukaryota; kingdom Viridiplantae; phylum Streptophyta; class Magnoliopsida; order Lamiales; family Lamiaceae; genus Thymus; species Thymus mandschuricus. Next base: position 5,378,176 of record CM057072.1, read on the forward strand.
AGGAAGACTTGTTGAAGCTCGAACAAGATTTGGAATATCAAAGTCCACTGTGACTAGGCTGTGGAAACAGGCAAGAGACCAACAAGCAAAGGGGTCAGCAGTTCATCTCATTTCAAAAAAAAAAAAGGGAAGAATTAGAGATCATAACATGAAACCAGATTATGTGCAGTTTAAAGCTCTGAATGTTCATGACAGAAGCAGTTTCAGAGCAATGGAAGCTGTTCTTGATGTCAGCAAAGCTACATTACAGAGATGGTGGAAAGCTGGGCTGTTTAAAGCTTGTTCATCATCCATCAAGCCCTCACTTACAGCAGCAAATAAGTTTCTTAGGATGAGATTCAGTCTAGAATATCTAGAGCTTGACAGAGTAATGAACACTTTGAGGTACTCCTCTATGCATAACATAGTGCACATGGATGAGAAATGGTTCTATATAACCAAAGAGAAAAGGAGGTAAAGGTTGAACATTTTTTCATTTGAAATCTGACCTCAGTTCATAGTGTTACATCATTGGTCATGTAGAAAGTGCTTTAACCTTGCTAATTATTCATATTACACAGGTATTACCTTGCACCTGATGAGGAGGAACCATATAGGGCATGCAAAAGCAAAAAATTCATTGGGAAGATCATGTTTGTGTGTGCAGTGACCAGACCCATACTAAATGAGGATGGGGAAGTCTCATTTGATGGAAAGATAGGATGCTTCCCTTTCATAACTCAGGAAGTTGCAAAAAAAAAAAAAAAAAAACAGCAAGTACAGACCCAAGGGCACTCCATACATAAAAGCAACAGAATCAATCACAAGAGAAGTGATCAAAGAGTGTATCATCAATCAGGTACCCATTAGGAATGTACTGCTGCTTTTATGCCTTCATCCAGAGTACATACTTACACTTGTTTCATTTACACAATGCCATAAGGTTCTTCCTGCAATCAAACAGAAGTGGCCATCAAATGCATCCAAACATATATGCATTCAACAAGATAATGCAAAGCCACATATTACAGATTCAGATCCTGATTTCAGAATAGCAGCTAGTGCTGATGGGTTCAACATAAGGCTGATACAGCAGCCACCAAACTCACCTGACACCAACATCAATGATCTTGGTTTTTTTAATGCCATTCAATCCCTACAACACAAGAGATTGTGCAAAACAGTTGATGATCTAGTTAATGCAGTGCAAGATGCATTTCAAGAGTTGCCAGCAATGACCCTTAACAAAGTATTTCTAACACTGCAAGGAGTCTTAACAGAGATAATGAAGGTTAAAGGCCACAACAACTACAAAATCCCTCACATGGGAAAGGACAGACTCATAAGGGAAGGAACACTGCCAGTGAGCCTCACAATTCCAGTGGATTTGGCAAGGGAAAGCATACACTATCTAGTTCAAAATGGCCAGATTAATGGAATAGATAACTTGGTTCAAAGGCTTGGGATGCAACAGCTAACAGGTTTGGAATCAGCCTTTGCAAACACTTCAATAATTTAGAAGCAATGCTCATGCAGAGGTAGCAGAGAAGATGAAGATCAGTGCAGTTTTTTGGACATAGGCAGTATATATGACTCACATTTTGTAAATGCATGATATGCAGTTAACCATGTTTGCATTTTATTTTTCAAAAGACTTGTACTTATCATCTTTTGAATGGGAAAATGCATTTTCATATATCTCTACTAAAGATCATCAAGCATGCATTAATCAGGGGGACACCAACATCAAACCACAAACATCAAGTAAATAATGGCACCAATCCTCATCAATTTTCATATCAGCAACCATCAAAACCATTTTCCACATATTCATAAAGCATGCATTAATCAGAGGGACACCAACAAGCCAAAGATCAGTACTACATCAGAAAATCAACAGAGGGAAGCCATCAGAAAAGGAACAGAGGGGATCCATGAAACCAAGCCAAAGATCAGAAGCCATTAACACCAAGCCGGATGAAAGAGAGGGCCTTCCTCCTCCTCCTGACCCGAATCCCCTTTACAGACTTCATCTGTAAAGGGGATTCGGGTCGAAGGAACCGGGAACGAAGGGGATTGGGGTCGAAGGAACATCTCTGGACCGCTGCTTTCGGGAGACTCTTCATCTCCGATTTCGGTAGGTCGGCGGCGGCGTTGAAGAGTCTCCCGAAAGCAGCGGCGGCGGCATGCGTGATGGAGGAGCACCACTTCGCCGCGGGGCGGATGAAACTGAGGGCTCAATAATCGCGAGGCGGAAATCGAATCTGTGAGATGAAGGGGATACGCACAGCTCCACCGCCGGGGGCCACCCGCGGCCTGCGAGCCCGCCGCGGCGGCGATTCTATGCAGCGGGGGGGTTGCGGGTTGAAGACCACGCCGACGGTGGAGAGGGGGATCTGTGAGATGAGGGATTTCGGCCGGAGCTCCCCAGATCGAAGATGAACAACGAATGAATTGGGGGGCTAGGGTTTCCAATTCATACCCTCAGATCTGGTTGAGGGAATAAATGATGGGGGAAGTAAATGATGGTGGGTGTGTTTGTTTGTTGTTTCGATTTTTTTTTTTTAATATATATAAATGGATTTTTAAAGAAAATACTAATTGTAATAAGGGGATACTAATTGCACCATTAGTATGTTAATTATTACCCAAAAAGGAAAGGGCTCAGAAATCGCGAGACGTCCCGAAAAGGAAAGAGGCTCAGAAATCGCGAGACGGAGGGAGTACTAGTAATATACTGTACTTTTTTCCGTCCCATTCATCGATGAGTAAGTTTTCTTGACACGTTAATTAAAATAGAAATAGGAATAATATACTTCATCCGTCCCACTGGGATATGGACTTTTTGTTTCGTCACGAAAATTAAGACGAAAGTGATAATAATATGTTAAAGTGATGAGTAGTGGATTAAAGTGATGTGTCATGATTTTATTGGGTTAAAATTTTCTATTTCGGGAAATGTTCCTATATTAGTGGAACGTCCTAAAAAGGAAAATGTCACTTTATCAGTGAGACAGAGGGAGTATAAGTTAAATGTGAATGAATTTTAATGTAATTAAAATTTCACAATTTTAGATAATAATCCTACGTTAGTGGAACGAATGAGATCCTCTGTCCCCAAATTGGTGTAATGGTGTATCCAATGCAAAATTAGGAAGTTTTGAATTATCTCTCTTAGTTGTCATTTTGAGTTTAGTTATTAGTGTATGTCAAAACTTTCTATTTTATATCGCATACACCATTGGTACACCAATTTGGGGACATAGATCCCATCCGTTAGTGGAAAGGACAAAAACCGATAATTAATCCGAGAGAGAGGGGCCGGGGGGGGAGAGAGATTGAGAAAGTTAACATGGGTTTCTTGAACTCTTCGGATGCAAAGGACCAACAAAAATCCAAACAAATTGCCGTTGGTTGGTCCTCGGACTGTTTCCTTCGAATTCTGGGACATGAAAGGGCCCAACAAAAGAACAACAAATAGAGGTGGTGGTTAAATGTCGGCGATGAATATTGTTGGGTTCTTCAATCCGAGAGTTGTAGGAAACAACTCTGTTGTATGAAATTGGTATTCAATCTTCTGCAAGATTTGAGTTTTCGCATGTCCCTTAACTGTGATTAGCAAGAATTCTTGGAACAAGGGTTCCAACAAAGAAACATTTTCGATTAATATGTCCCAATTCCTAATTATCCTTGAGAATTTGAAATCTTCAATCTTCTGCTAATTCGAGATTGAATCCCTTAGTATATGTTTGGCTGTTGGAATATTTCTCGGTTTCTTGTAGTCTCGGAGTTGACGATGAACTCGTCGATGTTCTCTTGTTGCCACCCTTAACAGAGATTTCATAAGAATTGGTATTCAATCTTCTGCGAAGTTTGATTTTTCTTGATTTCTCTCGTTGCCCCCTTAACAGAGATTTCATAAGAATTGGTATTCAATCTTCTAATCTTCTGCAACTTCGATTTTTCTTGTTGATCTCTCTTGTTGCCACCCTTAACTGAGATTTCATAAGATTCGGTATTCAATCTTCTGCAAGTTTGAGTTTTCTTGTTGATTTCTCTTGTTGCTCCCTTAATAGAGACTTCATAAGATTCGGTATTCAATCTTGTGCAAGTTTGAGTTTTCTTGTTGATTTCTCTCGTTACCCCCTTAAGGACCTTAACAGAGATTTCATAAGAATTGGTATCCAATCTTCTGCAAGTTTGAGCTTTCTTGTTGCCCGAGATTCATATGAATCGGTATTCAATCTTCTGTAAATTTTAGTTTTCTCGTGTCCCTTATCCGTAGAATGATTCCTTCTCGCAACAAAGGGTCCAAGAATGAAATACGATTGGGTGTCGGTTAGACAAATATAAGTGTTCGAATGCCTAATATTTCGATCTTCAGTCTGCTGCTACTTCTCGTGAGATGGAATCTCTGATATCTTTGGCTTGTATGAAATTAAGAATGTTGTGAAAGTTGGCCTCTGACTTTGTGGGAATGAATTTAAGCACGGTTAAATGAAAAGCTTTATTCATGGTTTTCAAATGGAATTGATGCACAGATGGTTTCCTCTGAACATGGAAGCCAAAGAAAAAAGAAAGAAATAGGTTGTAATATGTCGGTGCAAATATTGTTGGATCTTTGAGTATGAGAAGTTGAGAACTCAAGAACAGCTTGTTGATTTCTCCTTCTTTCTCCCCCCAAAATAGAGAGAGATCATCGCATGTCCGAATGTGAATTGATGAATAATTTTGCTATTCAATCTTCTGCAATATCTCTTGCGTTTTGGTTTCTTGGGTAGTGCCCTTTCCATGGCAAGAATTCTTGGAATAAAGGGCCAAAAACAAGGGAAGAATCCAATAAACTTCGAGTGTGCATGTCCATGGTTGTGATCCAATGAATATCACTATTCGAATGCTAATTATCCCGAAAAACTTCAATCTTCTGCGAGGTCTCTGATAATTTGATTTATTGGACAGTCCCTTATCAGTGGCTAGAACGAAGCATAAAAGAAACAACCTGTTAGATGTTAGTCCAAACTTCATAGTATTGAGTGTGTTTTTTTTCTTGAGATTCTTTAAATCCAATAAACACCTATTGACTGTGCATGGTTATTACTACCTCCATCTCACTAAAATAGCAACACAAGAGAATGGACCAAAAACCAAGGAAAAAAAAATCAGGGGAATAAACAGCAGATTAAGCATATAATTACTGTTCAATAGGTACTGTAGCGGAGTTTACTGTTCATCATTTTACTGTTCATACAATAAAAAATTAAAAAAAAAAAGAAGTGGGAAACAGATTGAAGAACAGACCATACTATGATCATACTCGGTGGTGAGGGGGGGAAATTTGACATTCAAATTTCCCCCCATTTCACTAGATATGATGTATATATCCATCAGCTTAGCATCATTTGGATATAAACTCTCTCAAGAACAGAAGAAGAAGAAAAAAACAGAAGAAGAAGAAGGAGAAAACAGAAGAAGAAGAAGAAGAAGAAGAAGAAGAAGGAGAAGATGGGGAAGAGGGATGATGTTCCGGCAGAGAAGAAGACACTGGTTATGCAGCACTTGCTGCAGTTGGAGAAGAATGGGAAGATGGCCAGAGGGAGAATCACTGAAGCAGCAAGCATGTTCCAAATTTCAAGATTTAGTGTCCATCGAATCTGGAAATCTGCAAAACAACAAAGAGAGTTGGGTGAGGCCATTAATGTTGCTGCAAATGGTAGGGGCAGAAGCAGAAAGAAGAAGCACACAATCAACTATTCAGTTATTGAGGCAATAGACCCCAGTAAAAGAGGTACCATTTATTCACTTAGTGATGCATTAGGTCCAGAAATTTCAAGGGCAACAGTGGGAAGATGGGCTAAGTTGCTGCTCAGACATCATAGTAATGCTATAAGGCCCCTATTGACAGCTCCTAACATGTTATGGAGGTTAGGGTTTAGTTTACAAGCCTTACACTTTGATTTTACTAGAAACACTCCAACATTCAAGCCCATGGAAAATACAATTCACATAGATGAGAAGTGGTTTTACTTGCAAAGGAAAAACTGCAGATACTACCTGACCCCAATGGAGGCAGACCCCCTAAGAGTTACACAGTCCAAAAATTTCATCCCAAAGGTCATGTTTATGTGTGCAGTAAGTAGACCAGTTTTTAGGGGGGATGAGAGTGTTCTATTTGATGGAAAGATTGGTATATGGCCATTCGTAGAGGAGTATACAGCAAAGAGAAACAGCATCAAGAGACCAGCAGGCACAGTGGAGCTAAAACCCATTCAAAGCATCACAAAAACAGTTATCAAGGATTGCATATTAAAAGAGGTAAGTAGCCATTTTTAAATCTCTATCAGTTTCCATCATTTGAGAACACTCATTTTAACATCCCTAACACTGATGTCAATCTCACAGATTCTGCCTGCCATCAAACAAAAATGGCCAGTTAGTATGAGCAAGAGAATACATATACAGCAAGACAACTGCAGAGCACACATGAATAACACTGATCCAGACTTCCAACAAGCAGCTAATGCAGATGGTTTCAACATACAGCTAGTACAACAGCCATCAAACAGTCCAGATTGTAATGCAAATGACTTAGGCCTATTCACAGCAATCCAAAGTCTACAGCAGAGGATGAAGTGCAAAAATCCAGAAGAACTCATCAAGGCAGTGCAAGAAAGTTTCCAAATAATGGACCCACAGACACTAAACAAGGTCTTTTTATCATTGCAGTGTGTATTAGTTGAGGTGATGAAATGCAGAGGACAAAACAGCTTCAAATTGCCACACATGTCCAAGGATTCATTGTTGAGGCAGGGTTTACTACCTCAAAACCTAGATGTACCAGAATACCTAGTGAGGGAATGCATTGATCACTTGATTGCAGAAGAAAGAACAGAAGGATTAGAGATTTTGATGGAAGAATTAGGCATCAATGTCCCACAAGGTTTAGGTGAAATGTTTGATTTGAATGCATAGGGTGAAGACAAAAATGGGAAAGTAAACATGAAGCATAGAGTGAAGGCAGATTGAAGAACAGCAGCATATGGCAGTAGGTTTAGGTTATCATATAGTGTATGTTTAACTTTCCATTTCCAGTACCTTTTGTAATCAGTGAACACTTGAATGCACATCATTGAATTCATGTATTCTCAGTAATGAGTTAATGTAAAATCACATAAAGTGTAGGCACAGACAACCAAAACCATGTAACAGAGTTTGAAACCACTTCAATAGAGGCCAATGCATAAATAAAACATAAAACATGTCATCACTGCAGCTAATTGGGACCCCTAATCCCACAGTTGCCCAAGAACAGACCATACTCACATGCACATACTACCTCCATCTCAATACATAAATAGACCAGAACAGAGCATCATTTGACCATTCTATGTCATCAGTAGGTTCATATGACAAGAACAGAACATCATTTGAGCATACAACGACATCAGCAAGTTAGAATGTCAAATACAGAGCATCATTTGACCGTTGTATGTCATCAGCATACACATACAGAAATAACACCACACATAATCCAACTATCACATAAACACAGGGAAGGATACAACCCATGTATATATCCATCAGCAGATGGTCAAATGGTTCCTCCACAGCCCCATCGAATGGTTCCTCCACAGCGCCAAATCCAGTTCACCCAACCTGCATATACAAGAACAGAACATAGCATCAAATCAAACCAGGTATCAATCTTTTTGGAACCCTCAGCGCTAAAATGAAAAGAGGAAATGAGATGAAGGATTAAACACTGCTGTGCTGAGGGTTCACAAAAAGATTGATAGATGGGCCGGTTTGAATGTTTTAGTGCTCAGATCACCCCATCTCCATCGTCAGTGGACGGCGCCGCCTCGGAGCTCCCAGCCGCTTCAACTCCGCCGGCGATGGTGGCCCAGGATGGAAGAATCCGGTACCGGTAGAAGTAATCTGGGAGCCGCCTCCATTTCGTGGGGTCAGATCTGTCCGGAGCTGGAGGAGCAGCTGGAACGGGCAACGCCGGCGGCTCCGGTAAAGGGAGCCGTAGATCTAGGGTTTGCCGAGGCGGCGGGGAGGACGGCGGAGAGTCTTGATACTCGTCCAGTTTCGCCCCCCTTTCCCGGCGAGGCGTACGGCGGCGATTCCGACCCAGGGGGTCAAATCTGGGAGGAGGGATGGGGCGAGAACGCCTCCGCCGGCGAGAATGGAGATTTCCCGCGGGGGGAGACGGCGGCGAGGGAGGGGTAGGGTTTTGGGGGCTCCCTTCTTCATCCGAAGGGATGGAAAGCTTCGCTCCGACCATCGGAGGAGATGGAAGAGAGAGGGAGAGTGAGAGATCGGGAGAGAGAGAGGGAGAGGGAGAGGTATTTTTTCACAGAGAAGAGGGCGGCGGAGAGCTCGAGTGAGGGATGTAGGGTTTCGCAGAGAAGAGGGAGGCAGAGAAGAAGAGGAAGATTCGAGAGAAATGGAGAAAATGACAATAATGGGAGGCGGAGAAGTGAGGGGTAGGGTTTTTGACCCCTCACATATTGGGCTCCCCTCTCCCCTCCCTAACAGTGGGCTGCACAATTAGGGCCCAATTATGGTTAATTAACCATAATTTGGGCCCTGATTTTTAGTTGATGGGATGGCCCATTAGGGGTAATTATTTGCCAAAAACGGAAGTGTAGCTAATAGTTGAGACGGACCGAAAAGGAAAGTGTTGCTAATTTAATGAGACGGAGGTAATATATCAAATGCTTATTTTTCCGGATAATTTCTGTGTTCAATCGCAGGTGGAAGATGTAATAATGTTTGGAAAAGTGGTCCCTGTCGCTGCGGGAATAAAGGTAAACACGCTTAAATGATTGTATTGAACCATTCTTGTGTTTGCTGGTATGAATTCATATTGTTATTCAATCTTCTACTTTGTCGAGTATTCGAATGCTAACTATCCCTGAAAATTTCAATCTTCTGCTAATTCTCGTGTATCGAATCCCTGATATTGTTGGCTCAGCCCTCGTTGAGAAAGTAATAAAGAAATACTCTGATGACAAGAATCCAAGAACACCTATTGACTGTGCATGTCCCTGCAAAAACGCTTCAACGCTTTCATCGTACTCAGGCCTCAGTTTACGTGTAATCCCTTCGCCATTAAGAGATCAGAAGTGGAGAATAGAAGCAAATGCAAAGAGATAGGGAGAGAGAGAGAACACAAAAAGAGTGTTGGAAAAAAAGAACATATATATTTAATTCAACAAATCACAAACTGCAAACAGACAACTTGATTTGGCTTATATTAAACAAGTCCATATTTGTAGCAATCGATGACAGATCTAAGGTATGTGATGTGTGACTTTGACTGAGTATAGAATATCTTCACACTACTTAGGGTTCTTCTTCGACTTCTTCGTCTAAGCTGAAATCGATTTGAAATTGTTTGATCCAAACAGTACTGCATCTAGCAAAAATCAGAGATGGCTGCCTACGCTGCTGTAGCTTCTCTCCACCACACCATCAACAGCCTCCTCGTTTCTTCTTCTCATGTTTCGAGAAGTCTTAGAATCTGCGCACGAGGAGTCCTCATCCTTGCTACAAGCTCTCGAAGCATTGGACGGAAGCAGCAAGAGCAGGAGCAGCATGGAGAGGTTGGATGCTTTGGAGGCCCTAATAAGAGACTCTGCTCACAAATTAGAAGACGTTCTTGAATTCCATCAACTGAAGCAGCTGGAAGAGGAGGAGGAGGAGGAGGAGGTAGTGATGAGGCAAGAGTTCCGTTACCTTGGCACATTTGGTGAAGCGGGGAAGGAAGAGGAGGAAGGAGATGAAGAGGGAGTGATGAGGAAAGAGATCAGTTCCTTTGGTGAATCGGCTAAGAGGTTGGAGAAAGAGTACCTTGCTGAGTTATCCAAAGAAGATGACGATGACTACAATGACGGGGATACAACACACACTGATTTTGGAGTGGAGATGATTGGACGTTCCGACCTATTCAAAACCATCCTCAAACAAGATGTGTTGTATAGGATGAGGCCAGATGACAGGTATATCTATCCGTTTTTGGGGAAGGAAGGCTCAGGTTCGAGAATAGTGGTGAAGACTATTTTTGATTATGCTAGCAATGCAGGGAAATTTGAGTGTTGGGGGTGGGTGAGAGTAGGCGGCAGGGGATATGAAGTGAAGCATGTTCTGATGAGCCTTATTGCTCAAGTAAATGCGGATGTGGATGATGAATCGCATGTTGATGCTACGGAAGATCGATTAAGCGAGTACCTGTACAAGGCACTGGATAATCGGAGTTACATGATCGTTCTGGATGGTGTTGAAGATGTGGAGTTGCTGGAGTACTTGAGTAACAAGTCATTTCCTGATCAGAGTAATGGAAGTTTAGTCCTCGTCACCACCACCTCAATGGAAGTGGCTCGATCTGGCAACATATGGCGTAATTTTGTAATGAACGACACAATTGAAAAAGATATGTGGTTGTTAATACGCTATGCGCTTTTCGGTTGGGAATCAGTCCCTACACAACTTGAAGTAGCTGGTATGGAGATTGTTCACAATACTGGGCTTCGAGCTCTTCAAGTTGCCAAAACTCTCATCTTTCTATCGAAATTCGACAAGACGGTGGATCAGTGGAGCAAGATAGCAGCAGACAAGGGAAATCCCATTTTTACGGTTGCAGATGAAATATTAGAGGTACATTTTTCACCCCACACACATAATTTAAACTCACTCACTTTTATGAAGACCACATTTTCCTAATTTTTGAATAAACCTATTTTTGTAGATCGGTGAACTTCGGAAAGAGTTGCGTAACAACAATACAAGAGCTAGTCAATTAGCCTTGGGATACGTTTACTTTCCTTCTCAAACTAAACGTGCATATTCGAGGATATATCCTGAAAGGTACTTTTCTAGAATGCAAATTATAGCATTAGTTGGAATGGCGGGTATTGGGAAAACCAACTTCGCTAGAAATATTTTCACAGATGATTCGACTTTGAACCATTTTGACCACCATGTGTGGATCCATATAGGTCCACGATATCGAACAAAAGAAATCTTGTTGGATATTTTAGCTCAAATATATCCCGACATTCCTAAGTTGCTTATGAAAGGAGATAAGAAATTGGTGGGGGACTTGTGTGCACAAGTATCCAATGAGAGATGTCTCATTGTGTTGGATGACTTGTATAGTCAAGGTCCGTTACATCACTTGAGAGAAACATTCGTAGAAATAAAGGGTACAATCTTGGTGACAACTAGGCTACCAAAAGTAGCCAAATTTGAAGATGATGATACTACCATCGAAATGCAATTGCTTGATGAAGAACAAAGTTGGCATCTTCTTCGCATAAAGGTATTTGACGGAGAAGAGTGCCCTCCTGAATTAGAGAAAGCTGGTCGTAAGATTGCTGAAAGATGCGACGGCCTTCCTCTTCTAATCCTCACTGTTGCGGACCAACTAAGTAAGGTCGAGCGGTCCGAAGAGTATTGGAACAATGTAGCTTCAGGTAAGGAAAAATCAATTTTCAAGAATGCACATCATCAAATATCCGAGGCATTACTTCCCAGCTACCAGAACTTACCACAACATCTGAAGCCATGCTTTCTCTACTTAGGGGTTTTTCTTGAAAGATATGACATCCCCGTGTCTGGTCTTAGTAATTTTTGGATTTCTGAAGGATTTCTCAAATCCAACTTATCCCAAACGGAAGAAAATTTTGTTGTAGAATGTTTGTCTGAACTTGTTGATAGAAGTCTTATCATGTTCCAAAGAGCTCTCTCTGATTTACCAATCACAGCATGTCGTCTTCATTCAGTCTTTTGGCATTTGTCTAACAGTCAAGGTGTGAAAAGTAAATTTTTCCATGCCATGAATAGTTATGATGATTATTCAATCGAAAGCATCCTGAGTCACCGTAGATTATGCATTCGGGAGAACATTCTATTGAGCTTGAAAGATGTGCAGAAGTCATTGGGATCGCATGCAATTTTGCGTTCTTTCTTATGTGTTGGCCCACCTCACCAATACCCAGTCCCTTTAAATTTTGATTTGAAGTTAATGAGGGTGATGAATGCTCTTCTAATTCGTCTCTATGAGTTCCCGATTGAAGCTACGAGTCTATTTCATTTGAGATATCTTAGCCTCACTTGTAATGGAGATCTCCCTTCTTCAATATACAAACTCCGGAAGCTTCAATGCTTGATTGTGAAGCGATACATGACCATCAAATCATCAAAGAAGTCTTACTTGCCTTTGGAAATTTGGGATATGAAGGAATTAAAACATCTTCAGATCATGGGAGGATGTCTACCTAATCACACTCATGGCTCTGGTTTACTAAAGCTCTCAGCTCTTCTAGATGTGAGTGCGGAATGTTGTAGAGAGGAGGTTCTCAAATGGATCCCTAATTTAAAAAGGCTAGGCATTCGAATTGAAGTGGTACCTACCGATGATAACAATAATTCCCTTCCCAACTTGAATGATATTTATCACCTTGATATGCTGGAATCATTCAAATATGTGGTAGTTAATCCCCACATTGGGTCTAAGCCGGTTCTTTCGCATGCTCTCCTCTCGATGTTTCCCCCAAACCTTAAAAGGTTGAGTTTAAGTGGGTTAGGATATCCATGGGAGCACATGAGTACAATTGGTAAGTTGAAGAATCTTGAAGTGCTCAAACTGAAATGCTATGCCTTTCAAGGACCCGTGTGGGAAATGAATTCCACCGATCAATTCATGAAACTTAAATTTCTTCTCATGGAAGATATGAATTTGGTGAACTGGAAACTCTTGGGGGATACTTCCATGAATGTAGAGCATTTATGTATTAGACATTGCTACAAACTACAAGAGATCCCGTGTACTTTGGATGTCGGAGGCAATATTAAAAGGATAGAAATAGTGGACGGCACTCCTTCACTCGTGACTAGGGCGGAAGAAATTGGAGAGTCAGCCAAAAATTGTGAAGTTAGTATCCATCGTTCATGGCTCGTTGATGCCCGCCGAAGCTGATTCCTAGCTTCATCCGAGGTTAGTAATCTAATTTTGAAGTAAGAGTTTATTGCTTATGATAACTACGCTTCCTTGTGGTCTCTTAGTTGCAGAATGTTCATATGAAGACACACCATGATACAAAATGCTTACTCCGTCTCGTTCATAAAGAGTCATTTGAATATTAGAATAGATTCGGTTTCAATATATTGAGCTCCTTATGATTGGGAATGAATCTCGTTCATGTTCCTGATAAATGTTGATCCAAAGAATTTTATTTTTAATTCTGAAAATTCTAGGTGTTCGAATGAGAGATGTGATCATGTCGTTTCTATTCCTTTCTCTATGGCTGCCTTCTGTATGTTCTGACTCTTTTCTGCTCACGTTGCGTGTCTTTTCTAGCTCACGTTGCCTTCCTCTGTGGCCATAAAGAAACTGCTTTGCAGCACACGGGCAGTGGGTCGGTGAGCTTATTATCCGACTGCAGATAATAATAACGCGAAAATCTTTAACTGGAAGGAGTGTTGCAAGTTAACAACAGTACTGTAGTCGGAACTGTTGAAGGGGTTGTGTATCTTCGTGTTATAATGCCTCGATCATTTTCATGATGTCGTCCCATTTTTTCCTCAGGTTAGACGTACGGGCAGAATCAGTGGAGCCTTCTCTGAAGGGCAACTTCAAGAGTCTTGAAAATTTGGGCTCCTCCGCTGCTCAGTCAAATAGCCATTGTCGTACGAGTGCTCACGGAAGAGAAGTTTGAAATCCCGGAGCCGAAGAAACCTCCATCATGAACATAAGTGCCCTTTCAGTTAGCACTAAAACATCATCCTACAGCAACAACAGTTTCGTTTCGACTCTGTTGGTCATCGGTTCATTGTAGCAATGGCTGATTCTGCTGCAATAGCCAATAGCTGCATAAGAAATTGTTGCTTCCCACCTATAATCCGCTTGGGCCCTCAAGATTTATCGGACACCGTTGATTCCGTTTGATCAGACATCATTGCTTTGGTAAGTCCCAGAGCTCTACCGATGGAACGGGAGTGTCATTCTCGAAAGTTCGATCAAACATTGCCTCGTTCGGTAAATCCTAGAGCTCTACTGATGGGAAAACAATGCTATTCTGGAAAAGTTTGATCAAACACCATTGCATTCGGTAGCTCCTGCACCTGATTTTCTGTTATTGGAGGGAAATTTTAAGTGATTGATTTGAATAATAAAAATGTATTTTTTTTGTCATTAGAATAAGACTTCAAAAAATAAGCGACAAATTTTCATGTGTCACGATTATGCTCTCTTTCACGACAACCATTGATCACGAGAAAATCGAGCTTTAAGCTGTCACTCCATATACAAGGAAGATGATACACAGCATTTTCTAACACTGCGTGAAATTCTCAGATTACAGTTAATACATTAGTACAAGAAAATGGAACGTGATATTTTAACATTATACATTCAAACCACAAAATACGAACACATGCCGAAAAGCAAAGTGTTTAGCGAAAGAGTTGCAGTCGAATTTCCATGATCAGTCACCGGTTACAATTTCCTACACAGTTGTTTATTCACTGCATTACTAACCAACCAACCTGACTATTATTCTCGACTCTCAGCATCACGATTCTTCCCCACCGAAGCTCTTGATTTACGAAGAACCTGACAACAGAGAAGTCTCAACTGCATTGTGCGAAACAGATGGTATAAGAAAGTTTGCCAACAGCAAAAAGTTTTATACACTGAAGGATGACATTCAATATTTCATGTGAAGAAACGAATCGGGGCATATCGGGAAGCACCCATCATTTGGATAATCAGATTGGAAATCACATTAGTTTTCACTTGTAATAGCAACGTGGGTATGTGTATGCAACTGTACCTGGATCTTCGGGGTTTCCACCATCACTTGCAGCACTAAAAAGAAGAGTGTTTGCAACGGAATTCTGAGATCTCGTCTCAAGTGTCAGCATTTTCAGTGATATCTTTCTTAAATAATCTGACTGCAGAAATATCAGACGATAAATAAGTGTAAAGCTCGGATTGCATAGAGCATGTTCATTGTGACGTATATACCTGGCTAGTTGCAGCAGAATAGATCTTTTCTTCAAACCTAACAGCAATGCTTTCGATTTCCAGCGCTCCCTCGAGTCCAGAGAAAGGAAGATGCCTCTTCAAAGTCTCCACTCTAATCATCATAAACCAAAATCGTTCTTCAATATTTATGACACATGTACAAGAATAAAAAAAGGTAAGAGATTCAAGTAGGAAATATCAACTAGAGGTTCAGCTGCACTGACAAAATGTATAATCATAAACTTCAGTAGGAATTAACATGCCAACGGCAAACGTACAACCATAAAAGGTTACCTCTTTGTTAATAACTAAGTTCAATCAGGTGATTAAAACAGTTTCGTCGGTAAACTACAACTACTACATAATTCGGATGACAAAGTGTAAGTAAGTCCAAAAACATTATACTCCATCTAAAACTCTCTTCATAAAAAAGAATAAAAAAGAAAGGAAAGTGGCTATGCAAAAATTCGAGATAAACAACAAATAAGTTAGACGAGAATATGTAAATTTACATCTTATTTACTATCCTGGTTCTGGAATTTGAATGTAGATGACTCCTCCAATCACTCACTTCCAAGCTTGCAGCTGCCTCTAGGAAGAAGACTTGCAAAGAAATTATGTAAATGAAAAAAAAGGAGCCTTCTCGACAAAAGGAAAGCAGCCAAAACATTACATTGAAAGCAGTTGAGGCACATAAAAAGTCAAATTGCATGACCTATGAGTAAAGCTGTGGAACAAACAAATAAAGCCAAGAAGTTTACTACACAAAGATCTAGATGTGAGAAGGAATAGTGCTTTCAGTTTCAAATAAAAATATTAATTGATTACGAGGCTCGAGAACATATTTACGCATTGGACTGCCTGTGAACTAACTTGTAGAAACCAGGATGAGTTCCATGTGCTCAAAATTTGGATATACTTGATTTAGTGGCCCAATAGTATAATAAAGAATTGAACATCATAAGGAAATCATATGTCTAATATGAAGAATAAGTTATAATTAGAACAAAGCATGCATGTAAAAAGACCAGATCCATATCGCCTGCTAATTACAATAATTTATTACGTGCATAAGTCAATATCTACTCACGTAAATTTTTTGATTTGCTATACATCAACACCGTGCTGAACACAAAAAAAAAAACACCGTGTTAGAAGAATAAGGATGATATTTCCTATTTCATCTGGAGGATTACCAGAGTCATTTTATCCACAAACAATAAAATATTCAGATAAATAAGAAAGCAACATACAAGAGTTAGGAACTATATTTATCAAACTGTACAAACTAAATACTAAAGCTACTGACAGATGTGAGTCCCTAATGGACAACAAGGACTTGTTAAATGCCTTCAAAAAAAAAAAAAAAAAAAAACTCAACACAAAAAGCTTATAGAAGATAAGTATGTTTACCTGGATCCTGGGAGTTTCTGCTAGTACTTCCAGCATTAGTCTGCTGAGAGTTCATTCTAAGAGATTGGTATTTTGTCTCAATCCCCAACATTTTCAAAGATATCTTTCTCAAATAATCTGACTACAAAACAGAGGAAACATGAAAGAAGTTACAGTAAACTTCACTTCCAGGAGATCAAGTATCAGATCAATACATTCAAGGGAACAATGTGATATACAAACCTGGCCCGTTGCCGTAGTAAATATACTTTCCTCAAACCTGAGCGCAGTGTCTTCAAGATCCTGCGATCCCTCTTCTTCCGACAAGGGAAGATGCTTCTTCAATGTCTCTAGTCTATTTATTGAGCATCATATCTTATATCAGTATTCACAGTTAGAGCACCAATGAAGGTTCACAGTACTGACCACGAACAATCTTTTGCACATTGGCAAAATGCCACGATTAACACAGTAAGAAAAACAAGTAATAACATGCCATCTTCATTGTCCTTAACCAGTTCACACATTCCTCGTCCTTAACCGGTTTACACGATGGCGACAAAAGCACAATTACCCTTAAGCACTAGCCATCTCGTTCGTACAATGCGCCTAACATTTCGGCGTACTTCCCCAAATTACAGACTATACTCTCCATCCTCTAATCAAACCATGTTCAATAACTAGAGCACCGCATTTTAAACAGCATATCAAGCCAAATCAAACTAATCAACTGCAATTACCAATCTTCAGAGCATAATTTCTCAATGAAATTCAACAATTGATTATAATTTCTCACTCAACTCCATCACTAAACGGAAACCTAAAAAAATAATCTCAAAAAATCAAAATAGAAAGAGAATGCATTACATCTTGTCCACGATCCTGTGCCTGGAACCCGGAGGCAGCCGAGTCCTCCAACCGCCGCCGTCCGCCGCCTCCCCACCGCCGGTAGCCTGACCCGGAACCAAAATCTGGCCTTGGCTTTCCCTCCAATTGAATCCCGGCATTTTCAACTGCCTAAAAAATCAAAAAAACCGTCAAAATAACGCCATGAATATGATCACGCCATAATTCAACAAATACATCTACTCTAAAGCGATGAAATCGAGAGAAACTCAAGCGCTGAGGCAAGAAATTACGACGAATACGAGTGAAAATTCAAGTTGATTGGGAGGAATTTGAGTGTGAAAAAGCGTACCTGAGGAGAAATGAGCAAAAATGGCGATTGAATTTCGGAGAATTTGCTGCTCACGAGAGACAAGATAAAAATGAAATCTTTATAAGGAGGGCGTTGTATGGGTCCCACACGAACTTAATGTAGGAACAAAAATGGAATTTAAATAATTAATTAATTTTATTGTCTTGGAAAAAAAATTTAAAAATTAAAAAAAAGGTTAAAATTAGAATTTGTTGAGATCTTATGCCAATCAATGATTGTACTCCCTCCGTCCTCCATTTAGTGACGTTAATACTATATTGGGACGTCCTCCATTTACTGACAATTTCCATTTTTGGACGTAGACCCCACAATCACTTTAACACTTTAACACTTTATACATCTACTTTTTATTATTTTAATATTTTAATACTATTAAACAATTCAAATGGACCCACAATTATTCCACTTTAACACTTTAACACATTAATTTATTATTATACCATAAAATGCGAAAAAACGCGTGCCCAAACTCCCTCCGTCACTAAATGGAGGAAGGAGAGAGTATTATTTTGTAAATTAATTTCGCATTAGATTCCGGCAACCCTCGTTACTTTCTAAATATAAATTAAAACTCGAATTTAGGTACAGTTTGAGCACTTTGGAAATGAACAGAGGAGAATTGAAACAGAGAGATAGTAGTTGATAAAAAAGATCGTGAAGTTGACGTCGATCGAAAAATTACAATAACTTTAGTGGGTTGTCTAGAGAATAGCTAGATGATCTTATAAATTATTGAAGCACTTTTTAATGTACAAAAAAATTGTAGGTTGAATTCTTTTTTTACTACTACTACTAGTATTATTTTTGATAGTCAATGAATACGACTTGGTCATTGTCTATGAAGCATCAAAAGCATATGTATTTTGTTCACACAAAGAGCACGCCATTGACCTCGATCTACATGCATGATTTATAGTCTATGCCCATAATTCACTTCATATTTTTATTAAAAAAAAAGTACTAATATTTGTGTGACATGGAAATTAAAAAATATAAAATATTCTAAGTCGTCGTCGCCTAGACGCTAGTCAGTACCTTGTCGCCCGACTAATATGTAATCCGCCTAGATTATAAGCAATACCCTAATGAGCCGATCTTGAAGCTTAATTAATAGTCTATATGTGTTAATTAATCTACGGTTATGCGAACTATGCTACTTTGTGCATGATTTTTTTATTTATTTATAATTATGAAATTAGTTTATCAGTTGTCATTTTATGCGTATTTATTATAAATTTGACAATAAAATTACAAGAATAGCAAAAATAAGCATTGTAATTCTATCCCGCCTAGCCGCTAGTCACCCCTCCACCGCCCGACTAGCGCCTAACGATTTTAGAACACTGCTACTATCAATCATTAAAGTTAAATTATACCTTGGGTTTTTTTCCCCCATTGCATGTAGTAAAATTTTCAATTATTAAAGTTAAATTATGGATTGGGCCAATACAGAGCCCAATACAAAGCCCAAAAAGGTGTGCAATTACTCCTCTATTGGCGTCCCACACCGGTTTAACATATACTTTCAGTAGCACTTTATATAGCTCGGCGCAGCAGCGTGCATTGTCCCTTCGGGGACATCCGATAAAATTGGAACGATACAGAGAAGATTAGCATGGCCCCTGCGCAAGGATGACACGCATAAATCGAGAAATGGTCCAAATTTTTTTTGTAATTTTTTCTTTATTTTATTTTATTTTATTTTATTTTTCTTTTATTTATTTATTTGATGTTATACCTTAAGGACGCATAAATCGAGAAATGGTCCAATTTTTTTTTGTAATTTTTTCTTTATTTTATTTTATTTTTCTTTTATTTATTTATTTGATGTTATACCTTAAGGAGGTGCTTGGTATGAGGTAATGGGGGTGAGAATGGAATAGCCATTCCTACCTCTATTCCATTACTCCGCTTGGTTCGACTTTTGTGTCGGGAATGCACATTCCCGAGGGAATGACTATTCCCACCTCCATGAGAATAGGCATTACTTGAATTTTCATGGTTATAGCTATTCCCATCTCTTATACTATTTACCAAATATTATTTAATTTATTTATAAATAATTAAATTTACCTTAATATTTTTTTTAATATATGAGTATATTTCGTCATTACTTTATCTCTCTAAAATTTTTGTATCATCATTTTCTCTCTCTAAAATATTTGTATCTCACTACTTTCTATTTTTAAAAAATTTATCACACCGTCACTTTCTCACTCTAAAAATTTTCTTAAACTTTCTCTCTCTAAATTTTTTCATAAATTTTGTTCACTAAAATATTTTTCCTCCGCCACTTAGTTTCTCTCTCTAAATTTTCTCTCTCTAAAATTTTTTTAACTTTCGTCACTCTCTCTCTAAAAATTCACTTTCATCACATTCGCTCTCTAAAATTTTCTTTCTATCTCTAAAAATTTCACTTTCGTCACTTTCTCTCTCTAAAAATTTTTTCTCTCTCTAAAAATTTTCTCTTTCGTCACTTTCTCTCTCTAAAATTTTCTTTCTCTCTCTAAAATTTTCACTTTCGTCAATTTCTCTCTTAAAATTTTCTCTCCCTCTAAAAATTTTCACTTTCGTCACTTTCTCTCTCTAAAATTTTTTTCTCTCTCTAAAAATTTTCACTTTCGTCACTTTTTCTCTCTAAAATTTTATTTCTCTCTCTAAAAATTTCTTTCTCTCTCTAAAATTTTCACTTTCGTCACTTTCTCTCTCTAAAAATTTCACTTTAGTCACTTTCTCTCTCTAAAATTTTTTCTATCATCGTTTTCTCTCTCTAAAAATTATCTTTTATTACTTTCTCTTTCTAGTTTTTTTCTATCTCATCGTTATTAAATAGTATAGTTGTATGATTTAAATACAAAATTGTAATTAATTTTATTACATAAATGTTAAAGAAAAAAAATTGATTGCATTACTTTGGTTATTACTTGTGCAAACCAAGCAAGGGAATGAAAATTACATTCCATTCCTTTCCCACCTCCATTCCTTTCCCACCTCCATTCCTTTTAGGGATGACAACGGATCGAGGACCCGGTCCAGATCCGACGGATCCGGCCAGTTTTTTCGGATTTGGGTCTTTTAATTTTGGACCCGACGGATCTGGACCCGGATCTGAAATTTCAGATCCGGATCCGGCCCAGATCCGGCCCGCAGATCCGTTAAATATATAAATATATTTTATTTATTATATATGAATATATGATATAATATGTATTATACTCCGTATTATTATTTTTGTAACCCTATTCTATATTTTGTGAGATGCGATCTTCTATATTTATCTCTTTAGATAACTTATTTTAATATACACTTCTTATTATGTTTTGGACTAGATAATGCATTCGTAATTTTTGAAGTGATAATACATTAATACTACTTCATTCGAAAGATTGTAATATATATATATATATATATATATATATATATATATATATATATATATATATATATATATATATATCACGATTTAACTTTTGTCGAAAAAAATTATAATATTACCATTGTAGTGCATTGAAAAAAAAAATCATTTAAAAAATAAAAGCACGGATCCGGATCTAGATCCGTAGACCCGTGGATCCGTTGGATCTGGGCTCGGACCTAATTTTTTTGGACCCGACGGATCTGGGTCGGATCCGGATCTATGGGGAAAATATGGATCTGGATCTGGACCAAGCAAGATCCGGTCCAGATCCGGCCCGTTGCCATTCCTATTCCTTTCCCACCCCTATTGCATTACCTCATACCAAGCACCTCCTAAGTATCTTTACTGTGATGTTGAAATATTAGCATTTTCTTTAACTTTTTTAAATAACAATAATCTTCATCTTGTATATAACAAACTAATCATTGTAAACAAATTGATGCATGTTATGTCACCGAGGATACTTACACAAAACTTTACTTTAAGAAGATTTAAGAAGATAATAAAGGCAAAGCAAATGGGATTTTGAGACTCCGATTGGCCTGGCAACGGGCCTGTGGGCAACTAACGAGTCGCGACCTAGTGACGACGTCCGAGGCGATAAGTAGCGACGGAGAATCATACTCCCTTCGTTCTTGATTATTTATCTCATTTGGAACTCAGCATAAACTAGGAAAGGATAGGAGGAGAAATGAGATTAATAAGTGAAACAGAAGAAAATATAAATGAAATTAGTAATAACATACGGAGGTAGTGTAGTGGGTAAAATTCGTAAGCCCAATAAACTTAGCCCAAGAGCCTAATAAGCCGGGTTAAGACGGCCGAAACGGTCCAACAGTAAAGGCTAAACAGCCTAAATCGGCCCAATACGGCTGAAAAGGCCCAACAACGTTATTGGGCCACAAACCTTATACGGGTGTCAAGCAAAATAGGACGTTACGGCCCATACGGCCGACGTGGCCAACAACTTGACTCACCTCTCTGTTGGGAGACTGAGTCAAGGATAAGGATGACGGCCGTAAAAATAGCAACGGACGCGGAAGGTGGCAACAGTCAATACGACCGCATGGTGAAAAACCCTAAACCCTAAGGTCATCATATAAATATCGGCCGACTAGGTCAAACACACATCCAATCTCATACGCTCATACTCTCCACTACGCTCTCAATTGCTCTCTAGCATTCATCACGTTCTCTGCAATCACTTCGCGTCCACCGCCGCCGGAGTTAGCTGTACAAGCTCTCTCCGTCGTCGATCCACCTCTCACGTCATCCCCCTCCGACCGAACGCTCACAGTCGTCCGCGACCATCACCATTGCTTTACTGTTTACTTCCGTTATTGTTTGCGTTTACATTCTCTTATTCGAATACCGTACTAACTTGAGCGTCGGAGGTCCTACGACCGACACCCCCTCCGATGTTCTTCGTAGGACTCTAACGTGTCCGTTGTGTTGGTTACAGGTTGCTAGTGCCCTAATCGACCGAATCGTCCGGTCAACCGCAATTGTAGATCCTACCCCCTACAGATAGTATAATATAGTGGTTGGGGTGGACATTTCGTATTTTATCCTTACATTTTTTGTAAAGTAAACTATATATAAGTATAATATAAACAATTTTACAAACTTATTACTAATGCTATCGTTCAAATTTCAAAGTAAAAATCATTTAAATATTGCGAGTTCAAATATTTTGTATAAATTTATACGACATTATATTTTTTCACTTTATGTACATTGATAGAAGTATAAATGACATGTAAACGCACCCTAATACTAGTACAATACACAAAGCATTAAAATATACTCTCTTGATGTGCGTGTGTTGACCTAGCGGTAGGGGGTGAGAGGTTAGGATTAATGTATCGGATCTGAAAGGTTTCAAGTTTAAGTCTCAAGTTTAAGTCCCCGTGGTGCGGCCTTTAAAATTTCTTGAACTTTTCCATTTTAAGATTTTGGTCCCACACTTTATCACTCTACTTTTTAACACTCTAACACTTTAAGGGTTCGTTTGGTACGATTCCATACAAAACCCCATATTAACAATACTAAGATAAAATAATGTGTAACAATTAATATTGTGTTTGATATGATAGTATACAAACCACTACTAGGATTAATATTGTGTTTGGTATGGTGTACTAAAAATTATAAGGAGTACAATGAGAAGGAAATATTCTTATATGGGTTTAATGTTAGGGGGAAGGTAGTATTATTAATGTTGACGAAATAGTGAATTTAGTAAGGTGCATTTTCTAATATAGAGCCATTTATATTATTTAGTATACCTACCAAACACCATTATAACCTCATACTACTATAAATTATGCAGTTTATATGGCCTATCAAATACCCCCTAATACTATTAAAAGCTAGTATTAAGTATTTTAACACTTTATCACTATACTTTTTAACACTTTAATACTATTAAAAATATTAGATGCTCGGGATTTTAGTCTGGTAGAAGGAGGGAATACTAGTATATACTAGTAGGGACTTCTTTTTTCTTTTTTTTTTTTTCTTCTTTTTTATTATTATTTTTTTTAATAAGCATTTGTTCACGTTAAAATATATATTCTAGTAGCACTCTTTTTGTTGTTGATTTTTATTTAAAGATGAGAGAGATGGAACGAGATGCCTATTTCATTTCAGTATATATATTTCATTGCAAAGAAAACCGTGCAATGTTACGAAAGAAAAAAGTCGAAAATGGGAGAGTGAGCTCAAAAAATAATGATAACGGGTTGGTTCAAAAATTATTTATAATGAGTTGAGTAAATGAAAATAAAAAAAAGTCTAAAATAATGAAAAAAAATAAAAAAGAAGGGAGTGAGAACCGATAGCCTTTACGTTATTAGCACGACGCTTTAATCAACTGAGCTATTGCGTCTCGTATTTAAATATATATGTCACTTCAAAGAAAACTTATATGTTACAAGAGAAAAAAAAAATATGAATATTATGTTATAAACGTCATCAACGTCACACTCTAATCAATTGAGCTATACTGCGTATGATACTTCAATATATGTGTCACTTCAAAGAAAACTTGTTGTATGTACCAGAGAAAAAAAAATGAATATTATGTTATAAGCACGAGCGCATGACGTTCTATCGAACTAAAGCTAACGTATTTCAATATATATCTCACTATAAATAAAACTGTGTTGGGAACCCCTTGCAGTTTGATTTTGATGATGTTTATCGAAACCACACTTAGGCATAATTTTACTTGTTTAGGGTCAAGGCCGATAGATCGACCTGCTACCTGTTAGTGCAGGTCGATGCCCTCTAATGTTTAGAATCAAGTTCGATCCACCCTGTAAGAGAAAGGTCGATGTATCGACCTGCCTCATTTGGATCGAGCTGGATCATCAGCCTGTCTATCGACCTTCCTTATCAAGCTTCCAGCCCGCTTTGACTTAGAAGATTTCAAGAGCTGGATTATCAATCAAGGTCGATGCTCCGCCTTCATGGAGCGTCACGACCTGATCCTTGCCACGTCGAGTGCCAGCAAGGACGAATATTCCCAACGGCTAGAAGTGAGTCAGCTCCCAACGGCTAGAGCCACGTCAGCCTGACTCCAACGGCTAGTTTTTCAAAACTGCCTATAAATACTTCAGCCATTATCGGATTCAAGTATGGGAAACACAAGCTATCAACGCCATATCTCTGCCCAAATCTCTCTCAAAGTCCATATCCATTCAAGTGTTCGAAATCCGATTAGTTTCCCAAACACTTGACGAAGAGAGGTTTCCGATTCCGATAAACACCACAACGACGAAGCGTTCACTGCTGCTTGTCGATTGTTCAACAGCTTCTTCTCCGACTTGTTCGAAGTTAGAAAGCTTGTTTTTTATTTTCGCCATTATAGAGTTAGTCAAGCTCTGTAAAAGCGTAAGGTTGTTTGTACGTTTCAGTACGAAGGTTGTAAGGGTCACGACCCAAAACTCGTGTCTAGATATTTTCAGGTTAGATTATATCTAGAACTGATACTCAGTCAGTATAAATAAGAGAGAGGTTGAATCCAAAGGTAAAGGGATTCTCAGGTCGAGTCGACCTGACGTGGACGTAGGAGGGTTTCTCCGAACCACGCTAAATCGCGGTGTCTCTCTCTCTCTCTCTCTTTCTCTTTATTTATCGCCCTTATATTTTATCGTCAAACTAACTAGCATCAACCTGCATATCTGCATCAACCTGCTACTGTTCTATCAACCTTAAGATTTTTCAAAGAGTAAATCAACCTCCACCAACTTCCGCATTAACAACAGTTTGATAAATCAAGCTTGATACCATACAAGCTTGATAGATCAAACTGCCTCTGATAAGGTCGACCTTGACAATCGACCTGCAGATCGACCTGATTTTACCAAAGTCAAAAACGGTTGGTTATTGGTGTATTCCCCCCCCCCCCCCCCCATACACCAATTACTCTTTCCCGGGACCAACAAGTGGTATCAGAGCAGTGGTTCTTTTGACCGCTGCTTTGCATACTAAAAGTTCTTTATCAAACTTTTGGTCATTTTGAACCGATCCTTAGAAAAATCTTTTCATTCATTTCATATCATATTATATTGCAATGGAGGCTTCTCTTCTCAGGGTATGTGAAGACTTCTCCATTCAAGGCAATGAAGACTGGAGTTTTCGAATCAAGATGTGTCTCAAGGCACATCACGTCCTCATGTGGGATATTATCGAGAACGGCCCCTCCCCCATATATGCAGCGAAGATTATTGTGGATGGAACATCCCCCGGGGAGGCCACATACGAGAAAGTCCTCAAAAACCCTCGCGACTACTCAACCGAGGAAAGGAAAGAGGCCGGTCTCGATGATTACGCAAAGGGACTCATCTCCAGCATCGTGAAGGGCGTCTACCTGGCCAAGATCCGAAATCTTGAAACGGCCAAAGAAATGTGGGACACCCTCCGGTCCATCAGCCTTGGCTCAGAGGAAATGAAGGAGAACAAGCTGTCTATGGCGTGCAGCAAGTTCGATGACTTCAAAATGGTTTCGGGTGAAACCATTGAAGCGATGAAAATTCGCTTCACCGAGATCATTCTCGAAGTCGCTGCAATCAACCCATACAAATACACTCAGCGCGAGAAGAATCTCAAAGTGATACGTGCCCTTCCTGCAAATTGGCACGTATACGCCGCCATGCATCCAGCCCGATCGGATTTCAACTCCCTCACCACTGAAGACCTTTTTGACATTCTTGTCGGAAATGAGTATGAGATGATCCGCATCCATGGATCAACCCAGCCTTCCACCAGCAAGAAGGCTGATGAAAAGAACAAGGAGGTAGCTTTCAAGGCCGACTCAGCCTCAGTTGCTACCCCAAGTCCGATTGACGAGTCCATCGTCAAGAAGTTCGAGAAGATGACTCTCGACTATGCTCTAGCTGCTAGGAGGAATGAGAAGCTCCTAGGGAAGGTTGTCAAATATAAAAAGTTCTATCGTGACAACAAGCGAAACTTCTCAAACCGCAACCACGACCGCCCTGACAAAAAGGGAGAAGGTAAACCCTCAACCATCAATTCTTCTAACACGCCCGAGGGTGGTTGTTTCAATTGTGGCAGGCCAGGTCATTACAAGACCGACTGCCCGGATCTTACCAAGGCCGAGAGAGACGAGCTCCGTGCAAAGCGCGACAAGAAGCTCAAAGAGCAACGAGCTGCAATGATTGCCGAAGAAACTAAGGAAACTCACCTCTCGGATAGCTCGTCAAGTGATGACGAAGGTTACATCGCTTTCGACGAAAGTGATGATGAAGAATGTTTCGTTGGAGAACACCAACAAAACGAGGGATCTTCAAAGGTAGATCTTCAACCCATTTCACTTTCTTTTTCTGACGATGATTGTGCAGAAGAAGGTGATGAAGACCTATCCGAGGCTGTGTCTTGGGAAGAAATCAAGAAACAGCTGGATGACTATGCCGATCTCGTGGATACACTCAAGGAGGTCGTTGAAGACAATGCTGAGCTATTGGATAAAAATGAAAAATACAAGCTAGCATTAGAAGAAAGATTCTCTCCCTACGATGAAGAAAAGGAAAGGGAGATCGAAACCCTAAAGTCAAAGGTTGATGAATTGACTTTACGGGTTAAGGAGTTCGATACCAGGGTGCTCGAGAAGGACGAGACCCTCAAGACCAAAGATGCCGAAATACACAGCCTTACTTCAAAATTGGCTGACTTGGTAATTCGACACGAACTCCTCGTGAAAAAGGAAGAAAAACTTCAACTCACATTGAGTCAGTTGAAGAAAAGTGGAAAGAAGCTGGAAGAGGTCCAATCCATGCAACGCAATCCGCGCGATCACTCTGGGATTGGATTTAACGGAGAATCCAAGAAAAGCAAGAACAAAGACTGCGAGATCACGTTCGTGAAAGCGCAGCCTAAATCGAAGAATGTTCGGAAAGCTAATCAAGCTCTCCCTGATAAGATGGTCAAGCTGAAGAATCCAGCTCGACAGCCCCAGGCCATCCTCATAAAGCAACAAAAGAAGGAACAGCCTGTTTCTCAAAAGAAAGAGAATCGACCTGTCCAGCAACGTCGACCTGCCCCCTATCATCAAAATCAGGCTGTTCATCAAGGGCGATACCAAGGCCAGCACTATCAAAGGGCGTATCATCCTCAATTCTTCTACCCGGATTATCAAGGGTGCTACTGCCACTATCCTCAACAGTCAAATTTTCCAGACTGGCAGTATCAACCTGGGTATTATGAAGAACACAATTATCAGCCTCGTCGCCCTCGCTCGAAGAAAACCAAGGCTCCCAAGCCCAAGACCGCTACTGCCTCGTCCTCAGCCTCGGATAGAAGCAGACCGGTGAAGCAAATATGGGTTCCAAAGGCCGTTCCCGCAACCGATGTAGCACCCAATCTCAAATGGGTTGCTAAGTTTAACTAATTGCAGGTTGGGAAGGCTCAAAGAAGGAGCCAAGCAGCTCATGGAGCTGTATGGATCATTGATAGTGGATGCTCGAAGCACATGACGTGTGACAAAACGCCACTTTCAAACTATCAAGAACGAGACGGGCCACTTGTAACCTTTGGAGGAAATTCTAAGGGATTTACGAGAGGCCAGGGCGATCTAAGAGTTGGTAAAACAACTATTTCTAACGTCTCTTATGTTGAAGGTCTTAATCATAACCTATTTTCTGTGTCGCAATTCTGCTCGAGTGGTAAACGAGTAGAATTCACCGCTAATAAATGTCTCGTGAAAAATGAGGAAGGAGAAACACTTCTTACCGGAGTTTTGCAGGATATACTCTATATTGTTCAATGGACAGATTGGATAGAGACCTGCCTGGTCACAAAGGCTGATTCCGAGACAAGCTGGCTATGGCACAAGAGGTTGAGTCACTTAAACTTCAAGGCCATCAACAAGCTCGCACGCAACAAGCTGGTGAACGACCTGCCAGACTAAGTCTTCGATCGTGATCACATCTGCAGAGCCTGTCAAGCCGGAAAGCAAACAAGATCATCCTTTCCAAGCGTGACGGCACAATCATCAAATCGAATTCTTGAGCTTCTCCATCTCGACCTCTTCGGGGTCACTCCCTTGAGTATAAACGGTAGAAAATATGCTCTCGTTATTATAGATGATTATTCTAGATTTACGTGGGTTATTTTCATGTACAAAAAGAAGGAGACATTGGAGAAGCTACCTGCGTTGCTGAGCAAGCTGTGCAATCAAAAGGAGAAATCCATCATCTCCATTCGATCAGATCGAGGCACTGAATTTATCAATGCAATGATCGAAGAATATTGCACAAAGAGTGGGATTCATCATCAAACTTCAGCTGCACGCACACCTCAACAAAACGGCGTGGTGGAACGTCGTAACAGGTCGCTGAAGGAAGCAGCTCGTACCATGTTGGATGAAACCAATCTTCCAAAGAAGTTTTGGGCAGAGGCCGTCAACACAGCCTGCTATACCCAAAACAGGTCGATCATCACGACCCGACATGGAAAGACTCCATACGAGCTGTGGAACAACAAGCTCCCCAGGTTAAAGTATTTTAAAGCTTTTGGGTGTTTGTGTTACATTCATAACAATGGGAAATCTCAATTGAAGACTTTTGATAGCAAGGTCGATCCAGGAGTATTTTTAGGATACTCAGAGGTTAGCAAAGCTTATAGAGTCTTTAATAAGAAAACCCTAGTTGTGGAGGTAACACCTCATGTTGTGTTTGATGAATCTACTTGTCTGTACAGAGAATCAAGTACAGGAACAGAACAGCCCGCTGCTAACAGGCCGTCTAACTCCCCCATTGACGACCTGCTAGTATGGACTCCAAATGATTTGGAGGAAGAGGATCAATCTGATCCTAGGGTCGCACAGCAAGGGGGAAGTGATGCAAATGATACTACGAGCTGTAATACATCAGCCGGACTTAACCAGGCTGATCCCCCTCCCTCAGTCCCCAAGACTGATGTTGTTCACGACCTTACATCCCAAATTGAGCAGCTCGATAACACAATGGAGCAGCTCAACATCCAGGCCGAACAGCAGCCCGATCAACATTCCGAGCAACAGCGCGTATCCACTGATCAACCTTCAACTCACCCGGAGTTTGATGAACCCATTAATGAGCCCGAACCAATCATTTCAAATGAAGAAAGGTCACGACGCAGACGATGGATCGATGATCATCCTAAAGAGCTCATTGTTGGGAACCCAAACCTAGGAGTGCGAACAAGGAGGACGATTGGTGAAAGTGCGCTATTAAGTTGCTATCTCTCTCGCATAGAACCCAAAGATGCCATTGAAGCTCTTCAAGATGCTGATTGGATTGAAGCCATGCAAGAAGAACTCAATGAATTCAAAAGAAATGAAGTATGGTCTCTAGTTGATCGTCCTTATCATCAGGGCGTCATTGGAGTCAAATGGGTTTACAAGAACAAGAGAGATGAATCTGGAGAAGTTGTCAGAAATAAAGCCAGATTAGTAGCAAAGGGTTACTGTCAACAAGAAGGAATCGACTATGATGAGACGTTTGCCCCCGTTGCAAGATTAGAAGCTATAAGGCTGTTTCTAGCTTATGCCGCTCATCAACGATTCAAAGTCTACCAGATGGACGTTAAAAGTGCGTTCCTCAATGGCGTTCTCGAAGAGGAAGTCTATGTGGAACAGCCTCCTGGATTCGAGGAGGGTG
Source organism: Thymus mandschuricus (assembly GCA_029379335.1). Classification (NCBI taxonomy): domain Eukaryota; kingdom Viridiplantae; phylum Streptophyta; class Magnoliopsida; order Lamiales; family Lamiaceae; genus Thymus; species Thymus mandschuricus. The sequence continues at coordinate 5,408,382 of CM057072.1, forward strand.
ATTCAAGCAAAGTCTACAAACTGCACAAGGCCGTCTACGGTCTTAAGCAAGCTCATCGAGCTTGGTATGAGACACTGTCATCCTTCCTCATCGAATCAGGATTCAAGCGTGGTTCAGTCGACAAGACGCTATTCACTATCAAAGTGAATGAACATATCCTTTTAGTACAAATTTATGTTGATGATATCATTTTTGGATCTAAATCTCCCATTTTGTGTGAAAAATTTGGTAACCTCATGACCGAAAAATATAAAATGTCTATGATGGGGGAAATGAATTTCTTTCTAGGGTTGCAGGTTAAGCAGTCCGATGAAGGAATCTTCATTAGCCAAACAAAGTACGCACACGAGCTGGTCGACAAGTTTGGTGTCAAAGACAGCAAGCCTGTCAAAATACCGATGCTCTCTGGAGGGAAGATCGACCCGGATCCCCAAGGAAAACCTGCCAACATAACACAGTACAGGGGTATAATTGGTTCATTACTTTATCTAACTGCTAGTCGACCTGACATCACTTTTGCAGTTGGAGTGTGTGCTCGATTTCAAGCTAATCCGAAGGAATCTCACTTGGAAGCAGCAAAGAAAATTCTTCGATACATCAAAGGAACCACAAATCTAGGTCTTTGGTATCCTTGTGATGATAATTTGCAGCTTACAGGTTATTCAGATTGTGATCATGCAGGGTGCAAGCTCGATAGGAAATCTACCTCGGGTACTTGCCACTTTCTCGGAAACAAGCTGATTTCGTGGTTTTCAAAGAAGCAAACCTCAGTAGCCACCTCCACCACAGAGGCCGAGTACATGGCCGCAGGAAGTTGTTGTGCACAAATCTTGTGGATCAAACAACAACTTAAGGATTATGAAGTTGAAGTCAGTAAAGTACCAATATTCTGCGACAGCTCGAGTGCCATCGCCATTACTCAAAACCCAGTTCTTCATTCAAGATGCAAGCACGTGGATATTCGACATCACTTCATTCGTGATCACGTGGAAAAGAAGAACGTGGTTATAGAGAAGATACACACTGACATTCAGCGAGCTGATATTCTGACCAAACCCCTAGCCGAAGAAAGATTCAAAATGCTATGTGGAAAGCTAGGGTTATTAAATGTTGAGTCATCAGGCCGATCGTAAGCCTACAGGCCGTTATCTCCTCATCGACCTGCCACATCTTTCAAAAGCTTGTGTGGGACCAACAATCGGGACCAACAAGCAGGCTCTCTTTACAAACAGGCCGATATTAAGGGGGAACAGGCCGTGCCTATCTACAGGCCGTTTCTATATACAGGCCGATGTCTTCCCCAGGTCGTCAACTTCGACAGGCCGTTCTTTACACGAGGCCGATATCAACAGGCCGTTTATCAACCTGAATGCAACTGCATTTATGATGGAAGAATCAAAGGGGCAGTATCACCCTTTTGTCTTATAACTTCTTCAATACGCATTGAATTCTTCATTTATTGCTAATATTTATTTCTCAATGTGTTTCATTATTTAAGGACCTGATAATTTGCAGAAAATGAGGGAAAAGGGAGTAATGATTACCATTTTTGTAAAACATCCAGTCAAGTGTCAAATTTTGACACATTGACCGAGGATGCATTTAATTCCCTGCCTTCTCTCTGCAAAAGTGCAAGTTATCGCACGTTCTCAATAACTCACGCGCGAATGTGTAACGTTTCACATTTCACGCGCACTCATCGTGTGGATGAGAATTAAAGAGCGATTTTCACCTTTTCAAATTCGAACAATCTCAACCGTTCGAAAACTCTACATATACGGCATGCAGTTTTCTCTCAAAAACTTACTTACTTTTTTCATCTTCTTCGCAAAAACCTAATTTTTCTTTCTGCAAAAACTGAACTACCGCCGTCGTGTTCTTCGCTTTTCTACATTCTCACTATCTGCATCAAATCACTCTCCGTGGTTTGTACTCTTTTCACCGATTATGTTTTATATTTCTGTCAAGTTCTTCATTGTCTTTAATTTCTAATCTTTCTCGAAAAACTTGCAGAAAAACACAACAATGGCAGAAAAGGTTTCTACCTCCGGCCGAAAGGAAATGCAGTGGTCGGAAATCGAGGTCTATCTGACCGCTCGTATCAAGTACGAGCCCTACATGGTGCGCGAAAACTACGGTTTTCGCGATCTAGACTCCATGTTCGCCCTGGTGGAGAGATGCTTCCCATTCCATCAAATTATCTCCCACCGGCCGGCGAAGAGTCTGCCCAGGATGGTATGTGCCTTCTTCTACAACTGGAACGAGGGCGAGTCCGTGTCTTCCCACACAGTCTCCCTCGGAACCCAGAAATCCATGGTCACCATCAACATTCTTGATGCGGTGAAGGGTGCATTCGGTATTGGTGACGGAGGGTCGATGCAAATCTCGGAGATTTCTCAAGACCAACTGCAGCAGGTTGCAGATCGGGTCTTGATTGAGCAGAGGCAGTTCGTTCCAGTGGCCTTCAAAAGGAATGAGCTGCGCCCCAAATTCCGCCTCCTAATGGACTTCATCCAAAAGTGCTTTCTAGGGCACGTCGGGAATTACGACCAGGTCACCCCGTTCAAATTTCAGATTTTGACGGCCGTAATTCTCGATCTACCGATTAGTTGGGCAAAATTGATGGTCTCGCTGCTCTAGGAGGAGGCCAGACAGATCGTCTGCGAGACGGAGGGAGAGGCCGTTGTGAAAGTGTCTCTTCACAACGAGAAAAGGCCGATGCGCCTTGGGTCGAAGGCCACCTGTATTATCATTTCTTACTTCAAGAATAAGAAATGGTCCAATGATCAGGCCTTTCCCCCCCTGTTTATTCCAAAAGATCTCCATCAGCTGGAGATGGCGATTGGGGTGGCACCGCAAATCTATTACAACTCCCCAAACTCTGTCAGGGAGCATCTCGCCAGAACCGGGCAATCCAAGGTCGGATGGAGGATCCCAGATCGACCCGTCCAAAAGAAGAGGAAGGCCGATGTCGACCTGGTTCCCGCTCGCCCTGCCAAGAAGGCTCTTCCTGTAAAGAAGACTCCTCCACGGAGGACGCAGTCGGCCTCCGGTGATCCACCCAGGCCGTTTCACAAGATCCTCCCCCTGGATTTCGAGGTATCTGCACCTCGCAGGGAGTCCTCGCCCGCTTCATCGCCCTCTCTCTCAGCCGAACGGACTCCATCTCCAGTCCGTTCCGCCGCCGAGCCGTCCGCCTCGCAGCAACGCCCTGCATCCTCTCAGCAGGTCGTTGCTCCCTCGCCAGTGAGGCCCCCCCCCCGTCCATCGAGCTGGATCTGTTGAGATCCAGGATCTCACTGCGGAAGAATCTCTGTCTTCCCCCATTCGGAATGCGCCTGTGGAGGAAGACGTCGTGCTGCCGATCCAGCCTATCTCTGAGCAGCCGATGTCTGCTGCTCACTCCCAGGTCGCTGCATTGAAGGCCGAGGCCAGGCTGAAGGTCATCGACCTGATGCCGGGGATAGCCCAACTCCCCAAGTCTCTCGACCTCGCCACTCGCCTCCAGTTCTATCTGGATTGTAAGTCGAGTTACTATTACGTCTTCGAGGCGCTGCTGCAGGTTGTTACTCTCAACGATCTGAAGGTCGAGGAGCTGGCTCTAGAAGCGGAGTTCGGATTCTTCACCGTGGGGGATGCGGCCTCAAATTTTCGACAGCTTGTGCTTCGCCGCATGAAGGTCGAAGCCAAAATTTTGGGCATCGACCTTCGCCCCCTCTATGCGCACTCTCGCGCTCTGTTCAACTCCGCCGCAGAAGCCGGAGACGAGTTTGAAAGGATTCAAACTCCGGAGCAATCATCACCCAGGATTGAGGGTGATGATCAGCCTCTTGTTGCTGCTGCTTCGTCTCCCAAAGTTGATGTGGAGGCTGTGCTCGATGAAATTTCTGCCAAGCTTGAGTCCATCATCACCAGCCTCCCAGAGCAAATCAAGCAGGCCGTAGCAGAGGCCCGGGCTGATATAGTGAAAGATGCCAAAGCCCAGGCCGATGAAGCTGCCAGGGAGCGCGTCACGGACTTTGCCGTGAAGCTTTTGAAGGAATATACCGACAAGCTCCTGCCGGGCCAGCTTGAGGAGCTGAACATGGCGTCCCGTGACCAGATCGCGGAAGTATTGGAGGACTTGGCCAAGGTCGATGAGCGTGTAACCAATTTGACCTCATCTGTCTCGACCTCGGCATCGACCTCCAATGAGCAGATCAACGCCATCCACGGCACCATCTCCTCCCTTCTCAGTGGGCAACTGGAGTTGAAGGATGCTGTGATCAAGCTGCAGCAAGAGGATGCGACTCTTCTTTCCCTCATCAATGCCCTTTCTGATGATGTCGAAAAGGGGGAAGAAGTAAGAGCCGCCGCCGCGAAGAAGAAGAAGCCATCAAAATCCAAAACTCCTTCAACTTCCGTGGCTCCTCCTCCTCCACCTCAAAAGCAGCCTGCCTCCCAGGCCGTTCTCTCCAAGGACGTCGCCTCCCAGGCCGATCCCATTGCTGTTGCTGCTGCTGCCCAGGCCGCCGAAGACAAAGCCCGTCTGGCCAAGCACTCCGAACTTATTTCTGCCATGATTTTGGCCGGGGCGTCGCAGGAGCAGTCCGTGGACCCTGAAGAGCAAAAGCGGTTCATGGCCAAGTGCCGGGCCGATGAAGCAAGGAAGAAAAGGGAGATGGACTGGATCAGCCAGTCCGCCCAAGTTTTGAATGCTGGAGTCCAGCAGCAGGTCGTTGAATGGCTTGATGAATCTCAAAACAACCTGCTGCGGGAGCTCAATTCTTGCTTCATCCTGCTGCACTACTGGATCAAGGACCCCTCCCTTCCTGCCGATGCCGATGAAGCGTATGCAGCCTATATGCTCAAATTTCCTTACCAAAAATTCATTGGTGATCTTCGGAAAAAAGCTGCAGAGGCCGGTGTGACGATAAGGGCCCCAGCTCAACAATATTTTGCGCCCTTGCGTCTTGGTGCTTCGGAGTATTTGGATTACTCTCGAGTCGACCAATACATCGCACAAACTGCCATCGGCCTAGGCGTCAACGTGTCGAATTCCGATCCCGACTATCGTCGTATCCGGGATGGAATTTACGCAAGCATGCAGTCGAAGTCAAGGGAGCAGGTCCAGGAAGAGCGCTTAGCAGCCCGTGCCAAGATCCAGGCGATGTAGATAGATGTTTTTGTTTAATTTTTGTATTCATTTATGTTCGTAGCTCAGTTTGTAACTTCCAATGTAATGTACGCTATCGAGCTGAATGAAGCAAAAACATCTTTCGACCTGACGACAATATCTCTTTGTCCAGGCATCTGCCTTTACTGCTTTATTTTAATTATGTCCTTATCTGCCTTTCTTATATTTCCTTATCAATCTTCATGATTGAAAATTTTTTCAAGCTCTGATACCATCTTTCAGTGTTTTATCTTAGGAATTATTTGTAAAGTGTTTGGTTTCGACATCATCAAAAAGGGGGAAATTGTTGGGAACCCCTTGCAGTTTGATTTTGATGATGTTTATCGAAACCACACTTAGGCATAATTTTACTTGTTTAGGGTCAAGGCCGATAGATCGACCTGCTACCTGTTAGTGCAGGTCGATGCCCTCTAATGTTTAGAATCAAGTTCGATCCACCCTGTAAGAGAAAGGTCGATGTATCGACCTGCCTCATTTGGATCGAGCTGGATCATCAGCCTGTCTATCGACCTTCCTTATCAAGCTTCCAGCCCGCTTTGACTTAGAAGATTTCAAGAGCTGGATTATCAATCAAGGTCGATGCTCCGCCTTCATGGAGCGTCACGACCTGATCCTTGCCACGTCGAGTGCCAGCAAGGACGAATATTCCCAACGGCTAGAAGTGAGTCAGCTCCCAACGGCTAGTGCCACGTCAGCCTGACTCCAACGGCTAGTTTTTCAAAACTGCCTATAAATACTTCAGCCATTATCGGATTCAAGTACGGGAAACACAAGCTATCAACGCCATACTCTGCCCAAATCTCTCTCAAAGTCCATATCCATTCAAGTGTTCGAAATCCGATTAGTTTCCCAAACACTTGACGAAGAGAGGTTTCCGATTCCGATAAACACCACAACGACGAAGCGTTCACTGCTGCTTGTCGATTGTTCAACAGCTTCTTCTCCGACTTGTTCGAAGTTAGAAAGCTTGTTTTTTATTTTCGCCATTATAGAGTTAGTCAAGCTCTGTAAAAGCGTAAGGTTGTTTGTACGTTTCAGTACGAAGGTTGTAAGGGTCACGACCCAAAACTCGTGTCTAGATATTTTCAGGTTAGATTGTATCTAGAACTGATACTCAGTCAGTATAAATAAGAGAGAGAGGTTAAATCCAAAGGTAAAGGGATTCTCAGGTCGAGTCGACCTGACGTGGACGTAGGAGGGTTTCTCCGAACCACGCTAAATCGCGGTGTCTCTCTCTCTCTCTCTCTCTCTCTCTCTTTATTTATCGCCCTTATATTTTATCATCAAACTAACTAGCATCAACCTGCATATCTGCATCAACCTGCTAATGTTCTATCAACCTTAAGATTTTTCAAAGAGTAAATCAACCTCCACCAACTTCCGCATTAACAACAGTTTGATAAATCAAGCTTGATACCATACAAGCTTGATAGATCAAACTGCCTCTGATAAGGTCGACCTTGACAATCGACCTGCAGATCGACCTGATTTTACAAAAGTCAAAAACGGTTGGTTATTGGTGTATTCCCCCCCCATACACCAATTACTCTTTCCCGGGACCAACAAACTGTAATATCACTAAAGGAAAATTATTTTAAAAATCTTTTTTTTTTAAATTATTTCCTCTAATGTATTTCAATATTATCTCACTACAAATAAAATTTGTAATATCACTGAAGGAAAATTATTTTTAAAATCATTTTTTTTTAATCCAAGAAATTTTCAAGAGGAATCCGATTACTAAGTGCGCTAATTAAGTTACCCGATTATTATATTAAAAATCATGTTATTGGCTGTAGGAACTAAGCAAGTTGTTTATTGGGTCAGTTGTAATGGATTGGGGCCATGCGACAACTATGCTAATTAACAATTCAATCCTATTATTTCAATATATAGTATATTACATGGGTAATTCTATCCATAGCCATCAAATTACTCTTCATAGCCCCATCTTAAAAAATAAATAAAAACTAAAATGGATTGTACAATATTACCCTTAGTTGAATAAATATGTATAGTCCCCACCTAATTATTCTAATAAATTTATAATTAAACTCAAATAATGGAAAATTCGCATAACCCCCAATTAGTTCGTAACCATGAATGATTCACGGCAAGGAGAATTAAAGACGAAATGGAAGCCACCTCCGACTCCCCCGCCTGTGTCTTTCTCCTTATTCACTCCGGCGTACGTCCTTCTCCAACGAATTCGGTATATATGACGTTCATTCGTTCTTTTGAGGGACGGATGGAGTATTTTATAAGGAAACGAAGGTCATCAATGTTCCAAAAACCCTTACAACAACAAAATATCGAATAATTTGATGGTGAGAATTAATCAATATTCATGCATAATCATGATCTAAGACTAGACTATATATTTCTTGTAGAGATGATCCCCACACCAACCATAGCATTTCTCCAACTTCGCACCATCACCTGCCATATATATAAACCACCACACATTAGACAGAGAGAGAGATGAGAGAGAGAGAGGAGTAGTAGTAGTAAGTAACCAACCTGCAGCAGTTGAAAGAGGGAGGCAGCGCTTGAGGGAGCAACCAAGCTTACAGTTGGAGAGGAAATCAGAAGAAGTACAAGGAATGCAAGAATTATAATTAAACTATAATCTTTAGTTGCTAAATTCGTAAGACGCCGGAGCGAGTAAGGAGAAAGACACAGGCAGGGGAGTCGGAGATGGCTTCCATTTCGTCCTTCAGGTTTATTCTTAAATGGGTGTAGGTGTACTACATTTACCCCTCACATTCTATTATTATATTAATATAATTAGTGAGGAATTATATTATTATTTTAATCCTAATGTGAGAGGTGGGTGTAGTACACTTACACCCACATAAGAATTTCCCCTTCGTCTTCAATTCTCCTTACCGTGATTCATTCATGACTGCAAACTAATTGGGGGTTATGCGAATTTTCCATTATTTGAGTTTAATTATAAATTTATTGGAATAATTAGGTGGGGGCTATACAGATTTATCAACTAAGGGTAATATTGTATAATTCATTTTAGTTTTTATTTATTTTTTAAGATGGGGCTATGAAGAGTAATTTGATGACTATGGATAGAATTGCCCATATTACATTGCAACGAAAATTTTGCAATATTATAAATATATATATTTTGTTAAATCGCTTTATTAGCAAGACACTCTAACCAACTAAATTAATGGGCCGAGTCTAACAATTGGGTACATACAACAACTAAATTAACAATAAGTTAAAAAAAAAGTAATAAAAACTTGGGTTCGTTGTAATGGATGCAGTGGCGGAGTGTTAAAAATAGTACTTCCTCCGTCCCACTTCACTTGTCCTCAATACTATTTTCGTCCGTCCCACTTCACTTGTCATCTTTCCTTAAAAGACAAAAATTAACATTTACTTTTTAATGTGGACCCCTTACTTTTTCAATTTAACACTACGCATAAAATCGCGTGCCGAAAAGAAAATGACAACTAAACTGGGACGGAGGGAGTAATAAAATTATAATTCCACTAATATGGGACATTTTTCTTTGGCAAGACAAGAATGATAATTTAGTGTGTTAAAGTGATAGGTAGTGGATTTAAATGATGTGTATGAATTTTATTTGTTAAAATTTTTAATTTTAAGAAAGGTCATTATATTAATATGACGTCCCAAAAAAGAAAATGTCTCTTCGTAAATGAAACAGAGGAAATAATAGTAATAACAAGAACAACCGGTTGAACTAATATACATAAAAAATATGAGAGTCTTGTAAAACAATAAAATGATTTACATATATTTAAAATGCGTTTATATGTAATAATAATTGTAATGGTAAAATATGTATTGAAAATAATTTTAAGGGGTGTCAATTGACACCCCTTGTCCATATGTCCATCCGCCACTGAATGGATGCCCATGCAACAACTTAGCTAGCTAACAATGGTCAATGAGTTAGAAAAATAGTAAGTCACAACTAAGCTAATTAATAATAAGAAAAATAGTGTGTGTAAAGTCTCGAGTTCGAGTCCTTTGTAGCGCAGGTAATGTTGAGATTCAGTTTTCATCAACGTGTATATTGGTTTGTTCATATGAATTGCAAGACATTGTTGAGGAGTTAAAAGAGTCGAGTATTTGAAGGGTATGAGCAATAATATTGTGAAATATTCCTCCAAAAACGATCACATCGGTTAAAAATTAAGATTTTCAGAGTTATTTTGATTTGAAGTTTATTTTGAAAAATGATGCATGCATTCAAATTTAAGAGACATTTTTCTCACTGGAGACGAAGAAGAAGTAGTTTTAAGGTTTTGTTTCTTTTGTATGTTGAGTCTTTTTTATCGGTGTAATATTATGGGGATATATATTGTGTGTCTCCTATAGTATTACTCTTCGTTCTTTTTTATCATATGCTTGTGAGCAATAACACTTTGGAAGTTTTGCATTAATATAATTACAATTATGATTAATGTTTAAATTTTGTTGAAGTTACCTTTAATTGAGCGTTACTGAATTAGGTTTAACTTTGCAATAGTCGTAGCATCTCTTAAAAAAAAAATAGATTCAATTAGAGTATGAAAACCCAGTGATGCTTGTGATTCATGAAAAATATAAGTATCTAATACTTATATTTTTTTGCTTTAAGTTACAATTGCCTTTCACTCCAAAAGATTAGTATTTGCTAATGAGTAGGTTAAATTATTTTCATGTGTTTTCAAAAATATTTATATATCATCTAGTACATTTTAAAATTTTTAGCCTTTCATTAGTAATGTCCAAATATATAAGGTATAAATAAAATAAATAAAACATAAAATAAAAATTGGCCAAATATATAAGGTAATAAAATAAATAAAACATAAAATAAAAATTGGCCAAATATATAAGGTATATAAAATAAATAAAATTAAAAATGAAAATTGGCCCATGCAGGTTTCGAACCTGCGACCTTCGCGTTATTAGCACGACGCTCTAACCAACTGAGCTAATGGGCCAATTATAAAAATATCTTAACTTTTATTTATATAAACTATATTTTTTTATTGAATTTAATCCATGGTTCAGCTGTGATGTTGGGCTTCGGCCTGTTAACTTCTAGCTTCTTACGATAATTAACAATAAAAAAAAGAAGAAGGTTACATCATTAATGTGTCATGATGTGACATTTCATTTATAAATAAAATGATTAAAATATATACCCTAATTTTGTTAAAAAAGGAAACCCTAATTCTACCATATCAGCGGTGACCACGTTAAACGTCTCACAGTGGATAATGAAACATTTCTCATACTTTTGATTACTCAAAATATAGTTTAATTTTATAGCATAAAATGGCAACTGAATTTTCTCCACAAGAGAAGAAATGGTGCCTAGCCTCATTAATATATTATGGTTGTTTTTATGGTTAGCATTCATCAACAAGCTACCTCAAGTCAATATTCAAATTTATAATTAGTATTCATTCGATCTCATCCACATCACATCCTCTTTCGGTCTTATTGATATACATATAAGTTCTTTTTTCGTCAGATACATTATTATCACTCTCGCCTTAATTTCTTGAGAAAATGTTATCCCTATATTAATGGAACGGAGGAAGCATGAATCATTACTAAGTGATACTACTAGCAGTTGTCATTTCCCAAAGAAAATCCAATTTTCATCCCTAATTAAATTGTGCTACTTGTCTACGTACACTCTCAAGGTGAGTTTATAACTAATTTGATGAGTATTTAGTTAATTTGTAATATTTGTCCATTAATCATCATCACACCAGATTAATTTGATCGAGTTAATTGGTTATTGCACCCAAGCGTACGACATAAAAATGAAACGAAACGGATTGATCAATTTAATATAAGTGAGTTCATTATCAATAATACGAAAATATAGGATTAAAGTAACCTAACATGATCATTCTGAAAATTAATTATCATAAAACAACATTTAGAGAATATTATTATACATTTCACTCCCCAATACACAGTCAAACACACACAAACAAACAATCAATTCCCAATCATTATATTTACTACAAACAAAGATTTATTTGAAAAGGGAAAAGAGAAAGAAAAACATTGGAAATTAAATCATACATTTTCGAGTCCATGATTTTGAGTGAATTAATTAATTAATTAATCAAGTTGTAGTCTTATTCTTGAAAAAGGCGAGTGCAATATCAGCATCACAGTTGCTCCCAGTGAAGCTACTGAAAAACTCCCCATAGGTGAACCCTCTGTACACCGGATCCTCACCGGCACACCCCTTCGCCGGCTCGATCACTATCTCGTTCGACGGGATCAAGAACGTCCCTATCGTCGTCCTTCCCTCCCCGGACTGCGTCACGACTCTATGAGTCGGGCTCGAGAATCTCCCATTACTAATCACCTAATATCACAAACGTCACTTTGTTACATGCTTCTCTAATTTATAATTTTCCTTTTACTAAATAACAGATAATGATTGACAGTTCAGACCGGTTCCTAGTCAAACTCACTGCTCTAGACCAATGATCATTGTACGATCTCATAGTAATAATACATAAAAAAAAAATATGATCATAACAAAATTATATATTTATTTATATAAGCCATGATAATTTAAAAAATAAAATAAAATTCCATGCATACTCCACATGTAAAAAAATAATTAATAAGCGCAATATTCGGTAAACTACCTTGAGTTGGAGGCCGGGGATGACGAGGAAGGCGTGGGGCATGGGTTCGACGTTCATCCATTGGCCACGACGGAGGAGCTGAAGGCCGGAGACGGAGCACTGTTGTAGCATGCTTATGAGGTTGGGATCGCAGTGCTCCGGCATCCCTAAAGTGAGGGTTGGATCCGGGCATGGAATATGATGGTTCACCGATAACAACTCTGTCTTGCTCAGCTCGCCCTCGAAATACTCGGGTTTCAACCCTAACCCTTCCGATATCGCCTCCAGTATCCTCAGCATCAGCTTCCTCGTCTCCACCGAATAGCTCCCCACAACCTCCCTGCACGTACATCAACAAATCCATTATATATTTCTCATGAGAGAGAGAGAGAGAGAGAGAGAGAGAGAGAGAGAGAGAGAGAGAGAGAGAGTTATATATATGCCTGTAGTTGGGAGGGTTTTGGGGCCAGAGGTGGATGTGATGGTGGAGAGGGTGGCAATGGTGGGTGAGATTGTCTCTCCAGTAATGGAAATCTTCATGGTCGTAGTTGAGAGTGCTCGAGTAGATTCTGCATTTCTTGGTTATGTCAGTGGAGTAGAGTGTGGACTTGTGCTGAGGTGGCAAGGCGAAGAATTCTTGCATAGTTTTCATGGTTTCCTCCATTAGGGTTGCAGGAATTCCATGGTTGATCACCTGAAAGATTCCGAATTCTTGGCTGGCGTCGAAGATCTGTTGAATGATCTGCGGTCGGTTGTGGGAGTTGAGTAGTTCCTGGAGATCGATGAGAGGGATGTTGTCGATGACTGGGAAAATATTTGTGCCGGGCCTTTTCTCGGGTGGGAATATGTACTTTTCCGGCAATTTTTCGACGGGGTTGGACCAGTTTGACATGAGAACCTCCATCTCTTTTCTATTCTTGAACCGATTCAAATGGTTATAGGATGGATTTAACACTTAAGAGAGTTATACATGTGATGGAGCTAAGGGCAATTTATACAACTTGCGCAAAACTTGTGCAATTTTTAAAATTACGTATATTATAAAAAATGTCGATGTGTGACCGGTTACATCATGGCCAAATAGCATTATTGTTGCCTCATTGGGTTAATTAGGGTTGATTTGAGCAGAGAATTAATATTGTTTAGGGTTTTTGGATTATTAGTGATGGGGGCCAAATTTGATAAACTAATTAATATATTGTTTATGTTTGTTTGAGGAGTAGTTATGATTATGAAATCAGTTTATAGATTTATTTGGACATACACTACTTCCTATACATTGATTCCGAGATTTTGAATTTATTACACGGAGTAGTACGCCTTTTAATTATAATTTGTATTAATTATCAAATGATGTCAGTATTTTTAATCACATCTGCTCCCCCGTCCCACTCAACTTAGCCTACTTTATTATTTTACTACTCATATCTATTTATTTTGTAGGGTAAATGGAGTAGAACGAAGGTAATAATATTCATACATCAGTATATATATATATATTCAAACGATAAGGGTTAACGTTTGTGATCAAAAGTCCCAAGTTTGATTCCTCCATGATCTCAGCTTTTAAGTACTTTCTTTTTAATAATTATTTTAAATATGTTATATATAATATACATCTTCAATTTTAGAATACAAATTAATAATAATAATAATAATAATAATAATAATAATAATAATAATAATAATACAAAACAAATGCATGGTCCCAACTGAGATAATATATTATATATGTGTTGGGACATAATCAATATTTTGTTGTACTATATGATATATACAATTTGTATAGGACCAGTGTACTATATAGCATTAAATATATAGATTTTGGAGTATTAATAGAAAATCGACTTCACATCATATATATAGATTTGCTATCATTAAGTTTGTATATTCATTAGTTCATTAGTTTTTTTTTCCTCTTAAGAGTTGAGATCGATAGCTTTCAACTTTCAAGTCAATATTAAAGATTTTTGATTTTTTTTTTTTTAAATAATTGGTCATAGTCTGAAGTTTAAAAAATACTCCCTCCGTCCCTTTGGAGTTGTTACATTTCTTTTTAACATTTGTCCCAAGCGTTTTCGAGAATTTTATTGATGAGTTTTAAAATAGCTTTTTAAATATTGTTTCCTTTTATGAGATACTAAAACACTTGTAGTATCTCGTAAATCTAAAATTTTCACAAAAAGATATTATGAAACTTATTATCAAGACGCTCGAAAATGCTTGAGACAAATGCTGAAAAGAAATGTAACAACTCCAAAGGGACAGAGGGAGTAACAAATAAAAAATTGATTTGGTTGGCCGGGATATATATAAATATTTTCCGGAGAATGGTTGTATCAAGCTTGTACAGGTATGGGCGATCGCACATGACCGAAGAACAGAAAAGGCCTAAAAAAAAGGAGCCTACTACTTCCTCTGTCCCACTGATATAGGGACCTTTTCATTTTTGGGATGTCCCACTGATATAGGGACCTTTCCCAAAATGAAAAATTCTAACCCAATAAAATTCTGACACGTCACTTTAATCCACTACCTTTCACTTTATCTCACTATCATCATTCTCGTCTTAATTCCCGCGCCGAAAAAAAAGGTCCCTATCCCAGTGGGACGGATGGAGTAGTATTATCGAGAGGGAAAAAAAAAGTCTCATATCAATTGGGCTCCATTTTTAAAGTCCATTATTTCACATTGATAAAAAATATATATATATATACGGTGGAAGATAAGGGCCCATAATTTAATAAGTTTTTAGTCTATATTTTCTAATTGATAAAAAGGTTCGAATTAAGGTTCGCACAGAGCTCACGTTTTCTTTACCACACTCATGTAACAACTTAGTTATATAGTACTTTTACCATTTTTTATATTAGTGTGAATATTTCTTATTTTAGACATTCTCAAATTAGTGAGATTATCTAAAATTAAAAAAATTCTTTTAGCATAATAAACTTTGCAGCCTTAATATCTTAGATTATTTGCTACTCTTATTGCCTTAGCAGGTCCCCTATTCCAGTATTATCAATTTGATTTATTTTTCCCTTTTCACTTACTTTTTATCTAAAAACATGTGACACTATTTTTTTTTTCCCCTTGATAAGAAAATGAATTTATTCAACAAAGGAATACTGTACAAGAGGCCGGTACCAAAATGTATACAGTGAGTGTTACTGAACACTACAAAATTTCTTAAGCGAGGTAGAGTAGAGGAAATACACAAATAGTCAACAGTTTCTGACTTTTAAAAAAAACTGTGATCAAGGTCTATCAATCAGGGACATGTTGATCTGTCAAGTTCGTTGTTAGATTTATCAAACTTGTGCAAGTGCGGAAGTTGGTTAACTCTTGAAAATTTGTAGTCAAACATTAATATGCAATGCCGATTAGTGAAACGCATGCAGAGTTATGGCTTTAAATAATTGAGTTTCATGTACTTAGATTTTAATTTTGGGTGAAGTATTTATAGGCTATTTGAAAAATTAGTTGTTGGAGTCACTGATGATGTGGCGCTAGCAGTTAGAATGATGACTCACTTCTAGTCGTTGAGTTTTGTCCTAACTAGCACTCCACATGTCGTGTGGATCCATGAAGCTGGATCAATCAACCTTTGATTGAAAATCTAGCACTTGAAATCTTCTAAGGCATAGCCGTTGGAATCTTGGATATGAAAGACTGATAGACTTAAACTAATTAAGGTTGATCCCTATAGGAAGGTCGTTGCCATGACCCCTCCTTTACATTGTGGATTGCACTTTCTCTAAATCAAAGTCATGCTACTTGACTTGCATAACAAGAAGAATCAAGAAGAATCGAGCAGTCGGCCTTTGTAAATTGGGTGGTAATTTTCCTGATTACGCCTCGTTTTATTATCTAATTAGTCGGGACGAAAGGAGCATATTGGATGTGTTCTACACATATTTTAATTGAATATATATATATATATATATATATATATATTAATGCAGGCAAAGACCTATAGTGAGAGAAAGTGCCTAGCCATAACTTTGGCCGAAGCAAAAACAGCAATAGAGGAGCTAAACAAGATTGCTTCATCCTTCGTTCTCATAGTCTGGGAATTTTTTTTTTTTCCCATCATTTTGAAGAAGGAAGTGTTCTTGTGGTGATTGTTGGTGAAAAAATGGGAGATTTGGAGATTCATTCTTGATGATGATGAGCATTCTTCCTTTTATGTTATGTTTTCTAATGTGAAAAGAGGTAAAATATGTGTGGGAAAAAAAAAAATATAACTTGTAATGTCTAGAAAAAGTCATAAATTGAGTGGTACTTTTGCTTCATGCACAAAATTTCTTTGATAAAATATACCGCTCTTTTTATCTCACTTAATTAGTTCATTCAGGGTGTGATACAATAATCAATGAAAATGGAGATAATAGAGTTTTAAAAAGTGTTTTTGTGTGTTAGGTTGCGTTCTCTTTGATGCGAAAGAAAATGAGAGAAAAGAGAAAATTACCCTATAAATTCCATCATTTCCCTCAACTTTTCTCATGAGGGGAGATTTTACTCCTTAAATTGGAGAAAATGTTTACAACACTAAATTGAAGAGATAAATTTTCTCTCCACTGTAATGCAAATGAAGGAAAAAAATAGAAAACGTGAGAAAATGTGAGAAAATGGGTGAAATTTTTAGGGTGATTTTCTCTTTTTTCTCCCTTCTTTTGCATCAAAGAGAACGGAACCTTAATTTGTTTACATTTTAAGGAAGTGGACTAATAAATGAGACGGGTGTAAAAAAGAAAGATTAACTAATTGAGTGGGTTGGAGAAAGTATAGGTGTAATAAAACATATGTACTTCTTTGTCACATTCATAAATGGATAGTTCTATTTTCGTCCGTCTCACTATATAAGGATATAACTAATTAAATAGCAAAATTTTAATTCACTAAAACTCATTTACACTATGTTATCCATTATTATCACTCTCATCTTAATTCTCGTGACATAAAAAGTTATCATTTTACGAGTGAGACAGATGAAATAGAATAGTAACCCCACTCATTTTAATTCTCACGATATGAAAAAAAGAAAGTAAAATAATAGCCCCTTGAAAGATGGCATAAGAGCATCAGCAGCAGAGTACGAGAGAATACGAGAGTACGGCGTATGCTAGTTAAAAAGTGTGCTGACTAGGACAAAAAGTGTGCTGACAAGGACATAATACGGTGTATGCTGAAAAGTAGTGCAGTGGAGTACGGTGTATGCTGTTTATTTTATGTGCTGACTAGACTATGCTGACTAGACATTGTTAGTTATTTGTTAATTCTTATTTCGATTTAATATTTTTCTTGTCGTTCGAATACGAGTTTTTTTAATAAATCAAATTGTATTGCACATTAGAAAAATTACAATACAAAGATTTTAAAACATAAAAAACAAAACAATTAAAGAGTTAAAAAATTGAGAAAAAAATTAATCGAACCTCCAACTTCTATTAAATAATAGTATTATTAATTAAACGTATAAGTAAACGTATATTTTAGTATCCCAAATATAAAGTTCAACTTCTATTAAATAATAGTATTATTAATTAATAGACGTCGCAAAATAAACTTCGATATACAATTGATTATTAAGGTTTAATTCCATCGAATTAATTTTAGATTAGTGGTTGGCTCTCGGTTAATCATGATTACGAGTTTTTTTAATAAATCAAATTGTATTGCACCTTTGGAAAATTACAATACAAAGATTTTAAAACTTAAAAAACAAAACAATTAAAGGGTGAAAAAATGGAGAAAAAATAAGATATGAACAACTTGTTAAAAATGTGAACAAGAAATTAATTAAAATTATAATCCATAATCTTTAAATTAAAATTGAAATATGGGAAAATAAAAAATAGGACAGAATACTTAATTCAACATAGAAATAAGGAAAGAAAAGAAAAAAAGGAAAAAAAAAAGAAAACAAAAACTGGAATCGAAAGAAAAAAAAAAAAAAAAGTCAAAGTCAAAATTTGACCGGCCAATGGGAAGTCGCCACGTGGCGTTCGGATGCTGCACACGGGTGTATGCTTGGGCGTACACGCCGGCGTACACCGTACGCTACGTGTACGCCCGCATCAGCGTACATTTGGCATCGTATGTACGCACGCCGACGTGGCGCTGCCACGATGGCGCCACGTGGCGTGCGCACTTTCAGTGAGTGCGCTGCTGCGCATGCCCTAATGGTCAAGGAAGGAGCATGTTTGGAAAACGTCGGAAACAAAATTTTCAAATTCCGATTTCCTTCGTCGCATTGAAGAAACTAATGCAAAATTATTCCACTATCTAGTCTCAAATAATAAGTATTACCTCCATCCCACCATACTAGTCTCATTTACTTTGTTGACTTTTCGGCACGCTTTTCCACCGAAACCTAGTACGAGTTTTAAAATATAATTTCGAAGTATTTTTTTGTTTACGGGATACTATGAGTGTAGATGTATCCGTAAACGAAAAAATACTTCGAAATTATATTTTAAAACTCGTACTAGGTTTCGGTAGAAAAGCGTGCCGAAAAGTCAATAAAGCAAATGAGACTAGTATGGTGGGATGGAGGTAGTACTTCCCCCGTCCTAAGATAACTTTTTCTCAGCACGGAAATTAAAACGAGAGTTATAGTGTTGGATAAAATAGTGTGAATGAGTTTTAATAGGTCCTTATTTGAGTGAGACGAACGAAAATAATTATTATCCATTTATGAACGAGACGGAGGGAGTATTTTTTTGAAAGAAAAAAGTCGTCCAATATATCCTACTAACCAAAAACAAAGACATGTATTTTTAAATTCATAATATTGCGTAGTCAATGTCGTCATTAGATCGACTAATTTGCATTAAGAAATTCAGAGTTTCAAAAATATTTCACATAGAGTGATGCATTCGACAACCATGGTGTCAATTTATTTACTCATCCCGTCCCTTTATAGACGTTACATTTCTTTTAGAGCACCAGAATTAAGAAATGATGAATTTGTGTGTTAAAGTGAAAAGTGCATGTGCAAAAAGTGTTTTTCCTTTAGTACATTTCTTATGAGATTGCAAGATCCTTTAGTACAAAAAGTGCATGTAAATTCTTTCGCAAAACGTACCAAAAAGGAATACGTAACGTCTATAAAAGAACAGAGTATAATAGTAGACACTAGTTTACGCATTATTGTTTTTAGGACCACCGCCAAGAAAAAAATTGATACAACTCTTAATAAACCCAATCATAATCAAACCATCACTATAAATCCAATAAGGTATGATAGCTTTAATACATTTTGTACGGAAAATGCTTCTCAACCCACCGTAAACATATTAAAAATGTCTCTCGTTAACAGGGTTAGAGCTAGAAATCTAGAAGTTTCCCAAAATCATATATATGTAATCTTGACCGGGCAAAACTATGTATATGTATGTAAAAAATAAAATACAAAATACTAATATACCATAATTATAGAGTAAAAAAATAAAATTGTCCGGGCGGCTACCAGGGTTACATCACAGTTGTTCCATTAAGATTTTTTTTTTTTAGGGATTATTTTTATGAAATATATTACTAATTTACTTTTTTGGGTAGGGGAGCATTCCTCGGTTTTATAAATGTAAAATTATACTTAAAAGTTCTTTCACTTCGTTAAAAACACATTTCCATAGATCATAGGTGTTAGCATATGTGTTCCTACTGTTTCTATAGTATATACAATTGATAACAATATGAGAAAGCCAACTTCCATAGGCAGCAACATTAATCACAGTTTTGAGAGGATAAATAGGTTTCAGTCCTCACCATAATCGTTGTCGTAAGCGTTGTCTCCGTCGTCTCCTCCCCATTCATTTTCTTCAGCTTGATCGGCGCCAGCATCAACAGCCACTCCAATATCCATATCATCCATAGGAGATCCTGGTGCCTCCGGCATAGCCACCTTCACCTTCATGGTGTCGAGGCTAGTATCGCTGAAAAAGTTGACATACGGCTTGGACACCTGAAAGATGTGTGCTAGTAAATGCTAAATATCGACATTTGAAAGTGGAAGAAAATGTTTGGAGTTTGAAATTAGTTGAATTATATATGAGGATGAGCATTCTGAAGTACGGGTTTGGTCGTGGAATCTGATCCATCAACTGAAAGAGAACGAAAGAAGACAAAACTATAGCTCTAAAGATTTGAACTTCGGATCCAAACCATCTAGTTAAGAGCAATGGAAGGCGATAAAAGGGTACAATGAAATCAAATCTCGTGAAACTATGAGAAAAGTGACGTTTACCTTATAGAGTACATTTCTCGTCTCTGCACTTTTAATCAGGTTATTCCAGTGTTCATCCGATCTCAATGTTGATGCAGAGCCCACAACCTATAATTTAATGGAAAACGAAAAGAAGAAAGTAAAAATGCAATCCCATAACACAAGAAGATAGAACCCTTTGAATCCAGAGACGTACCAGAATAGAAGACCTTGCTCGAGTAATGCCAACATTCATTCGTCTATAATCAGAAACAAAACCTATGCGGTTACTTTCATTTGCTCTAACACAAGAGAAGATTGCAAGATCCTTTTCCCGTCCCTGAAGATTTTTTGCGTTAGCATTGCCACTTAATTGAAAAGTTAAATGGAATGAGATCAATTTGAGCCATTAAGGCCGTGTATCAAAAAAATATGTATCCCCGGGCAACGGTGATATCTTCTACAAGTATGCAAATAACTTGACAGTTAGACAAACCTACCTGAAAACCATCAATGGTTTTAATATCAACAAGTGTATCGGGCTCCACATTGAAGGTGCTACGGAACTTTTCTCTAAAGAGCTTGACTTGATAACTGTATGTGGTTATGATCGCGACTCGAGAACTTGACTTAAGCTCTGGATAGCTGCTTACTAGTTTACCATACAAAGCAAGGACAAACTCGACTTCATCAACATTTACCAACGAACCACTCCCTGAAGGTTGAGACTCCTGCCCTTCATGTATATCAAAGAAACAAAATGGCCCAAAGCACCGGAAACCATGCCATGGACGCTTTGTTAGAGCTCCAACATCAGCTCCATCCTCCAATGCGCTTCCATAAAATTCCGTAGAAGGAAAGCTCCTAATCTGCTCGAACAAATGGAATAAATATCGTATCTAAGTACACCGTTTTTTACCTCACAAGGTGAAACTAATACATGAGTGATCACATAGTAAAGCACTCCCACATCCCATCTTCAAAACTTCAAGTCAGTTTATATTCACTATTATGTATCGAGCTGTCACAAATTTGATTAAAATATTGGATAAGATGAATTAAAATGAATCTATAAACGTTTAGGGTCTTTCATGATTATTACACCTCAAGTCAATGCTTCACCAAACAATATTTACTTTCCTGTTCGAAATCTATTACGAAATCATGAATTTCTTGAAAACCCTCTAGAACGAGCATACACGTGGCTGAAAAAAAAATAGGAAACAGAGAAACAGAAACCTCGGGATTCATGCGATACTGGATCTTCAGCATATGTACTGGATAGCCTGCCTCCTGGAACCTTTTAAATAAGCTCATATCATACCTACAAAATTTCCAGAATTTAATTATTCTCTTTCATGTAGACTTTCAAGAGTATATCAGCAAAACTAACAACAACTAGGCATTTTAAGACAAGTGTTTTCTCCTACTTATATTTTGTAGCAACAGTGGAAATTACAGTGGCTGGCAGCTGAACTGGATCCCCAACCTACATGGAAAAGCTAAAATTGATGAATATTTTTATGATTATATATTCAATTAGAGAGTAGCATAGCAAAAGGATTGCAATTAATATTCATGCAAAGAAGCACAAGTTAATTACAACATGATTTGTCAGTGGCATGAATAACTGCAATTAATATGATGAATATACATTGAAATGTGCAAATGCCGTAAATGCAAAAAATGTTTGTATATATGAACATGCGGCCCATCATAGACTCCCAGAAATGCAACTAAACTGTTAAATAAACCAAAGATCATTACTAGCTATTTTGCTTCATTAAGAGTATTTATTAAAATCTCATTGACATGCTTCGCATGGTAATTTGGCAAAAAAGAACTGTATTCGAAAGAACAGAACCCTCGAGTGATTGGAAGCTCTAGGAAAAGTCACGTTATTAAAGTTTAATAGTATAGTACACTATTCACTATGGATGGGAACACCATCGCTACATCTATATTGTATGAGAGGGACTCAATGAACGACATAGTTGCAGAATAAAACATATACCAACATATGGCACCAAGTATTGCAAGAGTGCTAGAGTCAGAAAAACAACGGCTACAATTGAAACTAAGCACAGTCATATTCAAAGCCTTAATAAATAAAAACGCTCCAACCCTCATCAGCAGGTAATAACATGTACAACTTAGAAAAATAAAATACAGCATTAGAGTAGTGATGAACTCGTAATGACCCAATTGCAGATGGAAATCACCAACATTTGAGGGTTGGCATCAGAGAAGTGAAACATTCATTTAAGACTATAGACTTTTAAGTCCACATTATATATTAGTTAACATCACTTCCACATCAATAACTTCATATTTGACAAAGTCTGTCAAGAACATACCAAGAAAACTTGTTTGCATCCATTGGCCAATGGAACAAGCGTTGCTGGCTCCACCTATTGTACATCAAAATTGAACAATGGTTACAACATTCATCATATTAGCTTTAAGCTTAGGAACCAACAAAAGAAGGTGGTGTTATAACTATACAATGCCAAACTAACATGACAGTCTCGATTCAGAAAGAATGCAGAATGCTCCTGAACTATAACATATAAACATATTACTTCAACACGGAGGGGAAGAGAGTGCTGCAAAGAAATATTTTAAGTCCATAACAGCCCTACTGATGGATAGTACTTACCGCTTGAGCAGCTTCATCAATTATGACCACATCAAAACCCCGACTCAGTTTACTAAATAGACGTGATCCGCTGAAGCTCAGAGTTGAGAAAACCTGGTAATAATCAGGTGATCACTAAAACATATCTACCAATTTAAGCACATATTGCACATCACCTATGAAAGGAGAACCCAACTTACAATCACTGCTTCATCCAGAATGGAAACACGGACATTGTCTTTGTCTTTGGTACCGCCTTGCTTCTGCTTGTCGCCAACTTGAGTGTCTGTGCCAGCAAGTTTTTGTTCTACCTAGAACAAGTGGTTACCTTTGTCAACTTTTGAAATCTTAAATTTACAACTAGCATTTAGTATATTTCTGATTGCCAAGCGCATACCAAGTAATCCATGGAAACTCCTTGGACTGAGTGGTGGGCTTTAAGACCTATTCGCACAATCTTAGGGTCATATCGATGGTTATTTTCATCACGAATGCCTGTATTACCATAGAAGTATCAGCATTAGCGACCAGAAGAAATTCCTCACGACAAACCTATTAACGTTGAATGTTATTTCAAGCCACAACTTCACACGTCACCAAAGAAGAATATAGTTTAAAATAACTAATCTGAACCTCCAAAAACCACAAATGTAATGACCTGTTAAAAATATAATTGACCACTAATTATTAATACTGTCCTCTATCCCATCAAAGACACGAGATGTCAAATCAACCCGACTTATCTTATATCTTCTAAAAGCCTCATTGAAATTATGGTATTATACAATCACTGCGAATGGTCTTACGCTGACAAAGAAAATTAAAATTTCAAATTAAGGACATTGGGTTTCGGAAGCTGAGAGAATTGCAGTTGCTTGTGTCCTTGTGGTGACCACTGAAACAAAACATTGGCAGAAGAAGCGGAGATTTGAATGATTGTATGGTAAATCCCACTACAAGTATAAGCAGAACATGGATACAATGTTTAAGATGAAATTCTGGTTTCAAAACGTATAATCTCTCTGTTAAGGGAACATGATTGTCAACAAATTTATCAATAGATCAACATACGAGCATATTAAATCAACGCGTGTTTGCTTAAGTAGTTTTACACACTAGGTGCAATATAATAGAATAGAATAATGGATCTCAAGATTCTCAACAATGTTGAAAGAGCTAAATACTTTAAAGCTTAAACTTATAGCATCTGAAACTGAATGAATAACAAGTTTAGGATAAAATCACTAACCAGTATTAAGGATACGCAAGACAATCTCATCAAGGGCAGAATTTGACGGAGCGCAAACTAGGACGCGAACACGATATTTTCTGCTCGAGTCAACCACTTCTGGTTTCTATACAACGTTTGAACTTTAAAAGATGGGAAAAGGAAAAAGAAAGAAAAGTGGTTGGAATAACTTAGAACTACTGTTGTCAAAAGGAAATTGCTCTCACCATATCATTGCCAGATGTCGGGAAGTATCCATCATCACCATCTACAGGCATGATCATATCTCGAGGATTGATTCCACTTAGCCATGGAGATGCTTTTACCCAGTGATTATATCTGTTGGTTTCAACACATATTACCATGATTAAAGCTGCTTCAGCCTAGCTCTATTTGATAGGAATTATGCAGCTTAAAGCTGCTTCAGATAGATGTAAGAAAAAGGGAATATAAGGAAAACATAAACTCTCTCCATTTAATTCTTAAAACTGAATAATAGATGATTTGCTAATGGAGTTATCAAGTAAGTTAGTGAGAGGAAAATTATTCTGATACTTCCATACCCTGATTATTTACCCTCATGCTGGAAGTCATTGGAAAGGAGTAGCTCATGTAAGCCTTAACTACATTAGCAGCTTTCTAAGAAGGATAAGATGGATGAAAGCTACATAACCAACACCATGATAGACAATGACACCTAGCACCTGAGAACTTTACCAAGTACCAACTACTAGAATTTTCCGCAACTTTGGGAGATTATCTTGAATGGACATAAGTTAATACTGAAGTAGTTTAATAAATTTGGTAGGTTCTAAAAGTGATAGCGTAAGATTATCTACTCAGTATTTATGATCAGGAAAGTGTCCAATGCACAACAAAAGTCTTGGTCTTATTATGCCTAAGGAACTTAAATCCATCTTCATATATGTGCTTACTGTAACAACAAAATAACCTCTAAACTAGCTAAAATAAAAGTTGGAAGTTACTCGGATCAAATTTTATAGGTGCATAAAGCAAGAGCAGCATAATCATAGAAAGCTTGCAGCACATACAATGTTATTAAATGTCTGCCATGGCAGCGCTATGGCGCATGGCGGTGGCATTTTTTAAGACAAATGCCATATTTATGGCTTGGCATGGCTGTTTTTCATGGCGCCGATTTGGCGGCGCCATTTTGATGGCGGTTATGGCGGTTATGGCGCTGCCATGATGACATGTGGCGGTCAAAAAAGAATTTTTAGTTTTTTTTTTATACTTAATTTTGGGTCAAATCCCATTTGACCCAGCTTGGCCCATTATAATATTAATTTGACCCAGCTTGGCCCATTATAATATTAATTTGACCCAGCTTGGCCCATTATAATATTAGGGTTTAAGAATTGAATAAAAATACTTAGAGATCTGCCGCTCACTTCGACTCTTATGATTCCTTTCTTCTTCACTTTTCATTCTCTACCCACCAAAATAAAATCTCCGGCTACTCGAGCAAGCAACGGCGGCTGGCTGCGGCAACTTCACGGCAACCGTGACTTTAGAGTTTAGAGGTAAAGACTTCGTGTGTTATTTCTGTTCGTACTTCGTAGGAAACTGGAGGAAAATTTCTTTAGTGTGCAGACAGTAGACTGCTGCATATTTTCTTAAGAAATTCATAGTATTAGAATGTTACTTTTATTCTAGGCTAAATGTCTGGCAACGATCAAGGAAGCTCGTCACAGGGTCCAGAAAATGCTGTTAAAAGTATCGATCCCGGATGGAAATACTGCATTCAGATAGGTCCGGGGACAAACAACATTCAATGCAAATTTTGTTTCAAAAAGATGACTTCGGGAATAACTAGAGGGAAGCAACACTTGGCAGGAGAGAAGGGTCGAGTTGCTGCTTGCAAAAAATGTCCACCAGAAGTTCGACAAGAAATTTGGACTTATCTTAGAGAAAAAGACAATGAAGCGATTGAGAAAGCAAAATTTGAGAAATCTGGTGGTGTTGATCTTGCAGGCTTGGGTTTTAGTGATGGTGATGAAGAGGATATGAGGTTTAGATCCAAATCATCCGATCCTCCTCAGGTTTCAAAGTCTAAGGGGAGATATCAAAGTATGAAAGGACCAATGGATTTGTTCTGTAGAAAACCTGAAGATGCAATTCACCAAAGAAAGAAGGAGAAGTTGAGGCAAACAAGTATCAGAGAAGCAGCTGGCAAAGAAGCTGCTGTCCGTGTCCATCAATACATTGCTCGATTTTGGTATCAAGCAGGCTTGCCCTTCAACTTGATTACGATGAATAGCTTTGAAGAGATGGTTGAGGCAATTGGTGCATATGGCAGGAACTTGCCAATTCCGAGCTATCATGATATCAGAGTTCCACTCTTGAAGAAAGAGATGGAATTCACTAATAATTTATTGAAGAATCATAAGGAAGAGTGGAGCAGGTATGGTTGTTCAATAATGTCTGATGGATGGACTGATCGGAGACAAAGGACAATAATTAACTTTCTAGTTAATTCTCCATCCGGGTCCATGTTTGTGAAGTCTGTCGATGCTTCTAGCTTTGTGAAGACAGGAAATAAAATATTTGAGTTACTTGATTCGGTTGTTGAGGAGATTGGGGAAGAAAATGTGCTTCAAGTTGTGACAGATAATGGAAGCAATTATGTTTCAGCCGGGAAGATGTTGATGGAGAAAAGAAAACACCTATATTGGACTCCTTGTGCAGCTCACTGCATAGATTTGATGCTTGAAGATATTGGTAAACTTCCAACAATAAAGAAGACGATCCAGAGCGGAGTGAGTCTTGTTGGTTATATCTATAGTCATAGTAGTACTTTGAGTTTGTTGAGACAATCAACAAACAAAAGAGAGTTGGTGAGACCTGCTGTGACCAGATTTGCCACATCCTTTCTATCACTAGAAAGGATTCATAAAGAAAAAGCAAATCTAAGGAGGATGTTTACATCCGAAGAGTGGACATCGAACAAGTTATCCAAAGAAGCTAAGGGGAGGCAAGCAACTAAAACTGTTCTCATGCCTTCATTTTGGAGGAATGTTGTTTATACTCTCAAAGTCATGGCTCCTCTTGTACGAGTACTTCGGATTGTGGATGGTGATAAGAAGCCGGCAATGGGTTATATCTATGAAGCAATGGAGAAGGCAAAAGAGACCATAATGAAGTCATTCAAAGAGGATGAAAGTAGATACAAAGATATTTTCAAAATCATTGACTTCCGATGGGATTGTCAACTCCATCAACCATTGCACGCAGCTGGTCACTTCTTGAACCCGGAGATATTTTATAGCAACCCCAATGTTGAATTCGATATGGAGGTTACTAATGGGTTGTATGCCTGCTTTAGAAGATTGGTGTCGAAGAGAGAAGATCAAGAAAAGATTATGTCTGAGTTGCCTAATTATAAAAATCGAACAGGCCTTTTTGCCGATGATTTTGGCAATAGTCAGCTCAAGAAGATATCTCCTGGTGAGAACTTCATAATTCATATTAAACCTTTCGTCCTTCATTTAAAAATCTGATTTTGAATTTTAATTTGCACGTTTTAATTTTCTAGCTCAATGGTGGAGGTCGTTTGGTCATTCTGCTCCGACTTTGCAAAAACTAGCTATCAAGATCTTGAGCTTGACATGTAGTGCTTCGGGATGTGAACGCAATTGGAGTGTTTTTGAGCAGGTACTGAACTAATAAATATAATAATATATGCTACCTATAGAAGAATAGATTCATCCAATTCAATAAGTATTAAGTAAACGGTTATATTTTGTGGCTGTGGCAGATTCATACAAAAAAGAGAAATAGGCTCGAACACAAAAGGATGCATGACTTGGTATATATTAAATATAACCAAAAGTTGCATGAGAGACGACTTCATAGAGATGAACTTGATCCAATTTCACTTGATGGCATTGATGAGTGCAATGAGTGGTTGGTTGGGGAAATGGATGATGAAGATGATATGGGGAAAGATTTTGTATTTGATGGTGATACACTCGAATGGCAAGATGTTGTTGAGGCATCGGGTATTGGAGAGCCTACAACATATACTAGGAGTACTACAAGGAAAAGAAAAGAACCAACATCATCATCAAAGGGTGTTAGAGGTGCTAAGAAAAGAACAACAACATCAATATCAAAAGGGAAAGCGTCTGCGTTTCAAAGTGTACTTTATGATGAACCGCTTGAACTTGAGGTTGAGGATGGAGATGAAGGTGAAGAAGATGAAAGTGAAGGAGATGACGAAGAATCCGAAGGAGAAGAGCAAGAGGGATTTGCTTCATTGAATGACATTGAAGAGGATGATTATGTTGGAGTTGATGAGGAATGAGGATTGAGGAGGGTTCAACATGAATTACTGTTCCTTATCTTTATTTTGTGTTTTATGGATAATTGGATAAGACTTTTGAACTTATGTTCTTTATTTTGTGTGTTATGGATATGACTTTATGGTTTACTCATTGTGTTAGAACTTAGAACTTTGTGATTTTTGATTATGTTATGATTTTTGCAATTTTTATTCATAATTTTAGTACATATATATTATATTTTATACAATCCGCCATGCATGCGCCATAACCCGCCACGCCACCCGCCATATTTTTTATGGCAGGTTTTGGGCAAAGCGCCATAGGCCGCCGTCCGCCATCAATAACATTGAGCACATAATAGAACTAACAGATTTTAGACATACTTTTCTTGAATAGGCATTTCTGGCCCGCGCTTTACTCCAGATAGTTTTCCCCTGCATGTAATACACATCATATTATTCATATTATTAGATATCATAATTAGTAGTTCTCCTCGAACAATTGGCTGACAACAGAAGCATTCTAACAAAAAGTAATAGACCACAGATACTCACTCATTAGCATGAATACTGGGTGGAGTAGCATGCAAGATGGCACTCAGAAGCCCAAGAATGGTCTGTGTTTTTCCTGTTCCTGGTGGCCCCTATAAGAAGCAACTACTTTGTTAAACAGATATATATCCAAGATATTCTGCATCACTTTTTGGAACATTCAATCAACGGAAAGATCCGAAAGAAGAAAAACAAAAAGATCAATCATGACTCATATTTGTTTCAAATATAAACAATTTCAGCAATGGGTCTTTAACAAAGTTGCATTTGTAGTCGGTTCAAGGAAAAAAAAAATAATAATAATTCAAGCTTACAAAGAGCCACTGCACACATGTAAAACAACACGACGTCGCACATGTGACATTTGTAGATATGAATGTGTGAAAGACTAATTTAACCTAGGGGAGTAAAGATATTAGTCAAACCTGTATCAAGACAAAGGGCTTCCTAGAAAGACCTGCCTGCAACAAATTTAGAGGGAACTCTATCAGTAAATGTCTCAGAATAATAGAAGACAACCAAGAAACACACTGGCAAGCAATTATTTGAAACAATTAGCCGTATAAGAAAATTCTGGTGATTTGAAACTAAGACAGTACTCTTGAGGATCCTGAACACTGATGTAAAGTTCATAAGAGCTCACATATATAGCATCTTGCTGTGATTTATTATGAATCTCATCAATGAAGTCCTTCAGAGGTTTAGATAGTTTCCAGGCACGATCTTCAGTGACAGCATCAACGTCAGCTGCTTTTAATATCAAATCCTTGAAGGGGAGAGAGCTGATGGAACGCATAGCAACATATTCACGGACTATAGTTGATAAACTGCAAATCTGGAACACATGCCAAAATGTACAGACAGAGTTAAGCTACAAGTAAAGCAGTTCCCAATATATCATTGACAAACTAAATGTGAGATAAGAAAAATCTATTTTCTGATTTAATCAGCATTGAATATATCATTTGAGGAAGTAAGCATACTTAGTTAACTTAATATACATTTACCTTCTGAACAAAAAAAACTTTTTTTACTTCACTAATAACAGGAACCATGTTTGATAGCCTCGGGCAACTTTGAACTTCATCTATGTTTCTCTTGATCTCACCGCCCAAAAACAAACGCAGTCTTAGCTTATCGTGTTGACGATGCTCAACCAGTGCAAAGGCATACGCGCTGGGTATTTTGCCTTCAAACTGAATTGGAGAAGACCGTTTCAGATTAGTGATAATTATATATATATATATATATATATATATATATATATATATATATATATATATATATATATATATATATATATATATATATATCACAATGCAAAACTACATACTAACGAACTAATTACAAGATACAAGAAATGGACGTATAGGATGCTGGTCATGTATAACCCCCTGTTGTCAAATATTTACCTTCTTATTTGAAACCAACAGCAAATCATTTTCAGATACTTTCTCCGGGACTGAACAAATGACCATAGGCAAATGAAATTCAGTGACTTCTCGGCATTCTGCTACCATTGCTTCCTGGCATACTCTTTCTATTTGGTCCACAACACAAATCACACAACTATGAGCGAAACCATAAATCTCACAGCATAACAGGTCATGCAAAAACTACAACGTCTATTATACACAGTTAGAAATATCGAAACTCGAAAGATCATCCCAAAATCACCAATTTCCAGTATAGAAGAGCATCAGTCCGTGGGAACAAACAAAAAAAAAAAGAAGGCAGAGGAAGAAGGAGGCAGCACCTTCTTCATCATCATCTTTCTTAGCAATCTGTGCCTTAACTTCCTCAAACAGCAGCGGCTCAAATGTATCGAGATAATCATCCACGTCTTCATACGTGCTCTTCACAGGCTTCAACCCAGCATCGCTTGTCCGATTGCTTTGCCGCTTCTGAACAACAAGACAAAAGGCGACATGATTCAACTCCACAGCAGATGAAATAGCTTAAAACAAGAGGAACTAGTCAAACCAGAACGAACAGGTCATGATCTTCACACACATTTGCCGAAATATAGGAATTGGAGGGAAAGGTAGTATGAAAGTAATACCTCTGCTTCCTCCAAGATGCGACAGTAATCCCAACTGAGAACAATTTTGTAGAATCGAAGAATGCACACCTCCTCCTCTAGCTTGTTCTTGTCGACCGCCATAACTTCCCCTCTCGAAAATCGGGAGAGAGAGAGCGGGGTAGAGGTTCTCGACGGTTGGCAGAGAACGAGGTTTTTGTTTCAAGGTAAGCAATTGATAGGGTTTAAGCTTTTACAGAAATTTTATACTACCTCCATCCCGTTTAATGGTTCGTATTCCTTTTTGGGACATCTCATAGACCTATTTCCATAAAAGGAAATAATTTGACATCACATCACCATCTACATCACACTTAATTATCCTTTTTTAATTTTAATTACAAATGGATGTGAGTAGTACTCATATTTTAAATTAAATTAAACTCTAATTTACTATCACATCTCCATCACATCACCCTTTTATCCCATTTTATTTCATTTTAATTGGTTGTTGTGCCAATTTGAAATCAACCAACTAAGATGGAATGAGGTAGTACTATTAATTAATTACATTTATATTTACATGGAGCATTTTAAAACTACTGTAAATGTTTTTTTTTTTTTCCTATCCTTTTTTTATGAGAATATTTTTAAATAATGTTTTTTATTTTTCTTTTTTCTTTAGATTAATTTTTAAGTAAACGTTGAATCGTTTCTCTCATTAAAATGGCTATAAATTCATGTGATGACTAACTAACAGTTGTCATGATAAAGCTTGCGACAAACTCACAACTACAATCGTGGGTCGTAATTGTGACATATAACTATATGTAGTGGTCATGAATTATGATCGCGTTACAAATGATCGTGTGTGGTCGTAATCGTGACACATGACCATATGTTGTGGTTGTGGGTGGTCGTGAGGAAACGGCAAACTATAAAGGCAAAATAAGCAATAATTCAAATTGTGGGATGAAATTATAGTTTCCATTTACGTATGATATAATGGACTAATATTAACATTTACTTACTGGAATAAGCTATTTTAAGAGCATCTCCAACAGTTTCCCCTATTTTCCAGCAGCACTATCAATAAAATAGTGCAGAAACAGTAACTCATCTCCAACAGTTCGCACTAAAATACAGTAGAAAAGGAATATTCCAAAATATCATTTTTCATTCATTTTTTTAATAAAATGTGAACATGATTAAAAAAAATGACAATGATATAAATTTTAACTCATTTAATTAAGATAAAATAAGTAGATATTGCGAATAATTAAAATTACATTCTTAATAAATTATAAAATTACTTCCGGTTGGAGCAACAACAAATTATGCAGAAATGAAGAAACACACAACAAGGCAACGCTCACGGTTTTGATATGTTTCGGAATTTATTTCCCGGTGCCGGAGGAAGTGGAGATGGACTTTCGGATTATTAGGGGAAAAAATGTATCTTTAATTTTTTTCAGTTTTATATTAACGTATGTTCCCATGCATGGTGTAGTTTGTTTTGTACTTTAATTTGGCAATGTTATGTAATTTTACGTTTTTCTTATTAATGCATTTTTGTTTTTATATTTTGTTTCATTAATTTATACAATCATTTTGTATATATATATTTGTATCACACGTAAATTATACATAGAGTTTAAAAAGAAGTGAAAAATTAGTTAAATTATTACAAGTAACATACGATAAATTGTGAAAAGAACAAAAAAAATAATTAAAAAAATTTGATACACACAAAACAAATAAGCATATATCAAATTAAATTGTGAAAAGAAAAAAATAAAATTATTACTCATACAACAAAACAAACTAAATTGAAATACTACACCACAAATAAAAATCGCAAACAAACACGAGCACAAAATGATGAACACAAAACTATAGTGCAGTGAATAGTGTTACTCTATATTTAGGGGAACACTGTTCATTGCACTATAATTTCGCTATTTTAGTGCGAACTGTTGGAGCAAAACTCTGCACTAAAATAGTGCTCAACACTATTTTAGTGTTGCTCTTGGAGATGCTCTAAGAACTGGCACTAATGAAATTATCAATGACTTAAGTTCAACTATTAGTTAGTTAGACTTATAAACTACTACAAAAGACACGTAACACGATTTAGTCCGTAAGATGTTTTTCCGGTACCAAGAGGTCGATAGTTCGAAAGTCTGATTAGTTCGTAGTTAAATAGACGTGTTTAATAGGCTCTGAACTGAAAAAAATAATAAATTACGTACAAAATAAAGCCATGATTTATGAATGTGGAAATATTTTTGCTTACCACTATTAAAACCCCCCATTCACAAAATACCCCTCCCCCAAAAAGCATACACAAACTACCCCAATTCCCATTTTACAATTTTCTTTATTTTATAAATCCATTTTTCCTTTAATTTTAATACAACAAGTCTAATCAAAGGTTGATTAGACTTGACATGTTGTTGGCATCTTCTTCTTTTCTCACATACGGCAAATGCAAATGGGTACACTGTATTGATGCATTATTACTGAACTGCATTCATTTTTGTTCAGTGATAAACAGTAAAAGAAGGTTTCCCATGTGAAATATTCAATATATAGTTGTACATTGAAGCTCAAATGACATTTGTAAAAAATATCTTCAATTCGATTCCTCTCAAAAAAAAATTTGGAACAGTTCGTGAAGGAGAAAATACAAGCGAAAGGCGAAGAACATCCAATTCTCAAAGGTTTGTAACTGATAATTCGATCGAATATTTTATTACAAGTATTCCGGCCTTTTTCACGCCGGAAAATGTTGGCCGGAACGTATATCACGCCAGATACATGTCACGCCGGCGTGATATATATTCCGGTCATCATTATCCGGCGTGAAAAGCACCATTTATATTTATTTTTTATTTATGTTTCATGTATGATACTACATGATTTCATTTCATAAAGTATTTGAGATCTGTGAATGAATTATACATTTTTGATATGTATATTAAGAGTTAAATTTATAATTTTTGCAATGTATGTGTGCAAATAAAACGAGACTATAGCATAATTTGAATGAAAATTTTATAATGTGAGTACTGGCATTTTTCACGCCGGATTTATGTTTCCGGAATGAATATCACGCCGGTGTAAATCACGCCGGCGTGATATTCTTTCCGGCCACATAACTCCGGCGTGAAAAATGGATAGTGAATGGAAAAAAAGTTTTGTTTCATACTTTGTAGTAAAACCTTTCATTTAATGAGTTATTTGAGACATACGAATTAATTGTAGAGAATTAATGATTATTTTATGTGTATTAGAAGTTCGTTTAAATATTTTTACGTTGTATGTGAGTACATTAAGCCATACTATAGCATAATATGAAGGAAAAAAATAAAACAAGAAATTTTTTTATTTTCACGCCGGAGATATGTTGCCGGAAAGTATATCACGCCGGCGTAAATCATGCCGGCGTGATATGCTTTCCGGCTGCATATCTCCGGCGTGAAAAATGTAAAATTAGTATGAAAAAAAGTCTTTCTCATATTTTATAGTTATACCTTTCATTTAATGAGTTATTTGAGACATACGAATTAAGTTGAGTTCATTTTATATTGTAGATGGATTCCGTCGACGTAAAAGCTTATTACGGAGGTCAATGGAATAGAAGAAGGTACGAGGGTGGCAACGAGGTTGTAATCAAGTGCAGTGATTTCACATATTACGGGCTGAGATGTATGGTAGCTTCCTGTTGCAACCTGCTCGGTAGTGATTTTGATATGTTCTATTTCTCGCTATCCGAGAGCACTGGACGTACAAGGAAATCGAAGTTGCAGTCGGACCAGCAAGTGGTTGAGCTATGCACTAAGTACATTAGCCCAGAATTGTACGTGATTCTAAACAATGGAGGCTCGTCTTCACATGTTGGGGCTTCGTCTTCACATGTCGGTGCATCTTCTTCGTATATCCCTCAATTCGACCCGTCGTACCAGGAACCGTCTTCGTTCGAATTTGGCAACACGTATGGCAACACGGAGGACTTGCGTTCGACGCTTGATGATATCGTAGAGAACATCAATTCCACCCGTTGGGATGAACAGGTGTATCAAGTCCACAACCTCGGAGGCAGTTCGTCTCATCGTGCCGAAGATGCTCGTGACGATCAAATACCCGACCTGAATCATACATCAGGAAGGGTTGAGCAGGAGGATCCAAACGAAGATGATGTCTTGCGCGACGACGATGACGACGAGGATGAATATGAGCCGTCGCGGGACGTCTCCACCGAGGACAGCGACCAGTCGAACGTATTGAGAGAAGGAAGGCAAATTCCTAGGGCCCTAATGGCCGAGTGGACCGCCTGGATAGCTGAAGAAGGCGGGTTTAACCGACTGTTGGCTATGATGTTTCCGGACCTGCACGGTAGGAGCCAACCACCTCTGGATACTGATACGGAGCACATGAGGAACTGGTTAGTGCCTGTGGTCCCACTCCAGGCTACAGAATCTGCAGTGTTCAACGAGGAAGACGCAAGTATCCTCGATTTGCGATATGGTTCATATTTCAAAAGCAAGGATGATATGTATATTGCCGTTGGTTTGTGGCAGATGGAGAGTCGAAAAAATTTCTACCCCAGGTGGTCGGATACGACGAGGCTGGTCTTTAGATGCACGTCGGACAAAAAATGCCGCTTCAACATTCGTGCTGTAAGCGAGGGCGGGAATTGGGTCATTTCAGTGTTTGAACCCGAACACACATGCGGGCCCAACACTGGGACAGTCGAAAGAAAGAAGGTCCGATCTAAAGTTATTGCGGCGTACTTTGCGAAGAGGATCCTGCGCGACTCCGCGATTATGAAGCCTAGGATCATTGAGAACGAGCTGCTCACGTCGTTCGACATTAAGGCGAGCTACAACGTCTGCTTGAGGGCGAGGAATCAGGCCGTGGAGATTCTCTACGGGAAACACAAGGAGTCGTTCCAAGATCTGCCCGCCTACCTCCATGCTCTCGAGACTTCAAACGCCGGCACAGTCACCGATCTCGACATAGATGACGAGTGCAAATTTCGACAGGTGTTCGTTGCCCTAGCTGCCTCTATTGCGGCGTACAAATACGGGCATATCAGGCCGGTGATATCCGTCGAAAGCACTCACCTGAAGGGCAAGAACAGCGGCGTCATGTTCGTAGCTGTAGCGAAGGATGCGAACGAACAGCTATTTCCCTTGGCATACGGCGTAG
The DNA here is from genome assembly GCA_029379335.1 of Thymus mandschuricus. Taxonomy (NCBI): domain Eukaryota; kingdom Viridiplantae; phylum Streptophyta; class Magnoliopsida; order Lamiales; family Lamiaceae; genus Thymus; species Thymus mandschuricus. The sequence goes on from CM057072.1 coordinate 5,444,366, forward strand.
GGCGTAAGGAGAGTCACTATTCATGGACCTCGTTCATGAGGGGTCTGAGGAGGGCTTACGGGAACTTGACTGACGTGCTGATTGTCTCTGACCAGCACGTTTCGATTGAGTATGCCGTAGCTCAAGTGTTTCCGGAGGCGCACCATGGGTTGTGTTACTACCACTTGAGTCAGCACATGACATACGGCATGGTTATCGGTGCCATGTTCCAGAGAGCTGCGTACACATACGATCAGAGAGAATTCCACAGCATCATGGCATCGATGCTCAACACCAACCCCGAGGCGTACCAGAAGGCTATGGGCAACGGACCCGCTAGGTGGGCTCGGAGCATGTGCCCCGTTCGCCGGTTCAGTACCATGACATCGAACGCCGCAGAGTCTTTCAACAATTCCCTCCTCTGGGCACGTCGACTGCCTATAGTTGCTTGCCTCGATGCTGCGAAGCTCGTTATCGAGAAGTGGTTCGATGAGAGAAGACTCAAGGGTCGAAACGACACCCACCCCATATGTGAAGAGGCGCGGCGAAAAATCGGAGTCCAGTTGGAAATGTCGCATAGGTACAAGGTCACACGGATCAGCCTCGACGTCCCACATTTCAGAGTGCAGACACTAGATAACGTATACCACGTGGACTTGAAGAAGATGTTGTGTGACTGCCACAGATGGCAATTCGATTGCATACCGTGTGCACACTCGATCGCAGCAATGATGTAAGTAATATTTTTTTCAATCAATTCAATATTTTTTGTACGGAATGACATTTATTTATTTCAACAGGGAAAATGGCCAGGCGGTAGATCAGTACATTGCCCACTACTACAGGAGGGATACCTATTGCAAGATTTACAACCGTCGAATATTTCCAGTTCCTAAAAAAGAAGAGTGGACAGTGCCGAGTGCCTACCTCGGTGTACAAATTCTACCCAATCCGTACGAACGTCAACCGGGGAGACCACCGGAACGTAGACGGAGGGGGGCACGAGAAAGGACAATCAGGCGTGCTCCTCGGAGATGTCGACAATGCGGCGAACAGCACGGTGCAAGGCAACCTTGTGCAAACCAATACGATTGAGTAGCACCTATTAGTGGAATGTTTATTCTAAAACTCGTTGTTTCAATGTTTAGACAATGTTTTAAGTGATATTAACATCATTATTTAACATAATTATGAATAAAAAATCAATATTTATTTCAAACCCTAAAACACGCCGGACAAATCACGCCGGAAAGCATAACACGCCGGCGTGATGTTATCCCGGCGTGATATTAATTCCAGGGGCTTTTGTCCGGCGTGATTTTTTTCATTGCCGTTTAAATATAATTATAATTATAATGTAAATGATTTACACGATTATAATTATAATTCAACTCGAAACATGCAATCGAATTCTAAACATTTGCAAAGAAGTCAAATCCACGTCGTTTTAAACAGTAGAATATCCAAAAATTCTACAAGCATATAAATTCCTATAGCTGCAACAACGGTTCGTTGCGGCCTCTATGGCTGGACTCCCGCTAAATGCATGCTCGATGTTCAAGCACGTAACCACGGCACTGCATTTGGGACACTCACTCCCAATTACATTATCTCTCCTCCTAAAGACCAACTTAAATCTCGCCTGGTCAGGTTCCGGAGCCTTAATGTTGTAGACGTTATTCTCGTAATAACCGCCTACCATCAACCAATACGGTAGGAGTATCATCAATGCACCTAAATCCTTTTGCACTTGTTTCTGCCCAGCATTGTCCAAGCTGTGGAACAATCGATCCAGCACAACAATCTGCTTGTGTGGTATGTTTAGGAGAACCCCAACATAACGATCTTGAACCTCCCAAGGCAAAAAAACCTAAACAATATAGAAGGAGACATTAATGATTATACGAACAAACACTTATGAAAATTAGAGTACTAATAACTATTGTTTCGTTCATACCACTTGTGTGTGCCACCAGTTAGTTGTTTCGTATGTCGGTGACCGGTTTCGCATCAAATTGGATAAGTACGCCGTCGGTTCCCAATTTTGCAATATCCAATGGAACCTCACCGCATTATCGTCACCAAGTCTCTTGAATTCGACGTGTTTCGTAAGGCGTTCATAGGTCGCCTTCAGATCCACCTTAAATGCCATTTAAAAACACAATTAAAACATGCCAATAATAATTTAAACGTAAAATAGGGCTATGAATTAAAATCACGCCGGACAAACACGCACGGGAAGTAAATCACGCCGGGACTCATTCACGCCGGCGTGATTTACTTCCGAAGAACATTATCCGGCGTGATTTTAATCCCCGGGTCTATTATCCGACTTTTAATTCATATTTATAAATTCCATACCAAATTCAATTTCAAATCAGGGTAAAGATGAACATACCAGAACTTGCGTATTGCATATCATAACTACACCACCCGTGTATGGAGGGAGAACTCGAACACCTTCTTGAAGTTGTTTCCGTAGAGTCATGAGAGCCATATCAAGCACCTGTAACAACGTAAAAAATTTCAGAGCGTCTATTAAGTATAAAACCATGGCTCGACAAGATTATATTAAAAACAACGTACCAGTGGGCTCCACTCTAACTCGGAACGTATCATCGCCTTTAGTTCTCCGGCTTTCACCGTGGCGATTTGATCAGGGACATGCCGCAACCCATAGTCGTAATGACACGTGGAGATCCAAATTTTGAAGTCTTCTTGGACTCTTGAGGAAGGCCATGCTGGTTCGTACGTCGGTGTGTATACACCGACCGCTTTTAAGGAGACTTCCGATGAACCTGATGACTAGTTCAAATAAATTTATTAACCTGCTCGATACAGACCAATAAAACCACGGCTAATTTCGGAAGAATACCTGACCCCGCTCGACTTGCGAAGTCGATGAACGAGCTCGAGCACGGATGGTAACGTTTGGCGCCGTCGCAGTAGAATAATCAGCGCTAGAAATGTTCTCCGGAAGTGAAAATCGGCCCGGCTGATAATCTTGGTACGTGACCGGCTGATAATCTTGGTATGTGGCCGGAGGCGTGTACTGCGCCGAGAACGGAGGGATGTATGTCGACGGCTACAAAATTGTATGTCAAATTCGTAATCTTAAACACACGTTTTCTTCAACATTACGCATAATAACATCAAATTATAATTAATAGACTATATAATAAGGTTTAAAACATAAAAAGAGACATTACAGATAATTTCACGCCGGAGAAAAGTCGTCGGCGACAAAATCACGCCGGCGTGAAACCCTACCGGCGTGAAATCGTCTCCGATGACATGTCTCCGGCGTGAAAAACATTTTAACCTTCCAAATTACTTCTTAATTCTATTCTGGTACATAAATGATAACAAAATAAATATTCTCATTCACGAATTCAGAAGTGAAAATTATTCCCGAACAGATTATACCTGTCCCGTAAATGCAGCCCATGCATCAGAGTATGAAGCATCCTGGTACGTGCCGAGCGTAGTGGAGGGCTCGGAGGGCCCACTGTCGGTGTACAACGGGAGGGTCGTGTCCCGACGGTCCCCCACTATATCCGTCACGTGATGTATACCGGAGCTTCTAGAACCTCCTGCTCCGGTAGTCGCAGCACCCGAAGGGCGTGCTGAAGAAGCCCGTCCCGAAGTGACAATAGGAGGCCGCCCACCACGACCGCCACGACCGCGCTGAGGCTGTGAGACCGACCGTGGAATACTTGTAGACTTGCAACTGAGCAAGGCCTTCACCTCCTCGAACATTGATTTCACCTTGCCCATGAAGCCTTCAAGCTTCCTGTCGATCTCAGCATTCTGCTCTGCTATTTCCTCTTTCACGATCCTCCTAACGTCCTCGGGCGTTGCGTAACTGGGGACATCGTGTCCCCTGCTGCCGCTAGAATTGTCCTCCCTCGGCCTTTTCCCGGGATCGCGTCTGCTCCTAGATCCCCGGGCGGAAGTCTGCTCCTCCTCCTCACCCATGTATCTTCGGCTCTGGGTGCTCCTCCTCGGACGTCCTCCAGTACCGTCGAGTATGTCGTCCTGATCGTGCATCGGCCGACGTGTACGCGCCTCTGGCGGAAACTGAGAAGGCTCGCCGGTCACGGGTACCGGCACGTAGAAGACTACGTCACATGGGTTCGGGACCAGGGACGATAGGAAATACTCGAGGCCGGCCTCCCACTGGTCCGGTGCGATATTACACATCAAATACTGAGGATCGTCGACTATCTGGAAGAAATTTTCTAGAGTCGTCCCCTCCCGCAGGCTCTTCTTGAACTTCCATCTCAAACACCTCGGGTATGCGCGCTCGTTTTCAAGTACTCCAGCGACTGCACTCATACCTCCGATCACCTCATATCCCCAGACTAACAAGGCCCAGGCCGGCCCGTAAAAGTGGTAGACATCGGAGTCTAGGGCGTGCTCGACGTAATACCGAAGGGTGAGGAAACTGTATGCACCCCAAGGAAACCGGTTGAACTCCTCCGGATCATCGGCAAGCCGCCACAACCAGGCGAAAGGGGCGTTCTTGATATCGTGCCCGAGAATGAAAGTATTGGCAATCAGCAGATTCACCAGTGATAGTAGGGTATCCTGATCGTTTTTAAAGCGTTTGGCATCCGTGTTGATAAGACCCAACAATTCCCTCCCCAATTTCAAATCCTTGCGACACAACCTCTTGTGGAGTCGAGACTGATTCGCATTCAAATGCTTGTTGGGATCCCACGAGCTCTCGCCAAACTTCAATCCGGTCACCAACGCAAATTCCGGAGCAGTGAATTCAATGCGTTCTCCTTTTACATAGAAGAACATGCCTCCGTTCTCACTAATAGCTCGACAGAGGATACTGTGCAGTACTTGGGCATTCGACTGCCCCGGGCGCCACCCCACAAAATGCCCAAAAGGCCCATCCCTGAATCGACCGAGCAGTGGATCTCCCCCTGCCTCCGTTAAAGCTTTCTCGACATCCTTCAGTATTTGAGTTCTATGGTAGAGGTTCAACGTCAAAACTTTTTGGTTGAAATAGTTCCGGCGACGTAGCGAAACGACATTCGCGCTCAATTCCTACAAAAAAAAAAAAAAAAGAAACACGAAATCAGATTATAGTTATAAATATATTCGGAAAATGAAGAATGAAACAATAACGTACATTCTGCCCAAAATCACGCCGGAGATGAGCTGCCGGAAAACAAATCACGCCGGCGTCATATGTAGCCGGCGTGATTTGTTTTCCGGCAGCTCATCTCCGGCGTGTTTTTGGCCAGTAACTCAATAAATTTTTTCACAAATAAAATATAAGTTAAAAAAAATTATTATGCGTATTACATACCTAATAAATATATATTACATGCCTAATAAAAAAATATCATACTAATACACATTTATTTTACATAAAAATTATTTTTAATAACATAAAGAAGATAAAAGAATTATTATGAACATTATTGCAAAAAACACGCCGGATAATCGTCGTCGGAGTACATATCACGCCGGGGTATTTCACGCCGGCGTGTTATGTTTTCTGGCGACGATTATCCGGCGTGTTTTTCCCCCTAATCTCAAATATTTTTTTTCCAACCCAACTACTTATACATATATTTTTTTAATACTAATATTGAGATTTTTTTAGTAAAAACATTTAAAAACAATAGATAAAACATTATAACAAGCAAAAATATCATAAAAAAATACATAAACGTACATTTAAAATACATAATGATGAAAAATAAAAAAAATTCGAGTATTACTTAAAACGTACCATTTTTTGTTGTTACGGAATTCGTACGACTTCTACTCCGGATTCGTCTCCGGTGTGAACACTAATTTTGCCGGCCTCGTTCCCGTCTACAAACCCTTCAAATTAATATTCAACGGCCAAATTAGCATTCGAAAATATACATCATATTTCAAAAATTAATTAGCACTCAAATCTCATAATTGAAAAATTCAAATTTAAAATTCAATACACAAATCTTTAAAAATAACTTAATTATACACAAATCTTTGAATCTAAGATAGTGCATATCCCTACTTCAAACATAATTTTACACAAATCTGTAATTAAAAAATTAAATTCGAAATCTAATGATATTTAAAAAGAAAAATAGTATGTTACATACGAAATTGGTCTAATTAAATTATAAAAACTACGAAAAAATTAAATTAACATACAATTATTCGATTAAAAAAAAATTGGTTGTTCCGGAAAATTTCACTCCGGAGGTCGCCGGCCGGAAATAATATCACGCCGGCGTTATATAACTCCGGCGTGATATGATTTCCGTCCGGCGATCTCCGGCGTGAAATTTGTCGAAACAACCAATTTTTTTTTGTAATTCTAATAATTTTACAAAAATCTTTATTTCAAAATTCAACTAATATCGATTGATATTTAAGAAGATAAATTGTATATTACACTCGAAATCGAAATTGGCCTAAAAAAAATATGAATGCTACGAACAATTTAAATAACATACACTTAATCGAATTAAAAAAAAAAAAATTGGTTCTTCTGCCCAAATTCACGCCGGACATAGTTCGCCGGAGATCAAATCACGCCGGCGTGACATAAATCCGGCGTGATTTCATCTCCGGCGAACTATGTCCGGCGTGAATTTGGACAGAGCATCTATTTATATTTTTTTTTATACTTATTTGATATTACCTACTTGTTTTCGAACGGCGACGGGATCCGACCTCTACTCCGGTGTCGGGGCGGTTTGCCGGAGTTGTAGATGCTTGCCGGAGAGGCCGTGGGGGTTGAGAAACGGAGAGAGAGTGAGTGAGAAATCCGATGGGGGATGACGGGGAATTGCCGGAGGAGCAATTCCGATGGGGATGGATGGGAGAGACGATAGAGAGAGATAAAGAGAGAGAGAGAGAGAGAGAGAGGCAGCTTGGGGTTTGGGGCTGTGATGTGTGTCGGAGGGAGGGGGGGCTCAATTAATAGAGCCGAGAGAGGTGGGGGAGAAAGGAGAAAGTGCCGTTGGAGGGAGAGAAATTTTTGGATTTTTGTTGTTGGGAGGAATCAATTGATTCTCCTCTCTCTCCCCAACAAATATAAAAATCAATACATCACTCATTCCCATAAAAAACATCACTTATTACCATATTTACATCAACTCAAGTGGGGTCCACTACTATTAAAAAAATGAAAGGGGTATTTTGTGTATCAAAATTTTTAGAGGGGTATTTTGTGTATCAATTGTTTTAAAAGGGGTATTGGAATTTCTCTCCCTTTATGAATTCTAAATTTAAAAGTAAAATTGGAAATTAACAGTCGAGCATTTAGGGAACCTAAATTAGGGCTCAGTGATTTTCCCCAAACACCTCGACTTCGGACCTTCGACTGCATTCTCCTTCTCGTCTTCTTCCAATTCCTTCCACAATGCAACAGGTGAGTGGAAATTCATTCGCTCTGAACTCAGATACTGGATCGAATTGTTTACTGTACGATGTAATTTTTTTCAATTTTTCAATTTTTTTTTCTTTTGAAAACTGTGCACCGATTTTGCTTTTCGTATGTTACGATGAAGGGGGGATCGGCGTCGGAGACTGAGGTAACCTGGGAAGATCAGCAGAATATCAATAAGTTTGGTAGATTGAACAACCGCCTCCATGAATTAGAGGATGAAATCAAGATTGCGAAGGTATTTTTGATTTTTCGGGTGTTTTACATTTTTGTTTTCTGCTTCTGGAGTTTGAGCTCTTTAGTTGTAGTGTTTCTCGAGTTGTATTCAGTACTTTATGATGGTTTTGGCCCTCAATGCTTTGATGTTTTGCGGAAAGCACCTGATCGAAAACGAGGAGGAATACTTGTAGTCTCAGCTCAAGCTGCTCCAGCTGTAGTACTAGTAACAATGGTGGGGAGAGAGAAAACCGGTATCTTTATTCTCTCTAACCAAAATCAAGGTGTTTGTCAAATCGATTGATTGGTTTAGATCACAGGCGACCTCCATTTGCAATTTAAATAGGTTACTACCGGTTACATTGGAGGACAATCCTCCCTCACGACTAGGGATTAAGAGTTAGTGGTGGTGCTTAAATAAGCTTAGAAAATGCTTATCGGGAGTCAGGTTTTAAGCTTAAATAAGGGTAGAGAATGCTTACCGAGAGTCTTGTTTTATAACATGTGTAAGTTGAAACATAATCATTAATTGAAGGACTTGTTGTGGATCTCCTCAAAAGGTTAGCTTACTCTGGCATTTTCTGTTGTGTCCACGTAAGAATCTCAAAAACTACTCGACTGCGTGTACTGCTACATTTAGGCAATTTGATTATTTCCCGTGCTATTTAGTGTCCTTTGCTGAATCTAGAGTTATGTAATGGAAGAATCCCTTAGCTTGTGACTTGTGAGTTCTTCATTGTGAGAGAGAACTATACTTTTGTGCTGCTTTCATCATTTGATTATTTGGGGTGGGAGGGCGGGGGCTAAGATGGTGAGGCTTTGTGTTGTATCTTAGAGGAGCATCGTCGTTTGCACAAAGCATAGATTTGAACCATATAATGTAGTTGAGTTATCATATTGAGGTGAAAGTTTAGCTAAAATGTGGAGCACATTGCTAAATGAAAGCTAGTAGCATGTTTCTAGTTTCTTCCAAAAGATTATTGGTTAGGGAGATGTTCGTTTTTGGTTAGGGTTTATGTTCTTAGTTGCGGTCGGCTGTTGGCTATTTTGCTTTATGTCGTATGCATAACTTTAAGAGGAGGAAAAGGAAGCAGAAACTACCATAGCTCTTGTTACTTTTCACCTTGTCTGAACCAATTCTGGAATCTAAAACAGAGCATGCATTATTTATTACACAAAGCATCCTTATATGGTGAAGGAGGTTCGTTACATTTTTTCATCCAGCCAGACGAATATAGCTGTAATCATATTGACCATAAACATTCCATGCACTATTCAAGTTTCTAACTGAAACTTCTGTCGGGCAGGAAACGAACGAAAGCCTTGAGGATGCAAGCAACGAGCTGATCCTTACAGATGAAGACATGGTTCGGTTCCAAATAGGCGAGGTCTTTGCTCACGTAGCGAAAGACGAAGTCGAGAGCAGGATCGAAGAGATGCAAGAGAAGACGAGCAAGAACTTGGAAAAGCTAGAGGAGGAGAAGGAATCAATAATTGCTCAAATGGCGGAGTTGAAGAAAATCTTGTATGGCAAATTCAAGGATTCCATCAATCTCGAGGAGGATTAGGTCAAGAATCAACGAGATGGGTTATTTGTGCACATTTTTTGCCTTTGGATTTGTTTTTTTTCCTTTTTTTTAGATGCATTAAAACTATTACTAAAATGATTCTGGGTTTTCTTGTTATATTAAAGTTTATTATTATTAACTCCATGAAGGTATCTCGTTTCAAGTGCCACTCCGACATCACATATTAATGCATCACGTTTTCATTATTTCAAAACCTAACGCCTCTCCTCGTCCTACTGAGTTTTGACTTTCATGTACGAAACTCTTGTCTGATCCATTCTACGTGACACGTTCTATGAATACATGGAATATAAAATAAGAGAAACGTGGAGGAATGGAGGAAACAGCAATTTCTTTTTCTCTAAACGAAGAAAATATTTTCCTCATCGAGCATCAACTCGACAACTTTATCTTGAACGTTGTTTGCATCCGACGATGAAAAAGGAGATGATTGATTAGCTTCATTTAAACATATAAACACGTGAGTATTTAATTTAGTATTTATTTTTCTCAATTCGTCAACAATTTTGACATATTCTATATCGTTATCACATGGGTAGTGTTATTTTTATAAAATATCTAAATAATTAATAATACCCAGAAAATCAAGAAACACACACCACCTACCCCATCAACCCAGCACGAAATCTCTCTCTCTCTCTCTCTCTCTCTCTCTCTTCGTGTTGAAACTCGGAAGCATTTAAAGCGGCGACTCAATCCGGAAAGGGGAGCTGAAAGCAGTTGTTTCCAATGGCGACCGTCTCATCCGCCGCAATCGCGCCCTCTCTCTCGCTCAGCTCGCCGAGGGCGTTCACCTCTCTCTCTTCCTCCAGCTCAGTCTCCTTCAGCTATAATGTCTGCAATCGGGCCGGGCTCGGGATTTCCGTGGATCGACCCGCTGCGCCCAAGAGGAGGGGGATGTCGTGCAACGCCTTGTTCGGCCTCGGAGTGCCGGAGCTGGTAGTCATCGCCGGCGTCGCGACGCTCCTCTTCGGCCCGAAGAAGTTGCCCGAGATCGGGAAAAGTATTGGCAAGACTGTCAAGAGCTTTCAGCAGGTATTTTTCTTTCCTTTGATTCGATTCGATTAGGTTTTTCTGATTACGAATTCACGATTTTTGATTTTCTGGTGCTGTTGAGTTATACTGTCTATCTTCTTCCTATTGGGGGAAGCTGTTCTAACTGGGATTTTGGTTTAAACCCTAAAATTTGAAGATGAGTAACGAGGGTTTTACTCAGATTTTGACTGTGATGAACTTGACTACTTAATCGTTGTTTGGCTAATTGCGCAATCACTTTATATTCACTGTTGTTTGACTACTTAGAGGTTTTTGCTTTCGAACGACGATGGGTGCTCTTGCTGGATTTTGTAGACTTCGTGTTGTACGTATTTGAATGCCGTCGATGAAATCTGATCATGTGAAGGTTGAATCCTGTGAAGTTTTGATGAATGGAAAAAAAATCCCCTTTTGAGAGACTACTTGATGCTGAGATATTTGTTGCCTTTTACATTTCTCCTTGATCGTCTTTAATGACGAGTGGGGAAATATATCTGTGCATACTTGATCCTTCATCATTTCTCTGATGAACAAAGAACTAATTTCAGGTTTAGGTTTTGATGAGTGATCCTTTATTGTTATGTTACCATGTGTGATTCGGTTGGCTCACACTGTGACTACGTTAGCTACTGACAAGGCTAGCTTTGTATTGGAGTCTTATCCACTTTGACAAGGGGTCGTGTAACTGGTGGCAGTGAAAACTTAAAGTTTGGATTTTTCTAGTTTATACTATAATCATATACCACATTGAGAGAGTCATTATGTTAATGAATACATGAAATCTGGGAAGATAAAGCCGGTACAGGACTTTGACAATTAGGTTATCCCCTTTCTCATCATCATATGTTTCTTGAATTCCCTTGTGTTCTGACTGCAGTTGAACTTGTTGATACTGATAAAGCTCAAAATCATCAATCTCATCAATTTCTTGAAATATTTGCCATTTAAAATTCGGATCTGATATGAAGGTGCAATTTTAAGGCATAGTGCCCAGCATATTTAGGTATATTCACTCAAATTGACCAGATGTTATTGCTCTAGTACGAAGCCATGTGGAATATTGTTTGTAATCCATTGTAACTAACCATCCTTTTGAGTATTGATCTTGTCCGGTCGGTGATGAAAGATATATTTTGGTCGCCAGTGCAGTGGTTGTTCAGTTTTTGAGAAGCAAGTAGTCACACCAAACCATTTCGATTAGTTGAGAGGGCAATTGATTGACTTTTGGTCAATGATTTTTATACTACAAACGATTTGTGCTGGTAAGCATCTGTTACTGGAGAAGAATAAATTATTGGAAATTCTGCTAGAGGAAGGAACATCCAAGTTGTTTCCATCTGAAACTAATTTTGCATCATTTTGCTTTCTTTGCCTCTTTGCATGCCAAATCAAATCGATAACTTATAAGAGGAAACTAAAAAAGAAAGATTAGTCTGTATGGTTTTGGTAATTTCTTATTCTTTCTTCACTCCATTCCACTGAAGAAAGTAAAGTTAGTTGGTATGCTCTTCATTAATCTGAAGTGCTTACTGATCTCGTTGTTATCTGTGAAATAAGCACTAAATTTCCATGCCTGATACAGCTCTTTGAGACCTGAATCACCTCATCAGCTTTCTTTTCTAATCATATATATGCACAAACGAATGTGCACATTCTGAAATGCAGGCAGCCAAAGAATTCGAGACGGAACTGAGGACCGATGGTGAGCCTTCCGAAGAAGCACCCAGTGAGAAGGTTAAGACAGTGAGTGAAGAGGAGAAGAAGCAAGAGGATAAAGTCCCCACCACAAATGGCACGACTTAAGGTTTGGCAGTTGTTTGTTGTAGTTGATCATTCGCCCATGTTGTACGACACACTTGTTTAGATACTTATAGCTAAGTTTGAGTATTTTTATCAATAAACCGGTTTTCACTAGCATTGTTAAAGGAAGATTATTTGAGTTTTGATGAACCACTTGTTACCCCATGAATTATGATTTTTACCATGTTTCTTTTCTTTCTGTTGGTAAGAAAGATGCTTCTTTTCGGTCTCCCTTTTGATCAATCAGGTAGGAGTTCGAGCCATCTCAGATGTATGTATATTGTGTTGAACTTCAAATACATGTAAAGGGTCGTTGTCTAGACGATTTGGATGAGAAAAAAAATGTAGAGGTTTGAGGAGATATAATTTGTTGTTTTAAATGTTCAAATATTTATAGGAAATTTCAGGATAACAATATTCAGAAGAATTGGGCTTTAACCAAATAGTTGGGCTCATTACCAGATTATAGTTTGAATTGAAAATCAAGATTCTTGAAGTGTCAAAATTTAAACAATTTATGTCTCTTGAAAAAATATGAAAGCCTAAAAATTATGCCCTCTTTGACTTCCTTGCGGTAAGGTTTAACTAACGTATCATATCATATCTGCAATTCCAAATCTAGAAGGTGGTGTAATCAATGTTGTGAAAGCCGGACCAGACCGATTGGTTCGACCGGTCAAGCTAGGAATCGAACTCAGCCCCCATCAGCCGATTAAAGCTATAAGCCCGTTTTTGAGTTGGCATGTAATTGCATCGAACGAACCGGTTAAAACCCCAACATCTAAACCCGATGAAGGTTTCTCTAAACACCATATGCGGATTAAACACCTTGGCCAAAATATTAAATCGATCTCATATTTTAGTAATTGAAAAAGTAAAGTCTATCCTTGCAAAATCAAACAAAGTTTGGTCTAAGAAATATACTAACCCAATTATGGGTGAGATCTTGAAAAAATAATTTTTATTTTTATTTTTATTTTTTTATTTTTTTTTTGTGTTGGAGATTAGAGACGACCAATTGTTATGATCAACTTTAATTTTTACGAAATTTCTATAAATCTCTTACCGATTATAAACTAAAAGACTAACCCGTGTCAATCATACATACCACTTTCACCCTTTATTTTCAACCTTTCAACATCAAACTTTACATTAAAAAAATGTAAATGATAATATGGTCACCACAAAATCGAATAGAATAGCAATATATGTAAAATATGTGTGGTGCATTTGTCAACAAAAACAAACAATATATGCACACACATTTTCATCTAAGATTCCATAATGGATTGGCAAAAGGCCAAGAGGCTGCCACATGTCTTAATTTAAAATAGAATACAATTTTTTTTTTTTTAAATAGACTATATTTCCATAATTGTAACAACAAAACCATAGTATAAATAACCATGGTTCAGGTCCTTTCAAAAAAAGAAAAACATGTTATAGGACTTTGAATGTGTTATAGACTATAGTATTGTTTTATAGTGTGAGACACTTTCTAATTTTGGGCTAACATTGAATTTTTATGTGACCAATTAAACTATTTCATCACTTATTTTCAAATTATCATAGTTTGTATCTTTTTAGGTACCGTCTTATAAACTATAGCCCTGTTAAGAAAAAAATCATAATAAATGTAACAATGACTTTACCTTTTTGATATTTTCTTTGTTTTCCTTTTAAAATAGACTTCATCGTTTTAGTTATAACCATGTATTTTAATTTGCATGTCATTAATAGTTTGTCTATACGACTACCTTCTTACTAAACCCAAAATATTTAAAACTTGTCGAGCAAACCTAAAGCCTCTTCACAACTTTTTCAAATCTATTTGTATATAATAGATTATCTAAGGCATGTATCTACGACCTATAACATTTATGTATTGTTCGTGCACATTAAAAAAAAAAAAAAAAAAAAAAAAACTTCTTATGCCTCGCATTTAGAATTATTTGCATTCTTGTATTCAGTCATACAAGCTTTATTGCATTTAAAAACATTCCCTTAATCAAATATTAAAGTCATCTTGAATGTGTACATGTGTGAAATGTGTGTACGTGAGGTCGTAACTAAAAAGGAAAGGGGAAAAAAACTTACTTCCTCCCTGCGCTCTATTTCAATTGTTTTTTTTTTCTCCCTAATCGAACAGTCTCACATGAATTGTCACGTTTCCTAAAATGAAAAGAATTAACCCTAACACCCCTTACATTTTACTTTTAACATTGCACCAAAATTTCATGTTACAATAAAACAAGATAATTAATTTGGAACGGAGCGTGTAGACAACATTATTCACTAGCTCCCTCTATGAATCACATATTCAAAGAAAGTCACAATTCTTAGTAATATATTATTCGAAAGAAGCTCTCAATTGGTCATAATAAACACAAACGATTGGCCAGAAATCATTAAAAAAATAATTAAACATTTATCGTGTACTCCCTTCGTCTCATGCTAATTGTCTACTATTGTATAAAAAAGGCACGGTAAGTGATAAAATGTTTTATATTATACTCTCTTTGTCTCATTCATAAATGGATCACTAGAATTAAGACGTGAGTGATAGTGGTGGATAAAATAGTGTGAATGGGTTGTAGTGGGTTAAAATTTTGATTTTTAAGATAATATCTCTATATGAATGTGACGGTCGAAAATATAACTTATTCATCTATGAATGGAACGGTGAGAGTATTAGTTTAGTTGTGAGGGAATATAATTTTTATGTTGGGTAAGTGAACAATTAAATGGGGCATCCTGAAATAAAGACAATTCGAGTGAGACAGATGGAGTACTAGTATAATACTCCTTCCGTTCCATTTCATTAGTCTTTTTAGTTCGTATTGGGGATATATAATACTATAATATGATTAATGAAATGAGAAAGACGGAGAAGGGAGTAATAATATCAATAAAGCTATTTGGCCATAATGTGGCCAGCCACACAACGACATTTTTTATAATATACGTAATTTTTATAAAATGGTAAATGATAATTATAGTTTATTACTTTTATATTTTAATTAAAAAATATTTTTTCCACAAAAATTACATATTTTTCTCTTTTTTTTAGATAAAAAGGTAACAAATTCTTTAAAATAGTAAATATTATCAAATAATTAAATGGTTAATTTAAAAAAATAAGTAAAAAAATACGGAGCATCGCTTTTTGAGTTTTTTATAATATAAAAAAGTTTGGCAAAAAAATACTCCCTCCGTCCTCCATTTGTTGGCACACAGTTTAATGCAATGTGATGACATGTAAGGTTTTTTCTTATGCAAACATTATCATATGGGGTTTACTTCTTAAGTTGTGGGTCCATCACATTCTTTAGTAATAAAAAATGGTTGAGAAGGGTATAAATATAATTTTGTTGTGGGGTCTACTTCTTAAAAAGGAAAGGGTCAATAGATCGAGGACGTCCGTTTATAGTAATAGTGTCAACAAATAGAGGGTGGAGGGATTATAAATTATTTGATACTTAAAAAAATAAAAAAAAAAATTAAATAATAGTCGAATAACATCACCCTAATAACAGTAATACTATTGGTTACCTAAAAACTAGAAAAAAGGACAATTATTTATGTGCCCGAAAATAAGAGGAGAAATATGGGCCACTAGTCTAGTCAAGTGGATAGTGGGCCCAATATGCATTGCATATTTTATCCACAATAAGAATAAGGCGCCGCATCTTACGCAACTCTATCCAATCACATACTCACTTTCTTCTTCTTTTCTACCTTATCCATTTCCTATTTTCCACCTCGGATAAAGCGCTCCTATATTCCACGTCACCTCCATTCGCAGCCTCTCCCTCTCGGTTTCACGTCCGTAAAATACGTGTGTCTTAATTTTTTCTTCTTTTAAAGGGGGAATGATTCCGATTATTTTGTGATTTTTATACTAGTACTACCATTTTTGTGTTGCATATTACTCCACATTTCGATTAATAATCGACTCTTACTGGTCTGATCCATATAGAGATAGTTAATTGTCTTTTTATGAGTCATTCCGTTTCATTCATATAAGGATAGTTGATTGTCTTTTTGTCTCACAAAAAAACAGTCAACTACCTCTCACAAAAGACAGTCAATTATCCCTACATGAATTGACGGAGGTAGTATGAAGTATTAGTCCATTCGTTTTTAGTGAAATTCTCACTTTCGAACACAGATTTAATAAAATGAGAATTTTGTGTAAAGTGGTGGCTCACGTTTTTTCAAAATGGAGAGACATAATTAATGAGATCGGGTTTAGGGTTAATTAAGTGGGTAATGGATAGGTAAGAATCAGACTTTACATGAAAGTTGTTGAGACATAATATATCATTTCGAATAATACACGCTAAAGAGGAACGTGATCATTTTATAAGAAACAAATTACGTATATTTTAATTTCAATTGATGGAACTGTGTTGTCATCATAAAATGATACGAGTGATATGCACTATTTATTCGTCTAGGGTTATCATTGAAAACAAGTGATTAGTACTACATATCATGTCTTATTTAAATTGATTTATTCTATTATTTATACACCCTCCATGCTATGACTATTTTATGAGTCTAAAATTAAATGGTATGATAAAATTATGTTGAATTTGATGTAGATTATTATACGTTACGTAATATATAATAATACTGCATTGTATCAACTTCAATCCTATAATTAAAAACTGTAGATTATTATACGTTACGTAATATAGAATAATAGTATATTATATTTAAGAAAATGAATATACTAAATAACAATAATGGTGATGTTGTTACAAAAATAACTATAACAGTGAACGTATTGATATAACAATAGGAGTTTAAATTTGGAGACTAAATGTTTCAATCTTTCACAATACAACCTTTAAATTTCATGTTAATCGTTATTTAAAAAAAAAAAACTATAATTACAAAAGTGGAAAGTAATATGTGGAACTCAATATTAAATGCAGAAATAACGTTTGATTTTGTTGAAAATGGGTCCGTCAAGCTTGAAACAAGTTGGGATACAAAAACAAAATTTTGCTTTTCGAAATCACTAAATTCTATCCACATTCTATAATTCATCGATACATTATTTTTAATAAAGGAAAAAAGAGAGAGTAAATGTGAAAAATGAGGAAATAATTCAAAGGTGTTGTAAATATATCTTTTAGATATATATCAATATTAGTGATAATCATCCTTTAACCCAAAACCCTAGCTTTGTACTACTATAAATAGAGGTTTTCAGTCCTCATAATAATACATCTAAAAATTCTTTCAGTTTTCTCTTCTTCTTCTTCTCTATTCTTTCTCTCTTCCTTCTCTAGTTTCTCTAGAGATTTTCTCTCTAATTTATAACACGTTATCTGCACGATTATTCTACTAAGTAGGTATTGCTATAGGTAAGAACATATATAGTGGTAAGAGCATGTCCCTTCTTATGCCAAATGTCTAATTGAATTATAATTCTTTTGAATTTTTTCTAGATCTAATTAGACTTATGCATGAATTCAAATATTATTTATGTTGATTGTTTACCAAGTTTTTATTCAATCGAAAAGGAATATATTTGATGTTGTGAAAATACAATTGTATTATATTGATGATGTTTAATTCACATTTTGTTAAATAAGATTTACAATTAGATCTTTTCGTATATCAAATAAATCTAGCTTAGATCTATATGTATATCTTAATTCTTAACTATTAATTGCTATATTATGATGATAATAATAATTGTTTCCTGAAGAAACATGAACTGTGAATCTTTAATAACCCCGAAGATTATTGTACTTTTGTATTCTGTTTTACTAAAATAGATCTAGCATAGATCTATATTTGTAAATCTGTTATTATATCACAATGATATAATAGTCATTGTTTCCTGAAGAAACATTGAATAAAAGTTATTGTTTCCTGAAGAAACTTGTAAACTTTTAATAATCTTGAAGATTATTATTATAGTTTTATTATCGAACCATTTATTTATTGGTTCGATTTATTTAATTGTTGCTCCTGAAGTAGCACAATATTCCTGAGGAATATTACATGTAGATCTTTAATAATCATGAAGATTATTATTGTATTCTCATTTATTGTGTTTTTATTATCGAGCCGTTAATTTATTATATTATTGGTTCGATTAAATTAATTGTTGCTCCTGAGGTAGCACAATCAATATTCCTGACGAATATTTCATGATTCAGATCAATTCATAAACCTTTACTCCCTCCGTCCTTTTCAAGTTGAGTCATTTCTTTTTGTGATTTCTGGCACGCTTTTTCACGCTTCAAGATAATGAATTTTAAAACGGATTTTTAAAGAATTTTTTCTTTTACGGGATACTACAAGTGTTGTAGTATCCCGTAAAAGATTTTTTTTTAAAAAAATATATTTTAAAATTCATCATCTAGAGGTGTGAAAAAGCTTGCCGAAAATCACAAAAAGAAATGACTCAACTTGAAAAGGTTAGAGGGAGTATAATATTGTATTTTATTGTATATTGCAGTATTTTATTTCTCTTTTCATTATTGAATTGTATAACTATGTAATCGTTGTTACGATTTAAATCGTTGCTTCTAAAGTAACATAATTAATATTCCTGAAGAATATTATATGCTTTTGAAAAGCAATACATGAACATAAATATTATATTTTGATTGTTGCTCCTCAAGTGACACAACAAATATTCCACAAGAATATTACATGCTCCAGACGAGCACATCATATTTTAGATAAAATATGGTATATGATTCTTGTATTTCGTTAGTGTTAGATTGCACAAACGATTCAACATCATTAATCATAAGTATTATGATTTGGGTCTTAGATACTGAGATATAAATTGTATGACCCCAAGCAAAATGATACTTACGGATTCTTCAAGTATATGTGCCCAGAAGGTATAAATTTTAGTTAAAACGATTGGGGCAAATCATGTCATGAACTCTAAGCTCGATAACATAAAATATTTTATGCTTTGGCATGAAAATTTTGGACATCTAAGAGCAACTGTTATGCACCAAATTATTAACAGTTCATGTGGAAACAATATAAAGAACCAGAAGATTCTTTTAACGAATGAATCCACATGTAATTTTTATGCATAAGGCAAGTTAGTTATTAGACCTTATACGAAGGTTAGTATTTCCCTCTTTCTTGGAAAGAATTTAAGGGGATATTTGTGAACATATATGTTCATCATGTGGGCCAATTCGATAATCAATTTTATTGATGTATGTTTATTCTAGATGGTCATATGTATGCTTGCTTTCCAGCAGAAACGCAGCATTAGCCAGACTACTTGCTTAAATTATAAAATTAAGAGCTCAACTCTTAGACAATCCAATTAAGAGGATTCGTCTTGATAATGCATTGAGTTTCAATCTCAACCATTTAATAATTATTGTATGGCTATTGAAACTGAGTTGAATATTTTGTTGCTCATGTTCATATTCAAAATGACTAAGTAAAGTCATTTATGAACGACTTCTTATTGATAGACCATTATTTACATGGGGTCATGCCATAATGCATGTTGCACATTAGTTTGGCCAGCAGCCTATATCAAAGATCTTTTGGTTGAGAACCCGATGTTTCTCATCTAACAACTTTTGTTTGCGTTGTACAAGTTCCAATAGCACCCCCGTAATGTACAAAATGGGTCCCAAAAAACGGTTTGAGATGTATATTGGATGAGATTCACTTTCAATGATAAGAAAGTACAAATCTCAATATACAAAAGCATAACGAAATTTCTTGAAATTAAAAAGCTATCACATTTTGATTCCTGAAGTAATCAATGTGAACAAGAAGTCGAAAAGACAATTCATTTGCAAAAGATTGCAAACAAACTTTATGATGCTTTTGTTAATACACGAAAAGTGACACCATCTCACATACTCTAGCCAATATAGATTGACTTGTATTTTCGTCCTTTGTACTCCAGTAGTAGTACAAAACTAAAGTAAAATAAAGTATTAAATGTCAAGTTGATTAACTTGTATTTTGTATTCTTGTGCTCCCGAGGTAGTACAAAACAAATCATAATTGTATGCGTCAATTATGGAATAATACAAGTCAAGTAATTTTATTCAAAGTAGTGCCTGAAGCACACGATATTGTTTATAACAATAATATGGTTGAGAGAGGCTAAGAGTATTATTGATGTACAAATATAATGTGTAAGATAGATCACAATAAAATGAATCACATCATGTTCATTTGCCTGAAGCAAATTTAAAAGACTTTGAGGCATTAGGGAGAAATATAGATGGAAGAATGCCGTCAAATTCATGATGGATGATATATCCACACATATTATCAGTTGAACTAAAAGTTCATAAGATTATTGATTGGTGTTTAGATGTTAGGATTTTCGTAGTGTTTTCGAGACCGTTTTCGTTATGTTTTTGTGTCATTTCGTTGTCTTTTGCTATGATTCGGTTGTTTGGAGTTTGGTTCATGTAGGATCATTAGGTGGAAGGAATGGACGAAAAAGGATCGAAAAAGGCGAGGAATTGAGGAAGAATCGAGGACGGGGCGAGCATGACGTTGGACAACCGTCCAAGGCAGTGGACGGCCGTCCAGAG
The DNA here is from genome assembly GCA_029379335.1 of Thymus mandschuricus. Taxonomy (NCBI): domain Eukaryota; kingdom Viridiplantae; phylum Streptophyta; class Magnoliopsida; order Lamiales; family Lamiaceae; genus Thymus; species Thymus mandschuricus. The sequence goes on from CM057072.1 coordinate 5,464,960, forward strand.
TACGCTGGACGAGCGCGCACATGCGCTGGACGAGCGTCCAGGGAAGAATTGAAGAGGAATGCGAGTGCGACGTTGGACGAGCGTCCAACGTACGTTGGACGACCGTCCAACGTCCCGACCAGCTGTATTTTCCTTATGTAATTAGGTTTTCATACCTATTATATATACTATCCCTTGTGCACGAATTCTACAACACTTTTATCATTATTTAGCTTTAGTTTTCAGCATTCAAACACTCTAGATTAGTTTTTATTGTTCGGATCCGAATTCTTCATTCGTTGCAATTTAATTCAAGTCTTTTCCTTTATTTCGAGTTCTTCGTTCTTCGTTTAATTCTCGTAAGTTCTTTATTGCTTTCGTTTATTTGCTTTAATTGCTTGCTTTTGTTTTAGATTCGTTTTCTTAATTGCTTCGTTTAATTTCCTTAGTTTAATTTCGTTCTTTCGATTTTCAAGTTCTAGTTTAGATTCGTTTTTCTTTGCTTTCGATTCTCTAGTTTTTCAAAGCTTTCAAGTTAGATTTATTTTCATTTAAATTTCCAGATTTCATACATCATGTCTAAGGGAGTTTATGCTTTCTTCGTTGCTTTCGTTATTGCTTTCTTTTCGATTTTTGCCAAGGTAGATTAATCGTTTTACTTTAGTTTAATTCTTAGATTTATTTGCTTGTTCTTAGATTAGTAATTTATTTGCTTTTATTTATTGCTTTGATTTATTTTATTTGCCTAGGATTTAAAACCAAAAACCCAAAAATCTTATTTACTTGCTTTCCTAGATTTAGGCTAGATTAGGATTTACTACATAATTAATTGCCCTGTTAAGTTTTCCTTGAGATTCGATACTTAGGTTTTACTTGCTAGTGCTACGATAGGATTTCGTTCTATTGCGAACACTTTTTAGTGAAACAAATTTTGGCGCCGTTGCCGGGGAAAACTTTAGGCTATTTATTGTGTAGTATTTTTAATTGTTTTAATTGTTTTATTTTTATTTGTGTTATTTCGATTTCTTGTTTCTCTCACTCGGTGCGTTTAACCCGTTTGTTGAGTGTTGTGTATGCATGGTCGCCGAAGTCTTCAAAGGAATTTAGCGCCCTACTTCGACAACATCCATCAAAGGAAAGCGATTTTAGCCGCGAAGGAAAAGGAAGAGATTGATTCACAAGACTTCTCTTTGGTCTTGTTATTTGCAGAGCCCGAAGCCATGACAGCTAGAGTCGTCATGGACGATTTTGCTCGCCCCACATTAACAGCCACCACTTCGGCGATTGTCCTGACGGAAGCGGTCAGGAATCATGAGCTTAAACCTCATCACATGGCGTTGCTCCCATCCTACCTAGGGCTGCCCAACGAGGATGCTTTGACATTCATCCGAGAGTTTTGCACGGTAGTTCAAACTTTCCCACTCTCGGGACTCACGGAGGATAACTTGAAGATGAAGTGCTTCCCGTACACCCTCAAGGATCGAGCAAAGTCGTGGTATTTGGCGCTCCCGGCCAACTCTCTCACCACATGGAATGCGGTGTGTGAGAAGTTCATGCTCAAGTACTACCCAAACCGCAAGACTCAAGAGGTGCGGTCGAAGATTATGAAAATTTCCCAAGACAACGATGAGCCGTTTCACGAAGCATGGGAGAGGTTCCAAGAGCTACTTCAACAATGCCCTCATCATCAAATGGCATCGGAGTTGCTTTGGCAATATTTCTACGACGCCCTCAACCAGACTTGTCAGTTCATGGTGGATAGTTCGGCCGGAGGCAACATAGCGGTCAAGACAGCTGACGAGTTGAAGGATATTTTCGAGACGCTCGCTGCGAGTTCTCAACAAAAATCAGCTAGACCGAGGAAAGTGGAGGCGAGTGCGATTTCGATGAGCCCCGATTTGAAGAAGCAAATGGCCGACATGTTAAGGGATCTCGAAAACTTGAAGATGAAGCAAAGTGCACCGGCCCCGAAGGAGGAAGATAGGAAGCCGGACCAATGCGAGATTTGTGGAGAGCTTGGACACATCAAGGAGGTGTGCCACAACATGGGGGAGTTTCTATACGAAGGAGGAGCCGAGGTGTACGCCGCTCAAGGATACCCGCCTCAAGTGCCTCCACCTCAAGGATACCAAGGGGGATACAATGGACGTTTCCAAAATCCGAGGCCAACACAAGGGCAAGGTAATCCTCCTACCTATCATAATAGGCGTCCTCTACCATATAATAACCCCTATCCTCCTCCACCAAATCCCTACTACTCTCAACCTCCATCATATTATCCACCTCCTCAATACCCTCCTAATCCATATTATCCACCACCTCCATACTACCCACCTCAACCTACTCCTACACCACCACCATATCCAAATTCTCGCCCTCAAGGATCCCCACAAAAGCCTCCTGTCGATGAGAGTCTCTCTACATTCCTTCACGAGGCTAAATTGGCTCGAGAGGCTCAAGATGCTAACATGAAGAGGCTCGAGATGGCCATTGGCCAAATTTCTGGCTCCATGCACCTAATGCAACAACCGGGGTGAATTCCGAGCCAAAGGATTCAACCACAACAAGCCAACGAGGTGCAAGCCCCTTATCCTCCATATGTTCCTCCCGTTCCACCTCACCAAGCTCATGCAATCACGGTGTTACAACGCAATGGTGGCACGATGTCGCCCCAAGGCCATTCAAGTGTTAGGAGGAGCCCGAGCGAGCAGTGGAGCAACGGCAAAAATCCGGCAGCGCACCACGCTGGACGGGTGTCCAACGTCTCTGGACGACCGTCCAACGTTGGACGGCAACCCACCGTCACACCAGCCCCTGGACGAGCTCAAGCTATTTCATCAGCGAAGTCCGCGCTGGACGGGCGTCCAATGTACGTTGGACGACCGTCCAACGCTGAAGAGGAGCCAAATGTGAAGCCCACCTTGGATGAGCGTCCAGCCAACATTGGACGAGCGTCCAACGCCCAGAACGCACGCACGAAGTTCGAGGAAGCCGAGAAGGAGGCCAAACCTCTTCACAAGACGCTCAACCCTTATGTTCCACCTATTCGGAGTGTTGTGCGGAAGGAGAGAAAGGATCTCGAGCCTATCAACTCGTTTCCTAAGAGAGGAGATCCGGGAGGTTTCGACTTGAGCATTGTTTTGGATAGTGGAGAGACCGTCTCGGGATTGATGGATCTAGGAGCTGCGGTGAATTTAATGTCGTATTCTATTTTCGAGAAGATGAACTCAAGAGTCCTTCAATCTACCGACATGCGCATTGAGCTAGCAGACGGCACCGTGAGCAGTCCTTTGGGAGTTGTGGAAGATGTCATTGTCCTCGTTGGTGGAATTCGAGTTGTTACCGACTTTGTCGTGCTTCATGAAGGCAAGGGAGCTAAGAGCGCAACCGGTCATCTACTCTTGTTGGGACGACCGTTTATGGCCACTACCGAGCCCGGATTGATGTAGGTACCGGCACATTGAGCATGGCCGGCGAAGGAGGTTCGGTAACGTTTTCGATTTTTGGAAATTCACTTTCTATTCCAACTTCTTCTCTTCATTCATGCTCTTTTGTTAAGCTTGCTAACCCTCTTGTTGAGGTAAATGTTTGTGAGGTTTCTGACAGGGTAGCAGCTCTTGAAGAACTCATTGACAAAGAAGAGTCCATTGAAGATGACGAATTCTTTAGTTGTGTGGATGAAGAAGAGGACATTATCGAGGAATTTCTACAGAATTTGGAGGAGGTTGATGAGGTGGAAGAGGAAAGATCGACACTTGCGCCGAATAAAGAAGAGGACATAATCGAAGAATTTCTACGGAATTTGGAGGAGGAAGATGAAGTGGACGAGGAAAGCTCGACTCATGCATCGAATGAGGAAGTGGTCATTAACTCTTTTCTTTCTAACCTCACCATTTGTGAAACATCTTTTCTTGCAGAGTCTAACTAGAAGATGTTTGAGGAGGAGTTCGAACTAAGTGTGGGGGAGTCGAGAGTTGATGATGACCACGTTCTGGATCTTCGAGATTGTTCGAGAAGAGAGAGTGAGTGTGTCGCAAGGAGCATCAAAACGTCCGTCATTTGGTGCTACGGGTTTGGGTTGATCGTATCCTTCGTCAAGCTAATGACGTTAAATAAGCGCTTGGTGGGAGGCAACCCGCGTAAAAAAAAAAAAAAAAATCTCTTTTATTTTTGTAGAGTAGGATTTATTTTCTTTCTATTTTGTTGTTTTTCGTTTGTTTTTCTTTTTGATATTCGTGCAGGGATTGGTTCTTAAGGATTGCAATGGCATGGAAGGCCTCGAGTGGGAGAAAAAGGGAGAATTCGAGCACAATCTTGCGAGGGCCGCGTTGGACGAGCGTCCAACGTAAATTAACCCCATTTTATTTTCAGCGAAGGCCGCGTTGGACGAGCGTCCAATGTAAATTAAAATTCTCCAGTTTTCAGCGAACGCCGCGCTGGACGGGCGTCCATCGTACGTTGGACGAGCGTCCAGCGCAAGACGGGCCCCCAATTCGATTCCAACTCAAATTTCTTCCTAGGTTTTACTTAACCTTTTTCTTCCCCCTCTCTTTCTTACGTCTCCCTCTCTAAAATTTGCAGACAAATATCACTTTGCAGCCGCCGTCGTTCGCAGCCTTCGCCGCTGCCGTCGTTTTCCATCGCCGCCGCCGCCGTGAGTCGCCGTCGCTGCCGCCGTTCCGTCGCCGTGTTCCAGCCGCCGTCAGTCACATACCTGCACAGCCGCACGCCGTCGACGCCGCCTGTCTCCTCACCGTCGCCGTCGCCCGCCGTTGAAGCTCGCGCTCAAGCCCAGATTTACCTTGGACGAGCGTCCAAGGTACTGTGGACGAGCGCCCAACGGCAGCTGCTGCCCGATTCATTCCCGGCCTGTTCCGTCCCGTTTTCGATGTCCATTCTCCCCGTCTCATCCCTGTTCCACCCCTCTCACTACCATGGTTCGTGGGGAACTCGGAGAAGCTCGCCCTCTCACCGATGGACGCATTCCGTTGCATCGTCGCCCAAGCTACCACCCAGACGGAGTCTCTCAGGAACTCTTTGGCCGTCAATGGGGCGTTCCATTCCCTACGGAGAGGTATGAAACTACGAATTTTTATCTCCGTTTACAAGGTAAGGATATTCGACCTCCTAGGCACTACAATATGGATTTTCTTCGTCGTTTACCTGTTTGGGATACACTTAGAGGATACATCAATTGTTTAGGGCTTATGCGTTTAATTACACATGCTTGGGATGGTCATGAGAGTCTATGTATTGAAATGTGTTCTAGTTTTCGGTTAGAACGTAACGAAGAGAATGAGCTTTGCATGTATGCCATGTTTAGGGGAGAGTTGTGGGAAATTTCTAGGCGAGTTATGCATGAGGCGTTTGGATTTCATTTGGGTGATGGTTTATCTGAGTTCGTGCCTGCTGATTTCAATGTGTCTAATGCTTGGTATGCTTTGACGGGTGTTACGAACTATAAAGCTTCTGGGGTGCCGAGTGTTTTTATTAAAGATCATGCTTTATTGATTCTTCACCGCTTTTTGTCTTGTATGATTAGTGGTAAGAAAGAGCATAATAAAGTGAATGCTTTAGAGATTTATTTGCTCCATTGTGCTACTAACAATATTAGGGTGTGTATGGCTCCATTTATTTGGTCTCAACTTACTACTGTGCAAAACAAGAAGGGAGCACACCCTACTTTGAGCTATGTTGCTACAGGTTTGGCACGGCATTTGCGAGTCGATATTTCTCAAAGCGCCGGTTTAACCCGAAGTAAGGAAATTACCCTCAATGAGCTTCTCAATGCTCATCTCATGCGAGGGGCGACCGAGTTCGTTCCAGTTCGGGAGAGAGCCTCTGTTATTGCCTATCATGCAGCTCGTCGCCAACGTGGCCTCCCAAGTCAAGAGTCGGGGGATGAAGAGGAGGAATATGAAGCCGGAGGGGATGATGAGGAGCAAGAAGATGATGAGGAGCACAATGAGGAAGTAGAAGAGGATGGAGACGAGGAGGAGCACCATCACGTCCCGGACGACAATGAGCGCCTAGTTCGCTATTACACTCGGAGAGATCGAGTCTGGGCTCGTCAGGCTATGGAGGCCGAGGTTCCCCCTTATTATGCCGACTTTAGGGCCGATTTTACACATTTTCAACAAAATGTGTTTAATCGGTTCGATGATTTGTCGACCCAAGTGACGGGGTTGAATAGCCGGGTGTCCCACATGGAGAGTCACTTGACGCGATATACCGACTTCTCAGTTGCCTCTACCTCCACTCCACCGGACCCGAACGACCCTCGTTGGTGGTCTCCTTACGATCCCCGTTGGCAAGATCCACGGTTCCAAGGTTTCTTCAACCCATAGCATTGTTGTGTCTTTTAATTTTTGTTTTGAGTCTTTTATTTCTTTCTCTTTATTTTTGTGCAATTTTACGCTTTGGTATTTTGTTTTGTGTTTGTTTTGTAGGTACTACTTGGAATTTCTCGTGATTTCAAGTGTGTTGGTCGACATCTTGCGATAAGTTTCTTCTATCCCTTTCCTTTTTATTTTCTCGCAATGAGGTCATTGCTTGATTTAAGGCGGGGGGGGGGGGGGGGGGGGTCTTTGAAACTTTGGCATGATGTATTTGTTTTTATTTCGTATTTTGCGTGGTTTGATCGAGTCTTATTTGGTTTGATTGAGTCTAGTTGATCGAGTCTTCATGTTCCCTCACTTAGGAATTTGTTTGATTTTGAGCCCTATGAGCATGTAACTTAGGATCAATGTGAATGATTCAAAGATGAAATCTTTAGTTGTTGGAATTGATTTGAGCATAAATTGGGTTGGTTTAATCTTGAGTTGTTGTTGATTATGATTTGATGAGTTGTGGGGCATGAATTGATTTGAGTTTGAGGAAAATGATTTATGATTTTTGGTTGAGTGATAAGTCTAGATTATTGCAATTTTGGATTGCTAGTTTACTTTCCCCTTAGAAAAGAAAAAAAAAAAAAAAGTTGTGTTTATGTGAATAAAAGAGTTGATAGGATGCTCCTCTTACTTGTAACGTATGAAAATACTAGACTAATGAGCATGGGAAACCACATGAAAAGACTTCGAGGGACCCTCGAATGATCACATTTCATGAACTATGTCCTAGATGATACTCGTGTATATTAGTATAAAGTGTTCGTAGGCATTCTACCCCTCTTGACAATGGGTACGGGAAACCGCACTAGGAGGCTCGATGTGACCCATCGATGATTAAACCTAGTGAATTATGTGCCAAAAACGTTCACTTGTTAAAAAAAACAAAAATTAAAAAAAAAAGTTGTTTATGTGTTGAATAAAAGGGGAAGTAGGCTAGACGTCTAAGTTGTGGTGATTCTAGATATTTTGTGAGATGTGTGTATCATTGCTTTTCCTCTTACTTGGGTTGATTCATAAGCCACATAGTTTGTTGATGATTGGTTGATTGTAACTTGGATTTAAAGTGACCTCGTTTGAGTTTGTCGATTCCGATGATTAAATGCTCTATGATTTGAATTGTTTGGATTGAGTCTAAGTTGTGTGTTTATATTGCTTGAGGACAAGCAAAGGTCTAAGTGTGGGGGATTTTGATTGGTGTTTAGATGTTAGGATTTTCATAGTGTTTTCGAGTCCGTTTTCGTTATGTTTTTGTGTCATTTCGTTTGTCTTTTGCTATGATTCAGTCGTTTGGAGTTTGGTTCATGTAGGATCATTAGGTAGAAGGAATGGACGAAAACGGGTCGAAAAAGGCGAGGAATTGAGGAAGAATCGAGCACGGGGTGAGCATGACGTTGGACGACCGTCCAAGGCAGTGGACGGCCGTCCAGAGTACGCTGGACGAGCGTCCAGGGAAGAATTGAAGAGGAATGCGAGTGCGACGTTGGACGAGCGTCCAACGTCCCGGCCAGCTGTATTTTCCTTATGTAATTAGGTTTTCATACCTATTATATATACTATCCCTTGTGCACGAATTCTACAACACTTTTATCATTATTTAGCTTTAGTTTTCAGTATTCAAACACTCTAGATTAGTTTTTATTGTTCGGATCTGAATTCTTCGTTCGTTGCAATTTAATTCAAGTATTTTCCTTTATTTCGAGTTCTTCGTTCTTCGTTTAATTCTCGTAAGTTCTTTATTGCTTTCATTTATTTGCTTTAATTGCTTGCTTTCGTTTTAGATTCGTTTTCTTAATTGCTTCGTTTAATTTCCTTAGTTTAATTTCGTTCTTTCGATTTTCAAGTTCTAGTTTAGATTCGTTTTTCTTTGCTTTCGATTCTCTAGTTTTTCAAAGCTTTCAAGTTAGATTTATTTTCCTTTAAATTTTCAGATTTCATACATCATGTCTAAGGGAGTTTATGCTTTCTTCGTTGCTTTCGTTATTGCTTTCTTTTCGATTCTTGCCTAGGTAGATTAATCGTTTTACTTTAGTTTAATTCTTAGATTTATTTGCTTGTTCTTAGATTAGTAATTTATTTGCTTTTATTTATTGCTTTGATTTATTTTATTTGCCTAGGATTGAAAACCAAAAACCCAAAAATCTTATTTACTTGCTTTCCTAGATTTAGGCTAGATTAGGATTTACTGCATAATTGATTGCCCTGTTAAGTTTTCCTTGAGATTCGATACTTAGGTTTTACTTGCTAGTGCTACGATAGGATTTCGTTCTATTGCGAACACTTTTTAGTGAAACAAGTATTAACTGCCAATAGAGTGATAAACACAAATACTTGTATTTGCATCATACCACAAATAATAGAAGTTTGTGACGAACTATATGGATAAAGTTATATTCTCGACGCCAGAAGCGTGAGACATTTTGGTGCTAACATAAATATCCGCGGAATACAAATTCAATTTAAATTGTTTATCACTCATTAAATCTCCCGAAGAGGTTCGTCCTGAAGACGAGAATCCTAATATGTTTGCACGTGCTCAAAATAATCTTAACATTGGGATTACGGAACGACCAGATCTATTATATTGTGGGAAATAATATAGATCTTATATAAGTGTTGATAATGTCATGAACTTTGTAAGTACATGAGAAATGCATGATATAAATACATAGTTGTCGACAACACTTTTTGCCTCAATTCAATATGATTATTATTGGATCCAAGAGTTATATGCCAGAATCATATTGACAAAGAGGCAGAGCTTGCTTATAAGACAAAAGGTCTTTTGCTTTATAGTAAATACACCAAAGGAAGTGGTCAATGAAAGACGCACATGATTATTTCTATGGAAGAGAAATAAATTTTAATAAAGTGGTGTGAAATAAAGCGAGAAGCTCAAAACTTAGTGGAAACTCTAAGTAAAATTTATTCTCATAATGTGACATTACGTTCCGATAAATATATATCTGACAGTGATTATGAATAGAGATACTCAATTGATGATAGTCATGACCATATTGTGTATAGGTCATTAGACGTGAATGTCTAAAGATATAGGTCCCAGTTTGGACTCAGACTTCATCATGAAAGGTAAAGAAAAACTCATAATGGAGTAATATCAATGAAGTCAATTCTTCCCGAAGTAAGAATATGTGAGCAATGTTAAATGCTCTAGCGTGTTTATCAAAAGTCGTGAAATGTTTGTATATCATTATATATATGTTTGTAAATTGATACACGCAAATGACTTGAGATGATTTACTCGTGCTTTGAGGCGGAGTATTTTAATAAATGTCATAAAAGCTTAAAGAAATGTGTCGGCCTGCAGACCGAACATCTCTATGAAACATTATTTGCATACAAGTTAATTTACTTGGAGAGAAATTCTATAAAGAATTTTCATATTTAATAAGTATCCCATGTCTCATTACTTGGAATAAATGAGATAACAAAGAAAGTACGAACCAGAAGTTCATTAGTTTGAGTACCAGAAGTACTACTCTATCGGGCCTGATACCTAATCTGAAGTTAATATGCTAGCAATATTTAGAGTTTATCCCAGAAGGAGATATGTCAATATGATGTAATCACATCATTTGTTATCTTTACGGTGTAGGAAACCTTGACCTATTACAAGAAATTGAGGTTGACATTGGTGATACATGGATGCTAGATATTTGCATCATACAAGATCTCGAATTGAATAATGATTTGAGAGTTTCTCCTAAAATCCTTTACAAGGATAATGTATTAATTGTATTGCACAAATACGTTCCAGAAGAACGATGAAATTTGATAACATTGTGATATTTGATCACTGAAATCCTCCCTAGGTTTATGTAAGGACCACGTATTTATTGATATTGAAATATGATTCAAGATAGTTATCTTGAGGGGGAGTGAACAAGTTCAAAATGAACTCGAACATTTGGTCTTGTAAACCAAATGAATAATTTAGAAGACCCTGAAGGTCAAATAGTTGTACTCTTTTCCCTAAGTTTTTTCCCATTGGGTTTTCTTAGTGAAGGTTTTAAATGAGGCAACTAGTGCAATAAATAAGTAAAGTGTATGTCATGTACTCTTTTCCTCTACCGAATTTTTCCATGGGATTTTTACGGAGAGGTTTTTAACGAGGCATTGATATCACGACAGTAATGTTCAAGGGAGAATATTATTAGTGATAATATTTGAGTGGACAATCTTTTGTAGCTTCATATATCAAAGGTGGTACGATACAAAGCATGATATTGCAAGCAACGGCGTGATCGATCTTCAACTCATTGTTCAAGTGATGGCCATGGTGGACTCATTCAAGAACCAACATTCAAATCATTCGACATAAATGCGTGAGGCGACTCAAGATCTACAATGTTTAATTTCAGGGGGAGAGTTGTACTCTTTTTCCTTCGACCAGGTTTTGTCCCATAGGGTTTTCCTGACAAGGTTTTAACGAGGTAGCACATGTATATTATTTTAGGGATGATCATCAAGGGGGAGTGTTGTAAATATATCTTTTAGATATATATCAAATATTAGTGATAATCATCCCTTAACCCCAATTCTAGCTTTGTACCACTATAAATAGAGGTTTTCAGTCCTCATAATAATACATCTAAAAATTCCTGCCGTTTTCTCTTCTTCTTCTCTATTCTTTCTCTTCTCTCTTCCTTCTCTAGTTTCTCTAGAGATTTTCTCCCTATTTTATAACAAAAGGGTATTGTCTTCGTTTTCTCTAATTTCTCCTAATTATTTTCTACCAAATACAAATTCAAAAATTAGCATGGGAATGAATCACTAACCAAGTTTTGGTGCAAACAATGTCGTTTTAGTGCCTTTTGCCTTAATTCCTACTACCTGGCAAAATGTTATGATTATCTACTTGAAGTTACATTATAACCTAAATTACTCCAATCAAAGAAAAAACTTTTAATTAATTAATATGCTTCCCACTTGCTAAAAGCACCACCAATAAAAGTGCAACTAGCTCAAAAAATATCAGATCCTCCACAATACACTTGGGAAATACTAGTATTATTATAATTCCTATTAAAGTAAACTAATAAATAAAGACCAAAGTAATTAAAAAAAAAGTGAACACACATTGAAGTGCTATTTATTTATATAGCATTATCAAATTAAGTGAGCATAAACCCTAACAAACTGTTATAAATAATCTATAAACTCCTTTCGTCTAAAATTTTCGAGAAACGGGATTGTAAAATATGAAAAACATATTAGAGTCTAAAATTTTCAAATCGTAAATTTCTATTAAACACTCTGAATAAAATAATTATAAGAAAAAAGCAAAATATTTTAAATAAGACGGAGAGTTCGTACTTTTACGGAACAAGAAGAAAAGAAAAACATGACTAAGGTTGAAGAGTCAAGGCCATAATTAAAGTTTCTTATCCAATTAGGATATATATGCATAAATAAATGTGATTAATAATTAAATTATGGGACAAACACAAGGATTAAATTTGGATACTTTATCTTATAGTTTAATTTTGGATAAAAAATTATTAAATATGCAGAGTTTATTACAGTATTTTAATTTTTACGTAATAAGGAAAAGGAATCAACCATTTATAGAAAAAAAAGGAAAATCCTGCGACAAATCAAAATCAAATAGTACCAACTTCTTCTTCATAACTATTTCCATTCTCCGGTAGAGAGAGAGAAAGAGAGAGAGAGGGAGAGAGATGGATAGAGTTTTCTCCATAGATGAGATGGACCAGTTCTGGACTTCCCACCCGCCTCCGGTCACCATCGCCGCCGGCGGAGCTGACGATGACGACGGCGACGACGGGACGTCCGTGACCAGTGCCCAATCCAAGTTGGTAGGGATGAACCGGAGCTCGTCGGAGTGGGCGTTTCAGCGGTTCCTCCAAGAGGCCTCCGCCACGGATCGGGATGCCACCACCACCACCCTACAGTCGTCGTCGTCCTCGACTCTGCCGCCGCAAAACGACGACGTCGTGGAGATTAAAGGCGGAGGCCACCATTCGGCTGGAGCTGGGGTCAATGCGAACCAGCAGCAGCCGAAGATGGCGGCGGGGGCCCCACCGGCGAATATATCTCCAGATTCCGAGGAGTATCAGGCCTTCCTCAAAAGCCGCCTTGAGCTGGCGTGCGCCGCCGTCGCTTTGACTCGGGTATCTCTTTCGCTGTCAATAACTTTCAGCTTCTTTTTTTTTTTTTTTAATAAATTTAAATCAAATTGAAGGTAATTAATCACTGCAAAAAGATGTTTCTTGTTTTAATGTGGGGAGTAATTTGAGTTTGCGAATTGAGAATGAAGATGCTCTCAGATTCATGCTGCTGCCGCAAATTGTACCTTTTGCTTAAGCGTTTGTACCTTTTTGCTTTATGTTGTTAATGCCTGAGATTCTTCTCTGAGTCGTGATATTCCTGCATTGATCATCTCCTCAAAATTGCTAAAATGTGACTTTGTCCTGTTTTTAGGGAAACAGTGGCAAGATTCAAGTGTCTGCAACGCCTGACGTCGGTTCCCAGGCTTCGAATTCGTTGCAGCTTGGGTCGTCTCATGTTTCTCATATAGGTCAGCTCTATTTCTTGTAGTTATACATCTTATTGCCTCAAGGAATGGATTTTGGACTGATAGAATAAGGATAGTTGGACAAATTTTTAGTTCGACGCTTTTAAAGTTCTTGCTTGTTCTACTCATGCATTGTCCTTGTCAAGTTAAAGGCTACAGTTTGATTGAATAATTGGGAAAGAATGATGTGGCTCATAGAATAAGAGAATTTTGCACTTGTTTATAAACTGGGGATTAGTTTAGAGATTGGAGACTACCTCTCCGTTGAATGTAGCCTTTGTTGTTTTCTTATCTTCTCTCGGGTGTATGTCTTGTTCTACTGATGCATTGTCCTCTCTGTTGAATGTATCTGCATTCTTGTAATTTTGTAGTTGTCATCTTGGAGCTTTCTCCAATCATTTATGTTTGGGTAGAGGTTAGCAAATTACTTTTGTGTTCTTAGAAAGTTATGCATTGAAGATGCTGATAACTAGTAAAGCAACACCTAACGACAACTTAGACATGTTTTTCTGCATTGTGTGGTCAGGAAATTACACACTCCAAGTCTTCATCTAAACGCTTTGACTGGATTTTAACGATTTCACCTTAGTAACAACAAAGCTCGGGTATCTTGGAATTAGAAAGTCGATATTTGCTGATTTCATTGTTGCTCTCACTTTATCTGATTCCCAGCCATTCTTCTATGAGCTTACTTATGATTGCTGTCAATGTATAAGGAGCTTCAAACTACAGAACATATGTTTGTCATAGTCTGTGACATATAAATAATTTGTTAGAATGAGAAAGTTTAAGAAGCTGTTGAGAAATGAAAAATCATGAGGTCTGAGAGGTTCCAAAAACTGAAGAAAGGGGTAGTACATTCATTAATTTCTGTTCATTAAAAACTCTGAATCAGTTGTAATGCTTGCATATTGTAGGAACGATCTGAAGATGCAGTCATTGAATTTTTTCCACGTATAACATTGACATTGTTATTATTTTCCTGATGCTTTATAGGTTCAATAAAGCTACAAGATAAGGATGGTGATGGTCCGGTTGGTGTACCTCTGACCCCTGCTATCTCTAAGAAAAATGGGGTTCAAGTGAAGTCAACAACAAGTGGATCATCAGGGGAACAGTCAGATGACGATGAAGCTGAGGGAGAGAATGAATCAAGTCAAAACAGGGATCCTACAGATGTAAAACGTATGAGAAGGTATGCAACCGAATATCTCAGTTGCCATGGATTTTGCTTGATGGATAGTTTTGAGACCATGTTGGAAGGTCAACTTAGGATATCACTCGAATGTTGACCAATTCATGGTTTTTCTTTGGTTTGAGACTCTTAAGCCTTCGGATACACTACACAACTGATTCAAATTTGTTAAATGTGGAACTCTGGCATAGTTTGTATTAATTCTGTGCTAAATATTGATCCATCCTATCGGTGTATTTACATCCTTGACCTTGAATTCTTAAAGTCCAGGGTCATCTCTCAATCCTAGAAAAAAATTCTAGCATATTTTGGTATACAGTTGAATTCAAGAGTGTATTTCCTGCAGAATGCTTTCAAATAGAGAATCAGCTCGTCGCTCAAGAAGAAGAAAGCAGGCCCATCTGTCTGAGCTTGAGACACAGGTATACTCTTTTCAGATTGCATCCATTTCACAATATCTTCTGGTGGTTTGTCCTTTTATTATTCATTTTAAGCTTTCATGTTTTGTCCAGGTTTCTCAATTAAGAGTTGAGAACTCCTCTCTACTTAAACGCCTCACAGACATAAGCCAGAAGTACAACGAAGCAGCTGTTGACAACAGAGTTCTCAAGGCTGATGTTGAGACATTGAGAGCAAAGGTAACTCCAACCACGATACAGACATAACATCATCTCTTGCACTCACTGATCCGTGTTTTTGAGCTTAGCTTCTGAGTTCTCGTTTCTGTGCTTAAATCTTTTTCATCGAATGCCTGGAGTTGTATGCTATGCTAATCTTTTCACCGTTGTCGTAATAAAGCTGAATCAGGTTATCCATAGCATAAGGGTCTGAGTCTCACACCATCCATGCCTTAAAGATTCACTGGAAGATAACCCGTGTTTATCTTATTCAATCAAACAGGTAAAAATGGCTGAAGAAACAGTGAAAAGGGTTACCGGGTTGAACCCACTGTTCCAAGCTATGTCCGAAATCACCACGATGGGCATGCCCTCTTTCGAAGGTAGCCCCGATACATCAGCCGATGCAGCTGTACCCGTACAAGATGATCCGAAGCAGCAACACTATTACCCTAACGCCCCTTCTAGCAGTCAAGCTTCGGTTCAAGACCACAGAATTCAAAACGGTGTCATGGAACTTCAGAACGTACAACCAAATGCAGCAGAGTCGAATGTACAGCCAAATGCAGCTGGAGCAGGGTCGAACAAGATGGGAAGGACCGTCTCTATGCAGAGAGTGGCTAGTTTGGAGCATCTGCAGAAACGCATCCGCGGAGCGTCTGGCTCCTCGGAAACTCATGGGAATGCGGGCCAATAATGGTCTGTTGGAGAATGTTGAGAGGAACTCATCAACGTTGATTCTTTCATGCATTCTAGGGCTTTGTATTTTTGTTTAGTCTCAATTGTTGGCTAAATCAAGATTCATTTTTTATTTTATTTGTAAAGATCCCAATCCAACTTATCTCTATTTCTTGTGACGGCACATGATTCTGGTATCTATTTTACTAGATGAGTTTATTATTTGGAATTTTGAAGAATACTAAAAGAAATTTATAACAATTCTCTGATAAATGGAGTTCTTATGGTTGAATCTCATGTTATACAACAAGTAGGAGTGAAGAGACCAACTATCAAGCTATTGCTAATTCTTCGACTTCTTCACCGGAGGCTTTGGAGCTACTTCATCTTCCTCGTCTGAAGAGATTTCTTCGGGGTCGTCAGGGACATCATTTGGAATATTGTTCTTGGTGATGAATTCCTTGAGGATGCTCATGCTTTGCTCCTTCACTGATGTTAATTGCTCGGAAACAAGGCCGTCGCCTGAGAGAGCTGTATACGTCTCCGAACCGAGGTGAAGGGTGAGCTTAACGCGTGCTGGGTTTAGAAGCTGAGCTTCCATCATGCAAATCTTAATACCCCTGCACCAAACAAAAACTTTCAATTCGCACACTCTAATTTACTCTGTTTGAACTTTAGGAGTTGGTAAAAGAAAATCTCGATACTAGATAGATGAGAGTAACCGGAATCAAGCCCCATACTAACCAAAACAAAATCAATCAAGTAGGCAGACTATGAGAAAGCTTGAAAACATCAAACTTCAATTTGGACAAAGGCCAAATCTTTACTCTACTGCTTTATGCTACGATGACTGCTAACTATAAACGAAATACGGAACACTCAAACATATTGATTGCATAGTCCATAGCTATGAATGAATTCGATGCCATCAAGACCACCTATATTTACCAATAGTTTCAGGAAATACCAGCCAGCACCGCCGATTATATTCCTCTTCACAAATCTTAATAGCTCGATTTCGAGATATCCGAAGCGAGAGAAGAGAGTTTTTAAACCAAACAAGTAGCACATATTACAAGACTCATCTTTTTTTGCATCCATTGTGGGAATTTCTGTGTTATTACTAGAGAAGAATAAAAATGCAATTCATACTTGTGATTGCTGAAATTTACAAAGGTTCAATAGAAATACACAATAAACTGATAGCATTTCAAAACAGAGCAATGAACACAGAGAAATCAATTTCAATTCACAACCAAACACACAATTTACAAACTGATACAACCATCTCGACCCTCTATTATAGATTGAAACAATCTAAGAAAGGGATAAAGAGGGCAGAAAATCAGGGGAAAAAAAAAAAAAAAAAAAGAAGCAAAAAATTAGAGATATCACGAATCGTAATCTCGATGGCCAGTTCGAGAAATTTGCAACAAATTGGAGCGAGGAATCGCTAAAACTGACGAGAAACTAAACTGAAAATTGCACTAACCCGTTTAGAATTCGATAACGTCTTCGACCTTGCGTTGCGTTCAACTATTTGAGCGGTTAAGAAATGTAGCATGGTTAAAACCCTAGCAAAATCTGCAATTCACTTACATTCTGGTCCTCTGAGAATCTTGTTATTACCAAATCAACCCTTTATTAAAATATGTCAATTAACATTAGTAAGCATCAGCTTTCATCATTTCTATAACAATAATATAGCATTGAACTAGGAATCTAGGATGGCATGTATTTCAACTGTTATTATGTTGAATGTTAAGATAATTTTGTGTAGACTATGAAATTTATACGAAGACGATGAAATTTATGAAAATTTTACGTACTCTAGTACGTACGTATAGGGGTGTCAATGGGTGGGTAAAACCTGGACCCGGTCCGGACCCGCTCAAAACCCGCTTATAAATTAACTTACGGGTCCGGGTCCGGGTCCGGGTCCAACCCGGTCAGACCCGCTACTGTAGCAGACCCGACCCGACCCGACCCGCTATTTCCGGGTCCGGGTCCGACCCGGCCCGATTTTTTTTTTTTTTTTTTTTTTTTTTTTTTTTTTTTTTTTTTTTTTTTTTTTTTATAATTCAGCCATTTTGTATTTTTTTCAACTTATCAATTTTGTATATTTTTACATATTAACATGGATTAAAGTTTCAGTTTCAATTTGCACTTCACTTGGTATGACAACGGATCTAGGACCCGATCCAGATCCGGTGGATCCAATTCGAAAAATTGGATATGGATCTTGTAAATTTTTTATTGTAATATTTTTTCAAAAATTTCATTAGGCATGAATGCTACGGATCCGGGTCCAGATCCGTGGATCTGTAGGATCTGAACATGGATCTCAATTTTTTGGACCCGACGGATCTGGACCCAATCTTTTTCACTATTTTTTAAGACTATAATTATAACATTATAATATGATTATTTATCAATATTATGATTTCTTAAGCATACAAAAAAAGAAAAAGATATTTAAACACCAACATCAAAATTAAATTGGTCACCCTAAATTGTAGAGATTTTGTTCCAATAGCAATATCCAACCAAGACACGAATAATCCAATACGACTCATTCAAAGAATACAATAAGAAAAATATGTAGATAATATGTTGAACTTCGACTTCATATTCTTCTTAGGCCTCCTCAACTGCAAAAAAGAAAGTATAAATATGTCAATTACACTGATGCAAAAAAAAAAGAGAATATAATGTTAATTACCGTGTCACACTTCATTTTCATCTCCTTCACTAATGGTTCCCAAAACTTCATCACGAGGGAGTGAAGATAATCTTCGATGAACTACAAATACATAAAACAACGCTTGTAAGAACAAACCATAATAAAAATGAAAGATGATACATTTTTAAATAAGCACGTACCATTATCTTTAAGCGACGGAATCCAATCATTGGCAACAACCAATGCTTCAACAGCATCCGGGGAAAAAGGGCAGAGCATGATTCTAGGAGCATTTACACAGAAGATTTCTTATACAAACAAGGAGAAATCTACTAACTATAAGAGTACATTCAATTCATATAGACTGACATCATTTGATAACCAAACAATCCTATGTTTATGATATGAATAAAATTAAGGGACCATTACTCTCTCTCTCATATTTCATGTCAAGGTTCATTCAATTCTTGCCTCAACAGATTGACTTCTTAGTTGTTTTTATTCTTATTCAATTCATTATACAAAACTTTCTCTTTCAATTCTCTCTCTCTCTCTCATGTACGTATATAACTATATAGAGAGAGATATTAACACACAAACACAAGCATACCAACTCCTCTTTCCAAACAATCACACCCAACTCTGCATCACTTCAAGCATCAGGTGTTTTCCAATTAAGGTCACAAACAATTTCAAGAAAATGGATTCCACCTCAAATTATAAATACACGGCAAAAGAGAATCCATATTGATCAGCCAATTAAGGGGCCATTCACCATTTAGTTTTCAAGAACTAGAAACTAAAAACTCAGATTGTTGGCAAAATCGAAGCAAACCCATCTCCCACCTCTCATATGATCACATAGATTCGCCAAAGGAACTCGACAATAGAACACGAACCTGGAATATCAGAGTCTTCCAATCCACAGACCCGTTTTCGCCTTGCAATTTCTCCTTCAGGGGAGTCCGCACAGCTTCACAACTCGATTCAGAAGTCGTGCTTCAGGGGAGTCGATGCTAGTGGCGCCGCTGGCGTGGCGGTGGCTCTACACCGGCGACGGAGGAACGATGGCGGCAGTGGACGGAGGAGGGACTGTGGGTGACGGCCGACGGGTTTGAAGGGAGGAAGTGGAAGAAGGGTTTGACGGGTTTAATTTCTTCCAAAATTCTAATTTTGATTTCCGGGTCCGGGTCGGGTCCGGGTCCTATACAATGGGCCGGGTCCGGGTCCGGGTCCGGGTTGCATCTAATTTTCCGGGTCCGGGTCCGGGTCGGGTCCAATTGTTAATGGACCGGGTCCGGGTCCGGGTCCATAGTTATTTTAGCGGGTCCGGGTCCGGGTTTTACCCACCCGTTGACACCCCTACGTACGTATTTCATTCGTCAATCATCTTTTGTATTTAGAATGTTATTGTGATATTAGCACCGCGCGAGATATCAATTTTATAGTTGTGATATGATCCAATGCCCCTTACACAAACACATGTTGAAGTTCATCGAAATATAAACAATTATTCAACTACATATATATGGGTTACTAAAGCAACCAAAAAAACTAAGTATATTGTAAATCAAAGCCTATACATTTGATAGGTGGGGGTTTTGGAAACAACATTAGTAGAGGGGCAATC
Organism: Thymus mandschuricus; assembly: GCA_029379335.1. Lineage (NCBI taxonomy): Eukaryota > Viridiplantae > Streptophyta > Magnoliopsida > Lamiales > Lamiaceae > Thymus > Thymus mandschuricus. Next base: position 5,484,687 of record CM057072.1, read on the forward strand.
CTCTACATCATAAACCTTATTAACCTTCGAATTCGGAAACCTATGACGATGACGATCGACGTCATCACTTTCCGACGAGGCATACGCCACCTCCCCGTGGACCTCATCGTCTCCGATCTTCAACTCTTCCGCGCTCATCCTCAACGGGATCAAAACCTTGATCACCAAGCAAATGAGGGTGGTGGCCACGATGTTAAAGCACACAATGAAGGCGACTCCGGCGAGTTGGATCCCCATTTGTCGCACTCCGGCGGAGGTGCGGCCGTCGTTGAGGGCGTAGGCGAGGCCGACGTACTTTTCCCAGTCGGGGACATTGTAGAAGAGGCGGCAGAGCTTGGGCATGGCGAACACCCCGGTGAGGACGCCGCCTAGGGCGCCGGAGACGGCGTGGGTGTGGAGGATGGAGAAGGCGTCGTCCACGTGGTGGAGTGGGCCCACCTTGGGGTGGAGGACGGTAAGTGTGTACCAGGGCAGGCTGCCCGAGATTAGCCCCATTAGCATGGCGGCCCAACACTGCACCACTCCTGCAACACAACACGTTATAACTCAGCTGGTAAGACGTTTTCGTAATCAAGTAACTTAATAAGTTGTCGTTTGAGTTCGAGAAATATTGAATGACATAAATGCTTTCCTATACTCACATGTCGGCATATTAAATGTTACGCTATAACGTCAATAATTTTTTCGTTTAGGGTTTAATTATTCTCGTTTCAATTCTTGTTAGGAAATATTAATAACATTTTTATTTAAATATAGCATTGTTCGTTCGTATGAACGTGCAAATGATATAAAAAAGAGGAAGAGTACCGGCGGCGGGGGTGATGCAGACGAGGCCGGAGATGATGCCGTTGACGACTCCGATGGCGGAGGGCTTGCCGCAGAGGGTGAAGTCCAGCACGAGCCACGTGAGGAGGCTGGTGGCGGCGCAGACGTGGGTGTTGATGACGGCCAGCGAGGCGACGGTGCTGGCGGCGTAGGGGGCGCCGCCGTTGAAGCCGGTCCAACCAACCCAGAGCAGGCCGACGCCGGCCAGCATCATTACAATATTGTTAGGAGAAGATCTTTTGATGTCGTTGTCGCTCCTCGGCCCCACCTAAATAACACACATACATCTTTGATATAAATTCTAAAGCATAAAATATAACCTCAGCCGAATGAATAAATAAGAGTAAATGGCCATTACATTACATTTTTGGAGATATTAAAAAGGATCTTTCAAAATTTCATTAATTATTACAAGATGTCTTTGAAGTTGCGGTTCAGATCTTCTATTGTCCATCGGTGTGACATATTCAATTGCATACGTAAATAATCGACATGTGACATATTCAGTAATCTATTATTTAATGTTTAAATAAATTATATATATATATATATATAAATATATATATATATAAATATATATATATATCTTAATTTCATTTTAAATTTCTTAACTTAAAATTTGTCACATGTCAAATGTCACATACAATAGAAGATCCCATTCGATGAAGTTGTCTCAGCATTTCAACCGTTGCAAAATTAATCAATATTGAAAAAAATATGCTACTACTGTACAAGATAACAATATTTTGTCTTGATCGTAGTTAGTCATATAATACATATATACACGTACATTATTGTATATAATTGTGACGAAAATGTAAACATTAGCGTAATGAATTGCATTATTTATTATTGTTATTATTAATATACAAAAATGATAGAGTTTCTCTTTTCAAATGACAAGAATTGTTCAATATGGCAGTAAAAGCACGTGTTTTCTAATTTTCTAATTATTTTTTCTTTAATATTTGCCAAACAGTTGAATACCTAAGTAACGGATCAAATTATACATTGCATTTTTGTTTTTGAACCTTTTATTTTTATAGCAGCTACGTACGTGTTGAAAATGTATCCAAAACCGGCATATTTGTTTATGAGTTTGTTTTTTTAATGATAGTCAATTTTAGAAATATTTTTAACACGTGACAATTATTGATGGTTATAATAAAATTGCATCACTAATAATAATAATGATAGCAAGAAGAAGAAGACACCTAGTAATAGTACCCAATATGCAGCAGTAAATCCAGCCACGCCGGAGGAGAGATGGATAACGAAACCGCCGGCGAAATCGATGATCCCCATCTTCGCCAGCCACCCATTAGGGTTCCACACGCTGTACGCGCCGATGGTATACGACAGAGTGTGCCACAACGGGACGAACGCCATCCACGCCGCGAAGTTCATCCTCCCCAGCACCGCTCCGGCGATCAGCACCGGCGTTATCCCGGCGAACACGAACTGGAACCAGACCATCGTGGCCGCCGGGAACGCCCCCAGGAAGGCCTGCCCCAGGAGGAATCCGTCGTCCAGCGCCGTCGCCGGCTTCCCGAGGAAGTCGAGGAGGCGGTCGCCGAACGACATCCGGTAGCCCCACCCGACCCAGCATACGAGGGTGGCGGCGAAGGCGTAGACGGCCATGAGGGAGGAGTTGACGGCCCACTTCTTGTTGATGAAGCCGCCGTAGAGGATGACGAGCCCCGGCATCGTCTGGAGCGCCACCAGGGTGGCGGCAGTGAGCTGCCACGCGTTGTCGCCCTTGTTCAGCCAGTTGGGGCTCGACTCGTCCGGTCGGAGGTTGGGAGGCAGCTCCGCCATTGACATGGACGTGTATAATTCTTCTGTTTGGAGAGGGAGAGAGAGAGAGAGAGAGAGAGAGCAAATGGCAAGAATGGTGTCTTTTATGGTGGAATTGGAATGTATATTACGTCAATGGCCGGCTCTGCTCTCTCTACTTCACTTGATGATTCAATTCTAATTCTACGGAAAATTCATTACATGTATCTTTTACTTTAAGTCTTGTTTAGTATAATAAGTTAATAACCACTCTTTCTCAAAACATATTGTTTTAACACAAAATTTTGTAATTTTCATCTGAACATAAATTCTTATTTCAACTTTATGTATTCTTGTTTTGTTGTTTGATGGCTCTCTTTTTTTTTTTATAAGAGATAACATTCTATAACGTATTGAGAGGAATGCTTCCCTACCTCATTCTTAATATGTGCCTATGTGGATGGCATAACATACTATAATGATTAAAATAATTAAAATAATATCATAATCTATTTTTAAAAAAAGTAAATTCTAACGCTGCTACATCAGCAGGGAACATATTAAAGAGTACACGGTGAGTAAGAAAGTGTTTTTGAATGTATTGATGAAACTATACATTTGGACATGAGTTAAGAGGGTCTAAACTTTTAATTTACTCTTGTTTATTACTCCCTTCATCCACTTTGTATTGAGTTATTTTTATTCAACACGAGTCAATTTAATACTACAATAATATATAATTGATTATAACTTGATGGAGTATTCGTAAAAAAGTGTCAACTCTACTAGTTAATAGTGTTAATAGTGTCCACAATCAATAACAAAATATATGTTCATCGTGTGTATTGGCTTAGCAATTGTAGAATTACAAACTAAAACACTCATTTCGTCCCACCCAAATTGTCCCCAAGAGTTAATTTAGTTAAGATCTAAAATATTACTCGGGAACAATTAGAGTGATAAATGGGAAGTAACAAGCGAAGCAATTGATCATATTCGCACTACAGTTTGGTAATAAACAAGAAAGTAATCCTATTAAGTTCAAACGCTAAGAGAGTAGAGAAAAAGGTTAAATATCAATATTGATAATTAATCATCTGAGATAAAATCGTTCTGAAAATTGCAGAAAACCAAATAAGATACTAGCATTTCAGAAAATCGAATATGAAAATAATATTCAACGTAAGTGAATGTAAGTATGGAGTGTATGAGCCAAGAAAGAGTCCACACAATCGAAAGTGATATACTACTAATCTATCTACAAATGACAAGCGGAGAGCACAAGGAAAAGAAGCAGTCATCATATCAAAACCCTTTTTCGTTTAAATTCCGAGCGAACAACCTACAAAAACCTATAACCATCATACACAACCACCTTCTCCCAGGCTCAGGCACTGCCTGAACTAAACTAGTGTGTGTGTGTGTGTGTGTGTGTGTGTGTGTGTGTGAGAGAGAGAGAGAGAGAGAGAGAGAGAGAGAGAGAGGCTAGTATTTTCATCAACAAAAGATCAAAACAATCATAAGAGAGTCGAAGAAGGAATATTTGCAATTTGTCTATGGACAGTTATGCACCCATGATAAGTCTAGACTTACCAACTTCATCAGGTTCATCAGTTATAACCAAGTACGGACAAGAGTTTACAACAGGCGAACGGCTTTTGAACCAACTCGACTTCCTCTATTTAAACAAGACCCTAAATGTAATTCCAGTCAATAAAGTTTTCCATGATCACTTGCCTATTTCATGGCGGCTCAGTGTTCCTCGACCTTCTTCAGACCTTTCATGTCTGTTGTTTCCACCCTGCAATCATCCAAACAGAGATCGTTTTATGGAAAATCATTCCACTGATAATTAAAACGCTAAACACATAATTATGGAAATTCATCTCTTATAAAGCAATGCACACAAGTAGACATATTATAGATCTTTCTTCTTTGCATTCCTTCAATTTAGAAATCAATGTCTCATACGAGAGTAATCTAGAGTTATGGTTTGGTGAAGGCTTGGCAAACTCAATTTTCTTCTAGCACCAAAAAGATATTAATGCTCTAGCACTAGCTCAAGCTAAAATATAGGTGCCTGGATGTTCTAACATTTGCTTTCTTTAATACAAGATAACTACCAAGTTTATGAAGTTATTCCAGGAAATTCAATGTGACAACTGAACTTCATATCTTTAACATCCGGTAGCATTGCTTAATATACTATGTTTAACCCAAGAATGACGGAAAGCATAAGGAGTAGTCGTATCTATATCCCAGCAGATGCACATAATTCAACTAAGCATAAATAATTCAGACTAAAGTCTGAATCATAAGGTTATAGAATTTCTGTTTTGAAAATACTGGTCCTAATTTAGAAAGCATACATGAATTTCTTGAGGAAATATGTCTAGCCATCTTCGATGCCTTCCATGGTTCAGATTATAACACTCTTAACAATATAAAATGTACACATGATAAACGAATCGCACAGACATCATTAGTTATAGCAAAACACATCATTTATTTTACCCATATATCTTTCAATTGCTAGACTGTAAAGTAGTAGAATAAAGCTAGAAACAACATTTCTTTTGCACCATATAGATCAAGGAATGACACATAGTTGCATATTAGTGACTGTATTGAGAACCATGGTAACTGAGCTATTCTAATTTAATTCGGCAATAGTGAACCGATAGATATTCAAAGGAGAAGGGCAATGAAACACTTACGTTGATCCAAAGAGAGCAATCTTTTGAACTTTTGTAACTTCAGTACCAGATTGGTTGTCCTCAATGAAAATTGTCAAGCTGATTAAGATCAATTGGTGAGATCAATCACATTTTTTATTGTTATTGCAGTACAACATCATTGAGCATAGAGCCATAGAGACAGGAAACAAACCTCCGTACATTCTGAAACTTGACATACTTCAAAATGACTGGTTTTCCCTACAGAGGCACGGCATATCCAACATCATATTCCACACAAAATCTCAAACAGCACAAGTAAAGAAAGCTCGCTTCAAGCAAAGAACTGAAGTTTACCTTAAGGTTATCTTCAGATAAAATCGCAGTATCACTTGCGGGGAAATCGTTGACATTACTGTGGACTCATAATAATTAGAAAGTGTTGAAAAGAATCAAAGATAAATTCTTCAACATAAACGATTAAGCCTCAGACAATACCTAAATCCCATGTGCTCCCTGTTAGCAAAAAGTTTCATAGTTTTTGGACCTGGAATTTCCAAAAGTTCATTGGTAAGCCTGAATACTGGATGAATCGGTTTTTTCATATATCTAACAGGTAAGTAGAAATTTTTTTGTATCATTTCTGATGCCAGCACTGCCAAGTAGTAATAAATATCACAGTGGAACCTCTTCTTTTGGGCATATGTAAAGAAACAATAATAGTCGTGCACCACACTAAAGTAAGACATCTCAACTTATCAGCCTCGTGATTCGTTGATGATGAACTATGCAATTCAAAAGGCAGAGTGTAACAATCGCCATTTAGGCTAAGATGATCATGTTAATGCATCAGTATGAATTGAGATTTTAGGAGCTAGTTACCTTCCTCTTCTGGCCCTTTAACTACAATGGAATGCAGTTTAATGACTTGATTAAAGGGAATGTAAATCAAGAGCTGCTCGTCCGCATCACTTTCTAAGTTCAGACCCTCATCTTCCCGGTAACCCTGATATGAAACAAGCAATTATAATCTAGAAGATCAAAACATGCAGCACGGCTGCAATATCACTATACATTAACATGAAAGATCAATCACAAATAAATCCATGCCCAAATTTTCAGTTCTTAACCCTTAAACATAACCGCCTAATAAGAAATCCGAGCACCACTGTCTAAGTTCGACCAATTCTTTCCCCCTCCTAGATTATTTTTCTAATTTTCACATTACAGTGGAAGGAAATACAATTAGATACATGAGCACCAAGCAACAAATGCAAGATTCTCCAAAGAAGAGTCCATCACCATAGCCCTTTGTTTGTTGATTCCACAATTTGAGTAAACTAGGGCTGATTTTCTCGCACTACACTAATAGCTAGGGTATTTTATCCAAAATTTTAAAAGTCTGAAGAACTTAGCGTAAAAACACCACCAAAATCATGTATCCCACCAAAGCCTCTCTTCCATGAATGTTCGAAACAATTAACTACGGAAATCAGTACAGAATCCTATAAAACAACAGAACCCCAAAAATCCCGATAGATGAATTACCTGTTTGAGAGCGTTGGGAAGAGAGTGGCTGCTGTTCTGGTTCAAACATTCCACGCTAGACCAGTCGATGAACTCGAGCAAATCAACCTTGTAATCAATCGAAGGCACCAAAAACTCTTGATCTCAGAAAATAATCCACATCAAAAGAAGAAAAAGAAAACGCATACATTAATAGTTAAATCGAGAGAAATGAAAGTAGAAATTACTTGGTTTCGTTGAAGAGCGGAGGCAGATTCGGCCATGGCTGCTGGTGGCGATGATGATGATTGTTGATTCCCTCTCGAATCGATTCAGATTTGTCGACTTTTAAAACCTATCGCTCGGAGTCGGAGCCTTCAAAGTTCTTCAACCCTCATTCATAAAAGTGCGCTTTAAGGTATAAAGTCGCGTTTCACTTTTGCCTTCTTCATTTTTGGAATATTAAAAGTGAGAGACTCTTTTACTTAGGAGTATATAAAATAGATTCAGACTGTCCATTATTGAATATATCTCAACAGAAATAATATGCTAGTCATCTTATGCTAGTTACCTTCGTGGGCACCCTTATGTTCGACATTATTTTATTTGATTTTTTCAATTGTAATATATTCTAATATCTTATAAATTAATATTGATATCATTAGATCCAAAAAAATATATAAATATCAAAGCTCGATTTATTTTATTATACATTTTTTGAACTTAGAAGAAAAATGACAAAATCGAGCATTAATATTTATATTTTTTTTAGATTTATTAGTGATTTCAATATTAATTTATAAGGTATTAGAACATATTACAATTGAAAAAATCGAATAAAATAATGTCGAAATGAAAAAATGACGAAGGTGCTCACAAAGGTGACTAGCATATCACTTCTCTATATCTCAATATTACTTGTATGATAGGGGAGCCTAAGACTTAAAATTTAAAATTGAGTCGAGTTTCAATATTTTAAATGCGAGTTTTTTGTGACACGATCTTTATATTTTTTGTTAAATGCTCCATAAAAATTAAAATTAAAAAGAGTTTAAGTTTTCAGAATGAGTCGATGGTAAAATAATTACTCTATCTATACCATACCATATGTATTACTTAACCCTAAAATAAAATAAACATGCTCATAGCGGCATAGCCTGATATGCATAATTAGGGATGTCAAACGGGCCAACCTACCGGGTTTCGGGCTAGTCCTATCGGGTTGCGGGTTTTTTGGATCGGGTTAATCGGGCTTTTTTTTTCTTTCGGGCTATTATTTTTTGACCCTAACCCTAACCCACCGGGTTTCGGGCTAGCCCACCGGGCCATTAAGTTTATAATAAATAAAATTGACATAATATAAATATTAAAATAATTATTATTTTAGCACATACTTGTATAAAAAAAAATAAATAAATTGTTAAATATTGTGAATTTAACAAAAATATTTTCGAATGTCAATCTTTATTTTACTTTTCACCAAGCGCTGAAGTAAAAAACGTATAGAATTTAAAATGAAGGTTATATTTTTATTAAAACAAATTAAAAATACTCAATAGTAATTAAAAACACAATCTAATTTATCAAATTTATAAGTAGAGTAATAAAATATGTCATGAATTCATAATTTATGGTGACCCACCGGGCCAACCCACCGGGCTTTCGGGCCAGCCCTATCGGGCTCGGGCTTTTTTCGGTCCAGCCCTATCGGGCTTTTTTACTTTCGGGCTATTATTTTTTGGCCCTAACCCACTATTTTTTTCGGGCTAATCGGATCGGCCCGTCGGGCTCGGGCTTTTTTGACATCCCTATGCATAATTCCATGGTTAAAAACCATGTTAGAGTTAAGCATGAACACACCACCAAAATAGATCTACTCCCTCCGGTCTTTTACAGTTGAGTCGAAACTTTTCGACACGGGAATTAAGAAGAGTTGTTTAGTACTTTAAGTATGTTTGGTAATTGAGAAGAGAATGAGATTATGTTTATAATTGAGAAGAGTTGTTTTAATTAATATAAAAAATGTTTTTTATTAATTAATATTTTTTTTGTTTTTCAGTTTATTTGATTTTTTTTTTATAAAATTATTGTTGATGTTTAAAATTAAAATAAAAAACTTTTCTGGATTTTTTTTTTATATAAAATTAAAACTTTTCTGGATTTATTTTAAATTAATTTAAAATTTTCTGAAATTTTTTTTTATAAAATTATTGTTGATGTTTAAAATTAAAATAAAAAACTTTTCTGGATTTTTTTTTTTATAAAATTACAACTTTTCTGGATTTATTTTAAATTAATTTAAAATTTTCTGGATTTTTTTTTAATAAAATTATTGTTGATGTTTAAAATTAAAATAAAAACTTTTCTGGATTTTTTTTTTTTATAAAATTAAAACTTTTCTGGATTTATTTTAAATTAATTTAAAATTATTTCTAGAGAGACGGCAATGACGATAATGGAGAAATTGAGAAATTGGGGCGTAATTAGTATGTTAATTAAGTAAAATAAGGGGTACAATTAGTTGTGTGTTTAATACTTAATTTTTACCCAAAAAGGAAACGACTCAACTAGGAGAGACCGGCCCAATCGGAAAAGTGACTCAACTGTAAAAGACCGGAGGAAGTAATTTTTAAAAATAAATAAATAAATAAATAAATAGTACTACCTCCGTCCCGTCAATGACGTTACATTTCTTTTTGTTAATTTCTGGCACGTTTTTCCACGCTTCTTGATGATGCGTTTTAAAATAGATTTTTGAAGAATTTTTTCTTTTACGAGATACTATGATAGTTGTATTATCCCACAAAAGAAAAAATTCTTCAAAAATCTATTTTAAAACACTTCATCAAAGCGTGAAAAAACGTGTCAGAAATTGACAAAAAGAAAGGTAACGTCTTTGACGGGACGGAGGGAGTAATTTAATAGGAGTATTAAACATTGAATATAGTAGTTGAACAATTCCAATGATTGTTGATGGAAAATTGCAACATACTATAACTAGATAGCACTCCATCATTTCTTTTATCATTTCTTTTAAAATGATCACGTTTTTATTTAAGATGTAGGAGTAATATTTAAAATGATCAGTTTTCTATATTGGTCCAACAATCCCATATACACTTTCTCATTAGCTCTTAATATACTACCTCTATAATTCTATACATTAATCTCATTTAATAGAAACGGAAGGAGTATTAATGAATGAAAAAATGCAAGCAAGTGTAGAATTTTCTTCATCCAGAAAAATTCATTATTTAAATTTTATTTGTATTTAAATTTTATTTGTAGCAGAAAATATTTACTCCCTCTATTCCACTGATATAGGGACCTTTTCCTTTTTGGGATATTCCACTGATATAGGGACCTTTCCCAAAATGAAAAATTTTAACCCAATAAAATTCTGACACATCACTTTAACCCACTATCTTTCACTTTATCTCACTATCATCATTCTCGTCTTAATTCCCGCGCTGGAAAAAAAGATCCATATCCCAATGGGACGGAGGGAGTATATTTTATTAATTAAAAAGAAATGGTTAGAGTCTGATGGGGCACATGGCCGGACGGTAAAGGCCAAGTGTGATAGTTGACACCTACCACCACCTCACCACTATTCTTTCTACCTTGTTGAGAGAGAGAGAGAGATCCAGTCATCCACACTCATCACACATCCCCAATCTCCATTCCCCACCAACCATGGCCGCCGCCGCCGCCACCTTATCCCTCCTCTCCCCGATCTCCCTCCGCCGCTCCTCCCGCATCCACCTCCGCCCCAAATTCTCCATCAAGGCCTCCGCCCCCGTCCTCACCCAGGACGACCTCAAGAAGCTCGCCGCTGACAAGGCCGTCGAGTACGTCAAGAGCGGCATGGTCCTCGGCCTCGGCACCGGCTCCACCGCCGCCTTCGTCGTCGACAAGCTCGGCTCCCTCCTCAAATCCGGCGCCCTCTCCGACATCGTCGGCGTCCCCACCTCCAAGCGCACCCAGGAGCAGGCCGCCGCCCTCGGCATCCCCCTCTCCACCCTCGACGCCCACCCCCACATCGACCTCGCCGTCGACGGCGCCGACGAGGTCGACCCCAATCTCGACCTCGTCAAGGGCCGCGGCGGCGCCCTACTCCGCGAGAAGATGGTCGAGGCCGCCTCCGACAAGTTCGTCGTCGTCGTCGACGACTCCAAGCTCGTCGCCGGCCTCGGCGGCTCCGGCCTCGCCATGCCGGTGGAGGTGGTCCAGTTCTGCTGGAACTACAACCTGGTGAGGCTGCAGGAGCTCTTCAAGGCGGAGGGCTGCGACGCCAAGCTCCGATTGAACGCCGACGGGAAGCCCTACGTCACCGACAACTCCAACTACATTGTGGATCTGTACTTCAAGACCCCGATCAGGGACTCCGCCGCCGCGGGGAAGGAGATCGCCGCCTTGGAAGGGGTGGTGGACCACGGATTGTTCCTGGATATGGCAACCGCCGTCATCATCGCCGGCGGGAGTGGAATCACAGTCAAGAATAAGTGATGGTGAGAATTGGTTTTTTTTTTTTTTTTTTTTTTTTTTTTATTGGGCTGATTATTTTTGTTGTAACTTAAGAGCTGAATAAAAATGGGGGAAGAACAAAACTGTACGCTAATTCAAACACAATTTTTTACTTGTTTTTGTTTTTGTTATTGTGATTTAGATTAAATCTTGATGAGTTCCATATTTGATTTGCTTCTCTTATTGTCATTGATGAAGTTAGAGCATAATGTGGGTTGTGCACAAAGTTAGAGCTCTTTACATATCATATGTTCTTTAGGGAGTTTGCAGCTAATGGAAACAAGGATGATCGGCAGAGATTTAGCGAGTCGATAATCTTCTAATCTAAAAACCACGACAGATTAATGTCGAGGCGGGTGATGGGCTCGAGCTGCACCACACGATCGAGACTTGGTGCAGAAGGGCCATGGGAGAATAGATTACATATACTTTAAGCTAACCAATTATATATGTGTCTGACTTGTACAGTAATAAGACTGATGGAAGGACGATTTCCAGGTAGCTAAAAAGACTGATTCAAAGTTGCAAAAGTTTAGGCTATTTTTCATGAGAAAATCAAACAGATATATCCCTCTAATTTCTGCTTATTGTTCTATATTTCCTATCTTATTTCCAAACCGGCGCTCGCTAATACTAATCAAAAGTCAAAACTTCATAGATAAAACTATAAACTAATCTACCCGAATTCTGGGCTGCACCTGCACTAGATTTGTTATTTGAGTATCTATAATATGATGTTCTATAGTCGGCACACTTAATAACCCTCATCTGATGTGACGATAGTATAATTTAAGATAATATTATCGTAAAATATATATCAAAAAGATTAAAGTAAATAGAATACCTTGTCGACGAGACACTACCACATCGAAACGACAATAAAAAAAAATGATCGATAACTTTGTCATTACCACATAAAAGGTCATCTTCCGTGAGGCTACTATCCAACCATTCAAGGGAAACGGATAAGCCCTGACAAAAATGAAAAGGTATGGTTAAATATCCCAGTTAAGAAGAGATGGGAAACAATACAATACAAAACAAAACAGACAAAACATAAATACGTTATGCAGTAGAAGGAGGAGGGATAGATAAGTGGCATATGGCAGCTACAGCACACTTCATTGCAGGCCCATCCTCATTTCACATTCTCTACAAATAAAACCTTAGTCAATCGACCTACCTAATCGACCTAACATAGTTTTATACATGTACGTGTACGTGTTCGTTATATAGCCTGCAGCTTCTACTTGCATTGTTCTCGGCAAGTCGAAGAAGCATGGGGAAGGCGGGCAAATGGATCAGGAATTTGTTGATGGGGAAGAGGGAGGACAAGGCGAAGGTGATAGGCCCGGCTGAGACGGTTGAGGAAACGGTGGTGGTGGTAGCGGCGGCTACTCCTAAAGTGAAGAGGAGGTGGAGTTTCAGAAGGCCTCCCACTGCGAGACCTATTACTCACAAGAGCAGTTTATCCTTCGACTCTATCTATATGCCGAAGCAAGTCTTGCTCGACTACGAGGCTCACCAGGATAAGGTGTTGGTGCCGACTAGGATGAATGCACATGCAGCTGCTACCAGGATACAAGCTTTCTACCGTTCTTATTTGGTACGCGGATATGCACTCAACTCGACTCGACTCTTTCTACTTTTTGTTTTAACTTCTTAGGCCTGTTCTGTTCTGTGCGTCTGTGTGTTTGTGTGTGTGTGCGCGTGTAAAGTTGAAGTTTATGTGCTAACAGGCAAGGAGAGCATTGAAAGCGCTGAGAGGATTGGTGAAACTACAAGCATTGGCACGAGGTTACCTGGTGAGGAAACAAATGAATACCGTACTAAGGTCCATCAACGCTGTGATAGCGATTCAAGTTAGAGCCCGAATCCAAAGGGTACAAATGGGGGAGGAATCACCCGTCGTTGTAGGAAGGAGAAGATCTTACACAGCGCCATCAGCATCTGATAGACAACCTGGAAAGCAATCGTTCAGTGTAAGTCATTTTTCCGCAAACAGTTCACATTGCTTGACGTTCAGGAAGTTTGACAGTTCATTCTATCACTGCAACATCCAATGCAGGAAAATACAGGTGATGGAAATATGTTTGCAACAAGAGGAGGACTACGAAGCAGAAGTGGACGTGTATATAATGTACCTGGTGAGAGAGTGGAGTACGGATCCAGAATATATAGCTCGGGTCGTCTTTCAGTCTCTCAAAGAGAATACCAGATAAAGATCTGCCCCAGTCCGTCAACAGTGTCCTTCACAGATTCAAGCTGTACAACCTATGATGGCCAACTAGAGGAGTTTTCGTTAAAAATGGCCAGAGCACACTCAAGAAGATACTCTGCTAGCCAAGAAAATAAGCATCCGTTCATCACACCATCTTCACAGAGCCAAGATTATACGCCCTCAGACCCTACTATGTTTCCAAATTATATGACGAATACAAAGTCATCAGAAGCAAAATCCAGATCACATAGTGAGCCAAGGCGGCGTCCTAAATTGGGCGCCAAGAACAAAAGCAAGAGATCGTCGTCCATGGATGAGAAGAATGATAAGCAAAATGAGTACCCTTGGCTTAGCAAGCTGTACCGTTCTGAAAAACCCACTGATAATGGAGACTGTGATTCCAGCATCGATGCAATGAGTATTATTTCCAAACACATGAATTCGATAATCCCATTCGAAGTGGTACGTGCTCTGACATTTTCTTTCACTGGGAATCTTGCATTGTGTCACATTAAGCTGCCTCTGATTTCTTTGTTTAAACTGCAGCCTCCCATGAATTTGTACTGATGCTTCAGCTTTAAGGCGAAGAGTGGGATTAGAGAAATGAAAACGAGAGAATAGCAGATATTCAGGTCAGTGTATAGACGTCTCTAGTCATGTGAAGCAGACACGCACGAAGATCAACAACTACATCGCCAGATTCTACACTCTGGCCACTGCCTAAAATGATGCTGCAATTACTCAGTTCCCAATTTTTTTTCCAATTCTTCCTGCTGTTCTTATTCCGGCTAAAAGGAAGACATTATCAGAAACCAAGAATTGAAATAATGGTCTATTTCATGGTAATTCCATAAGTACAATAGTAGCTAAAGAAATGTTCTGACTTGTATTTCAGGGCACCTGCACTGTATGAGAATTTATCATTTAGGTAATTCACTTATGTTAGCTAAACTCAATGAAATGCTGTTACGACAGAGAGACCCATACCTCATTCTCGTACGCGAAATGGGGGCATGACGCCATCATCAACACTTGATCCTAACAGTGGGGATGATGAGCACCATAAGTACTGAAATAAAAAAAAAAAAACTTAACAAAACGAAGAGCAGAAACGTTCAGAGATCATAGACGGGGATCAATAATGTGTTCTGATATTAATGGAGAGCATCAAATCTGCAGAAGTTTCAGATATTGAATTTCCTCCCTCATCCAGCAACTACAGTAATCCAAATTAGCTACTTACTCAGAACTTGCAATTGGCCTAAACAAATAAGGAAACTATAATCTGCTAGACTCATCTGCCTAAAAGATTACATGCCAACAGCTTAGGAAAATTTAAAAAATAGTAATTCGATAACGATACTCTATACACGTAGGCTGCTCCTAGCTAAAGATCTTCAGGTAGGAGAGTATTTTCTTTGAAGCTCTTGGTCAACCAGATTGCAGTTTCCCTCGGGGACACTTTTCCTGGTCCAAATGGCCCGAGCAAAACTCCTAGTTCCTCGATTCTCGCTTCTTGAAACAGCCTTGCACTGAACTCAAGCAAGCCTTCCAGTGCTTCAGCTCTTTGTCTGTAAGATGACATGTCAATTTTGCGGGGACGTTGGTCTGAGGATGTCCGGCTTGAGGCGCCAGCTGTCGCATTCTGATCTGAAAGCTCACTTCCATCTTGCTTACCCTTGTGTAGTGTAGAGCGAATTTCTTGCCAATTATTGAAGCTCAATCCACTTGATTTATCTGGGAACTCGATTGTATATCTATCTTTCATGATGGAATGGTCACCTTGTGGGGATCTGGAGGAACCTTGTGCAGAGGTCAACGAGCTTCTGCGCAAATTAAAGGACTCATCATAGGACTCCAAAGGAAATTCAACCATCTTGTCAATCCGAGGCTCGTTGACAGACACATCTAGAGACTTCATGCTGTCAAAGTTTCCACGAGGACGATGTTTATGCGCTGATTCTTTTTCTGGCAACGGAAGAGATGCTCTACGGGTTGTTAAAACAGGTCTCTTCACCACGCTTTTCGATGTCTGAACCTGCAAATAACACTTCAGTTACTTTGTACACTAAGCGAGAAACAAGAGAACTTGCTAATTGCTATCTAATTTTCTAATGCAAAAGTACGAGAGTAAAACACTGGTTTTTATCTCAAATTATTAAAGTCCGAGCATGAGTTAGTAAAGTTTGACGTTTCAGAGAAAAATATTGTACTAGGGATGCCTACATAGTATTATACGATAAAACAGCTTCCACGATACATGTAATTCATTAAAGAAAATGTAGAGAGCAAAATCTGAAAGAGAAAGTAGCACCGGGACGCTAAGTAGCAGTATTTCCTCTTACTTTACCTTTTTTACACAAACTAAAGGAAAACTGGATGTAATGTTGATTGCAACTATTATCTCGTAAGAGTTAGCTACATATGTCCGATAACCAAATGCAACTGTACCAGTACAACTACAATGCAAAATAAAACTACTACGAACGGGGATGATAAATTTGTTAATAATAAGAAGAGAATTTCTTCTGGGATCAAAACGAACAGTACCAAAGCTTTGAAAGAATCATTGGAATGAACTATCATGCAGAAGAATTGAGAAGTGCACGAATGCGGATAAGTTTTGTATGAACGTACCAGTTCATGATTCTTTGAGAGCTGCGGTCCTCTTTTTGAAGCACTTGAAGCTTTTGTTTCTGTAATTTTTTGGTTTTTTGAAAATTTTGAAGTAACAGTTTTTGTAATGACAGTCCCTTCATTCATGCTTCCAGCATATAAATCTTTTGTTCTATCATGCATATTTGAAGGATTATTTCCACTTATCCTAGTGGAAGAATCATAACTTTGCTCAGCTCCAGAAACACTGGGATTTAAAGTCCTGTCATTTCCACATGATAGCCTTCTCTCTCTGTGTGCTGGAGGAGAGACACGGGTAGGCTCTGAAAATCTGATTGTCCTAGTGTTACTCTTGGTTGGTTCAGCCCATTGACTTGGAAAACTGGTGCGCCTGGGGGCATTTAGCTTCAGGTGTACATTAAGTATATAGGGTTGAAGGTGTTGGTGCCTGAGAAGTTCTGAAGCCTGGCATAATTGCTATCATACATTAGTGAAGTAAATAGAATAAATAAATTATTCTGTGTATATGATATGCAACACATAACAAGTGAATGGCATAATACATTCTTTCTAAACATATCAGGGAAGTTATTAATGCCAATATAGTTTAGTCATCACTGCTGCTTGGAAAATGCCATATCCAATATGGTTGATTTATCACTTTCCAACTAGAAGCACAATATTATGTGTGGTTTTGTGTGTGCGAGAGTGTTTGGCAAAAAATGAAGCAGCAAAGGACACGGATCAATTTTATTGTTTACTACATTGTTCAGTTCGCTCTAGCAAAGCACAATAGTTAAATCATGGAGAATAGAATTTTTAAACAGAAAACGTCTTGTTTCAGAAGAGGTTGACATTGTTATTCTCTAAAAACAACAGCTACAAAAATTTATAATTTACAAGACATCAACTTTAGCATAGTTAAAGGAGAAGGATTTCATAAACTTTGAAAAGTCAAATTTTGGACAGAGTAACACCTTAGTCCTCATTTTCACCACCAAGCATATAACATGGTTAATAAAACAAATTGAAAATTTAGCCAAAATTAAACTACACTGAAATCATCACTTTGCAAGTAAACCATTTCCTATAAGAGTATAATGTAATTTACAGGGAGTTTAAACTTGAAGAAAAGCAAATAAACTACTGGAATTTAAGCAGCTAAAAAAACAACTTATGCGGTAAGGAATGAGTGGAATCTCAACCAGAGAACAGGGCTTACACTAGGGCGAAATTCTGGATTTCTCCTCAGCATGCTTTTCACCAGACCACGACTGTAGTACAAGTATAATAGAAAAATATCAGCTATTTCAGGCAGAAAATGTTGCAGAATGTAATCTTCAGGAAAAACCAATAATGATCGTTAAAAAAAAACACCAATGACGATAACTACTTTCGACGACGTCATGGCATCTTAAATTCTCTGTGTGTGAAAGACATAGATAGAGAATGAACAGGCAGATGCTGGAGTACACTTAACAAAAAGCAGGAATTAAGATGAACTCACAAGGCACCAGAATATTTGCTGGGCAGTGGAGCAACTATAGACTTGTTTATTTTGTTGATGAGGGCTTGCATATCCTGTCCAAAAATGTGCAGATTAGACTATAATTTTCAGGGAGTCGGAAAACATAAATATCAACGAGCAAACAAGGTTGAATTGAACTTAAATGCTTATTTCTCGAAACACTCCAATAAGATGGCCATCTACTTGATTAATTCACCTACATGATTATGGTCTAGTCAACGGATTAAGTGTCATAATTATAACAATAAAACAGTCACCCAAGCTCATAATCAGCCTAATTTTGGGGTGATAAATAAGATTTGAGGCTGTAGCCTCACAGGGTCAATGCTCTTCAGTAGTCATGTTAAACCTCAAATGTCATATGTAAACTTCATGGTCTAATATTGGATTACATGAAGAATAATTGAATATGATGGACAGTCGTTATTTTACAGCTACCAATGAGCCTAACTTACAAATTAATATCAAAAGGCCTGAGAAATGAAACTTTTATCAACCACTAGATATTTTCATAGTTGAAAAATGGTAGGGTTAATGCACAGATGTCCTTGGGTAAAAAGTTAGACGAATAATCTCTTCCAGATCCCATGGTCAATAGCAGTGCACAAAGAATATACTATAATATTATGATTGGATTTGGCCTGCAGCAACTTACAAATGCCTTGAATGCAGGTTTAAGGGCTGTCATCTCATACATGCAGCATCCTGGAAGATATTACATAGAAGGAAACATCAAGATGGCATGGACTACTTAAACAAAATTTCCAGTTTCATTCCTTTATTTCTAATGAAACCATGCAGCAATAAAAACATTCACTTACCAAGGGACCATATATCTGATTTGGAACCATATGGTATATCTGCAAGTAGCTCGGGGCACATGTAACTGGGAGTACCAACAATCTGAGACAAACAGGAGATAAAAACAACTGATATGATAATAAACAGCAACAAGGTAGAACTGGAAAAAGTCATTTGTAACTATAATGCCTACCGAGGAAGCAAGGTCATCTGAACTCAACATTTTGGCAAGTCCAAAGTCACCTGAAACAACCAAGTACTTCAGAAAATTGCTTCTGAATTACGAAAGCAATAGATTAAATAGATAATATCTTACCAAGGCGAATGTCTTGATCTTTCGTTAAAAATATATTTGAGCACTGCAGACATTGTGTAAATATTAGAACTCAAATCCTGTAGGGATTTCATAACACGCATAATATCTACCAAGAAGGCAGTCTGATGTAACTTACCTTGACATCACGGTGAAGAATATGGCTAGTGTGTAAGTAATCCAGTGCCATGAGTAGCTGAACTAGCCATCTACAGAGCTTCTGCAGAAATTCAGCCAAAGAAAGAAAGTTTATAATCCAAAAGCAATAGTGAACTGGCTAAAGTGGAGCCTGGGGGGGAGGGGGGAAGAAACATCTGAAAAGAGAAACTATTACACTACTCAAACTACCTCTTCAGGAAGATGGACGCCATTGGCCCTTTTTATGGCTTCTGCCCTACAAATAAAGTCATGGTACGCAAGGTTAAGGAATTGTATCTGTTCCCTTTTGAGTTTCTAAAGAATAAGCTTGCAAAAGAGCATGTTAAGTGTGCAAAACTGCTTACATATCTCCACCTTCACAGTAACCTATGATAATGCAGACGTAGCAACCCTGAGACAGGTTAGAGAAAAAAAGTTTAGTTCAATTGATTTCAGAAACCAGGAGAGAAATAATATTGCTTTCATAGAACTGATTGCATGTAGACAGGTGGCATTTCCTTTATACGGGATGTCCATAAAAAAGTTGACTTCTCTTCTTTATTTGGTGAATGCCACCAATTAAGTTTCTATAACAGCAATCACTGATCAACAGAAGGAACCTACCGACTAGATATCAGTTGCAGGGAACTACTAGAGAGTTTGCGCACAATACATATTTGCAGAGGTTATTAATTTGAATGTACAACGTTCCATATTGGCTACCCATCAGCAGATTCATGATTCAACGTCTTTCTTAGTAGTTTGTGGTTCTAAACCATCTTAGGTAGCTATTCTGAAAATCCACATCACAAAGTCAATGAAGAGGCATCAGGCGTCATTTTGGTTACCTTTTCCACCCATGAATCTTTGTACTCAACTATAAATGGATTCTGCATGCTTGCTATAAGCGCCATCTGCATAGTAACAAAAGGCTATATCTTGCTTAATACAGAGTACTTGGAAGAGATCTCTGATAAGGAAGGACAAAGAGTCCACAAATTTTTAAAATCAAAGTGAAAAGAACTTATATTATTTTCTTAAAGAAGGATAGAATTGACCTCCTGATGTGCAGAACGACGTGTCCTGTTGGTTTGGCGGGCAAGTCGAATCTTTTTTAACACATACCTTAAGATATAAGCCAAAATAGTTAAGGAAAAATGATCAGTATTCAGTAAATAACAAATGCACCACAGAATTTCTTGCAATCATGATGTACACATGAAAACGGCATGACTAAATATGCAAAGGGAAAAAAAATAATTAGCACTCACTTCTTCTTTTCCTGCTTATGCCTCACGAGAACTGCAGAACCAAAAGCCCCCTTGCCGATCTGTTCCAGTATTTCATACTTGTCCATCGAATATTAACTAGTAGGCCACCAATGTAAAATCTATACTCCTGCCACACTGAGCATCAACAAAAAAATATGTTGATTTTCCTTTTTAAAATTTTAATACTGGAGCATAAATTCATAGGTCAAGAAAAGGTAACAAGAGAAGCTGAGAAGAAGATATGACACCGAACAAGAGCACATTACTCGGCATGGTATCCATACATGTACCTCAAGAGCATTATATATGTGACCGAGCACAACCACAACATTTAATTCATTTCGAAATTTGAGAAATGCGAATATTAAATTATAATGGAGTAATTTTAGTGCAAATTAAAATTTAGAACAATGAGTAAGTAAAAAAGCGGTTACTAAACATGAAATAATAACAATGATTACATAGATTCAAATTACAAATCAACAATTAAGACTCAGGCTCTCCAGAAAATTGCACCATAATCTAGGCCTTGATTTCCGCAGAATTCAACCACCGCATTCAAGCTCAGTAAGCAAAAACTCAAGTACATCGGAATATAGTGCAGAAATTGAGCTAAAAAAACGCCAAAAACTAAAGCAGAAAAGTTAGATTCGGTTTGCATTTGTCGGTCAATTCAACAGATTCATCCATAGATTTCGCACATTAGAAAAAAAAAAGCAAAAGCTCGAACAAACACAAAATTTTCCAGCAAAAGTGCAAAAAACAAAGGAGAAGCAAAAGAGAATAGTCACCAGAAACGCGTAGCTGTTCGGATCACGAGCTGCTGCTGCTGCTAGTTCGAAGACGGTGAAAGTGCAATGCGATGAGCAGATTACAGTGAACGCCAGCTACCTCAGAGCGGCGGCGCTGCAATGGCGGTGGTGTGAGGTCAGTGAGAGGCGATTCTCCCTCTTCCTTCCTCCATTGCCGTCAGATTCCGAGTCCAACACCAGTGTTTACTGCTCTCTGACTCGGTGCGGGTGCTCCCAACAACACACACATTGTAGAGAGAGAATATAGCGATTATCAAAAGCGACAAGTCTGTTTAATAGTGATTGCAGAAGCAGACAAAACGGAGAGAGAGAGATTAGTTTAAGTAGAGAGATTAGAAAGCGTATTATGATTGTAATTAATAAAAGTTAAGCTAAATATATGTAGTCAACATGTGACTTGTTGGGTGATGAAAATTTCACACGATCCTACTATTATGGTGCAGCCTACTATATTAATTATTTATTTTAATAATATAAATACATCATTGTACTAGTATATTTCTTAAATAAATAAATAAATAAAGTTACTTTTGTGTGTAAATTTGTGAAATTGTTGATTACTTTGATAACGAGTTCTCCTAAGTTTAAGAGAAATAATTCATTATGAGAATTGCATTAGTTGATTACCAACGGAAGAAATTTTAAAGTTCGTGTCATTGAGGACAGGGGCGGAGCCAGGTAACTCCGGCAGCCGTTCAAGCAATTTTTTTACCCTATATTTATGATAATATTTGTATGTATATGTAGTTCCGTTTGGTCAAATTTACGTATAATGATTATGCCCGGGCACTTCTAAATTCTAGCTCCGTCCTTGATGGAGGACTCGAACTTAGAACATTTCGTTCCAAAACTTAATTTATTACCGTTAGGCCAACACATGTACACATGTTTCTGTTTTTGGTTATCTATAATCTTTGTGACGGTATGCATGCGCAATTTGTTAGCACATTCACCTCACATAGTGTAATCAATTTATATCTTATTTTTGTTAATTTTAGTAAGTACGTTGGTAAGAATAATCGAGACGACCCTCCATGTACGATAGTTGAAAGCTCATTCCAAACAACGGATGATTCGTAAATTCCTAGTTAATCTAGATAGTTTCATACGCAATTTTCAGAGTATCTTTACTATTATAAAAAAGTCGGTAATAAAAATCTCGCGAATTACATACATTTCCTAAATTTGGATTTCTAAAATAAGAAGTATGCATGGATTCAAAAAAAAAAAAAAAAAAAAAAAAAAAAAAAAAAAAAAAAAAAAAAAAATCAATTCCAAAATTATAATTCATTTATATGGCCTTTTATAGTCTCATTCGTAACGATAACGAATTGTCAAAAAATTAACTCTAACTTAGATTTCGTAGCCGACAATTCGAAATAAGTCGTAGTCAAATACAACAATAAATTTGTGTTAATTAGGCTTATAAGCTAAAGTACAACTACTATATTAATTGTGTTACAAAATTGTAGTAATTAAATTTGTACAACAATAATGCTATTTGGCCATAATGTGGCCGGCCACACAACAATATTTTTCATATTTTTTGTAATTTAAAAAATTGTAAATGATAACAATAATTTATTAATTTCATATTTTAATTTAAAAATATTTTCCCCAAAAATTACATATTTTTTTTCGTTTTTTAGGTAAAAAAGGTAAAAAAATACTTTAAATAGTAAAAATTATCAAATAATTAAAGGATTAATTTTAAAATACGTAAAAAATACGGAGTATCACTTTTTGAGTATTTTATAATTTAAAAAAGTTCGGCATAAATATATAAATTAATTGATATTATAAAAATAAAACAAGTTAAATTATGGCCGGCCACATTATGGCCGAATAACATCACTCTTTGTACAATTGAGCAAAAAATTTTAATTTGCTATAAATATCTTCTTAAATTCAGTTGCTGGACAATAGGGTGCAACTAATGATGATTAAAAAATATTAATTTTTTTGTTACTAAATTTAGTTATCTCTCGTATATATAATAAAAATAAGTTCGTTAGGAAAAAAAATGTGTAGGTGTGTTTGGTCGAGAGGTGGAGGGGTTAATATCCGAATGAAAAACAATGTATCAGGATTGAATATTTTGTAGCAGTGTCTTTAAATTTACTGTCAATTGTTTTAAAATATAATACAGAAAAATATAGCGGTCACAGCTAGAAACCGTTAGTCCGTTAATGATAGATTGATAGTGTAGTTATGTATTGGATATAACGAAGAAAGAGACCTCATAATCGGATACACGATCAAATGTCTTGTTATTTTTGAAACAAATGGTCTTCCATACGATGTCAGATCGGAGATTTAAGCCACTACACATTAAATTTTAAAAAGATTCATTTCAATATAAAATGAGCATCATCTCTCCAAGACGGAGGGGGGAACTCATATGGGGTGAGAGTAAGCTTGTCCCCTCGTAATGGTCGTGAAAATATCTTTTAGTGTATATTTTGCTGAAATTTATGTTCATATTTTACGGATGAAACTTTTTTATAGACTAATCTACGATCATTTAGTTATGAATCCATCACTACCTAAAACATCATTCAAAAATCGACCAAAGTAAAAAAATACGAGAGGGAAAATTAATCACGAAAAATTTTGTTTGAAATTTTTTTTTTTTTAAAGTTGTTAGGGTGTTTTTATGTACTTCCTTCGTTCCGCTCTATTTGGCCTATAGAGTGAATAAATGTGTGGTATAAAATAACAGAGCAGGCCAAATGGAACGGAACGGAGTAAGTAGGAGTCAAATGTTGTAGGTTAAATATGCATAGCCAATAAAATAACCTAGACACATAGAGTCACATGGAACTAATATAGATATAGCTAGAGTGGGAGGCTACGAAATAGGATATGGTCATAACATCAACGCTTTAAAACCCAAATTGGAAGTTAAAATGGATGAGTAGGAAGTTAAAATAAAAGGCTAGATTTTCGTTTCATGATTTTTCAGTTGAACCGTCTAAAATTAAAAAGACAACTCAAAAAATTGCAAATTAAAATTATAACTAACAGGTTCGTGGTTCGATGAATGTAATCGTCGATTCAATTCAGATTTTAAAACATTAGTAATAAACATTTGTCTCACGGCATTAGTCACATTGGAATATAACACAATAATCAAAGCACGTAGAGATAAAAAGATTTTTAAAAGTGATTGTGTGTTAAATTATTTATTTTCCTTTTTTTGAAACGGAATTATTTATTTTCTAGGAAATAAAACTAATAAATGAGACAAATAGAAAAGAAAAGTATGACTAATGCTATGAGTTGGAGAGAGTAGAAGATACTCCCTCCGGTCTTTTGAAGTTGAGTCGTTTCTTTCTAACAATTGTGTCACGCATTTCCACGCTTCTTGACGATGGGTTTTGAAATTGACTTTTGAAGAATTTTTTCTTTTACGGCATACTACAACTGTCATAGTATCACGTAAAATAAAAAATTCTTCAAAAGTCAATTTCAAAACCCATCATCAATAAGCGTGAAAATACGTGTCAGAATTATTAAAAAGAAATGACTCAACTTCAAAAGATCCGAAGGGAGTAGATAGAAAGAAGTGATATTGTGGTGAAATATACAAAAAAATAATTAAAAGAAAAGGGGGGGTGGTGGAATTAGGCCCAACGGGTGTTTTGGAAGCTTTAACAGTTGGAAATAGTAAAACAAGTAGTAGTTGGATTTATTTGAGGCGTAAAGGGGATGGGCCCCACCGACAACCCCATGCTATTTGCCGATCTCGTAAATCATTTTTGCTGCCTTTTTCTATTTTGACCTACATTTATTTTAATATAAATTTTATTTTATTAAAATTACACCATATTTTTATAAAAATGTAGTGATAATTGGTATTAATGAAAGATCCTATCATAACTTTTTAATTCAATATACAAATAGTGAAGTACAAGAGAATAAGCCGATGATGGATTACACTAAGGGTCTATTCGGCTGACGATTCAGGCTTATCTTGTGTTTAGTAGCTAAGAAATCTTATCTCAAAGGCCCAACATAAGAGTGGAGTCCGAGATAAAAACACTATTTTTTTTCATGTATCTTATCATACATCTCCGTTGAGTGTTGAGTTAATTTGTATCTTATTACACCTTATTTCATCTTATTTATGAAACAAGATAATAAGTTAGTTCGATTAAGATGACATGCGTGTCTTTGATTTTCCGTCCACTATCAACGAGACGGCCCAAGTGAAAACCGAGTCATAATGAATAGGACTTTAGTAAGTAATGTCACTTTACATTTATTTTGAATTTATTTTTTATTTTCCATAATTGATTCTTTTAATATTGGGAAATTTTAGAAAACAACATTAAAACATGAGGGCCTTTTATATATATATATATATATATATATATATATATATATATATATATATATATATATATTGATGTGAATTTAAGATGAAAGTAACTAAATTAAGTGTTTGACATAATTGGCCGATTGTAACAAGTATAATGTTCGATCATTCTAGCTCTTCAATAACCTATAAACAAATAACTATATTTCCCGTTAAATCATTGATATTCTCGTCAGTACCGAAATTATTTTTTTTTTATATTTTGATCGATATATGTGTATCCATAGACCATATGAAGATATACATTATCAAAAGATTATGGAAATCACTCAAATAAACATAGAACAAATAGCTACAAATTTTAATCTAGGCTTTATACATGAGATCGATCATAAAATTTAAATTATAATTACGTTCGGTATAAAAATAAAAATTATAAGTGAGGTTTGTTTCAAAATTATACAAATAACTTATCTCATATGATTTAGCTGTGAAAATATTTACGCGATTTTGAAACAAAGGCTAAATAAATAAATAGCCAACTAAAAAAACTATCGAAGCATTTTTATTATGAAATCACTTAATTATCTAAGTACAATTACTACTTACAGATTCGTTCTGACGTAAATCTCAAAACGAAACACATGAGCTCTCAAATAATTTGAACTCCTTTGCTAAAACATCACTAAAACTACTCCTTATAGACACGTTCCGACGAAATACTCAAATCGAACTCACGAACTTTCTCCCACGAACTTTCTCCGACGAGCTCGAAACCACTAAACCCCCACCATTTATGAACCCTAAAAGTTGGAGTTTACCGTTAGCCGTTTAGGGGCAGCAAGTATCATGGGTGGGCCCACAACCCCACAATTTGCGGGTCACCTCAGCCCAATCACGAGGGCATTTATCCATCATTTTCTCTTATTTGCACCGAAGCCCTTCAACTTTCCCTAATTTACATCATCAAGTCAACTATTTTAATCTTTTTTTTTATAGTCTCTACTCTCTAGTAATGAGTGATAGGGTCCCCTAACTCGAAAGTTTTTGCTCATAGAAAATGTCCCAACTTTTTCCCCTATGAAGGAACTCATTTTTCTAGTTAGTTTCTCTTTCCGTTGTTTACCATAAAAGCAAAACTTTGTCATCATATGTAGCTTCTAATGCAAGGAAGTGTTAGACTTAACTTTTGTTGCTGTGAGAGTGATATGATTTCGTTTTTAGCTTCTGACGTTTGATTATACTCCTTCTGTCTCAATAAAGTTGAGTCGTGTTGTCATGTTATTTCTTATGTATTCGAAAAATGGCTCAACTACGTTAGGATAGAGAGAGTATATATCTGCCATTCATCGTTGAGTTTGCTTCGAAAGATTGAGAAAAATGTATATAATTATATTACACTTAAAATTATACGGATTACGTTCAAATTAGAAGGCATTTTCGATGCATTCAGTTCACGTTTGTTTCGTTTCGTTGATAATGGAATGCTAAGCTGATTGTCTGAATTCAACACCAATTGCGCAAGATATATACAATTGTAAATTAATCGTTTTTACTAAGGGCTAGTACTCGAAAAAACGACTCAATCTAAATTTGAAGATGAAGCTCACTCATTTAATGTAAAAGTACCCAAGTAGACTCACAAACAGGTTCGATTGTGAGTTCGTGAACCTGCTCTATTAAATTAAATAGACTACATTAGTGCTCGAGCTTGAATTTGGGTGAGTTTAAGTCCGAACAAGCTTTTTTCAAATCAGTTGTCGATTAGTCGACGAATAGCTTGGCTCGTTTACGACCCTATTATATGCATGGAAATAATATTTGATTTGGCTATTCCGCATTCTATATAGTTATACCAGATTAGGCAATTGAGTCTAGCCCATTAATTATATCATTGAATTTGTTTTAATTAGTGTCCTGTTATAGTTGGTGGGCTAATAATAATTGATATGTGTCACGGCTTATTAATATTGGGACAACTTCGAATTGATTTTGATTATAAATAAATCCAATGTTTTATTTTAAAGTAAGGGAAATGATAGGAAATGGCCCACCTCCCTAGGCCCAAAGGCCCAAAACATAGAGACAAGCCCAGATCGGTGAAGGCCCACAATAGGCCCAGATCGGCAAGCCCAGTCCACGCCAAGCACAAGCCCAGGGAGTTGAGCCCTAAACCCAGAACGTGGGCTGACGGAGGAAAAACCGGAGCTGGGAAAACCACCCACACCTCCACGATCCCACCTCTGCAACCACCATGAGTTTTATCTATAAATAGGAGAAGTTAATTACATTGTACTTACGCATGCTATTTTGAATACAAAAACACATATTTGCTCTCCGTGGACGTAGATCGATTCGATCGAACCACGTAAATCCTTTGTCTCACTTTTAATTCCGCACACAAATATCCATCCGAATTTGGGCCGTGAATCGAAGGTTCATCACTGGCGCCGTCTGTGGGAACGAGAAATTTGTGTCTGAATTTTTGATTCTCGCTGCCCAAAATCATCAATAATGCCGAATGGGATGACAACACTGCTGGGAACTCCTCGCCGTCGACGGAGTCGCCGACGACAACCGGAGGAACCAGTCTCGACGGTGGGCGCAGAACCACCGCACAACGACATTCCGGTGAACGACCAGACTATCGCCGAAGAGATCCCGGAGGTCCCAGACTCCGGCCAACAGAATACTGGAGATGACACGGCAGCACGCCCGTCCTCACAGCCAACTCAGCCACACCGAGCCGCTGTGAGTTCGCGCCTAGGGCCACAACCCACACCGGAAGGCCATGTGGAGGACCTCACAGCGAGCAGAGATCGCGAGCTGTTCGGTCCGGAGGCAGCACTACGCCAGCCCCCAGTTATCCGACCGAGCCTAGCCGCTCGCCTCTCACCGGTTATCCAGCCGAACTCGGCAGCCCCGCCACCTCCACCGCTTCCAGGGATCGAAGAGTTGTTGCGAAACTATCTCGCTACAGCGTCAGGGCGCGAGTTCCTCAACCAATACACTGGAGTCCCCCAGTTCGGTCAGGGAATCCCTCAGATCGGTCAAGGACAGGGCCCGGGCAGGACTTGCGACACTATCTCCAGCAAAACCGAGGACAAACTCAGGGAAGCCAGCAACCAAATTCCCATATGGTTCAGCCGAACTACGCCGTGGCCCCCCCGTATAACGCACCCAACCAAGGACCCCTAGCTGGGGGAGCGCAGATCTTTGACGCGCTCGGCAGGATCATCAGCCCACTCTCGGAGGAGATCCTCAACACACCGATGCCCTTCGGGTACACGGTGCCAAAGATCAAGGCGTACAACGGAGTTGGAAATCCGAGCAATTTCCTTAGCCAGTTCAAGTACAGCATGCTGAACCAAAATCTGGGAAGTGTTCATATGTGCAAGCTATTTCCTGAACTGCTAATCGACAATGCACGGGAGTGGTTCGACAGTCTGCCTCCCGGGTCGATCAGATCGTATTCTGATCTGATGAATGTGTTCGCCAGGAGTTTCTCTCAGCGTGCCGAAGTGAGGCACACTCCAGCACATCTGCTAACCGTTAAACAAAGCCGGGGAGAGTCACTGCAAGATTTCATGACCCGATTTGATAGAGAGTGCTTATCGACTCGGTGCACAAACGATCTTCTTATCATCTCGGCATTCCAAAATGCCATCAGCTCGGACCATCTCTACAGGGAGATCCTGGCAAAGGATCCAAAGACTACCACCGAACTATGGGCTATAGCGGACAAATTCGCCAAGATAGAAGAGGCTACCCGACGCTGGAAAGAAGTGGACCGAGGTGACACCTCGAAGAAGAAAGAGGATACCCCCCGTAAAGGGGTAATGGAGCGAATTCAGCGAGGTCCGATTGAGTCCCGTCTCGGACCTCGGCAAAATCCAGTACAGCGAGGCCCTATGATGTCCCAGCCCGCACAACGGCCAGCTCCACAATTCACACCGTTGAACAAGCCGAGGACTGAAATCCTCGAGCTGCATGCTGGCTTGTTCGAGAGACCACGGCCGATGCGGGAGGACGGCAAGCCGAGGTCGAAGAATAAATACTGTCAGTTTCATGAGGACTATGGACATGATACAGAAGACTGCAGGAACCTGGCTCAAGACATCGAGAGCCTAGTTCGCAATGGACAGCTTAAAAAGTATCAAGATCGGAGCTCGGGGGTAAATCAAGTGGATGTTCCCCGAAGTCAAAAGAAGAAGAGACATTATAAAGGAGGAAGTTGCAGTTCGGAGATGGAGAAAAGAGCAAAGCACAATGAGGATGATGCCGATGAGGATGGAGAATATCAATACGATGGAGTAGTCGCTACGATCTCCGCTCTCCCCAAAGGGCAGACCAAATCATCACTCAAGAACGGAGCTCGGAACTTGCCCAGCAGAGAACCTGCTAACAAAAGGTTCAAAAAAGAGGAAGCAGTGACTTTCTCGGCCGAGGACCCGGTGCCCCCCATGGTACCACACTCCGATGCCATTGTGGTGGAGGCTGTGGTAGCCAATATGCTAATCAAGAGAATTCATGTCGATACTGGGGCATCGGTAAATATCATGTTCAAACACTGTTTTGACAACATGGAGCTAGAGAAATCAAAGATCACACCGACCACACGGCCATTGCGGAGTTTCGCGCAGGAGGAAACCCATCCCCTAGGGACGATCGAGCTGCCTGTCACAATAGGGAAAGGGCCGAGGAGCACCACCAACATGACTGAATTCATGGTGGTAGAAGCCAAGTCCCCATACAACATAATCCTCGGCCGTACTTGGATGAATACGGTGAGAGCGATCTGCTCCACGTACCATCTAGCTGTGAAGATCCCGACTAAGGGAGGGGTAGCCGTGATCCGTGGTGATCAGAAAATGGCAAGGGAGTGCCTGCTTGTGGCGCTCAAGGGGCTAGGGGCACCGCCCGAACTGCCCCAAGCATAGCAATTACTGAACTCCGAAGAGCCGAAGAGGACGTCGCCTGCCGAAGAGAGAGAGGTGGCTTTGTATGAAGACGACCCCACTAAGGTCGTCAAAGTTGGATTGATCGAACATCCTCAACTTCGCAAACAGGTTATTCGGCTTCTAAAGGAATACAGAGACTTCTTCGCGTGGTCCCCTTTGGATATGACAGGGGTATCACCCGATCTGATCACACATCGGCTAAAAATCGACCCCGAAGTGCGACCGATAAAGCAGAAGCAGCGCTCCTTCGCAGCGGAGCGAAATCAAGTTATAAAGACCGAGGTGGACCAGTTACTGGAGGCCGGGATCCTATTCGAGGTCACCTACCCGACCTGGATAGCAAATCCGGTCATGGTCAAAAAGGCTGGAGGAGGTTGGCGCATGTGCATCGATTATACCGATCTCAACAAGCACTGCCCTAAGGATTGTTACCCTCTGCCAGACATCGACAAAAAGGTGGACTCGCTGGTCGGTCATAGGATATTCAGTTTCCTTGACCTATACAAGGGATACCACCAAGTCCTAATGGATGCCGAGGACGCGGCCAAGACAGCATTCATTACGGACTTTGGCATTTTTGCCTACCGCAAAATGCCATTCGGTCTGAAGAATGCAGGAGCTACCTACCAGAGGATGGTAGATAAAGTATTTAAAGAGCATATCGGAAAGGGGGTAGAGGTCTATGTCGATGACATAGTGGTGAAGAGTAAGGAAGAGCGCACAAGTGTCTCCGATCTCCGAACTGTGCTCTCCATCCTTCGCAAGGTCAACCTGAAACTTAACCCCCAAAAATGTACCTTTGCTGTGACTTCGGGGAAGTTTTTAGGTTGTTGGATTTCCCAGGAAGGGTTGAGGGCAAATCCGTCAAAAATTAAGGCTGTGCTAGACATGAAGGATCCGAAATCAATCAACGATGTGCACAGGCTTACAGGATGTCTCGCCGCACTGAGTAGATTTCTATCCAAAGCTGCGGAGAGGCAATTGCCCTTCTTCAAGATCTTGAAGAAAGCGCCCCAGTTCGACTGGAGTTCGGAGCATCATCACGCCCTAAACCAACTAAAGGAATATCTCAGGGATCTACCGACCTTGTCAGTACCGAAGGAGGGAGAGGTGCTCTTTTTGTACTTGGCCACTTCGGATGAAGCAATCAGTGCAATTCTCGTGTGCGAAGAGGCAGGTCGCCAGTTGCCAGTTTACTTCATAAGCCAGTCACTAAAAGGGCCCGAAGTGAGATATCAGCCGTTGGAGAAGCTAGCTTTAGCACTTGTCAATGCTGCTCGGCGATTACGCCCGTATTTTCACGCGCACTCAATTCAAGTCCGAACAGATTCCCCACTTCGGCAGGTGCTGACGAAGCCCGAAGCCTCAGGACGAATAGCGAAGTGGGCGATAGAACTGGGAGAGCATGACATCTCTTATGTCCCCCGACAGGCCATCAAAGGGCAAGCCTTAGCAGATTTCTTGGCTGAAACCTCAATAAGTCCCGATCTCGATACCAGAGCCAGTTCGTACAACGGTGGAGGAACCTCAAGACTGTTGGCATATGTACGTAGATGGGGCCTCGGGAAAAACGGGGAGCGGTGCTGGAATCCTCCTTGTCAGCCCAGAAAAGAAAGAGATCACATACTCACTTCGCTTTCAGTTCGCAACTACCAACAATGAGGTGGAGTACGAAGCTCTGCTAGCCGGACTCCGGATAGCCATGGATTTGAAGGTCACGGCCATAAAAGTACACTGTGACTCCCAGGTAGTCGTGAATCATATGCTAGGCAAATACGAGGCGAAGGGAGAAAGAATGAAGAAGTATTTGGCTAAGGCACGGGGCATGCAGGGCTTTTTCAGATACTTCCAGCTCGAGAGGATCCCCCGGACTCAAAATTCCCGAGCTGATGCTCTCAGCAAATTGGCAGCAGCACCTGGCACTTCACCGGTGGAAGATGTCCAGCATAGAAGCATAGACGAAACCGAGGTCAACGCTCTAGATGATGAGTCACAACCGACGTGGATGACGCCCATTCTAGCCTATCTGGAGAGAGGGGAATTACCGGAAGATAAGATGGAGGCTAGAAGAATATTGTTGAAGTCATTGAGATATACTATTCTGGACAATGTCCTCTACAAAAAATCGTACCTTCAACCCTTACTCAAGTGCGTCGGACCAACCTCAGCAGAATACGTCATGAGAGAAATGCATGAAGGGGCATGTGGAAGTCACATCGGACCTCGGGCTTTGGCCAAGAAAATAATGAGATGGGGATACTTTTGGCCCTCGATGCTCAAGGATTGCACCGAACTCGTGCAGAGGTGCGAGAAGTGTCAGTTACATGCAAATGTGACAAGGATACCACAAACCGAGCTGACTGCGATGCAGAGTCCTTGGTCGTTCGCGCAGTGGGGGATAGATATAGTAGGCCCATTCGATAAAGCATCAGGTCAGTTGCGACACCTCATAGTTGCAATTGATTACTTTACGAAGTGGGTAGAAGCAGAACCCCTATCCGCGATCACAAGCAAGAACGCCCGGAACTTTGTATGGAAGAACATAGTATGCCGATTCGGCATACCTCATGTCCTCGTATCCGATAATGGGACCCAGTTCACGGACAGGGTTTTTAGGGAATGGTGTGACGAGTTGCAGATTCAACAACATTTCACATCGGTAGCCCACCCTCAAGCAAATGGTCAAGCAGAAGTGACGAACCGAACTCTCGTCAAAGGCCTCAGAACCCGGCTAGAGAAGGCTAAAGGGTTATGGGTAGAAAACCTTCCGAACGTTCTATGGTCCTACAGAACAACGCCGCGAACAGCAAATGGCGAAACACCGTACAGTCTAGCATACGGAACAGAAGCTGTAATCCCGGTCGAGATCGGACTCCCCAGTCCGCGCACGACCCATTTCGTAGCCGAAGTAAATGATGAGAACCGGCGTGCGTACCTCGATCTGCTAGAAGAAAAAAGGGACACAGCTTACATAAGAGAGGCCCGATACAAACAACTCATAGCCCGATATTACAATCGGCGAGTTCGAGATCGGCAGTATTGCGTAGGAGACTTAGTTCTCCGAAACAATGAGGTCAGCAAGGCTTGTAAGCTCGGCAAGCTGGAGGCCACATGGGAAGGCCCATACCGAGTAGACGAGGTCCTTGGTAAAGGCGCCTATAGGCTTTCCACTATGTCCGGGGAGCCCATACAGCGACCTTGAAATATAATCCATCTGAAGAGGTATTATGCATAGATGTGGAGTATCATGTAGAGTAGCTCGATCATTTTAGTCTTTTGTCAGTTCGGTCTTATTCAGTTCAGTTCAATGTTAAGTCAGGTCTTGTCTTTCAAAAACTATTTTCAGTAATGAAGTTTAAGATTTTATTTCCATCTTTTGTTGTGTTCACACCACATTGCATTACTCCACTTATATGCATGTTGCCTCTACCTCCAACACTATCCTGACGAGGACAAGTGTTAGTAAAATAAAATCGTACGAACCAGGGGACCACCCCTACCGACATAGTCGGCAGAACAGGAACCCGACTAGACCCAAGTGTCACCTCGGCAGGGGATAATAGGCGATATGCCATCCCGAACCGAGGGAAGACCCAAGAGTCACGTCGGAAGCCGAAGTTAGACTCCCAAGCCACTTCGGGAAATCCAAATTTGACCTATGCGTCAGTTCGGAAATGAATAGAGCAGAAATGCAAATTCAAAACAGGCAAAGAGCCAACAATTACACTAACATAGAATTTATCCAAAAAGATGTTTCTTATTTTGCAGAATTTTACAAGTCATGCATTAGAAGGACCGCCCTCATCTGGCCTCTTGCTACAGTTAAAATAACTAGCCCAACCGCTAGTCGGCGGGTTCATCAAAAAATCAATATTTACATCTTCCTTTTTTCGGGAGCTTTGTCCCGAACTGCGCCCACCACCGCGCCCAGCACCACCGCCTAGCGCCCCAGTTCGGCTTAATGCGGAACGTGAAGAACTCCGACCTCGGGGGACTATTGGAGCTCGGTAATTTCCATCCCCTCGGTTCGGTATCGGTCTGCGGTTCTGAACAGGCATCGGCATGTCCAACCAGTCCTTAACCAGACGAGAAGGTATGGTAGGACTCAGGGCGCGGAAACGGGGAGCATGTTGTTTAGAAGGCTGCACGTCGGGGTACCGGTCAAGCCACTTCTTCATTATTGCGTGGCGAGATAGCACCAACGGGAATAAGTTCGTCAAATATCGCAGCTCGGATATGTAGTCAGCAACTTCCCATGAATCCGAGCCGCGATTCTTGATCTCCCGCACCACCCCCCGCACGGCCTCAAAAGCATCAGCCTCGACTTCGGATATCGTTTTGCCACCGAGCTCATGTATAACCCTTTCATATTCGGCGTGCTCGTCTGCAATCCTCTTGGCATCCGCGTAATCTTCTTTTAATTGCAAATACCGAGCCTCATTGGAATCAGACGTGATTTGCAACGCGTTATATTTGGCGTCAAACTCATTACGAAGGTGTTCAGAAAGTTTGTCGAGGCGACCGATCTCACCATCCTTAAGATCAATGAGGATTTTCAGTCGCTTAATTTCATTTATCAGCGCAGTCTTATCTGTTTCGGATTCGTTCTACATAAAGTAAGAGAGAAGATAAGCATGGATAAAGGGAAATTTCATTGACAGGATTGGGTACATTTACAATTCATTGCAGAAAGCAACACAAAAAAAAAAAATTTACAAGAGGGGGGATCAACTGACCCCGCCAGATGGTTCAGCCTCAGTGTTCAAGGCGCCGGTCTCCGCAGCATCCTCTCTGGCATCTCCATCGGCGTGGTCGGCTTCCACGTCGTCCTCCTCATCCTCGTCAGAGGGCAGATCGGGAGAGAGTGGCCGCTCCGCAAGCTCCTCGCGAAAGGGACCGCAGAGTTTCTCGAACTCAAGGTCCCGATCGTATTGGCAATCTCGGACTTCGGCAGCGGACAACGGAGTCCGCTGATCGGCAACATACCCGACCAGCGGAAAGGGAGAGGCCTTCTTTTGCAGTTGGCGGAAATATATCCGCAGCATCTCATCATCCGTGATGGGCTTATAACCGTAGTTCCCCTTATCAAGAGTGGGGAAGTCGGCGGCCACCCGGTCAAGAACCTTCGCCACCTCCCGTCTCTTCGATGGCCCAGTCAACGCAGAAACAAGGGCACTAAAACCCTCGCTGTAAACTACCCTCTCAACGAGGGCAAGGGCGAACTCACCCTGCTCGGTCGCGAGCCGCTCCTCCCGAGCACGGGCTGCCTCAAGTGCTTCCTCACTCTTAGCTGCTTTCTCCTCGGCAGCGGCGAGTTTGGCCTTGGCAGCAGCCAGCTCCTTCTTCAGTTCCTCTTCCCGAACTGTCGCGGAAGAGAGTTCCTTGACCAATTGAGTCTTATCAGCGGCAAGGCTCTTGATCTTCGTCTCAGATCGGGTGGTCACCTTCACCGAGCTCTGAAAAAGGTGCCTCACGACGCGGTAGACATGATCAAAGTCCTCCAGTGTTGGGGCCACACCCTACATTACACCCATTGTTAAAAAAAAGAAAAGAAACAAAAACAAAATGAAGCAAACTTGAAGGATTATAAATGACCGAACTTACGGCGGGAAATGACGGTGTAGGAGCTCGGATAGCGGTAATTGCGACGTCGGGCTCGGATGAGGCCGAGCCCATTACAAGCCTCTTGGCAGAAGCCAGGTCAACCTCCTCGGCAGCCAAACCGGGAGCCCCGTGAGATCGGGGAGTAGGAACTCCCGATGGAGTCCTCTCCGACGACTCCGTCGCCAGCCTCTTTGTGCCAGCTGGCGAACTGGCGGCCTCGTTCTTCCGCTTCTTCTGGGAGGGTGCCTTCTTCTTGGTGTCCTTGACCATGTTCACTGAAGACAGAAGAAATGGTTAGCACTGGTGTAAAAAAAAAAAAAAAAAAAAAAAAAAAAAAAAAAAAAAAAAAAAAACAAGAAGGGGAAAGAACCTCACCCCTCCCCGGATCCACCGAAGTGGAAGGATCATCGGGGCTCGGCACCGCCACTTTCAGTTCGGATAGCGACATCGGCATTTTGCCGAGACCAGCAAAACGCCTTGCCACTTTATCAAAACTCCTGCTTCTCGGCAAAAGCTTAACCCCACCGGAGTGCCACCCGACCTCGGCGGCACCCTCAAACTGGCAGAAAAAGAACTTCTTCTGCCAGTCCTGCACCTTCGACGGCACTTTGGCAGAGAACCCCTTGTATCGGTATGAAGAATAATACCACCCTTCGGTTCTTGACTTAAAGGAGACCATTCTACCTAATGTTTCCACGGAATACGGAATCCCCAACCGAGAACAGGCGATTCCTAACCCAGTTATTTGGCTAACGCTATTTGGGGTTATCTGCGCGGGAGATAGATCGAAGGTATCATGGATATCGACATAGATGGACGGAAAGGGCACGCGCAACCCAGCCCTAAAATGGTCCACATAAACGGTCACGAATCCCCGGGGTGGACGATAAGCCCTATCATAAGCGTTTGGCCGGAGAAGTAGGGCAGAAGGGGGAAATTTAAATTTAACAGCGATTTGAAAAAGGGTGGAGGTGGACACTGTCGATTCAAGAACACCTACACTCCCAGCAACCCCAGGAACCTCCGGGAATACCACCTCTACCCCGTAAGGTTCCTCGCAATTTGACCGGACACAGCACGCATATTATCAGGAAAAATAACAAGGGGGGTAGTGGAAGAAGAAGCGGCAGCGACCTCTTCCGTCGCCGCCGGAGAATGAGAAATAACGGGGGATTCGGCTTCCCGAACGGACGAATCAAAAGACATAGGAGACGAGATAGACGAAGACATAACTTACTTGTGTGAAGTTCTTGAACAATCTGCGAGAAAGAAACCGTTTGGAGAAGAAGAGCAGTAGAGAGGATTTGCAGATTTAGGTTTCAGTTTTTGAAAAAATATGTAGAATGATTGTTTTCACAATCATAAGGCATTAAAGGGGGAAGGAATTAACGCGTATTGAATACCTCATTCAATGCGACGACGTTTCAAATAACGTCCAATCCGTGCTTTATCGGTACCCCAAGCGTCGCATTAAATGCGGCTGACAACTTTAACTTTGGGCGGGAGATGAGAACGGCATATCCGACCTCCAGCCAAACCGCGTTCAGAGGGGATAACAAGTTCAGTTTGGCCTCCCTCACACAATTCAGAGGGGATAACAAGTTCAGTTCGGCCTCCCTCACACAATTCAGATGGGGGTACCAAGTTCAGATCGGCCTTCCTCACACAATTCAAAGGGGATAACAAGTTCAGTTCGGCCTCCCTCACACAATTCAGAGGGGGTACCAAGTTCAGATCGGCCTTCCTCACACAATTCAGAGGGGATAACAAGTTCAGTTCGGCCTCCCTCACACAATACAGAGGGGGGTACCAAGTTCAGTTCGGCCTTCCTCACACACTTCGGAGGGAGTACGCCAGTTCAATTCGAGCTTCCTCCATTATCAGAGGGGGTACCCAAGTCTACTCACCAACGGCAGAAAACATCACTCCATCACCCCACGCTTTTTTTTTGGGGGGGGGGGGGGGGGGGGGGGGGGGGGGGGATGTGATAGGAAATGGCCCACCTCCCTAGGCCCAAAGGCCCAAAACATAGAGACAAGCCCAGATCGGTGAAGGCCCAATAGGCCCAGATCGGCAAGCCCAGTCCACGCCAAGCACAAGCCCAGGGAGTTGAGCCCTAAACCCAGAACGTGGGCTGATGGAGGAAAAACCGGAGCTGGGAAAACCACCCACACCTCCACGATCCCACCTCTGCAACCACCATGAGTTTTATTTATAAATAGGAGAAGTTAATTACATTGTACTTACGCATGCTATTTTGAATACAAAAACACATATTTGCTCTCCGTGGACGTAGATCGATTCGATCGAACCACGTAAATCCTTTGTCTCACTTTTAATTCCGCACACAAATATCCATCCGAATTTGGGCCGTGAATCGAAGGTTCATCAGGAAATATATTACTAACACTGTTCAATATCTTTTTCAGGGTCTAAAATTATTATATTATATTATATATATTATAGTATTATATTATATTATATTATATTGGAGTATTAATTTCTCAAATTCCAAAGGGCAGATAACTTTTGACACATGCTAACGGGCTTCTATATCTTTTTAAATGCTTTAAGAACAAATAAATTTGGATTGATTTGATATTTTTAATTGTTGAGCCCATTCATTCCATTAGGGCCCAAGCGTATGTATGGGCCATGTAATTTATTTTAAACCGTTTAAATAATGATGATAAATCTTTGGTTATCTCAATTAATACTTGTTATACTAACATGGAAAGTCATGATGTACGACATGCTTTATGCTAATATAGAAACATGATGAGCCTATCATCCCAATGAATTTGTTGAATTTGATTTAATCAAATATGAGTAAATTGGATTTAAGTCGGTTTGGCGAAATTTTGTCAACTATAAATATCTTGTTAATTAGTTGAAAACAACCAATTCAGATTCTTTTTAATATATACATTAGATTGGAATATCTCACGTTTGATTGACTCAATCCGACTACTCACTTAAGAGTAGTTGGTCCGTTTAGGTTAGTTGACACAATGAAATATCAAGAAGCCCAATGCCTTATTGGACATATTGAATTCATAGCCGGCTAGGGACCATGTAGTCAGTCATGTTCATCTCAACCGACTAGTTAAACAGATGGAGCGAGTCAGTTGGGAGGAATCTTCCCACAATCTCAAAGGCTAGAGGCAAATTAGGGTTGAAAATCGTAGTCTGATAAGTCTTCCTATATAAGCTCCCGACTAGAGGGTCAAACGACACGATCTCACTCTCTCTCTCTCGCACTTACTCTCTACCGATAACTGACTCCTCCTCTGAAACTCTCTCATGCTCTCCATAAGTCAGCAAGGATCAATCTCAATCAGACGACGCCGCCTACTATCACCTCCACATCGCTCACACTCACCACCATTCCCATCGAATACACATCACTCTTTACTCAGTTGTTTGCATTCATTTATCTACTACTTTTTTATTAACTTTTTTTCGATTATTGACTTGAGCGTTGACTGACACCTCCAATACTGATGGCTATCAAAGGGCTCCTACCTTTGTTCTAGTTGACAGATTATTAGTTCGTGACGAGTCGGATCTGACCAATCAGATATAATCAGTCTTATCTCCGTCAATCGTAGAATTACCCCTGTACAATATTCAGTTCTCACGTGTGTGTATATATTATACAATAATCAATGAAACATTTGACTATAATTACCAATGTCCAAAAACCCCTTTAAGTAAAATATCCAAAGTTGTTATAATTGATCGATGATGGCATTGATTAGAGACAATAGTATCTAAGTAGCTAATAATTGCATGAGTGTGTGGTACTTGGGTGTGAAAAATGAATACAAATGACACCATACATTAGTATACTCCCTCCGTCCACCTATTTCTGACACGTTTGCTTTTTGCACGGGTTTTAAGACGGGAGTGGTTAGTGTGTAAAGTGTATTGTGTTTATGGATGTAGTGTATAAAGTGTATTTTGTAGGGAATAAACATATTTTAGAAATAGAGCATCATATATGCATAAAAACATGTTCTTGTCTGATCTTAAATGAAAGATCGTATAAAGACCTTTAATTTGATATAAAAATCATAAAAATCCGATAACAAACGAGCAAGTTATAATAATTTAAACTTTCGAAATTTAAATTATATTGAACTACGTGCAGAAAAAATGAGTGGATGAGATTTAAGTATGGAATGTTAAGTGTAATAAGGGATTTACTAATTGTACTACTTAGAGGCTAATTCTTTCCAAAAAAGGAAACGTGTCAGAAATAGATGGACGGCCCAAAAAGGAAAGCGTGTCAGAAATAGGTGGACGGAGGGAGTATAAATGAATAAGTATACGGTATGGTAGTAGGAGTAGTAATAATAAGTAAGGTGGTGGTCCCATAGTCTGCATGCATTCACGTGCCCCTGCTGCTGCAAAACATTGCCTTTAAATCTCACACAATCATCGCCATCATCACCTTCTCCCTCTCTCTCTCCTCTCTCCTCTCTCTTTGTCTTTGGATTCGAATTTTGCATGCCCCCACCACCACCTTCAATTTCATACTACTAAATCTATTATATCCCCATTTAAATTCAATTCATATACATATAAAATAAAATTAATAGTATGATATTTATAATTTGCAGTGAAATTGATTAAATAAAGTATAGTACAAGAGCAGCAGCAGCAGCCCCCCACGTGTGTCATACGACGCGTGTGCCAATCGCATCAACAGCCTTTCTCTGTCCTTTTTCTTGGACTCTTTCGTCTTAATATATGTCTGTCTTTTTTCTTTTTCTTTTTCTTTTTATTTTTGAAAAAAAAAAAGAAAATAAAATAAAATGAATTTCCATATGCATATGCATATGCAATGCATGCCCACCTATTTACTACTCTTCTCTTCTCCTGCCAATACAAGACAAACTCCGTTGTTGATGGATAGATGAATAAGAGAGAGAAACTAGAGAGGGTAAGGTTTTTGATTGCCTTTTGTTTAATCTAGTCTTCTTTCTTCAATACCCTTTGCTTTGCTTGCTGCTGTGCAAATTTAAAGTGATTAATTGTGAGAATGTTCGATGGGAGTAGTGAGCAGTTTCACCAGCACTTCATTGCTTCTTCTACAACTTCCCTCCCCTTCCCCCTCCACGGCTTTGAACCCTACCCGCCGCAGCTCTCTTCTTCCTCCTCCGCCGCCAAGATGGAAATCCGAAGCGATATCGATGATCGTCGTCCGTGGTCGAACGACGAGCTCCTCTCCCTCCTCAAGCTCAGATCCACCATGGAGATTTGGTTCCCAGATTTCACTTGGGAACACGTTT
The DNA here is from genome assembly GCA_029379335.1 of Thymus mandschuricus. Lineage (NCBI taxonomy): Eukaryota > Viridiplantae > Streptophyta > Magnoliopsida > Lamiales > Lamiaceae > Thymus > Thymus mandschuricus. The sequence continues at coordinate 5,525,879 of CM057072.1, forward strand.
CAAGGTTTTTCTTCCTTTTAATTACAGTATTTCTTCTACTTAATTATTTCATGGATAATAAATGATTATTCTACTAGGTGTATGTTTTGTTTGAATTTCAGTGCCCAATTAATTAAATAATCATTCATCACTGCTTACTATTTACTGCTGCAAAAAATAACAACAATAATTAAAAAGTTGCAGCAGCAGCAGCAGCAGCAGAACTGCAGTAGTTTTCACTTTTTGGAATGTTTTTAGCACTTTCAAAATCTTCCCCACTTTTTACATTAAACAAAAATTTATGAATCTTTTCTTCTTTTTTTTGAGCTTCTTTCTTTATTTCCTTAGATTCAAAAACAATTGTGTTAGTGCAGAAAACTCGAGGAGCTCGGATTCAAGAGAAGCGCGGAGCAATGCAAGGAGAAATTCGAACAAGAAACGCGAAACTTCAACTGCAGCAGCACCACCAGATCGATCTTGAACGACCTCGACGACTTCTGCCATAATAGTCAGCCATTAATGGAGAAACCAACTCAACAACAACAACAAGAAGAAGAGAAGAAGAAGAAGGAATCTGGTGAATTAGAAAAAAACCCTCCTCAAGAACGAGAACAAAAACTAATTTCCTCCAAGAATGAGAAGAAGAATAAGAAGAAGAAGAGGAAAAGAAGAGACGAGAAATATTTGGAGAGATTGAAGGGTTTGTGCGAGGGCGTAGTGAAGAAGATGATGGAGAAGCAAGAACACCTCCACAACCAGCTCATCGAAGAACTAATCCGGAGGGACCAGGAGAAGATCGAGCGGGAGGAAGCATGGAAGAATCAGGAGATGGAACGGATCAGAACCCAGTTCGAGAGCCGCAGCAACGACCACAAGTCCGCCGCGGAAAGACAGGCCGCCATCATCGATTTCCTCAACCGCTTCACCTCAGACGATGACAACAACAACAGCCAACAACTGAAACAAGAACAAGAACATCCCAAGAACAACGCCAACTCCAACTCATCCTGCACCAAGCCACCACCTCGCCGTCCCCCCTCGAGCCCTAGGTCGAAGAGGGACGACAATGACGACGTGGGGAGGAGGTGGCCGAGGGACGAGGTGGTGGCGCTGATAAACCTGAGGTGCAGGATGAGCGGGGAGACGGAGGCGACGAGCAGCAAGGAGAAGGGGCCGCTGTGGGAGAGGATATCGAAGGGGATGATGGAGATGGGGTACAAGAGGAGTGGGAAGAGGTGTAAGGAGAAATGGGAGAATATTAACAAGTATTTTAGGAAGACTAAGGATAGTAGTAAGAAGAGGTCTCTTAACTCTAGGACTTGCCCTTATTTCCATCACCTCAACTCTTTGTACGGCGACGGAACCGTCGTCGCCCCCGTCTCCGCCTCCGCGGCCGCCGTTGTCGAGTTGGGGGAGGAGAGGGACAACGGTGGGGCCATTGTGGATGTGAGTTGATGGTGGTGATCGGAAGTGAGAGAGAGAGAGAGAGAGAGAGAGGGGTGATGGTACTTTTTTGTTTTTCCGGTAATAAATTTTGTACTCTAGTAGCTATAGTGTAATAAGTTTGAGTTTTTCCATTTTCTTTTTTAATTTTTAATTTTGTTGTTTAGATGTTTTGTAACTAGTATAATATTGGCTGGTTAATAGTTTATCTCTAATTAGGATTCTTCATTCGTTGCACGATTGAAGAAATTTGTTTATTATAAATTGTTGGTTTTTAGGGTTTTTGAAGGGGTAAATTTAAGTTCCGACAATAGTAAAAGAAGAAGCAACTCGAACGTATGTATACGGAGGAATCGAACTCGGTCCCGAAACTTAATCATGCACCTACCACTGGATCAAGAATCTAAAATTTTTAATACAATATACACACTCATAAGAAAAAACCTAGGAGGAGGAAAAATACATGGCTAATGTAAAGTACGTAGCATTGAATAGGTTTAGATCGGAATTGAATGAAGGACAATGAAGTATGAATTTCAGTGACACCTGATCAAATTTTTGCCTAGTGGTAATATCAGTGACATATGACACCAAGACGTGCCCAAGTTTTGGCTATCTAATCACTTTCAAGTCGGGGCGTGCGCTCTTGAATCGTGTAATTTCTCCGATAAATCTTTTCTTCATCGTTATTTGTATTGCTTGAATGAATGCGTGGAGTCTGTGCTCGAAGATATATGGTGATAAAAGTGGTAGAGGATGAAAAAAATTAGAATTTTTATTTTGAGAGAAGAGATAGAAGCAGATAAAGAAAACTATATATGGATCATGGCTCAATCGATTGAACACCAAACGTATGGCACACGTAAAGATTGATGTAGATTATACTTGAATTGTATGCATAAAATAAATGTTGAATTAGTAGGAAACACATAGTAGTTAAGTTGGCAAAGCTCTTGATCGCACTTTAAGGTGAAGGGCACGCCTCAAGACTCGCCAACGCCCGCCCGAGCAAGGTGTGGGCTCGCCAGCGATTGTCGAAAAAGACCAACACATTCAAAAAATATTTCGAAATTATATTTTAAAACTCGTACTAGGTTTCGGTGGAAAAGCGTGTCGAAAAGTTAATAAAGCAAATGAGACTAATATAATGGGATGAAGGTAGTATATAGTAGTATTAATTAGTATGTATAATTTATGTATAGATTTATAAAAAAAGAAAATAATGTAAACTAAAATGTACATATTTTGCTCACTTTACTTCCGGGAGGAAGTGTAGTCTTCTTCTTTCCTTTTTTTTTTCTTTTTATAAATAATACTTATCTGTAGTTAGTTATATTTAATTTTAATTACCAGAAATTCAGGATATTTTTTATAAAATTATTTCGCCACATCCTTTTCAAAAAAAATTATCATATACCAAATTCAATTATTATACAGTATTTATACAACTCTAGTGTAGACAAAATTACGAAAAATCTGAACTATATTAACACTGGAAAGACGCACACGTCGTATTTTATTAACACAGATCAACTATCCTTATATGAATGGGACGGAGAGAGTAATAGATTATCCAGACTCATAAAACAACATTAGTTGAACTAAAACTATTGCAATGTGCCTAACAAAATCATAAACTTACTGAATTTATAAGGTAAATTTAATCCAGAAACAGATCAATAAATATTACCAGAAACATGGACAAGAGTTGTATCATGATACAAACAGTACTTCCCTGTTGTTAAACAAACCGATGGAAGCACGACGGGTCGATAAGTAAGAAATTATACTCCTATAATGAAGGGTTTCATATAATTTACGAATCTGAGAGCTCGGTCAAAAATGTATCAGCCAACGTCTTTGTTGTGAATAACTATGGAAAATCAACGAAACTCCAGTCGGTCTCGATTGTGGAATTCTGTTCATCATATTGCTGTCTAGAAGGAAATAACATAATTGAACGCATGAAATAGCTGATTCATACAGCTTCAAGAAAAGTAAAGACGAACATACCTTTAACCGGGTATTACAATGCGATAACTTCCATCACAAAAAGTATAATATTCCTTCAGTGGTGAATGGTTTAGTTCAGTGCCTTGTGGAATGCAACCTGCCAGAAAAGAAAGTATTTTGAGATGTATCCAATCTACCATGAAAATTGGTCGGTCGATGAATTGAATGCGACCACCATCACATAATCCAGAATGAGCCTTCTATAATAAACTAGGGTTAGGCAAATAATAAATATGGAAGAGCCTAAAACATGATAAACTACGGCCGTAATTTCATTTTTGACCTTAATTAAGCAATATTAGGATGAGATGTACATTTTTTTAGACAATGTCTCTGCTAGTAAAGTTGATATGATGATAAGTGAGTACAATGTTAAGACATATACCGAGGTCGATGTCTTCAGCAGCTCCCTTATGGCCATAGTTGCATAACAAGAAGATGGGAGGGTAAAGGACAGCTTGAGGGCTATTTGACTTTCTTTAGTCTCATTGGCACCTAAAGATTCCTCGGTTTGTATGTCATCTTTTATGCCTACTGACGGCTCATTTCCATAGTCACGTTCTGCCTCCGATATGCAACTATCAAGGTTTTCCTTCTCCTTTGAATCCCTGACAAGTGTGGATGCACGTGACTTGGCAATGATGTCCAAATCTGTCTCTGCTAGTGGTAGATTTGCATCTGTGTACTTCAGCAATTTCCTGCAAAGTAGATCAAAATTTCAAGATGCAAGAAGATCATTGCCTCTATAAAAGAAGCATAGATGAGAGTCGAGAGTACCACTCAAAATCCTTTGGCTTTTGAAACACCCGCCTGTATGCTCCAGTCATATTGGTTAACGAAAATTCCCTGCAAGTAGCAGGTGATGCAATATGATGAAAGTATCCTTGGAAGCCAATGAAAAATCGAAAACAACGAAAAGGTAATGCAGAAAGATTAAAAAGTGCTTGGTCATGAAGGAGAGACAAGAGTCATTGATGACTTTTGAGAAGATGGAACAAAAAGATAAATATAAAACGGAAATACAAGCTGACACTCTATAATATAATGCTGAAAGTAATGCCAATAACTCACTTTGAATTATGCACACTCTCTATCAAGCTGACACCATCCTGATATTCAAGCATATCGAGATTTGTGAGAAATCAAGTTTGAGAGAGGGAATTATAGAAGAGATATTTCAGCCAAATTAAGTTGGCAGGATTAAGAGATGTAGACTTCACCTTTTTTGCCAAGTCATGATAGATTTTTCCAATTTCATTCGATGGATAACATACTCTTGACCTGTTGAATGCGTCAAAGAAGCTTAAGGCAGCCGTATATTTCAATCCCCTCAAAATTGGGAATCTTTTCACGTGATTGAGAATTGACATTAAAGATGTCCAGATTTCAGCAAAACTTTACCCAGGTAAAGGAAGAACAATATCTTCAATGGTATACTTCCCAGCAGCGATATCCTCCTTAGTTATGACCTGTACATAAAAGAAACTATTACAGATTCTCTAGGATTATTTTCCTCTCCAAGGTTGAAAGCTGGGGTATAGAGATCATAGTTAACCTTCCAAATGTGCATCAAACTATGACCAGGACTAGTTTAACCATATCCATCAACAAAACTAAAAACTCATGTACACGTGAGTTTGAATGAAAACCTTGTGTACAAATTTAAGCCATCAACAAGAAAACATTCCAATTTTTTGACAAACTCAGCGATCTGCCAAATACTAGCTACTTGACAAACACGGTAGTTCCTTCCATAACTTATGTCATCAATAGGAAATAAGTTCACATAAAATGAAGTGAAGGGAAGGAAGCTCATTATTGTGATTTTGAAACATAAATAAAGAGCTGGCAAAGGACTTCCAGAACAGTACCTTAACAGATGCATTTTTTACTTCAGAGAGATCAGTGACAGGTATGTCCTCAACATCACAATCAATGTGTGTATCATCAACATCGTCAACTTCACACTCCAGAACAGATGTTCCCATTTCTTTCTCACTCCCTTCGTCTTTGCAGTATACTAAATCGCCCAACACAACCTGGTCAAACCCTATAAAATTAAAATTAAAATTATAGCATTAGAAGAATGAGGAATCATGCAAAAACTACATTGTATTTACCCCTTGAACTAATAAAACCATTGAGAATTTGGGTATCTAATTTACAAAGAGAGGATAATAAGTCTAATAAGGTTTATTTGCTCAAAAGGAGTAGTGTTGGTGCAGAAGAAGAAAGGTAATACCAGGATAAAAACATGTGGATGCCGTAATTGCCAAAAACTAAACAGTGGTTTCGTAATAATAATGTCTTAGAAGTGGTTTCAGGCAAAGGTTGTACAATTTACGAAATTGACCACTTTTACTTAAGAGGAAGATCTTTTATCTGGAAATATCTGCTGAAAGGGGAAAACTCTATGCATACCATAATTTTGTACTCTCATGCTTGCTGCATGGTTCCATAAATAGCTCTGATAACTATGCACATACCTGAAAGATGATACACACCATATCACTAAATGAAAAGAATGATATTTGTACATAGCCATCAATCTTCTTACAACCACTTAAAAGAACACGTCTAAGTACAAAGATACAAGCAAATGCATGAACACAATCAAACCATCAAAATTTAGAACTTAGGCACTATTTTTATTTACAATCATACAAATCTCATTGGAACATACATTTTCATTTGAAGCGGTAAAAATTGAAACTTGAGCACATATCATATAGATGAGCAGGGAAGCATGTAGAGCATGTATATGGTTACTGAATCCACACGATGTCCAAATGCCCTTTTCTTAACACAAAGAATGGAGAAAGAGTGACGCCATCAATTTCCAGTGTATAGAGCTTTTTTGAGTGACCAACTTTCTAGATGGATAATACCAACGTAAATGTAAAGTATCATCTAAGCTTCAATATAATAAATTGTATCAGTTCTAGAAGCATGTCTATCCTGGAAATATAGACAGGTAGTCCCCTAAGCTTCAATCTTTGTTTTCATCATGGTGACTGTTGAAATTAGTAATACAGAAAGTCCCCAAATTGTGAAATAGAAGAATTGTTTTAAGCCTTGTGCTACCATAACAAACTTGTTTACTTCTAGTAGAACATTAAAGAAGAAAAGAATTGGAATGAAGTAAGCTGACTGGAAACTCACTCATTGCATAATTCAGTTAATCGTTTGAAGTAATAGTATAGAGTTAGAAATTATGAACAGTATTTGAGTTGATAGTGCTGATGCTAGGCCCAATTTTGCAACTGCAAACCAAGATTCTGTAAGGTGCTCATTTCACCACCATAACAAATGGGTTCCATCTAAGTAAGTTAATCCAGACACCAGTTCTAACCAATATGGCGCATGTAAGCAACCTTCAATAAAACCACAACAGTGACAAAGTAAAATGCAGATTGATAATAAAATATGCAGCCAGTGATATATACTTACATCATTCTCAGTGTCCTAGGTATAGCCAACAAAGCTTGCAAGTTATTCCCAGGACATTGTTGGAAGCATTGCAGCTGAATACAAGAAATTGAAGTTGGTTGTCACATATCAGCGATGCATACTCAAATTGTAGAAGTATGAGTCAGTCCAGTATGCTTAAGCTATCACTTTCCATCTTTCTCTACATTACTTTACCTATAATGGTTTATCCATAATAGTTTCAACTATTTAATAAGTTCTGTGTATTCCTATGTATTTTACACGAGCTGATGAAAAGACATGCTCAACCTCAGTGTCCATATGCAACACAAATAATGAATTTACGATGAAGACATCAGCATTCTTACTAACAATATGAATGAAACACAGATTAAATTACAGCTCAAATGTGGGTATGACATGAGTAAATATTATTGATGTTACAGGATGTCGAAGATCTAAGGGTTTGCAGGTCAAACCCTTAAAATACATTCTCATAGCATCTCATAAGACCATCTCGAACCACAAACACACACTTTAGGAAGAAAGCTTGCGTTAAGAGAAAAGAATTGTCCCATGTTAGTGTTAGTCCAAGATCTCAGTGCTTCAACTGCCCCACATACTTTAAGAAAAAAAGCTTGAGTTTAGGAAGACCATTCTTTTATAAAACATACTTCTCTGCCATCTTTTCTTTAGTAGGATTTCTTCAATTCGTCATCCAAGTGAACAAGGTGGAATTAAAATGTTTACAAGTAGTTCAATTACATATTGCATGAATAGGGTGTGAAATGTATAATATAGAACTTACAATAGCACGTTCTGCGACAAGATATCGTGGAAACTGCCTTATAGTTCCCTCAATGTCACCAGTCTCCTTGTAATATTCTCTTCCAATTCTTGTGATATCTTTCTGTGATCAATTATCATAGTCAAGGAGAAACATGCTTTGATAAACAAGATGATTCTTTTCCAAGATTATTTGAACATGTGAACATCAATGCAAAAGGATATCTCCTTCTCGTGGCTCCAAAATCATGCTTACAGCAGCTTCCCATTCTCCTCGCAGCAATGCAGCTCCAATGAGATGTGTTGGTATAGAACTGCTTCCAAAGCGCTGCAAGTACAAAGGGCCTTTAACATCATTTAGAACAAACACCATCCTTAGTAAAATATTTATAGTTCAAGCCAGATTTAAGATCTTGACAGAAAAGTAATTTCTCCTCATTGATTAAAATATCCTTTACTAGCTTTATCGTAATAAAGAAAAAAAAGATTGCCTAAGGAATTCACTTTCCAGGGTGTGCTATCCTCACAGGCCAAAGTACGCAAGAAAAAATTGGAAAGACATTGATTGGATCGTGATCTGAGAATAGAACAGATGAGATTGAGTGAATTAGATAAACCCTGGGTTATTTGGCACCGCACACGTGAATTATTATATTAAATGAAAGTTTCTGGTCATTCTGGAGTTGGATTGTCAGTCATTTACTTTAGATGCATTTCTTGGTTCCATGTTCAATCAGCTTATCCAAGTTGACGAGAACTGGATTGGGAATGTGAATCTTTAGACAGCTCCAAAGCTCTCATTAAGCATACATTATTTCCCAACAATATTGATCAGGGTAGACTAGGAGGTTGGGTGTAATTAACCAGATTCCAGTGTAGCAACTAAAGTATCTCCTTCATAGGATAGGATTGTTAAAACGGGAGTGATTTATCAGATGCTAATATGAAGCTTACATATTGGCTATCAGCTCAGTAATCTAAATGATTTAATTTAATGATACACAAACAACTCAAAGCAGGAGAGTATACTACGATCCATTAAATAACCTGCAAGCCAAAATAGTTGATAAATCCATTCTTCCCCAAGGTAGAAGCAGCTGATTTAATAATTTCTTCATTCTCAGCAATAATGCTTCTGCATATAGAAACATCGAATTTTAGTTTCAATGTGTGTCCATTAGATTACAGAGTAATGAAATCAGTGTCTTGAACATTTCATGTCTTCCAACACTATCGCACCTTAAAGTAATCGTAAATCTATTTCCTTGGAGTTGCCCAAGAACAAGTCCTTCATTAACATGGCTGGAAACAAACATGATCCATCATAATGGTATAAAATTAAATACCAACATTTATTGCAAAGTGGCGTTCTCACCAGAAGTTTCCAACTTTAATACCAATCAACTTTTGATTAAGTGCAGCTAATCTACTTGCTCGCTGCTTGAAAACAGTAACCTAAATGCAAAGAGAAATCCAAGCAAGGATTCAGTGAGAAGTATATGAGTATCCTGAACATTAATAAGACAAAGTAAGGAAACTAGGAAAGTAAAGCCACTCAATACCCTGATTATGATTCCAGCAACCTCAATTATCACAAGTCACCTTATATAAAATGAGAATTTCTTATATCTAACTATGACCTATGATGAGGAACTTGTTGAAACTAAAAAGCTCATCTTGGATGTGTTCCCAAACCAGCATCCAGAGTTCAGTTAAAACTGTTGGTGGATCTCTTTTATTTTTCATTTTGCTTGGACCAGGAATGAGGTGCTATCAATATAAAAGATACTGAAAAACAAATGAGTAGAAAGAATAGATGAATATACCCTCTGAGTTGATACAGAACGTTTATCCTTTGTACCAGCAAAGCCAAATGACCTGGGCTGCCAAACAAGAAATTGGAAGGACATAATAATTTCAATTTTTGTATCATAGAAATTTGAACGTCAGGGAATATAAAATAATGGAAAATGATACCAGCCTAAGCAGTACATCCAACTGCCAAGTGCATAAGCTTTCTAATACCATAGTAAATATGGAAGTACCTTAGTGCCAAGCATCTTGGCAAGAAGCCCTAGAGCCTCTTGTGTATCCTTGTTCTCCTTGTAAAGATGAAACCTATGAATATAATAACCCATATTACTTGGTTACATGACTGACAAGGAACTATGATGTGGCTTTGTGGGGAACTCTTTTTCAGAAAATTAACTAATCATTATCAAACTATCAAGAGTGCAAACTCATTTTAAGAGATTAACCTTGGCAACATGTTAGCACAGATATTAAATTATAATCCATGGATTACACACAAAAGCAAGATCACACATTTGTGTTTGGCCATTTCAATATGGTTGAAGAATTAATATATATACTCCTATTTAGGTTTCCTTGTATGTTATTATAGGAATAGATTGTAATCCTAGGTTTTACTACCTCATATATGGGAGCCTCTCTTCTTGTTAATTAAAACATATTTTTACTCTCCAATATATGTCTGTTATTTCTATCTACAAATATATCATACGCATTATAAAGATAATTAGTAAAATGGATAGAGGAGGCATCACCTAAGAAATTTGCCCATGTTTTCTGGCCAATTATCTGAACCTCTAGAGTCATATGGTTTATCATTTCGATCTTTTCTTTTCCTGGAGTTCTTTCCTCTGCCATTATTACTTCCGGAATTCAATCGCACACGGATACACTTTGACGAAGAATCCGGGCCATCCAATGTGTCAGTAACAAGAAATTTCATTCTCTCCTTGAAAAAGTTATGAATAGCCTGAAAACAACAGTACTTCAATGAACAAGAAAGAACATCTCAACCTAGAAAGTACTAAACTCAGCAGATTCTGTCCATCATACAGTTCGATGAGATTTGTCGGAGCTTGGAGACAGAACAACAGATTCTCCATTGTTATGAACTCCTGAAACAACTTGATCGATGAGACTTTTCAATTTCTCAACATCAGGATCACCGGCGAGAGCTCTGAACGATTCTATCTCCGGGGAAAAATCTCTATTTGATAAATCATCTGTCTTTTCCTTCTTTTCGAGAGCAATCTAACAGACCAAATTACGAGTCAGTACACTGCACTATCTTCCATGTTATATTTCTCACGAAGTAACTAAAACCAACTGCATACCTCAGATGGACAGTCTAGGGTAGTTAAATGTACAACATTTCCATCCAAACCTACTTCATTTACAATAAAATCTGAATATCTGAAAAGGAGCAAAACGAGTAAGTCTTACACCAGCACTTGGTAAAACTTGCATAGGCTAATCTACCTAATTAAACGAACCAGAACGAAAAAAGTATCAGCACTCAGCTTTCTTTCATCATACAAAATGCAATCCTTTTCCACACCTCTTTAGGTAGGATACACATTCTCCATTTAATCACTTCACACCAAATTTCATCATACGCAATCGATTTAGCCATTTTATTGTAGGGAAACTTTTGTTAGTCCACCCTTATCCATCAAAGTAAACAAGGATGATTTAAAAGCTATAAAATTTAAAGAAAAGGAAATTCATAACAGTGTTTATACATTATATCATCTGTTCATTGATTCAAATGGGAATGTTGCAATGAGGAATTAATAGCACACCATACTCATAAATGTTTAATAATCCGATAACCGCTGCCATTGATTCTGCTTTACTCTGTCTAGAATCGTAAGCCGTGAACATGCAATTCTATCTCATTGCCACTGATGCAATTCGGAAATCAAAAACAGAAAACACCGAAAAAGTAAAATGAAAAACCTCTGCTTGAGAATTCCACTGAAGCCGGGAAGGTTGGAAATGTAGCAGAGAATCCCAACATCGGATTCTTGAACGGAAGTCATGTTGGAAAGGAGAGAGAAGGGTTTTGGAGAAGAGGCAAGTTTGAAAATGGAGGGTTTAACGTTTTTGTTCTCCGCTCACATTCCTAATTTCCTTTACCGGCGGTTATTCGCCCCTTTTTTTGTATTTTCGGACGAAAATACCCTTACTAATTTTCACAGACATCCGCCTTTCCCCCCTTCAGCACCGAAATTTGAGCTCAAAATTTGAGCCGAAAATTTCCAGCCCCCCCCCTCTCGCTCCTCTCTCCTTCAACTCATCTCTCTCGTAACTCCTCTCGCACCCCTCTCCTTCAACTCATCTCCCTCTCATCTCTCTATTTCCTTTAGCTCGGGTCGTTCCACTCTCCTCGTCTTTCTGGACGATATTGGTGGAGGATTCCGATTCGATTTTAGGGCATAAATTGCGCGATTCCGGCCGAAATTGCGCGATTCCAGCATATTTAGTCTGGGCACTTTAGTTTTGTCCCGAGGTTCCGTCTGGGCACTTAGTCTGGGCACAAATTGCGTGATTCCGGCGACGATTCCGGCGAATTCAGTTTCAGTCTTCTGGGGCAATTTTCGTGATTTGAATTGAAGGTATTTGTCTTGCCTTGTTTCATGAATTTAGGAGTTTCATTTGTTTCGAAAATGAATTATTGAATTCTCAGCTGGAACTATCTCAAAAAATTTGGATTGAATTGAATTATTGAATTCTCATGTGAAAATTTAGGGATTGAATTGAATAGAACATGTTGAAACTATCATAACGAAATTAGTTCTAACTGTTCCAACAGTTCATATTTCCAACAGTTCCTAGTTCTAACTTTTCGAACAGTTCACAGTTCCAAGAGTTTCAACTGTTTTCCAACAGTTGAGTATTCTAAGTTTTTTTATTTGCATTTGCAGATGCTGCATTCTTCGTCGATAGTGATTGTTCACGGAGGGACATGGACCGGAAAAGAATACAGTGGCGGTGACGAACAATTGATGCTTATACCGTCAGTTGGTCCTATAAAGTTCTCAGATTTGTTGAGCAAGATTGAACAACGTATAATGAAGCCTAAAAGTAGGTACGTGTTCGGCCAACGTCCCCATCAGCTCTTGTTTCAGCTCCTCCTTCACTTTATGAACTTCCTTGGCAACAATATCCTTGACTCCCCTGGCCCTCTTACCCCTCCTGCTGTGGGTTGGGACTTCGGCCTCTTCAGCTTGGACTTCAGCCTCTTCTTCCTTTTCTTCGACTCCGGCCTCATCAGAAGTCTCCCTCCTCCTCTTTGCACGGGGTGCAAGGGCTGCACGGGACTGATCATATTGGAAGCTGAACGGGGTTCCCGAGGGCTCAAGGGTGGTAATGTAACGCTCCTTAAACTCCTCGGGGTCAGCATTCAACGAGGTAGGTACATTCAAATATGAGTACAAAAAGACTTGTTAAAAAAATGGTGATACCAGTTGGAACATATAAAGTTGGTAAAGCAAATGGTGATAACAGTTGGAACATATAAAAAGTTGGAACAGATTAATGTTGGAACATAAAACAGTTGGAACATATAAAAAGTTGGAACAGTAATAATGTTGGAACATAAAACAGTTAGAACAGATGTAACTTATTCAACCAACACAATTGGAACATATTAATGATGTAAACAGTTGGTTGGAAAATATAACTTTTTTTTACAAACTACTTAAACAACTAACCTCTTCGATCAGGATCTTTGCATACGCAACAGATTTTAAGTAGGCGTACCGGACGCCTCGAGGACAATGACTCTCCTTCTCCTTAATCCTTCCCCCGAATGATTTCTCCATTTCTGGGAATGCCTCGTAAATCCAGCCCTATAAATAAATGAATAAATTTCGTATATCAGAACCAATATCCAGAAAATGAAAATGAAATGTTAATATGTTGTGAAAATGTACGTACCATGAAAGCGAGAATGTTGCCGTTCAAATGGTATGAGTTGGATGGAATGAAGTACTTCACACCCTTCAGATTTTTTACAAGAATCTGGAAGGAGACGCTGCCCCACGGGAAGTCATTCCACGCCTGTTGGTTCTCAACCAAGACCCACATCCATTCGGGGATCTTGGTGCCCGAATCCAAGCCGAGAACTATCAAGACGACAATCACAACCTGACTCAACCTGATGCAATCCACCAAAGACATCAAAGATTTATCATCTTTGTCCTTGAAATTCGAATCGTCGGTGTAAAAGCTCCATAGCTCATCTGCAGTAGTGGGACGGTTGTGGAAGAACTTCGAGTAGATGGAATGCGGTTGGAATTTGACTCGGGCGAAAGGATCGAATTCGCAACGAGGTCCAAAACGGAGCCCCTGTCACCAAGGCAAACTCCATCCTTCCGAAGCGAACGACTTTGTTGTTCACCCGGAAGAAGATCGCCGTTGGATCAGGGTCGGGATCGCCAACTACTTCCCGAGTGATTAGATAGTGGATCAACTTGTTTGATCTTGTTATCTTACTTGGGTAACGCAAATATACCCCGAAGACTGTTAAGTCCATGACTTCTTGAGGGTCGACCTTGTGAAAAACCAACCGGGACCAAATCACTTCTCGAACGTTTTCTTTCCCTGCCAGCAACAACTTGTATTTCCCTGTCTACATATGCGCCCTCGGACACTCCCAATTAACCTACAAAAAAAAGAACATTTTAGAAGGCAAAATATAGAGAGCTTAAAAACATGAAAAACTGAACAATACATAGTCAACCAATCATAATCAACACAACCAAACATAATCTACACAAACAATCATAAAAATGAGGGACACTGCAGTACCTAAATAAACAATACATTAATCAACCAATCATAATCTACACAACCAATCATAAAAATGACAGTTTTGAATGAGAGTTTGAATGCAGTCTTCTTCTTCTTTCATTCACATACTTTGAATCTTTCCCTTTACTTACTATACAAAGAAACCATACTTATTAAAGCCTTTTGTCTCTACACCCACATTATACATCATCATAACACTTTCAAACAACATTAATTCATCAAAACAATACAACTGCAGTTTCAAATTAGTTAATATTATTAACATGATGAAGAAATACAACTCCAGTGTGCAGTAAACTATGCTATAACTATTATCAGATTCCATGTGTGGAAACCAAAGAAACGCATTTAAAATACAATTACTAAGTACTAACAGGCTCACAACAAACAAATAAACTTATAAGTGATATCATTCTGCAAAAAAATGCAGCCAACTAATATACTAAGCCAATCTACTGAGTATATTAGATTGGCTTAGTATATTAGTTGGCTGCATTTTGGCTTAGTATATTAGTTGGCTGCATTTTTTTTGCAGAATGATATCACTTATAAGTTTATTTGTTTACTGTGAGCCTCTGAGTACTTAGTAATTATATTTTAAATGCGTTTCTTTGGTTTCCACACATGGAATCTGATAATAGTTATAGCATAGTTTATGTTGGGAACCCCTTGCAGTTTGATTTTGATGATGTTTATCGAAACCACACTTAGGCATATTTTACTTGTTTAGGGTTAAGGCCGATAGATCGACCTGCTACCTGTTAGTGCAGGTCGATGCTCTCTAATGTTCAAATGCAAGTTCGATCCACCCTGTAAGAGAAAGGTTGATAGATCGACCTGCCTCATTCGGATCGAGCTGGCATACTGCCTGTCTATCGACCTTCCTTATCAAGCTTCCAGCCTGCATTGCCTTAGAAGATTTCAAGTGCTGGATTATCTTATCAAGGTCGATGCTCCGCCTTCATGGAACATCACGACCTGATCCTTGCCACGTGGTGTGCCAGCAAGGACGAACTTTCCCAACGGCTAGAAGTGAGTCAGCCTCCAACGGCTAGTGCCACGTCAGCCTGACTCCAACGGCTAGTTTTTCAAAACTGCCTATAAATACTTCAGCCATTATCGGATTCAAGCACGGGAAACTCAAGCTATCAACGTCAAATCTCTGCCCAAAATCTCTCTCAAGTTCATATCCATTCAAGTGTTCGAAATCCCATTAGTTTCCCAAACACTTGACGAAGAGAGATTTCCGATTCCGATAAACACCACAACGACGAAGCGTTCACTGCTGCTTGTCGTTGGTTCAACAACTTCTTCTCCGACTAGTTCGAAGTTAGAAAGTTTGTTTGTGTTCTTCGCCATTGTAGAGTTTAGTCAAGCTCTGTAATTAGCGAAAGGTTGTTTGTACATTTTCTGTACGAAAGGTTGTAAGGGTCACGACCCAAAACTCGTGTCTAGATATTTTCAGGTTAGAATGTATCTAGAACTGATACTCAGTCAGTATAAATAAGAGAGAGGTTGAATCCAAAGGTAAAGGGATTCTCAGGTCGAGTCTACCTGACGTGGACGTAGGAGGGTTTCTCCGAACCACGCTATATCGCTGTGTCTCTCTCTCTCTCTCTTTATTTATCGCCCTTTCATTTTACTATCAAACTGACGAGCATCAACCTGCATATCACGCATCAACCTGCTATCTATTTTTAGCCTTAAGATTTTTCAAAGAGTAAATCAACCTCCACCAACTTCCGCATAAGCACAGTTTGATAAATCAAGCTTGTTCTCAAACGAGCTTGATAGATCAGCCTGTCTCTGATAAGGATCGACCTTGACAATCGACCTTTGATCGGCCTGATTTTACAAAAGTCAAAAACGGTTGGTTATTGGTGTATTCCCCCTCCCCCCCCCCCCCATACACCAATTACTCTTTCCCGGGACCAACAAGTGGTATCAGAGCAGTGGTTCTTTTGACCGCTGCTTTGCATACTAAAAGTTCTTTATCAAACTTTTGGTCATTTTGAACCGAACCTTTTGAAAAATCTTTTTCATACATTCATACCATATTATTTGCTATGGAGGCTTCTCTTCTCAGGGTTTGTGAAGACTTCTCCATTCAAGGCTATGAAGACTGGAGTTTCCGAATCAAGATGTGTCTCAAGGCACATCACATCCTTATGTGGGATATCATCGAAAATGGACCCTCCCCCATCTATGCTGCAAAGATAATTGTGGATGGAACTGCCCCCGGAGAGGCTACATATGAGAAAGTCCTCAAAAATCCTCGCGACTACACAACCGAGGAAAGGAAGGAGGCCAGCTTCGATGATTACGCAAAGGGACTCATCTCCAGCACCGTGAAGGGCGTCTACCTGGCCAAGATCCGAAATCTTGAAACCGCCAAAGAAATGTGGGACACCCTCCAGTCCATCAGCCTTGGTTCAGAGGAAATGAAAGAGAACAAGCTGTCCATGGCGTGCAGCAAGTTCGATGACTTCAAGATGGTTTCGGGTGAAACCATAGAAGCAATGAAAATCCGCTTCACCGAGATTATTCTCGAAGTCGCTGCAATCAACCCGTATAAATATACGCAGCGCGAGAAGAATCTTAAAGTGATACGTACCCTTCCTGCAAATTGGCACGTATACGCCGCCATGCATCCAGCCCGTTCGGATTTCAACTCCCTCACCACCGAAGATCTTTTCGACATTCTTGTCGGAAATGAATATGAGATGATCCGCATCCATGGATCAACACAGCCTTCCACCAGCAAGAAGGCTGATGAAAAGAACGACGAGGTAGCTTTCAAGGCCGAATCAGCCTCTGCTGCTACCCCAAGTCCGATTGACGAATCCATCGTCAAGAAGTTCGAGAAGATGACTCTCGACTATGCTCTAGCTGCTAGGAGAAATGAGAAGCTCCTAGGAAAGGTTGTCAAATACAAAAAGTTCTATCGTGACAACAAGCGAAACTTCTCAAACCGCAACCACGACCGCCCTGACAAAAAGGGAGAAGGTAAACCCTCTACCTTCAATTCTTCTAACACACCCGAGGGTGGTTGCTTTGGTTGTGGCAGGCCAGGTCACTACAAGACCGATTGTCCAGATCTGACAAAGGCCGAGTGAGACGAGCTCCGTGCAAAGCGCGATAAGAAGCTCAAAGAACAACGAGCTGCCATGATCGCCGAAGAATCAAAGGAGGCTCATCTCTCAGACAGCTCGTCAAGTGATGACGAAGGATACATCGCTTTCGACGAAAGTGATGATGAAGAATGTTTCGTTGGAGAGCACCAACAAAACGAGGAATCTTCAAAGGTAGATCCTCAACCCATTTCACTTTCTTTTTCTGACGATGAATGTGCAGAAGAAGGTGAAGAACTATCCGAGGCTGTATCTTGGGAAGAAATCAAGAAACAGCTCGATGACTATGCCGACCTCGTGGAAACACTCAAAGAGGTCGTTGAAGATAATGCTGAGCTAATGGACAAAAACGAAAAATACAAGCTGGCATTAGAAGAAAGATTCTCTCCCTATGATGAAGAAAAGGAAAGGGAGATAGAAGCCCTAAAGTCAAAGGTTGAAGGTTGATGAATTGACTTTCCGGGTTAAGGAGTTCGATACCAGGGCGCTCGAGAAGGACGAGTCCCTCAAGACCAAAGATGCCGAAATACAAAGCCTTACCTCAAAACTGGCTGATTTGGTTATTCGACACGAACTCCTCGTGAAAAAGGAGGAAAAACTTCAACTCACCTTGAGTCAGTTGAAGAAAAGTGGAAAGAAGCTGGAAGAAGTCCAATCCATGCAACGCAATTCGCGCGATCACTCTGGCATTGGATTTAATGGAAAATCCAAGGAAAGCAAGGATAAAGACTGTGAGATCACATTCGTGAAGGCGCAGTCTAAATCAAAGAATATCAGGAAAGGTCATCAAGCTCTTCCAGATAAGATGGTCAAGCTGAAGAACCCAGTTCGACAGCCCCAAGCCATTCTCTTAAAACAGCACAAGAAGGAACAGCCTGTTCCTCAAAAGAAAGAAAGTCGACCTGCACAGCATCGTCGACCTGCCCCCTCATCATTTCAAAAGCAGGCTGTTCATCCGGGGCGATACCAAGGCCAATACTTTCAAAGGCCGTATCACCCTCAGTTCTTCTTCCATGCTTATCAAGGTTGTCACTGCCACTATCCTCAACAGTCGAACTTCCAAGACTGGCAGTATCAACCTGGTCTTTATGAAGAACAATATTATCAACCTCGTCGCCCTCGCTCAAAGAAATCCAAGGCTCCCAAGCCCAAAACCGCCACTGCCTCGTCCTCAGCCTCGGATAGAAGCAGACCGGCAAAACAAATTTGGGTCCCAAAGGCCGTTCCCGCAACCGATGTAGCACCCAATCTCAAGTGGGTTGCTAAGTTTAACTAATTGCAGGTTGGGAAGGCTCAAAGAAGGAGCCAAGCAGCTCGTGGAGCTGTATGGATCATTGATAGTGGATGCTCAAAGCACATGACGTGTGACAAAACGCTACTATCAAATTATCAAGAACGAGACGGGCCACTTGTAACCTTTGGAGGAAATTCTAAGGGATTTACGAGAGGCCAGGGCGATCTAAAAGTTGGTAAAACAACTATCTCTAACGTCTCATATGTTGAAGGTCTTAATCATAACCTATTCTCTGTGTCGCAATTCTGCTCGAGTGGTAAACGAGTAGAATTCACTGCTAACAAGTGTCTCGTGAAAAATGAGGAAGGAGAAATACTTCTTACCGGAATCTTGCAGGATAGACTCTACATTGTTCAATGGAATGATTGGATAGAGACCTGCCTGGTCACAAAGGTTGATTCCGAGACAAGCTGGCTATGGCACAAGAGGTTGAGTCATTTGAACTTCAAGGCCATCAACAAGCTCGCACGCAACAAGCTGGTGAACGATCTGCCAGATCAAGTCTTCGATCGTAATCACGTCTGCATAGCCTGTCAAGCTGGAAAGCAAACAAGATCATCCTTTCCAAGCGTGACGGCACAAGCCTCAAATCGAATTCTTGAGCTTCTCCATCTCGACCTCTTTGGTCCAGTCACTCCCTTGAGTATAAACGGTAGAAAATATGCTCTCGTTATTATAGATGATTATTCTAGATTTACGTGGGTTATTTTCATGTACAAAAAGAAGGAGACGTTGGAGAAGCTACTTGCGTTGCTGAGCAAACTGTGCAATCAAAAGGAGAAATCCATCATCTCCATTCGATCAGATCGAGGCACCGAATTTATCAATGCCATGATCGAAGAATATTGCACAAAGAGTGGAATTCATCATCAAACTTCAGCAGCTCATACACCTCAACAAAACAGCGTAGTGGAACGCCGTAACAGGTCGCTGAAGGAAGCAGCTCGTACCATGTTGGATGAAACCAACCTTCCAAAGAAGTTTTGGGCAGAGGCCGTTAACACTGCCTGCTACACCCAAAACAGGTCGATCATCATTACCCGACATGGAAAGACTCCATACGAGCTGTGGAACAACAAGCTCCCCAGGTTAAAGTATTTTAATGCTTTTGGGTGCTTGTGTTACATTCATAACAATGGGAAATCTCAATTAAAAACTTTTGATAGCAAGGCCGATCCAGGAGTATTCTTAGGATACTCGGAGGTTAGCAAAGCATACAGAGTTTTTAATAAGAAAACCCTAGTTGTGGAGGTAACACCTCATGTTGTGTTTGATGAATCTACTTGTCTGTACAGAGAGATAAGTACAGGTCAAGATCGGCCCAATGCTAACAGGCCGTCTAACTCCCCCATTGACGACCTATTAGTATGGACCCCAAATGATTTGGAGGAAGAGGATCAATCTGATCCAAAGGTCACACAGCAAGGGGGAAGTGATGCAAGTAATGTTCATACTTCGAGCTGTAATACATCAGCCGGACTTAACCAGGCTGATCCCCCAATCTCAGTCCCCCAGACTGATGCTGTAAACGACCTTACATCCCAAATCGAGCAGCTCGATAGCACAATGGAGCAGCTCAACATTCAGGCCGAACAGCAGCCTGATCAACAGCCCGAGCAACAGCACATGCCCACTGATCAACCTTCAACTCACCCGGAGTTTGACGAACCCATTAATGAGCCCGATCCAATCATTTCAAATGAAGAAAGATCACGACGCAGACGATGGATCGATGATCATCCAAAGGAGCTCATTGTTGGGAACCCAAACCACGGAGTGCAGACAAGAAGGACGATTGGTGAAAGTTCACTTCTAAGCTGCTATCTCTCTCGAATAGAACCCAAAGATGCCATTGAAGCTCTTCGTGATGCTGACTGGATTCAAGCCATGCAAGAAGAACTCAATGAATTCAAGAGAAATGAAGTATGGTCTCTAGTTGATCGTCCTTATCATCAGGGCGTCATTGGAGTCAAATGGGTTTACAAAAACAAGAGAGATGAATCTAGAGAAGTTGTCAGAAATAAAGCCCGATTGGTAGCAAAGGGTTACTGTCAACAAGAAGGAATCGACTATGATGAGACGTTTGCCCCCGTTGCAAGATTAGAAGCTATAAGGCTGTTTCTAGCTTATGCCGCTCATCAACGATTCAAAGTCTACCAGATGGATGTTAAAAGCGCGTTCCTCAATGGCGTTCTCGAAGAGGAAGTCTATGTGGAACAGCCTCCAGGATTCGAGGAGGGTGATTCAAGCAAAGTCTACAAACTGCACAAGGCCGTATACGGACTTAAGCAAGCTCCTCGAGCTTGGTATGAGACGCTATCATCCTTTCTCATCGAATCTGGATTCAAGCGTGGTTCAGTCGACAAAACGCTATTCACTATCAAAGTGAATGAACATATCCTTTTAGTACAAATTTATGTTGATGATATCATTTTTGGATCTAAATCTCCCATTTTATGCGAAAAATTTGGTAACCTCATGACAGAAAAATATAAAATGTCTATGATGGGGGAAATGAATTTCTTTCTAGGGTTGCAGGTCAAGCAGTCCAATGAAGGAATCTTCATTAGCCAAACAAAGTACGCACACGAGCTGGTTGACAAGTTTGGTGTTAAAGACAGCAAGCCTGTCAAAATACCGATGCTCTCTGGTGGGAAGATCGACCCGGATCCCGAAGGAAAACCTGCCAACATAACACAGTACAGGGGTATAATTGGTTCATTACTTTATCTAACTGCTAGTCGACCTGACATCACCTTCGCAGTTGGAGTGTGTGCTCGATATCAAGCTAATCCGAAGGAATCTCACTTGGAAGCAGCAAAGAAAATTCTTCGATACATCAAAGGAACCACAAATTTAGGTCTTTGGTATCCTTGTGATGATAATTTGCAGCTTACAGGTTATTCAGATTCTGATCATGCAGGGTGCAAGCTCGATAGGAAATCTACCTCAGGCACTTGCCATTTTCTCGGAAACAAGCTGTTATCATGGTTTTCAAAGAAACAAACTTCAGTAGCCACCTCCACCACAGAGGCCGAGTACATGGCCGCAGGGAGTTGTTGTGCACAAATCTTGTGGATCAAACAACAACTCAAAGATTATGAAGTTGAAGTCAGTGAAGTGCCTATATTCTACGACAGCTCGAGTGCTATCGCCATTACTCAAAATCCAGTTCTCCATTCAAGATGCAAACACGTGGATATTCGACATCACTTTATTCGTGATCACGTGGAAAAGAAGAATGTGGTTATTGAGAAGATTCACACTGATATTTAACGAGCTGATATCCTAACCAAACCACTGGCCGAAGAAAGATTCAAAATGCTGTGTGGAAAGTTAGGGTTATTAAATGTTGAGTCATCAGGCCGATCGTAAGTCTACAGGCCGTCGTCCTCTCAACAACTTGAAGCCGTCATCTACACAGGCCGGTTTTCTCACATCAGGCCGTTCATGACTCAACAGGCTGTATCTAAGTGAACAGGCCGATATTAAGAAGGAACAGGCCGTTCCTAATTCAGCAGGCCGTTCGAAACTACAGCCCCGTCTCTTGTCTTCAGGCCGGTTGTGAGTCAAGGCCGGTTGATTCAAAAGGCCTATTAAAAGGCCGTTCATAAACAGGCCGTCAATCTCTATGCAGGACGATTCTATACGACAGGCCGACTATCAAAACGACAGATCGATCTCTATCATCAGGCCGATGTTGAAATCAACAAAATCAACCTGTGTTCCTCAAATTAAGGGGGAACTCTTAAACGAGTGATCCATCATTTGAGGGGGAACGAAGGCTGATGTTAGCCTACAGGGCGTCTATTTCGCCAGGCCGATGTCTTCCCCCAGGACGTTCATTTCGACAGGCCGTTCTCTGCTGTAAGGCCGATATCATCAGGCCGATTCCAACATTAATAAAGGGAGAATCAAAAGGGCAGTATCACCCTTTTGTCGTACATTTAATTTCTTTAATACGCATTGAATTCTTTCAATTATTAAAATTTATGTCTCAATGTGTTACATTGTTTTAGGCTCTGTTATTTTGCAGAAATAAGGGAAAAGGGGGTAATGATTACCATTTTTGTAACACATCTAGTCAAGTGTCAAATATTGACACATTGACCAATGTTGCATTTAATTCCCTGCCACTTTTCTGAAAAAGTGCTGTTTAATGCACGTTTCCTTTAACCCACGCGCGGATGTGAATCGTTTCACATTCCACGCGCTCTAATCGTGTGGTCGTGGGTGAGAGGGAAAACTTTAACCTTTTCAAATTCGAACGATCACAACCGTTCGAAATATCTATATATGTCATGCAGTTTTCTCTCAAAAACGTTACTTACTCTCATCATCTTCTTCATCAAAACCTAATTTTCTCTCTGCAAAAATCAACCGCCGCCGTCGTGTTCTTTTATTCAACTGCTGGTTACTGCTTTTCACTCGTTGCACAAAAACCTTCACCGTGGTTTGTGCCTTATTGATATCTTTACTTTCATCTTTCATCAAGAGTGTTTGATTACTAATCCATCTATCTTATTGCAGAAAACCAGCATCCATGGCACAAACATCAACTTCCAGCAAACCGGAGATGCACTGGGACAAGATCTCTGCCTATTTGGAGTCTCACATCAAATACGAGCCATATATTGTTCGTAATAACTTTGGTTTCCGCGATCTGGACTCCATGTTCGCGCTGGTGAAGACGTGTTTTCCCTTCCACCAGATTATCTCAACCAGACCGGCGAAGTTCCTCCCCAAAATAGTGTCCGCCTTCTTCTACAATTGGAATAAGGGCGATTCCATCTCATCCCACACTATCTCCCTCGGGACATAGAAGGCCGTTCATCACATCAACGTCCTTGATGCCGTCAAGGCCGCTTTCGGCATTGGGGATGGCGGAGAAATGCAACTCTCCGACATCAAAAAGGAGCAACTGCAGTAAGTGATCGACCGGGTCCTTATTGAACCAGGGCCGTATTTGGAGAGGTCGTTCAAGAGGACCGAGCTGCGTCCTAAGTACAGGCTACTTATGGACTTCATTCAACGGTGCTTCCTAGGGCACGTTGGCAACCACGACCAGGTCAAGCCCTTCAAATTCCAAATAATGACGGTCGTGATACTCAACCTGCCTATCAGCTGGGCCAAGCTGATGGTCTCCCTGCTCTGGGAGGAGGCCAGGCAGATCGAGTGCGAGATGGACGGAGAGGCCGTGGTGGGAGTGCGTCTCCACATGGACAAGAGGCCGCTTCGTCTTGGGACGAAAGCGACCAGCATAATTATTTCCTTCTTCAAGCAAAGGAAATGGTCGGACGCGGAGGACTTCCCCCACAACTTCATTCCCAAAGATCTCCATCAGTTGGAGATGGCGATTGGGGTCGCACCGCAGAACTACTACGGGTCGTCAGACCACGTAAGGGAGCATCTCAATCGGACTGGTCAGTCCAAGATTGGGTGGAGGGTGCCAGCTCGCCCTGTCCAGAAGAAGAGGAAGGCAGATAATGTCCCAGTGCCTCCTCGCCCTACCAAAAAGACTCCTCCCCCAAAGAAATCAAAGCCCACTGCTCCCCATCCGACCAGGCCGATGCACCACGTGCTTCAGATGGAGCCCGTGGCCGTGGAGCCTATTTCTGTCAGGCCGCCCACGCCTTTGCCCTCGCCCTCATCTTCCCCGGAACGGACTCCTTCTCCAGTCCGTACCGCGATCGAGCCGACCGCCTCGCAGCATCGCCCTGCATCTTCTCAGCAGGTCGTTGCCGGTTCCTCGCCCTCTCCCTCTCGCTCCCCTCCTCGCGTTCGCGTTGGATCGGTGGAAATCCAGGATCTAACTGGAGAGGAGGAACCCCAAGACACATTTTTGCCAGTCCAACTGATCTCCGAGCAGCCCGTGTCTACTGCTCAAGCCTTGATTGCTTCGATGAAGGCCGACGCCAGGCTGAAGGTCATCGATCTGATGCCGGGAATTGATCAACTCCCCAAATCCCTCGACCTCGCAGCTCGCCTCCAGTTCTATCTGGCGTGTAAGTCGAGCTATTACTACGTCTTCGAATCTCTATTGCAGGTCGTCTCCCTCGACGACCTGAAGGTCGAGGAAATGGAGTTGGAGGGTGAATTCAACTTCTACAGTGTGGAGGATGCAGCTGCAAACTTCCAATCTCTTGTGCTGCGGCGCATGAAGGTCGAGGCCAAGATTCTGGGTATTGACCTTCGCCCCCTCTACACTCACGCCCGTACCCTCTTCAACTCCGCCGCCATTCACGGAGACGAGTTTGATGCGATTCAAACTCCGGAGCAATCTTCACCCAGGAATGCGGGTGGAGATCAGCCTTTCGTTGCTGATGCTCCGTCTCCCCAAGTCTCGAAGATTGACGTGGAGGTCGAGCTCAATTCCATATCTGCCAAGCTCGAGTCTCTCGTCATCAGCCTTCCTGACCAAATCAAGCAGGCCGTAGCAGAGGCCCGGGTCGATATTATGAATGAAGCCAAGACCCAGGCCGATGAAGCTGCCAGGGAGCGTGTCACGACTTTTGCAGTGAATCAATTACAAGAATACACTGACAAGCTTCTGCCGGCCCAGCTCGTCGCGAACAGAATGGCGTCCCTGGATGAGATCGGGGAAGTGAAGGAGGACGTTGCCAAGGTCGATCAGCGTGTGACCGACCTGACCTCAACAATCTCAAATTCGGCATCGGCCTCCAACGCTCAAATCAACGCCATTCACGGCACTCTCTCCTCTCTTCTCAATGGTCAACAAGAGTTGAGGGATGCCTTGACCAAGCTGCAGGAGGAGGATGCGACTCTTCTTTCCCTCATCAAAGCCCTTTCTGATGATGTCGAAAAGGGAGAAGAAGAAAGAGCCGCCGCCTCCGCCGCCAGGAAGAAGAGGATTCCCAAATCCAAAACCCCTTCATCGTCCGTGGCTCCTCCCCCTCCACCGCCTCCGCCGCCAAGGACTCAAGTTCCCGAGGCCGCCGCCTCCAAGTCCGTATCAAAGGTCGTCGCCTCCCAGGCCGATCCCATAGCCGCTGCTGCTGCTGCCGAGGCCGCCGCCGCCAAAGCTCGATTGGTGGCAGAGGCCGAGCTAATAACTGCTATGACACTGGCCGGAGCGACGCCGGAGCAGACCACAGATCCAGAAGAGCAGCGGCTTTTCATGGCCGAACGTCGGGCTGCTGAAGCGAGGAAGAAAAAGGAGTTGGATTGGATCAGCCAGTCCGCCTCCGCCCTCATTTTGGAAGCTGGAATCCAGCAGCAGGCCGTCGAGTGGCTCGACGAAAGGCAGAACGCCCTGCTGCGGGAGCTCAACAGCTGCTTCATCCTCCTCCACTACTGGATCCATGACCCCTCCCTTCCGGAAGACGATGACGACGCCTATGCAGCCTACATGCTCAAATTCCCTCACCAAACTTCATTGGTGAACTTCGGAAGAAGGCTGCAGAGGCAGGTGTGATTATAAGGGCCCCAGCAAAGCAATTTTTCACGCCCTTGCTTCTTGGTAATTCGGGGTACTTGGATTACTCCCGAATCGACCAATACATCGCACTGACCGCCATAGGTCTGAATGTCAATGTGTCAAATTTCGATCCCGACTTTCGCCGAATCAGGGATGGAATTTACGCAAGTATGAAGTCGAAGTCGAGGGAGCAGATCCAGGAAGAGCGAGTGGCAGCCCGTGCTCAGCAAAGGAGGCAGTAGTTAGATGATTTTGTTGTTTTTGTTATTCATTTATGCTCTCAGCCTGTCTTGTAAATTCTCTATGTATTTCGCTATCGAGCTTAATGAAGCAAAAATCATCTTTCGACCTGACGACAATATCTCTTTGTCCAGGCAATCTGCCTTTACTGCTTTATTTACTTTGCTTTATTATCTGCCTTTCTTATAATTCCTTATCAACCTTCATGGTTATCGATCTTTCATTGTTTTAAATCTTAGGAATTATTTGTAAAGTGTATTGGTTTCGACATCATCAAAAAGGGGGAAATTGTTGGGAACCCCTTGCAGTTTGATTTTGATGATGTTTATCGAAACCACACTTAGGCATATTTTACTTGTTTAGGGTTTAGGCCGATAGATCGACCTGCTACCTGTTAGTGCAGGTCGATGCTCTCTAATGTTCAAATGCAAGTTCGATCCACCCTGTAAGAGAAAGGTTGATAGATCGACCTGCCTCATTTGGATCGAGCTGGCATATCTGCCTGTCTATCGACCTTCCTTATCAAGCTTCCAGCCTGCATTGCCTTAGAAGATTTCAAGTGCTGGATTATCTTATCAAGGTCGATGCTCCGCCTTCATGGAACATCACGACCTGATCCTTGCCACGTGGTGTGCCAGCAAGGACGAACTTTCCCAACGGCTAGAAGTGAGTCAGCCTCCAACGGCTAGTGCCACGTCAGCCTGACTCCAACGGCTAGTTTTTCAAAACTGCCTATAAATACTTCAGCCATTATCGGATTCAAGCACGGGAAACTCAAGCTATCAACGTCAAATCTCTGCCCAAAATCTCTCTCAAGTTCATATCCATTCAAGTGTTCGAAATCCCATTAGTTTCCCAAACACTTGACGAAGAGAGATTTTCGATTCCGATAAACACCACAACGACGAAGCGTTCACTGCTGCTTGTCGTTGGTTCAACAACTTCTTCTCCGACTAGTTCGAAGTTAGAAAGTTTGTTTGTGTTCTTCGCCATTGTAGAGTTTAGTCAAGCTCTGTAATTAGCGAAAGGTTGTTTGTACATTTTCTGTACTTTGTAAGGGTCACGACCCAAAACTCGTGTCTAGATATTTTCAGGTTAGAATGTATCTAGAACTGATACTCAGTCAGTATAAATAAGAGAGAGGTTGAATCCAAAGGTAAAGGGATTCTCAGGTCGAGTCGACCTGACGTGGACGTAGGAGGGTTTCTCCGAACCACGCTATATCGCTGTGTCTCTCTCTCTCTCTCTTTATTTATCGCCCTTTCATTTTACATCAAACTGACGAGCATCAACCTGCATATCACGCATCAACCTGCTATCTATTTTTAGCCTTAAGATTTTTCAAAGAGTAAATCAACCTCCACCAACTTCCGCATAAGCACAGTTTGATAAATCAAGCTTGTTCTCAAACGAGCTTGATAGATCAACCTGTCTCTGATAAGGATCGACCTTGACAATCGACCTTTGATCGAGCTGTTTTTACAAAAGTAAAAAACGGTTGGTTATTGGTGTATTCCCCCCCCCCCATACACCAATTACTCTTTCCCGGGACCAACAAGTTTACTGCACACTGGAGTTGTATTTCTTCATCATGTTAATAATATTAACTAATTTGAAACTGCAGTTGTATTGTTTTGATGAATTAATCTTGTTTGAAAGTGATATGATGTATAATGTGGGTGAAGAGACAGAAGGCTTTAATAAGTATGGTTTCTTTGTATAGTAAGTAAAGGGAAAGATTCAAAGTATGTGATTGAAAGAAGAAGAAGACTGCCATTCAAACTCCCATTCAAAACTGCCATTTTTATGATTGTTTGTGTAGATTATGATTGGTTGACTAATGTATTATTTATTTAGGTACTGCAGTGTCCCTCATTCTTATGATTGTTTGTGTAGATTATGATTGGTTGTGTTGATTATGATTGGTTGACTATGTATTGTTCAGTTTTTCATGTTTTTAAGCTCTCTAAATTTTGCCTTCTAAAATGTACTTCTTTTTTGTAGGTTAATTGGGAGTGTCCGAGGGCACATATGTAGACAGGGAAATACAAGTTGTTGCTGGCAGAGAAAGAAAACGTTCGAGAAGTGATTTGGTCCCGGTTGGTTTTTCACAAGGTCGACCCTCAAGAAGTCATGGAGTTAATAGTCTTCGAGATATATTTGCGTTACCCAAGTAAGATAACAAGATCAAACAAGTTGATCCACTATCTAATCACTCGGGAAGTGGTTGGCGATCCCGACCCTGATCCAACGGCGATCTTCTTCCGGGTGAACAACAAAGTTGTTCGCTTCGGAAGGATGGAGTTTGCCTTGGTGACAGGCCTCTGTTTTGGACCTCGTTGCGAATTCGATCCTTTCGCCCGAGTCAAATTCCAACCGCATTCCATCTACTCGAAGTTCTTCCACAACCGTCCCACTACTGCAGATGAGCTATGGAGCTTTTACACCGACGATTCGAATTTCAAGGACAAAGATGATAAATCTTTGATGTCTTTGGTGGATTGCATCAGGTTGAGTCAGGTTGTGATTGCCGTCTTGATAGTTCTCGGCTTGGATTCGGGCACCAAGATCCCCGAATGGATGTGGGTCTTGGTTGAGAACCAACAGGCGTGGAATGACTTCCCGTGGGGCAGCGTCTCCTTCCAGATTCTTGTAAAAAATCTGAAGGGTGTGAAGTACTTCATTCCATCCAACTCATACCATTTGAACGGCAACATTCTCGCTTTCATGGTACGTACATTTTCACAACATATTATTCCACATTTCATTTTCATTTTCTGGATATTGGATCTGATATACGAAATTTATTCATTTATTTATAGGTCTGGATTTACGAGGCATTCCCGGAAATGGGGAAATCATTCGGGGGAAGGATTAAGGAGAAGGAGAGTCATCGTCCTCGAGGCGTCCGGTACGCCTACTTAAAATCTGCTGCGTATGCAAAGATCCTGATCGAAGAGGTTAGTTGTTTAAGTAGTTTGTAAAAAAAGTTATATTTTCCAACCAACTGTTTTCATCATTAATCTGTATAGCAAATGAATATGTGTATCATTGATGATTGATTGTAATATGAGGAGTACAAATATATAGGTAGAAGCCGTGCCCTAGTAGTATATTCTAGACTACAAATACAAGGAAAGAATATATGTGACATACATGGAAAAGATATGCATGGATATGCATGAATCTATCCTAACAATATACATGGAAAAGATATGCATGGATATGCATGAATCTATATCCTAACACGCCCCCGCAAGATGGAGGTTCCGTCAGTAAGGCCCATCTTGGAACGATGATGAAGAAACGAAGCTGCACCAAGTGGTTTGGTTAAGGTGTCGGCAACCTGAGCAGGAGCAGATATGTGACGAACATGAAGTTCCTTGCGTTGCACCATGTCACGAACGAAGAAGTAGTCTAGAGCAAGATGTTTCATACGAGAATGAAACAAAGGATTGCGACACACAAATGTGGCACTCAGATTATCACAAAATAAGGTCGGAGATGCCGGAAGTAGAAGACCGATCTCTTGTAACAAATGCCGAATCCAAGTTGACTCAACAGCGGCATTAGCAATAGAGCGATATTCGGCTTCAGTTGAGGACCGAGAGATTGATCGTTGCTTAACAGATTTCCAAGATATGAGATTATTTCCAAGAAAAATCAAGTAACCAGTAGTAGAACGACCATCATCGGGGGAGCCACCCCAGTCGGCATCAGAATACACCGAGAGTTGTGGTCGAAGGCAACGAGAGAGAGATAAGCCAACATTAATCGTTCCTTTAAGTAGTGAAGAACTCGTTTAACAGCTTTCCAATGCGGTTGGCGAGGTGTATGAAGGAACTGAGAGAGTTTGTTAACCGCTAAGGCAATATTCGGTCGTGTAAATGACAAGTATTGTAGAAGACCAAGAGTACGACGATAGACGGACGGGGAAGAGAGAGGATCCCCAACGTCCCGATGCAGCTTTGCTGAAGAGGCCATAGGAGTGGTTACTGGCTTGGAATCTGTCAGATCACAGTCTTCAAGAATGCCGAGGATGTAGCGGCGTTGAGATAGGAAGAGACCGGCTGCGGTAGGGACCACTTCGCGCCGAGGAAGTGGTTTAAAGTACCCAAGTCCTTGAGTGAAAATTTTGCCGCTAACTGTGAAACAAAGCGAGACAAGAAGACTGGATTGTTGCCTGTGAGAACAATATCATCCACATATACAAGAAAGAAGAGGATAACACCATTTCTATTATAGAAAAATAGAGAGGTATCGGCAACAGATCGCTTGAATCCAAATTGTAGAAGGAAGGCCGAGAGAGCGATATACCATGCACGAGGAGCTTGTTTTTAAGGCCGTAAAGAGCCTTTTTGAGCTTACAGACATGCTGGGATTTAGCAGCATCCCGATAGCCACGAGGTTGAACCATGTAAACTTCCTCCAGCAGTTTACCATTCAAGAAGGCATTATTGATGTCGAACTGGTTAACCTGCCATCCAGATGACAATGCAATAGAGAGAATGATGCGTACTGTGACCGGTTTGATGACCGGGCTGAAAGTTTCGGAGTAGTCACGATCGGGCTGCTGCATGAAACCGCGAACCACCAAGCGAGCTTTGTAGCGATCAATAGTGCCATCGGCATGGCGTTTGACACGAAAAACCCATTTACAAGTAATGGTCGGGTGGTCGTTCGGAGGAACGAGTTCCCATGTGTCATTTTTCATCAAGGCATTGAACTCGGCGTCCATGGCATGTTTCCATTTGGGGTCGGCTAGGGCAGCAGTAACAGAGGAAGGTTCGAGTGAAGGTGGTATATGATGCAAGGTAGAAGGTGGCGAGGTGGTGTGGTTGACAAAAGAAGAGTTGAAGAATTTAGGGTTTGGGCGGCGAGTGCGTGTGGGTCGGGGAGAGCGGGCAGGTGGTGGGGCAGGAGAGACGGGTGGTGGTGTGGGAGGTGCCGGATCAGCCACGGGGTCGTCGACTACGGGGAGCAGCGGAGCAGGTTGAGTGAGAGGGGTAGGGATAGGTGGCAGTGATAAGGGTGGTGGATTCGGTGAGCTAGGTGGCTGAGGTAGTGGAGTACGAAAGGGAAAGGTTTGAGAGACAAATTTGACGTGACGAGAGAAGTAGATGCGACCAATGAGGGGATCGAGACACTTGTAGGCGGAACGAGAGAGACAATACCCAAGGAAGACACACGCAATCGACCGGGGATCAAGTTCGGATGTGGTGTAGGGACGCAGCCAAGGGAAACAAAGACATCCAAAAGGTTGTAATTTGGCATAGGAGGGTGATTTGTGGTGAAGAATCTCGAATGGGGATTTATTGTTAAGTGTGGAAGTTGGCATCCTATTGATGAGAAACACTGCTGTCTGAAAGGCATGAGGCCAATATTTGAGAGGGACTGACGCATAATGGAGGAGAGAAAGACCAGTTTCAACAATATGACAATGACGTCGCTCGGCTGTGCCATTATGCTCATGTGTGTGTGGTGGAGATGTGAAATGAGAGATACCACATTTGTTGAAAATAGGAATGAGCTTGATAAATTCCCCCCTCGTTGTCAGAAAAGATGGAAATGATTTTGAGGTTGAAGAAATTCTCGACAAGGCGTTGGAACTGGGGAAAAATATCAAACACTTCAGACTTCCGTTTTAATGGGTACCACCACATATATTTCGAAAAATGATCAACAAAGACGACATAATAGCCATAGCCTTCTAGGGAGCGAGTGGATGTACTCCAGACATCAGTGTAAATTAACTCAAGAGGACGAGAACTTGTCATAGTATTATCGAAGAAAGGGAGTTTGTGACTTTTATTGATGGAACAGGAAGTACAATGAAAATCTAAAGGAAAATTGACATGAAACTTAAGTAAGGAAGCTAGACGCTTGGAAAGCTGCACGTTTGGGTGGCCGAGGCGGTGGTGTAGATCCAGTGGTGAGATGGTGGCAAGGTTAATGTGCGGAGCATGTGAATGGTAGATGTGGTTAACACTGCGCCCCCGTAGTAGAGGAATCCCCGTGGTGAGATCCTTGACAAGAAAAGTAGATGGGAAAAATTCAACAGAAACACGGTTAGTTTGGCATAGTTGAGAAACAGATATGAGATTGCAATTTAACGAGGGCGAGCACAAGACATTAGGTAATAAAAGAGGACGCCCCTTGGATGGTAGAGAAGTATTACCAACATGAGAGATAGGAAGTTTCATACCATTGCCGAGATGAATCTCATCCGGACCACCATATTCGGAGAATGTTTGAAGGTGGGCTGTGTTGCCAGTGACATGATGAGAAGCACCAGTATCGAACACCCACGAGGAAGGAGACGGGGGGTTGTAATGGTAGAGTGAGCCGCCGGCGGAGGAGGGGACTGCACGACTATCTGTTGGGCTTTGAGAAATGCGGCGAGCTTGCGACAATCACGTGCAATATGACCCTGAAAGGAGCAGAAGTCGCAAGTCACCGAGGAGCGCCCGCCGAATTGATTTTTGCCACCGGAGCGTCCACGACCACCACGATCACCTCGTCCGCGACCGCCGCGTCGAGGGTAGAAGGAAGGAGCAGATCCATAATTTGTGAAGTTGGACTGAGGGACCTCGGTGTGCTGGGCCGTGGGAATCAAGGGTGGATTTTCCGGCGCAGCAAGAAGAAGACGTTCAATGTCTTGAAGGATATCGGTGAGATCGGCCATGGAGACGGAGGAGTCACGAACTCGAAGGGCTGAATAAACCGACCGATATTCTTCACCAAGTTGCGTAATAACCGAGGCAACAAGATCGGTTTCGTCAACGGGATGACCAGCGAGAGCAAGAGAGTCCGCAATATCAGTCATTTCTTTGAGATACTCGGCAATGGAGCGAGAGCCTCGCGGATTTTTCGCGAGCTGGGCCTTGAGAGAGAGCACACGGCCTGGTGCGGTGCTCGCATATGCAGCTTGGAGACGGGTCCAAGCTTCTTTTGCGGTGCTGGCGGTGGAGATAACCGGCTGAATAGAGTCGGTGAGGCTGCCAAAGAGAGCGCTAATGATGATTTGATCTTGACGATGCCATATGGTGTAGAGAGGATTGATAGTTGAGTCGGCTAGAGTCTGTTCCGGTGCAAAAAGAGAGCCATCGATGTAACCGAGGAGATCGAGGCCGATCAGAGTGGATTGAACTTGGCGACTCCAGACCGAGAAATTTGATGGAGTGAGTTTGATCGGAAAGTTGGTCGGCGCGTTGAGCTGCACGACAGTGGTGGAGGATGTAATGGGAGCCATGGATGAAGGAGACGGCGAGAACTAGGGCTAGGGCTTGGGAGGATCGAAAAAAATTTTAGGCTCTTGATACCATATAGCAAATGAATATGTGTATCATTGATGATTGATTGTAATATGAGGAGTACAAATATATAGGGAGAAGCCGTGCCCTAGTAGTATATTCTAGACTACAAATACAAGGAAAGAATATATGTGACATACATGGAAAAGATATGCATGGATATGCATGAATCTATCCTAACAATATACATAGAAAAAATATGCATGGATATGCATGAATCTATATCCTAACAATCTGTTCCAATTGTGTTGGTTGAATAAGTTACATTTTTTCCAACTGTTTTATGTTCCAACATTATTATTGTTCCAACTTTTTATATGTTCCAACTGTTTTATGTTCCAACATTAATTTGTTCCAACTTTTTATATGTTCCAACTGTTATCACCATTTGCTTTACCAACTTTATATGTTCCAACTGGTATCACCATTTTTTTAACAAGTCGTTTTGTACTCATATTTGAATGTACCTACCTCGTTGAATGCTGACCCCGAGGAGCTTAAGGAGCGTTACATTACCACCCTTGAGCCCTCGGGAACCCCGTTCAGCTTCCAATATGATCAGTCCCGTGCAGCCGTTGCAGCCCGTGCACCCCGTGCAAAGAGGAGGAGGGAGACTTCTGAAGAGGCCGAAGTCGAAGAAAAGGAAGAAGAGGCTGAAGTCCAAGCTGAAGAGGCCGAAGTCCCAACCCACAGCAGGAAGGGTAAGAGGGCCAGGGGAGTCAAGGATATTGTTGCCAAGGAAGTTCATAAAGTGAAGGAGGAGCTGAAACAAGAGCTGATGGGGACGTTGGCCGAACACGTACCTACTTTTAGGCTTCATTTTACGTTGTTCAATCTTGCTCAACAAATCTGAGAACTTTATAGGACCAACCGACGGTATAAGCATCAACTGTTCGTCACCACCAATGTATTCTTTTCCGGTCCATGTCCCTCCGCGAACAATCACTATCGACGAAGAATGCGGCATCTGCAAATGCAAATAAAAAAACTTAGAATACTCAACTGTTGGAAAACAATTGAAATGGAACTGTGAACTGTTCGAAAAGTTACAACTAGGAACTGTTGGAACAGTTAGAACTAATTTCGTAACGATAGTTTCATCCTGTTCTATTAAATTAAATCCCCAAATTTTCACCTAAGAATTCAATAATTCAATTCAATCCAAATTTTTTGAGATAGTTCCGACTGGGAATTCAATAATTCATTTTCGAAACAAATGAAACTCCTAAATTCATGAAACAAGACAAGACAAATACCTTCATTTCAAATCACGAAAATTGCCCCGGAAGACTGAAACTGAATTCGCCGAAATCGTCGCCGGAATCACGCAATTTGTGCCCAGACTAAGTGCTCTAAGTGCCCAGACGGAACCTCGGGACAAAACTAAAGTGCCCAGACTAAATACGCCAGAATCGTCGCCGAAATCGCGCAATTTTGGCTAGAATCGCGCAATTTGTGCCCTAAAATCGAATCGGAATCCTCCACTAATATCGTCCAGAAAGACGAGGAGAGAGGAACG
Organism: Thymus mandschuricus; assembly: GCA_029379335.1. Taxonomy (NCBI): domain Eukaryota; kingdom Viridiplantae; phylum Streptophyta; class Magnoliopsida; order Lamiales; family Lamiaceae; genus Thymus; species Thymus mandschuricus. The sequence goes on from CM057072.1 coordinate 5,561,094, forward strand.
ACCCAAGCTAAAGGAAATAGAGAGATTAGAGAGAGATGAATTGAAGGAGAGAGGAGCGAGAGCGAGAGGGAGAGCTGAAGGGGGCTGGAAATTTTCAGCTCAAATTTTGAGCTCAAATTTCGGTGCTGAAGGGGGGGGGGGGGGAGGAAGGCGGATGTGTGTGAAAATTAGTATGGGTATTTTCGTCCGAAAATACAAAAAATGGGTATACTTTATAAGAGTTATCTTATTGGACGTGCTTTATTTTCCGAAATTGAAAATGGACATTTCGCACCATTTGTGGGGTATTATTTGAAATAGTCATTTTCAGCTTTAAAAAATAAATTGTGTCCACAAACTTAAGGTTCAATAAATTATGTCCATATTTTGTTTTTTAGGACAAATTTACCCTTCAAATTTGAATGTGGTTTTTTTGGAAAAAAATTAAGAGCGGGCTTCTCATTCTCATTTCAACGAGCAGCCGAGGTTTCTCTCAAACCCTCTCTCTCGAACCTCTCAGTCGTCGTCCGGTTGCCTTCGCCGTCGCTGTCGTGAACCCGTCCAGTCATCGCCGTCCAGTGGTCATCGTCGTCGTCGCCCTTAGCTCTCTCTAAAACCCTCTCTCTCAAACCCTCTCTCCCAAACCCTCCCTCTCAAACCCTCTCTCTTCCCGTTGCCGTCGCCGTCACTAGCACAATCGTTGTCGTCGCCCTCTCTCTCTAAACCTTAGATGGCAGCTTCAAGTTCGAATGAGGTGGGTTTTAATTTCAGCTTTTTGGGTTTGAATTTAAAGCTTAATTCTAAGTTTTATTGTAAGCTTAATGATGAATTGTTAGGGTTATGGTTTGCTTTGAGTTGTGACTGGTAAATTTCAGACTGGAAAATTTCAGATTTGAAGTGTTATGGTTTGCTTTGATTTGTGATTGTGCACGAATACATTCTTGGACTTTTTAGTAGAAAGAGGGAAAATAAAAAGAAGTTGGTTGCCTTTGCAACTGCAGCACCTCAGCAATTCATATGAAAGCAGGGACAATAGAAGAAGTTGTTTTAGTGTTCTTCCTTATACCTCTTTTTAGTAGAGAGAGGGAAAACGGAAGAAGTTGTTTTAGTAGAAAGAATGCGGCATCTGCAAACGCAAATAAAAAAACTTAGAACTGTTGGAAAACAATTGGAACGCTTGGAACTGTGAACCGTTGGAACTGTTAGAACCTAGGATGAACTGTGAAAACTAGGAACTGTTTGAAAATATGAATTGTTGGAACAATTGGAGATATGAACTGTTGGAACAGTTGGAACTAATTTCGTAAAGATAGTTTCAAGCTGTTCTATTCAATTCAATCCCCAAATTTTCATGAGAATTCAATCCAAAATATTTCATCTTGAGAATTCAATCCAATTTTTTTGAGATAGTTTAAGCTGGGAATTAAATAATTCATTTTCGAAACAAGACAAGACAAACACCTTCAATTCAAAATCACGAAAATTGCCCCAGAAGACTGAAACTGAATTCGACGGAATCGTTGCCGGAATCGCGCAAATTGTGCCAAAACTAAATGCCCAGACGGAAGCTCGGGGACAAAACTGTAGTGCCCAGACCAAATACGCCAAAATCGTTGTCGGAATCGCTCAATTTGTGCCGGAATCGCGCAATTTGTGCCCTAAAATGCCAACAGAATCCTCCACCAATATCGTCCGACGAGGAGAGAGGAACGAGCCGAGCTAAAGGAAATAAAGAGATAAGTGTTAGGGATTCTAACAACAATATTATGTGTGCGGTACACAAGTTATAACACAACGCAGAACAATACTCGTAACGCCAGAGATAACAATATCTATGAGGATGATATGAGAGCAGAACGAAAATAATAGATCAAGAACACGAGCAGTTCACGTGGTTCGGCAAGATGCCTACGTCCACGGAGGGTCAACTGAATATGATCTACTATACGAGAGAGATTACAAAGTTACAATGGAGAAAACACTCAAAGAAGAAAACCTATCTTCTATTCCCCAAACCCGAAAGTAACTAGAAACGAGAAATCTCTCAATTCTCACAACTATAAATCGGCTAAGCTCTCACCCCAAAAACCGATGCTAAAATAACGAATACAAGCCCCATATATATAAGCTTGCATATAACCGTAATCCTTGATGAACAAGTAATCCTAATTCTTGATGAACAAGGAATCCCAAAAGATATCCTAAAGATATCATACTAAATATATCCTAAAGATATAATAATTCCTCCAAGAATATAATATTCCATAACTTTATTGTATTCCATATATATCCATATGGAATTTGCTGGAATTTGCGATCAATATCCACAATTCTCCACCTTGAACGCAAATGACAGTAGATCTCCACCGAATTCAGTTTTCCCTCAAACGATGCCCCACCACAAGGCAGTACACAAGTCTCTCATCTCGAGAGCACACTAACCAACTCCAAGCAGTACCTAAACTTCACAGTTGGTAATGCTTTGGTTAGCATATCAGCAACATTCTCTTCAGTCGAAATCTTCCGCATCTCCACCTCCTTCTTGTTCACCATATCCCTCACAAAGTGATACTTAACATCAACATGTTTCGACCTTTGATGAAACACTTGATGTTTGGCAAGATGCAACGCGCTTTGGCTGTCACAGTTTATAGAAACTGTGCCTTGATCAACTCCAAATTCTCCAATGATCCCTCTAAGCCAAACAACCTCCTTCACGGCCTCAGTCATTGCCATGTATTCGGCCTCCGTTGTAGACAAAGCTACCATAGACTGAAGAGACGAACTCCAACTAATAACAGAACCAAACAAGTTAAAAATGTAACTTGATTGAGACTTCCTCGTATCCAGATTTGCTGCAAAATCTGAATCAACATATCCAACTAATGGATCTCCATGTGCATCAGATCGGCGCTTGTACAAAATGTCAATCCTCGAACTTCCTTTAAGATATCTGAACATCCACTTGAGTCATTCCCAATGGTACCTTCATGGATTAGCCATGTATCTGCTTATAACACTTATGGAATGAGCAAGATCCAGCCTCGTGCAAATCATCGTGTACATAACACTCCCAACAGCATTCGCATATGGTACCTAACTCATCTCCCGTGTCTCCTCTGGTATACCGGGTTTCTGCTGTTCAGACATCTTGAAGTGTTTAGCCAAGGGAACCGCCACTTCCCTAGAATCATGCATATTGAATCTCTTCAATATCTTCTGCACATAATCATGTTGTGTAAGCCACAACTCTCCTCTATCTCGATTTCTGGAAATATCAATTCCCAAAATCCTCTTGGCGCATCCCAAGTCCTTCATCTCGAACTTGGACTTCAAATCAGATTTCAGCTGCTCCACCTCAGCCAAATCCTTGCTTGCGACCAGCATATCATCTACATACAATAGTAGATAAGTTGCAGCAACGTTCTCTCCCTTTAGACACAACTGTCATATTGAGATCTAGTGAAACCAATGTCCTTCATATGCTCATCAAACTTCATGTTCCATTGCCTAGAACTTTGCTTCAGGCCATATAAGGACTTCTTTAATAGGCAAACCTTGTCCTCATCTCCGGGTAAGACGCTGAGTCATATAAATGGTCTCCTTTAGATCTCCATGGAGAAACGCTGTTTTGACATCCAACTGATGTAGCTCCATGTCATATTGAGCCACCATCACCAACAAGATTCTAATGGAACAGTGCTTAACCACATACGAAAAAACTTCATTGAAATCAATACCTAATTCTCTCTGTGTGAAACCACGAGCTACGAGCCTTGCCTTGTATCGGACCTTCTCTGTTCCGACAACCTCAAACTTCTTCTTGAAGATCCACTTGCAGCTCACCAATTTCTGAGATTTGGGCTTATCGACGAGTACCCATGTTCCATTCCTCTCCATTGATTCCAATTCTTCCCTCATGGCCAGCATCCACTGCTTGTTCTCCTCGAAACTCACTGCCTCTTTATAGTTCCGAGGTTCCTCTTGATGTTCCACATTCTCATCAACATTCAAAGCATAGAAAATCATGTCGGCATGTCCGAACCTGGAAGGTGGAGTAATGTTCCTTCTGGTTCTATCTCTCGCAAGCATGTAATTTCTCAAATCTGTCGCACCAGTGTCCTCGTCAATGTCACGGTCAGTGTACTCCCTGATGTGACCCTCGATGTGAGCAGATTGTTCTTCAGGCTCCACCTGAAACTTCAGAGCGCCAATGTCATCATTAACAACTTCTCGTGGCTTGTTATTCTCCTCCAAATAAGGCATGACATCCTCCTTAAACACCACGTCTCTACTGATGATGACCTTCTGATTTCCAGGTTCTGTACACCATAGTTTGTATTCCTTCACGCCTTTGGGATAGCCTATGAGTATACACTTCAAAGCTCTAGATTCCAACTTGTCTTGCTTAATGTGGGCATAAGCTCTACAACCGAAAACCCTCAACTAATTGTAACTCGGGGTAACACCATGCCACACCTCATCCGGAACCTTGAACTCAATTGCAGAAGAAGGGCACAAATTTATCAAATGGCACACCGTGTTGATTGCTTCTCCCCAAAACTTCCTCGGTAGCCCGGAACTCAGCAACATACACCTCACTCTCTCGAGCAATGTTCTATTCATCCTCTCCACCACACCGTTCTGTTGTGGATTCCCAGGAACAGTCTTGTGCCTCTTAAACCCTTTCTTCTTGCCAAACTCCTGGAACTCATCGGACAGAAACTCTAATCCATTGTCTGTCCTCAAGCACTTGACCGAAACTCCTTTTTCGGTCTCAACCTCACTGCACCATTCTCTGAACCTTGTAAAGGCTTCAGACTTGTTCTTCAGAACATAAACCCATAGCTTCCTTGAGAAATCATCGATGACAGCCATGAAATATCTGCCTCCTCCTTGGGTTTCGGTCCTAGATGGACCCCATAAGTCCGCATGGACATACTCCAAATGTGCAGCCGAGGTGTGCTTCCCAGTATCATAAGGCAACTTCTTGCTCTTGCCCAAGATACAATGTTCACAAGACTCAACCTTGAATGAGCCAGAATGTTGTAGCAAGTTCTGCTTCAATAATTCATTCAAACCCTTCTCTCCAATGTGGCCTAGCCGCATATGACATGGAATCGTCAACTGTATTAGCTTCAGATTCTCCAATCACCGGCTTTGCATCAAGGTAATACAAACTCCGGTTCCTAATGCTCTTCATGATAACCTTCGAATCCTTCATAACATGAAGTACACCATTGCCAGACTGAAAAACATACCCCTTCGCTTCTAACACGCCAAGAGAAATAAGATTTCTTTTAAGCTGGGGAATGTACCTAACTTCAGACAAAATCTTGAGGGAGCCATCATGCATTCTGAGAGTAATATTCCCTACTCCCTTCACGCCACACAACTCGTCATTGCCGAGCAACACAGATCCAAAACTCCCGTACTTGAGATCTTCGAACCACTCCTTGTGTGAACTCATATGGAAACTGCATCCAGAATCAAGAATCCACTCATCACATATGTTAGAATCTAACACATTCAGCATCTCGGCATTCTCGACCATCTCAGTAACCTCAGCATTAGGTTTCTGATTCTTGAGGGCCTCCTTCTTCTTTAGGGCATAACAATCATTCACGATATGCCCAGGCTTCTTGCAATACTTGCAGCTCTTGGTTTCTCTCTCCTTCGATCCCTTGTCCTTCTCACTGGCAGATTTCTTGTTGTCATGAAAAGGCTTCTTGAACTTTCCTTTCGAAAAGTTCTTCTTGACGTTCAGGCTTTCAGCAGCCTGATCTTGATGCTTGACCTCGTTCGATTTCTGCAACTCCTTGCCCTCCAATGCAGATTGAACTTCACTCAGTGTAATGGTCTTTTCTCTACCATACATCATAGCATCCTTCAGGTGTTCGTAGGACTTCGGAAGGGAATTCAACAAGATGATGGCCTTGTCCTCATCATCAATCTTGATGTCTATGTTCTCCATATCATCAAGAACCTTATTAAACTCATCTATCTGATCCAAGATGGGTTTATCCTCCACAATCTTGAAGGAATACAGCCTCTGCTTCAAGTACAAACGATTGGCAAACGATTTAGTCAAATAAAGACTCTCCAATTTTTGCCAAATATCTGCAGCAGACTTCTCCTTGGTGACCTCTCTCAAAACCTTATATGATGAGCACAAAATGAGGGCACCTGTGCGCCTTCTCCTTGATCTCGTCCCTCTTCTCTTCTTTAACGGCCTTCACGAAATCAGCTTCAGGTTTGATAACATCCGCCAAGCCTTGTTGTGTCAACAAAGCTTTCATCTTAATCCTCCATAGACCAAAATCTTTCACCTCTGTGAACTTCTCTGTGTCAAACTTCGTGGTAGACATCGTAGATCCGATTCCCACAGACGGCGCCAATTGTTAGGGATTCTAACAACAATATTCTGCGTGCGGTTCACAAGTTATAACACAACGCAGAACAATACTCGTAACGCCAGAGATAACAATATCTATGAGGATGATAAGAGAGCAGAACGAAAATAATAGATCAAGAACACGAGCAGTTTACGTGGTTCGGCAAGATGCCTATGTCCACGGAGGGTTAACTGAATATGATCTACTATACGAGAGAGATTACAAAGTTACAATGGAGAAAACACTCAAAGAAGAAAACCTATCTTCTATTCCCCAAACCCGAAAGTAACTAGAAACGAGAAATCTCTCAATTCTCACAACTACAATATCGGCTAAGCTCTCACCCCAAAAACTGATGCTAAAATAACGAATACAAGCCCCATATATATAGGCTTACATATAACCCTAATCCTTGAGGAACAAGTAATCCTAATTCTTGATGAACAAGGAATCCCAAAAGATATCCTAAAGATATCATACCAAATATATCCTAAAGATATAATAATTCCTCCAAGAATATAATATTCCATATATATCCATATGGAATTTGCTGGAATTTGCGATCAATATCCACAATAAGAGAGAGATGAGTTGAAGGAGAAGGGTGCGAGAGGAGTTACGAGAGAGATGAGTTGAAGGAGAGAGGAGCGAGAGAGTGAGCTGAAGGAGAAAACAGCTTTTCACGAGAGGTTGAGCTGAGCTCAAATTTTGGTGAAATTTTGGTGCTGGGGGGGGGGGGGGGGGGGGGGGGGGGGAGGCGGATGGGTGTGAGAATTAGTAAGGGCATTTTCATCCAAAAATACAAAGAACGGCTATATTTTATGTAAGTTATCTTATCGGACGTAATTTATTTTCCGAAATTCAAAACGGACATTTCGCACCATTGTAAGTTTTCTTTTCAATGCTTTATGTAAATTCGAGTACATGCTGATGATTGCTTTAATTTTTTTTTAATAATTAATAGAAAATTTAAAGACATTGTCACGAAAAAGTGTTATACGTTTCAATTCATTCCATAATAAATGTCCCATAAATCGACCACCAGAGTTCCATAAATATGAACAATGATACAAAATAGACAACTTTTTATTTTATTAATTATCATCCATCCATAAAACATTTTATCTAAACCAATTTACACGATAACTATAAATATGCAATTAATATTGCAATTTCCAAATACTAATAAGAGAACAATTAATTAGTAATAGAATTACTTCACTTCATTTAAAAAACAATTATTAATACTTTTTTAAAACTACTATTTTACCTTTTGCTTTTTCTCCCACTCTATGAGACTGAAATATCGTCCTTGATCTTTATCTATGTCCTACTTCACCCTCTAATACACTCCCTCTGGTCTTTTTAATTGAGTCATTTTCCTTATTATGACGTTATTTTCAAATTTGTACATTTTCTTTTTTGGTAAAAAAGTTAAGACTATAAATGCCTAATTAAACTAATTGCACCTCTTATTTTTTTTGACACACAAATAATCTCATAATCACATTATTTTTCCAATATTCCATAAAATATGAACATCGTCTCATTCTTTCCCAATTGCCAGTACCCAATTACACATGCTAAACAAAACTTCCTTAATTCTAGTGCCGAAAGATTTGACTCAACTTCTAAATACCGAAGGGAGTAACAAATAAAACAGTCAAACATATGAAGGTCAATTAGATATCTATCGATTCCTAAAGCTTAAATGAGCTTTTGTTTAACGGTTACCTTCATTTATTCTATTCACATGATTATAACAATATTTTCAAACTATTATCATATATTCATATGCTTGAATGCTTGATTGCTCAATTTATAATATTGGGACTTGTAATTGAGTCTTGCTCAATTATTTCAAGAGTATTTGAGCTTATAAGCTTGATTGTAGTTCTTTTATTTAATTGAGAAGAAAATAATTAAAAGTGACATAAAATACAATACTTCTCGTATACAAGTGAACCATTGATATTTTTGTATTGAATTAAAGGTAATTTATAAAACATTGCTTTGAATTTGAGATCGTTTTATTAATTATATACTCATAATTCCTAAACGAACCCTGATTGAGTGATTGTCTTACTTTCTTCTTCAATTGATCTAGCCATACTTTCCAAGCTATTATCACATGCTTGATTGTTTTATTTATCATATTGGATCGTGTATTTGAAGTTTGCTTAGTTATTTGAATAGTATATCAACTTATAACCTTAATTGCATTATTTTTTTGTTTAATTGAGTAGAAAGCTGCCCTCTGTGTCCTTGATCTCTCGTCTCATTTTAGTAAATGGTAGAGTTATCTGAATATAAAGCGAGACAAGGGATTTGAGGCAGATAGAGTATCAAAATTGACTTTAAATACGATGATTATCTTACATAGTTGAATTGATTGATATTTTGTATTGGAATAAAGATAATTTATGACAATTGGTTCGTATTTGAGATCGATTGACTCCGAAATTCGAATGAGCTTCGACTGAACTGTCATATGCTTGGCAACTTCATTCTTATATAAGACCGTGTGTAATTGAAACCTATTCAGTGAGTTTAAGAGTATTTAGTAATATAATATTGTTAGAATTATTTTTTTTGCGTAACCGAGAAGAAATCCATTAAAATTGATTTAAAACGCAATAATCTCATACATAGTGGAACCGTTTGATATTTAGTGCTATATTAATACATTGAAATAAATATAAGATAATTATTTAAACAATTTAGACCATAAAACTATCCATTAAAATCATCGGAGTGTGTTATGCATGATTAAAATTAAGCATTATATTTTTTAAGGGATTAAAATATTTATAATAAATTAAATTAAAAAATTAAATATATTTCATTTTGAAACAAGATTATTCAAGAATGTTGCATATATATATATATATATAAATATATATATATATATATATATTTAAATTAAATAAAATTGAAAATGTTTCTATTTAGTTGGAGGGAAGCGAAAATATTCTTTAAATGTTTTTATTTAGTTTGGAGGGAAGTGAAACAATTTTGAGGGTTTTTATTTTTTGTTAGGGAGGAATATCAATCAACTTTATAAAATTGAGCAGTAAAGCGGTGGTGAACAGTGAAGCCTGAGAATATATGGCAATGAGGTGAGAAAGAGAATATATGGAGACGGGGGAGGTGAGGTGAGAATAGAGAGAATTATAGATGGAGGTGGAGAAGGTGAGTTTGAGAAATAGTAAGGACTAATCAATATGGTAAAAGAGGTACTTTTATATGTATAGAAAAATTAACGTGCATCTGCTTTAAGTAAATCTCATTTTTACCGCGGCCGAAATGCCCAGTCGGCTATGCAAAAAAAATCATTTTTACCTAGAATACGACTGTTTGTTTTAATATTTCAACCAATACAAAATAAATCTAAATTCAAATTAAATCATCTCTAATATTTAAATCATACTAAATAATAATGAAATAAATTCCAATAAATCTCTAAACACATTATAAAACATGTAAATTCGTTTCTTAATATAGTAACTGACTTAGGGGGGAAAAAAGAGGAATTTTATGGCATAACCAACCATCCGTTTCGGCCACCGAAATAGGACGAACGAAAACATCATATTATCTCTGTCGGTCGGCCGTTTCCGGCTACCGAAACGCCCGGTCGGCTATGCTAAAAAAATTCATTTTTTACTTAGAATACGGCTATATGTTTTAAATTCTTATATTTCACTAAATACAAAATAAATATAAATTCAAATTAAATCATATCTAATATTTAAATGATAATAAATAATAATAAAACAAATCTCTCAACACATTATAAAGCATGTAAATTTAATTCTTAATATATTAACTGACTTAGAAAAAAAGGAATTTTATTGCCTAGCCGACCGTCCGTCCTAACCTCCGGAAAAGAACGACCAATGACGTCGTATTATCTCCGACAGTCTGCCGTTTTCTGCGACCGGAAAAGCCCGGTCGGCTATGCTAAAAAAATTATTTCTTTACCTAGAGTACAACTGTGTTTCACGCAATACAAAATAAAACTAAATTCAAATGAATTCATCTATAATATTTAAATTATACTAAATAATAATAAAATATATCTCAATAAACCTTTTAACACATTATAAAGCATGTAAATTCAATTATTAAAAATGCAATTACTTTAGAAATGAAAAGGAAAATTTTGGAGTAGGGAACCACCGATTCCGGTTGTCGGAAAGTCCGATCCCCGACGGGTTGAGACGCCACCTGTTGGAGTAGGGAAACCACCGAATTCCTTAATTGTCAGTGCAATCCCACTGCATCAGCTACCTGAAAGAGAACAGTAATTCAACATCACAAATGGAAATAGGTAAACTGGAGGAGAAATGGATAAAGGCATAACCATCACAGAGCAAACTACTACATAAATGATAAAGTTGGCACTGATGAGGCTAGCGGCTAAAAGACGGCGGTGACGTTAGTAAATTCCCGGATGCCAATTGAAAAACATATACTCCCTTCGTCCATAATTTAGTGACACCGTATCTTGGGGTTTTTTTTTGCATTTTGATAGTATAGTAGTAATAAATTAATGTGTTAAAGTGTTAAAATGAAATAATTGTGGGTCCATTTGAATTTTTTAATAGTATTAAAATGTTAAAGTAATAAAAAGTAGATGGATAAAGTGTTAAAGTAATTGTAGGGTGTACGTAGTAAAACGGAAAGTGTCAGTAAATGGTGGACGTCCCGATATAGTAATAGTGTTAGTAAATGGTGGACGGAGAGAATGCTATTTTCAAAAAATGACTCTTGCAATCACTAACTTTCTGCTGTAAAATTAAGCTAATATTTCAAAGAATATTGTTTCAATAGTAGAACATGATAGCAAATTCAACAACTTTATTAATATATACTCCCTCCGTTCCATCCCATTTGGTCTGCTCTATTATTTTATACCTCACATCTATTCACTATCTTTCTGATCTCCTTTCCTTCTATTCATCAGATTTTTTGCTTTGACGACCCATTCAAGGGGGTTGATCCGCGAGAAATCCCATTCGTTAGATATGATAACGGGACACTACAAAGAATTGATGAGCCGTATGAGGCAGGAAACTCTCAAGTACGGTTCTAAGGGAAGGAATTAATCCACCTATTCCGACCGAGGAGAACAGGGCCATTCACCAGGGCGATTCTGAAATTGGCCAAATGGAGTGGAACGGAGAGAGTATCTCACCCCTTGTTAATTGAAGTGGCACACATGTTCTTTAACTAGGAGCAATTATCAAAATCCTAGTCAATGATCCTTTTCCACAATTATGTCACCTATAAATTCGTGCTTATTAATTGTAAAGGCTTCCTGGTATAAATTAATGGTGTTTGAAATTAATCTCGTTACAATTAATTGCAACTGTCATAAGAAATTAAATGCAGCATCTAAGCACAAAATTGACTAGCAATAATGAGTCTTATGTAGTTCAATATATTTCATGAGACGACATCTGAATAATGAGTCCCGTAAACTAGATAAAACAAAATATACTTAGGGCTCATTTGGTTTCCATATACTAGTATATCAGATATCAAATATGAAATATATGTATGAAATTGATATCTAATATATGTGTTTGATATTAATTGTTCGGATGCCGGATATCAAAACCAAATTAAAAACATAATAATAATACTAATAATAAATAATGATAATAATAATAATAGTAATTAGAATTAGAATTAAGTAATAATAACATAATAATGTTTTTTTTAATACACGGCCCATGGGTTTAATCTTGATGTCTTTCTCGAATTTGTAAGCGAAATCAGCAAGGTCTATCTCCAAATATTTAATACATGAGAATGCTGCCCAATCTTAGCTCAACAAATTTTTAATTACCTCACAATTAAAGATGAGAATATATAGTCTTTTACCCACTTTCAAGTTTGAAAACTAAAATTAGCTTCGGAAGTTTAAAAACACAAAAAAATACCCGTTTTTTTGTTCGGTGGACAAGAATGCCCTTACTTTTTAGGTTTGGACTACTTTTTCAATTGAGAATATATAGTGTTTTACCCAATTTCAACTTGTAAAACAAAATTTTGCTTTGGATCTTAAAAAACACAACTTATACCCTCTTTTTGGGTTTGGTTTCCAATTATACCCTTGCTTTTTAGCTTTGGGTATAACTTTCTAGCTTTGGTGTTTTTTGTCATGTAGCAACTCTCTTTCTTCTCTTATTCCCTCTATATTTGTTGGGATCAACGTGAAAAAACAAACAGCAGACAACATTCAAATATCTTTCTCTTCTCTTCTCTTCTTTCTCTATTTTTCTCGCACGCAGCAGGGTTCTATGTTCATAGGTCTTCTCGACGGACGGCTGTGGTTTGACGACAGAGGCGAGCAAACGGCGGTCTGAAGATACATTTGAACAGACGACCAGACGACGACGGCGTTCTGACAAACGGCGGCAGTGGACTGACGCCAGCGTTCTGACAAACGGCGGACTGCCGACGGCGGCGTTCTGACAAACGGCGGGCTGCGGACTGACGACGGCGGCGTTCTGGCAACGAAACGCCGGCGGGCTGACGACGACGACATATTCTAGTTTGGAAAAGCGCATTCTGGAGGAAGACGTAGTTGTTATACCGTCTTCGAGCTTTCAACATGGTACTTTCATGGATTTTTCATGTTTGAATATTAGGGTTTTCATGTTTGTAAGCTTGCATGTGTTTTTGTAATCGACGTACAGGTACATTTAATTATTTTTCGTACTGTTATAGTCAGGTAAGTTTGGTCAGATTTTCGTACTAGTGTATGTAGATTAGTTCTCAACCAATTTTATTTACATTACGTAGTTCCATGTGATCTGTATAGTTGAAATAAACGTAATTCATATCATATCAATTCATAATATTACTTAAGTACACAGTACGAAACACAAAAAAGGTTACTAGTTTTGTGTAAGTTTTCGTTTAATTTACATTATGCACTAAAGTACTCAGTACGAAATGAATCAAACTTACTGCGTACTAGTGTATGTAGATTAGTTCTCAATCATTGTTTACTCTGTTTTTTTCGTACTATACCATGATGATAATTTGTGTTTCATTTAATATGTTTTTTTAGGCTCCGCCATCTTCTGTGTTTTTTGTCCATGGTGGTAAATGGAATTACGACAAGTATGAGGGTGGTATAAAGGATTTTATCCCCATTCCCTCAAGCGGTGTCACGTTTGAAGAATTGTTGGCCAAACTTGAAGTGCGTTTGAAGAAGAAACGGAATACTCATGTGTTTGATTTAGATGCTTGGATACAACCTGCTGTTGGTGATGATTTCAGAATGAAAATCACGGATAATTACGAGTGGTCTTGCTTACATGACTTTATGGTAGTCCCTACAATATACGTTTCGGTTTGTGAGAAGAACAATGATGTTGAACAATGTAGTGTTGTTCCGTTCAACTCATGCATGGTTCCGGCTTTACATAATTCTAGTGACGAGAGTTGTGCAAGTCAAACTGCAAGTTACAATGGGTTAGAGGCGAGCAAACAATGGGTTATCCCGGGTGCTTCTCACCAAGCTTCCCTTCCTTCCACCGATGTCGTAACACAGCCCGAACGTGTTAGAGGCGAGCTTGCTGAAGGATCTACGTTCGAAAGTAAGCAGTTGATGATCACAGCTGTTAGTTTATATCATTTGAGAAATTGTTTGGAATTTAGAACCCCACGTTCGGATATTGATAGATACTACATAGTTTGCACAAAAGGAAAAACATGTAAGTTTATTATGCGGGGTAAAGCCATTGGGCTGTCCTGGAAGATATACGAGTGGCCCCCTCACACGTGTACTTATGATTTGAGGGTTGGTCCACAACCGAAAGTTTCATCCAAAGCTATAGCTGTCCACGTTGGTGCGCAGTTGAGGGAAGATGGATCGATTGTTAGACCGCGTGACATTCAAGCGCAGATGTTACGAGAATTTGGTGTCAATGTGAAGTATTCAACTGCTTTGTCTGCTAAGAATGTTGCCCTAAACGCTGCATACGGAGACCAGGAACTGTCATTTCAGGTAAAAAGTTTCCATGTTTATAAGTACATTTTGTATTCATTTCGTACCGCGTACTTATATTGGTACTAATTTACAATTACCGCGTACTCGTAATTGCAATAGGATTTTTGCATGGTTATTATAAGTACGTTTTGTATTCTTACGTACCTCGTACTTAGTTACTAAATGTTTCAATCACCGCGTACTCCTTACTTACTGTTTTTTATCTTTTTTTTCCTTTTTCCACTTTACAGTTGCTGCCTAAGTACCTTTACATGTTAGAGAGGATGAACCCCGGATCAGTTGTTGATCTGCAGACGTGTGATGGGGCCTTTGAATATTGCTACATTTCACTTGATGCGTGTGCAAGGGCGTTTCGTGCGTGTCGTCCCGTGATTGTCATTGATGCAACACATTTGAATGGGAAATACAAGGGAGTTTTGTTTGTTGCATCGACTAAGGACGCTAATGAGCAGATTGTCCCCCTTGCTTTTGGGATAGGTGATAAAGAAAATGATTCTTCTTGGTGTTGGTTTCTAGAGCACGTTCGTCGGAGTAGTTTTGGCACTCGTGAGGAATTATTAATCGTGTCTGATCAACACATTAGTATAAAAAATGTGGCGACTGCTGTTTTTCCAGGTGTCCCTCATGGCTTTTGCACATACCATATCCAAGGTAATCTCAAGGCACGTGACGAAGTGATAGAGATCTTCCAAGATGCTGCAAATGCGTACCGGGAGAACGATTTCAATATTCATATGGATAACTTGGAGTTGACTTGCCCAGGTGCACATGCAAAACTCTTAAACATATGTTATTAGTTCTCAACCAATTTTATTTACATTACGTAGTTCCATGTGATCTGTACATTATGTCTAAAGTACTCAGTACGAAAGGTAATCAAAGCTTACTGTGTACTTAAGTACACAGTAAGCTTTGATTACCTTTCGTACTGAGTACTTTAGCAGTGTTGTGTAAGTGTTCATATGGATAACTTGGAGTTGACTTTTTCCAGGTGCACATACAAAATTGTTAAACATTGGTCCGAGTAGATGGGCGAAGTGTAGATGCCCTGTGCGGAGATATAATTTTGGAACGTCTAATGCCGTAGAGTGCCTGAACTCTCGTTTAAAGTGGGCAAGGAAATTACCAATATGCTCTTTGTTGGAGTATACGTGTAATTTGGTTCAAGCATGGTTCTGTGAGCGGCGTTCTATCACTGGAGCTATATCCCTTGAATTGTCAGACTATTCAATGGAGAGATTGGGCAATGCAATTAGGGTGGGTCGGACAATGAAGGTCGAGGGTATTTCTGAATCAAAGTTTAAAATCATATCGGGGGACAAGAGCTATATTGTTGACATTGCTGCGATGACGTGTTCATGTCGTGTATGGCAGATGGACCTTTTTCCGTGTTCGCATGCTACACGGGCAATAAGGTAACAAGATTTGTTTTTCATCCGAAGTACGTTATGTAGTGTATGCTAATTACTGCACTCTTTAGCCGGTAAGTTTCGTTTTGGTTCTTAATGCGGATATCAGTACGAATATACACCATATCGTACTTGTTAATTCATTTTTTTTGTTTTTTGTTGTCATGTCAATCAGACTCCAATTGGATATGTGCATTCATATTACAGCACTGCTACGTGGCATGAAATATATGCAGCTGAGGTAACCCCTGTGCCTGATCCCAGCGATTGGCGTGTTCCATGTGATGTTGCTACGAGGGTTGTTGGAACCCCATCTAACCCGAAACAAGTGGGTAGGCCTAGGACGAGGAGGATTCAATCTATGAGGGGTGCTCCACGCGATGGGGTTCCATGTGATGTTGCTACGAGTGTTGCTGAACCCAGTGTTGATCCGAGTGGTGATGAACCCATTGTTGCTACGAATGTAGCAAAGGATCGTCTTTGTGGCCGATGTAAGCAGAAGGGCCATTATCAAAACACGTGTGCTGTATATTTGGAGATCAATGTTGAAGATGAACAAGTGGTGGGTGGTGGTGGTAAGCGTACTCGTAAAGGTCCAATAAAATGTGGTATTTGCGGTGTACCTGGGCATTCCCGTAGAACTTGCACGGACCCAAATATATTTTGATGTATCTGAACACGGGCACGAACATGATTATCAATATATTATGATGTAGTATTATGTTTCAATTTTTTTGATGTGAGCATTTTGTCTTGCTTGGGTACTGGAGTAAGTCTGACCTTTTGTGGGTCTTGTTCATTTTACATTATGTACTAAAGTAATCAGTACGGAATAGATCAAATCTTACTGCGTACTTGAGTACACAGTACGAAACACAATAAGGTTACTGGTATTGTGTAAGTTTTTGTTCAAATTACATTATGTACTGAAGTACTCAGTACGAAATGAGTCAAATATTACTGCGTTCTTAACTACGCAGTAAGAAACACAAAAAATATTACTGTTATTGTTTAAGTTTTTGTTCAATTTACATTATGCGCTATAGTACTCAGTACGAAACGAGTCAAATCTTACTGCGGGCTAAAGAACGCAGTAAGCAACACAGAAAAGATTACTGGTATTGTTTAAGGTCTTGTTCAATTTACATTACGTACTATAGTACTCAGTACGAAAGAGATCAAATGTTACTGCCTACTAAAGTACACAGTACGAAACACAATAAGGTTACTAGTATTGTGTAAGTTTTTGTTCAAATTACATTATGTACTACATTACTCAGTACGAAATGATTCAAATATTACTGCGTTCTTAAGAAGAACGCAGTAAGAAATACAAAAAGATTACTGGTATTGTTTAAGTTTTGTTTTATTTACATTATGTACTAAAGTACTCAGTACGAAATGAGGAAAATATTACTGCGTGCTTAAGTACGCAGTAAGAAACATTGGAAAAGATTACTGGTATTGTTTAAGTTTTTGTTCATTTTACATTATGTACTAAAGTACGCAGTACGAAAAGAGTCAAATCTTACTGCATACTTAAATTAAAGTACGCAGTACGAAACACAAAAAAGATTACTGGTATTGATTGAGTTTTTGGTCATTTTACATTATGTACTAAAGTACTCAGTACGAAATGAGCCAAATCTTACTGCTTACACCAAGTACTCAGTACGAATGAGTTAAAATTTACTGTGTACTTAAGTTCACAGAGTAAGAAAGGATTACTAGTATTGTGTAAGTATTTATTCATTTTACATTATGTACTAAAGGTCCAGTACGAAAGAAAGCAATATTTACTGCGTACTTGTAAGTACACAGTAAGAACTAATCTAAAAAGATTACTAGAGGCAAGTAAGTAACACAAAAAAGATTCCACAACACTTACATTTATACACCATGGTACGTACCATATTTACCAAAAAACAAAAGCCATGGTACATACTTATTTTTACTACTTAAGAATCAGTATGTACCATGTTTTAGTGTTTTGAACCAGACATACCAAAAACTAATTACATAACCATGTTTGTCCACAAGATTTCCCAAAGAGTTATAAATTACACTAAAATGCAGGCAATGGAATAGCAGGCTCAGTACTGAACGCGTAGATCGTCTGAGCAATTCGGAACTTGTAAGCATTCAACTCCACAGGTGATTGTAGACCTTTATCCCCCGGTGTAGTTGATATCAGTCTCTCGACTGTCTTCAAGCAGTACAGAGCACAACTGTAGTCGTCGACCTGCTTGTAAGTATCCGCGACATCTGTAAAACAAATTTCCCACTGGGTGCAGCAGGGCTCTGTGATATTATGTCTCTCATTGTATCCTATGCCTTTCATAAGCTGTGGTAGGAGCCTTGCCAATGGGATGAAGATCCTCTTTCGGTTTGTTTTGTGATGATTTTGAAATGACCACGATTTAGAGTCGTAAAGCCAGATCTTCTGAGCCTTCATATCAATTAGCAATGTCACCCAGTGCTCGCTAAAATGACAGATTGTCACAACCTACAAAAATAGTATGTTTTGATTAAAAAAAAAATAAAAATAGAAAACATAGACAGTACAGTCTGTTATAAAACGTATTTAAAACAACAAGTACACCTAGAGTGAAATCGTACTCAATGAACGAGTACGCAGTTAATCATATCGTACTGAGTACTATAGTTTGTTTATACCTTTTCATAGTTGATCCAAGGCTGCATCCTCTTCCCCCAGGGTGGATACTCTGCATCAACAAAAATCATCAATTTTTCCAGGTCATCAAATTTGAGATGTTCCTCACTTCCTTTCTTAAACATGCTCTGCTTGTACAATTCCATTTCGGGTTTCTTCTTTCCGTGAAGTGTGTCAAACACTTCATCAATTGCACACTACAAAGTCAAGAAGGAACACTATGTCAGATATTTCAACAATTGCGCACTATAACTAATTAATCATATTTATATACTTACCATGAAGTGGCATGAGGTGATTGCTACGTTCGGGTTGGTATGTGTTATGCCTGCAAAGTTTGGGTCTGTAGCAAGGATCGATAGGTATGCATTAATGTGCTCTTCCTCCAACATGGTATCGGGGGTTGTTATATACTCAAAATACTGCTTGTCAACCAAGTAGTCTAATCCGACATTCCTATACCTGTTTTGTAGCCCAATCGTATAAGTAAACATACGATTTTGTTAATAGAGAAATGCTTTTTAAATGTAAGTGTTATGTAATTAGTAACTTACAGTTTTTCCTCTGACCGCATGAACTCGTGGAAAGATCTCCTGCCTGCCCTTAGATCTGTGCTTAGGTACGGACTTCGCAATGCCCTTGCCGGGTACCGAATTCGGATTGGTCTGCCCTTGTCAGCCGGGTCAATCGTTAGGTATGCTACATCTTCAGTTCGAATCGGGCCCACCGAAAGTTGTAAGTCTTCTTCTCTGGCTGTGCTACGTTCCACCGATGACATTACTTCATCGAGAGCTTTACTCATTTGGTCGTCAGACAGTAAGAAGTCATCTTCCTCATTTTCCTGGATACATAAAAGCTGGTAGTTATTCACACGATTTCGTACTGGGTAAATTTTCAAGTATTTCAATACAAATCGTACCCACAACTAGTGATTATCCGAATTAGGCAAACGTACTAGAAATAACATGTCCGTACCCAAAAACACCCACACAAAAGCAGTTCTGTTTTGCCATACACTTGAAAAGAACAAACAAAACATTTAAATTGTCTTTGGTACCCCAAACTCCACAGCGTTTTTTCAATGTTCATGCATTAGAATGCATGACTTGTACCTTATCTCCCCCCGGGACACCTGTCTTGCCATCACCTGCAGCTGCATCGCTGGCCTCCCCGGCATGCTCCCTCGTTGCCTGTGGTTCATCAACGGGGGCTGTGACGGCTGCCTCGACGGTTGCCCCAGGCATCTGTGCTTCATCAATGGGGGATGCCACCGGTTTTCTTTGCGAGCTTTCTTGGCTCCACCAGTCCTTTCTCTTCCATAGCGTTTCAATTGCGTCTTCTTTTCCGCCTCCTTCTGCTGGCCTCCTTCTGCAGCTGCTATCTGGATCGCGGGCTGTGCTGTCTCCTCAGTAATTGAGGTGTCAGCTCCCACCTCGATACCGGCCTCCCCTGCCTTGCTGCCCTCTCCTGCACCTGGAGCTGCCTCGCTTGTCTCCCCGCCTGCACCGGCCTCCACTCCTGTTCCCGGAGTTGCCTCGCTTGGCGTCCCGCCTGCACCGGCATCCACTCCTGCTCCCGGAGCTGCCTCGCTTGTCTCCCCGCCTGCACCGGCCTCCACTCCTGTTCCCGGAGTTGCCTCGCTTGTCTTCCCGCCTGCACCGGCATCCACTCCTGCTCCTGGAGCTGCCTCGCTTGTCTTCCCGCATGCACCGGCCTTCTCGCCTGCACCTTTCTCAGCAGTGACCGGCTCGCCTGCACCTGTGTGACCAACGTCCTCCTCGACTGCATCTGTGAGCTGTATTGTTGCTTCAACAATGGCTGGCGTTAGTGTATGGCTGCTAGGCAATGAGGAGGCATGCCTTGCAGGTGAGAAGGTAGTGTCGGTGTCATGCATCTGGAAAAAGTCGAAGGCCTCGTGAGTGTCACGGGCAGCCTCACGATGCCCACTGTCAGCAAGCTTCTCGACGACATCTTTCACAATCTGCTGTCAGAAGCTTTCCATGAATTCCATCATCTTCTTTGCAGCAGATTCGCCTGCAAGTGCCCCGATTTTCTGCATATCTTCATCGCTAATGTGCAGAGTTGCAGCTGGAGCAGCATGTGATGGACCTGGCTTAGCAGCAGCGGGCAGATTCTCATCTCTTGGCCTTTTCCTTCTGGCGTCGTTCGGATTATACTTGAAGGCAAAAGGCCTTCCTTCGGGGTCATTTTCCAGCAATTTCCAGTAGAAGGTTGACAGTTCCTTAGCATGAGGCTTCAGAATAGCCAACGTGTTCTGCAAAAATGATATAGTTCAAAATTAATTCATAGTTCATAATATGACTTAAGTACACAGTAAGAAACTGAAAAAGATTACTTGTGTGGTGTAAGTTTTTTTTCAATTTACAGTATGTACTAAAGTTCTCAGTATGAAAATAATCAAAGCTTACTGGGTACTTAAGTACTCAGTAAGAAACACATAAAAGATTACTAGTGATGTGTAACCTTTTGTTCAATTTATATTATGCAGTAAAGTACACAGTATGAAAGTAGGAAAAACTTACTGAGTACTTAAGTACTCAGTAAGAAACACAGAAAAGATTACTAGTCATGTGTAACTTTTTTGTTCATTTTACATTATGCAGTGAAGTACACAGTACGAAAGGAATACAGTAGTACAACATAAACATTTTATTGTGTAAGAAGGAATAAGTAATACCTGCTCTATTTGCCGATCGGTTGGGAATTTGTTCTTCTTCACGAAGTTGTACCGCAAGAAGCGGGGCCTTACTCTTTTTGGATTTTTCCCTCCGATTGCTTCACCGAAAGCTGGAATCGCTTCAAATATCCAAGCCTACAAATATGATATTGTTAGTTTATGGCATGTAGAAAAGTGTCTCTTATATTTTCCAAGTTCAGTTTGCTTACCGAGAATGCTATAGTGTTTCCTTTGAGATGGTAGCTTACGGTCCCTGACTCCGGTACCCTCTCTTTGCGCATGACATTCGTGATTGTGTCTTTTAGGGATTGGAACGAATAACTCCCCCACGGGAAAGCTTCCCACTCTTCACTGTTCTCCAGCAGAATCCACAGCCATATTGGAATTGCTTTCTTGGTCTGATCATACCCAAGCACATATGTACACGCAAGAAGCAGCTTAGAAAGCTTCACATAATCCGATGGTGATGCTGGAATTTTTATCTCAACCTCTTTGTCCTCTTCTATCACGGTATAGTTAAACGACTTGTTGATGAACATCCTTGCCACATCAGCTGTGGTAGTCTTGTCGTTTCCTCTAAACAGCCGTACAAAGACAGATTCGGTTGGGATCTCATGATATATGTACGGGTTGAATTTGGCCTGTCCAAAGCGAAGCCCGCTCACAAGCGCAAATTCTGTCCTCGAAAATCGCAGGATAGAATCTCCAATCTTAAACCAGAGGGCTGTTGGGTCAGGGTTTGGATCCGGCTTCACCTCTCTGAATACCACGTAATGCACCATGATCCCATTCCGGCTGCTGAATTTGTTCAGCTTCATATACGATCCAAAGCAACAGTTTTTAACCTCCTTAGCTGCTGCAGGTGGAAGTATATTTATGACGTCATTTATGTCAGCTGCCATTGTCTCGTACCCTGTGAACATGGTCTTATTGGGGTATTCCAGTAAGTCTCCCCTCTTGTATGTCCATGTGATCTGTACAGTTGAAGTAAACTCAGCCTCATATCATATAATTTCAGTATATATTCTTAGAAGTACACACCACGAAATGAATCAAAGCTTACTGCGTACTTAAGTACTCAGTAAGAAACACAACAAAGATTACTAGTATTGTGCAAGTTGTGTCATTTTACATTATGTACTAAAATACTCAGTACGAAAGACACAAAAGATTACTAGTCTTGTGAAAATTTTTGTTCAATTCACATTATGCTGTAAAGCACGCAGTACGAAAGGAGTAAAAACTTACTGAGTTCTTAAGTACTCAGTAAGAAACATATAAAATATTACTAGTCTTGTGCAGATTTTGTTCATTTCACATAATGTACTTAATTACCCAGTAAGAAACAATTAAAAGCTTACTAGTATGCATGAAAATTTTTGTTTACTTCGTACATCACAGTGCAAAATTACTACTTTTACTGATCATGAGCAGAAATTTGAACAATCAAACCTTAAAATAGGTGTTTTTACTCACAAAAACAGAAATTTTAGGTGTTTTTACTCACAAAGCAGCCCAGAATATGAATTTAACCCTCACTTTTAGTACCAGTGCTTCAAAAACATATGATTTAGTCGAAAATTAGAGGTAAATGTTGACAAAATCAAGTTTTGATTGTACATTCGTACTGAGGATTTTATTTGACAAAAACAAATTAGGGTTCCAGATTTCTGGAAACTTTTTTCAGATTATAGGGCTCTTCTTTTCTTGAAATATGAAGATTGAAGAAAATACCTCTGGCCTTAAGAAAGATGGCGCATCCGGAGCAATCTCCTGTACCCCCTCTCCGATTTCTGCTTCTGCATGCGGTTCTTGGGTCGATTCTTTTGTCTTCGAACGTTTCCTGGGCACCATCTACCTTCTCGCGTTGGGTTGTCGTCGGCCGGAATGTAGTGTGCAATCGGGATGCAAGAAGAATCGCGCTGGAATCTCGGTGGAATCGCGGTGCAATCGCGCTGGAATCGCGGTGGTTTTGTGGAATCGCCGTGTGAGAGAGTGGAGTCGGGTTTCTGGTTTTCGAGAGGGAGAGAGGGAAGTTGATTGAGAGAGAGAGAGAGAGGGAAGTTGATTGAGAGAGAGAGAGAGAGAGAGGGAAGTTGATTGAGAGAGAGAGAGAGAGGGAAGTTGATATGCGTGTTCCCTAGGTGAGCAATAATTGTGAAATCCTGCCAATACCAATGCAGGGGCAATTTTGTACCAGTTTTGAAAGATTGGGTATATTTTTATGTTTTTAAAATCCAAAGCAAAATTTAGGTTTTAAACTTCACTTAGGGTATTTTCTTTTTTCCCTCTTTTCAATTTCTTTTCTATTTTTCAAATTTGAATTATTGGATCTTCTCCATACAAACAAACCCTCTCCCTCTCTCTATTTTATTTCTTCACTCTCTCTCTCTTTCTCTCTCTACCCCTCTCTCTCTTTCTCTCTCTATCGCCGGCTGCCTGGCCTCCATATCCAAATCTCTCTCTCTCTAGAATAGCCATGAATCTCTCCGTCTGCAAGCACCAGCGCCGGTGCCCGCTGCAGAACCCGATAACGACGACAAAGTCACGGCCGAGTCCGAACCGAACGAAGGAGAAGTGTCGCTGGTGGAGAACTCTGACTTCTGCATCGACGAGATTCCGGTGATCGAGCCGCACGAGATCCTGCTCCCCTCCGACCAGAGCTCGCCAACGCCGTCCACCTCATCTGTTGGAAATAATTCGATTCCGAAACGATTTCGGATCTTATCAAGTCCATCTTTTCGATCTAATCGAGCGGAAGCGGAAAGCGAAGGATTTCAAAAATCATGTTTCGATATAATAACATAAATTATTTCTATTAGATTCAATAGATTATATAGTTTAGATCATGAAGATACCTCGTGCAAATCTCCTTCGTCTTGCGAACTAGTTCTGGTTTTGAATCTTGAAGCTCGTAAACACCACGATCTTCCGATTCGATCCTTCCCTTAGAACGGAGTGTGTGGGCACTCAAATAATATTTTGAACTAGGTTAAATCTAAAACACAGGAGAAAAGGAGAAGAGAACAGATTTCTCTACGCCGTCAAAACGCATTGTTTACGTTCTCCTTATATGTTGTATTTATAGCCTAGTTTTGAGTATTCCCCAAGATAAGTCAATAGTATCCTATCACTAATAGGATTCTTCATACTTATCTTGTATTTAACAAATTAATAATTATCCAATATAATTATTAGTGTAAATATAGATATCAAATATAATTAATTTCCATGCACTTAAATATCAAATATTTAATTGATTTCCATGCACCTCAAAAATGTGAAGTACATATATCACAATCAACAAGAAATCAATTAATATCTATTATTAACTCATAATTTATGAAAACTATTTTTCGTAAATTATTTGAACAAAATATTATTTCACAATCCGTTTCATTTAACAGAAAGGCGAATCGGGGACCGTGGACCTATAATATGAGCTCCAATAAATTGAATAAATTATTAAACTCTTTAATAGTTCATTCAATTTATTAATTCCGATATTATTCCACTATAAATTCGGAATTGCACTCTCATTAATTATAGAACAAAATTTACCCTACTAATTGAGCAGTCCACTGATATAATCATTTCACATAAATTAATCCTCCATAGATAATTCATAATTGAACGCAGGTCATATCCGTTAACATCTTCAATTATTTATTTCTCATTTTCCATTAATTCACTAGTGAGTGGTTAATTCATAAACTATTTATAAATTAGAGATCTCATTCACTCAGTACTAGAATTGATAAATGAGAGAATCATCTTTCTACGTCTTACAAGAAGGAATGGATTCCATATCTATAATTCACAAGCTCATTTGTTTAGTTCAAACGAAATTCTAAAATGCAAGTTTAACATAGTGTTATACTAACACATAGTTACAAACAAATTAAGAATGACATTAGAATAAACATGAGTTTGTAATTACTCAGGATTAAGATTATCTATATATGATCATCTTTTGATTTAATCTGAAATTTCCTTTCATTAACGGAGTTTAAAGGAAATATTGTCAATTAAATCGGTCCATGTTCTATATGATCAAATCATATATAAATGTTCCCAACTTGATGTCTCTACATCGACGGTCCGGACAAGACAGTCACATAATGTTTTGGGCTCCATTATTAATGCTTTAATTGAAGATCCCATACTTCAATTAAATTCATCAAGAACTAATTTTAAGTTTATTATCAATAATATTAATCCTCTTGTATATAACATTTATAAACTAATATTATGATTACATATAATAAACCAAGGATTTTCTGTGATGTAAAAGAAGACATACAATATGCATATATATAAGTTCAAATATAAATGTTGCTTTAATAAAATGAAATAAAATAAAAACAATTCAAAATTGCTTTAAGGGCACAATCCCAACATTCTCCCACTTGCCCTAAAGCATATGAGACATGTCTTTTATTCCTAAATTATGAAAATGCTTATCAAAGACTTTTGCAGGCAGAGTCTTGGTGAATGGATCAGCAAGATTTTCAGCAGATGCTATCTTGATTATGGAAGCGTCTCCTCTGTGCACAATTTCTCTAATCAAGTGATACTTCCTCTCTATATGCTTCGATCTCTTGTGACTGCGAGGTTCTTTCGAATTGGCCACCGCACCACTATTATCACAATATAAAGTGACCGGCCTATTCATATTCGGAACAACTTCCAAATCAGTAAGGAATTTCTTTATCCAAACTGCCTCTTTAGCTGCTTCAGAAGCAGCAATATATTCAGCCTCCATAGTGGAGTCCGCGGTGCTAGTTTGCTTGATACTCCTCCAAACTATTGCACCGCCACAAAGAGTAAACACCGATCCAGATATCGACCTTCGAGTATCTATATCTGATTGAAAATCAGAATCGGTGTATCCGTCTACTTGAAGTTTATCGCCACAATAGACAAGCATATAGTTTCTCGTTCTCCGAAGATACTTAAGAATATTCTTTACTGCTACCCAATGATCCATTCCTGGGTTCGACTGAAATCGAATGATTATCCCCACCGCATAACATATGTCAGGCCTCGTACACAACATTGCATACATAAGACTGCCTACTGCAGAGGCATAGAGAATTCGTCTCATCTCTCCTTCCTCTTCAGGTGTCTTTGGACACTGATTATTAGAAAGAACGATTCCATGTCGGGTTGGAAGATAACCCTTTTTGGAATCTTGCATTCTATAACGCAACATCATCTTATCAATATAAGAAGCTTGAGACAAAGCCAATAATCTTTTCTTGCGATCTCGAATGATTCGAATTCCAAGAATATAATTTGCATTTCCCAAATCTTTCATTTGGAATTGCTTGGCTAGCCAACCTTTAATCTCAGACAACATTTCTACATCATTCTCAATGAGTAAAATATCATCCACATAAAGCACTAAAAATGCCACCTTACCATTATTGATTCTCTTGTACACACAAGGTTCATCAATATTCTGGTCGAAACCATATGATTTAATTGTCTCATCAAATCTAAGGTTCCATGACCGAGAAGCTTGCTTCAATCCATAGATGGATCGAAGCAATTTGCAGACTTTCTGCTCTTGACCTTCTGCATAAAAACCTTCTGGTTGTTGCATGTAGATGTTATCGTCTAGATAGCCATTCAAAAAGGCTGTCTTAACGCCCATCTGCCAGATCTCATAATCTTGGCTTGCTGCAATCGAAAGTAGTATGTGAATGGATTTTAACATGGCGACAGGAGAGAAAGTTTCCTCATAGTCTACTCCCTCCTTTTGTGAGTAACCTTTAGCCACAAGCCTTGCTTTGAAAGTCTCTACTTTCCCATCCACACCTCTCTTTCTCTTATAGATCCATTTACACCCAATAGGAGTTACACCTTCGGGTAGATCTACAAGTTTCCAGACAGAGTTGGAATACATCGATTCCATATCTTGGTTCATAGCTTCAAGCCATTTCTCTTTATCAGAATCTGCCATCGCCATTTTAAATGTCGATGGATCATCTTCAACCCCATCAGAAATTGCAACGTTTGCTTCTTCATCTTGACGATAGCGAATGGGTGGTCGAATAACCCTCTCGCTACG
This sequence comes from Thymus mandschuricus, assembly GCA_029379335.1. Classification (NCBI taxonomy): domain Eukaryota; kingdom Viridiplantae; phylum Streptophyta; class Magnoliopsida; order Lamiales; family Lamiaceae; genus Thymus; species Thymus mandschuricus. The sequence continues at coordinate 5,588,357 of CM057072.1, forward strand.
TCGAGGCGTGATCATATTCTGAGTCGGTTCAGTGGTATTATTAGTGAATTCTCTAACAACGTTTGTTGGTTGTGGATTAATCTTATCAGTTAGTAACTCCTCGAGAACTACTTTACTTCGAGGTTGGAAATTCTCCATATAATCATTCTCAAGAAAAATAGCATTAGTCGAAACTATCACTTTTTTATCTTGAGGATCATAAAATAAACGTCCTCTCGTTCCTTTAGGATATCCTACGAACAGACAAACTTCTGAACGTGGGTGCAATTTTCCAGTCTTTCCCTTGAGTACGTGTGCCGGACACCCCCATATGCGGAAATGACGTAAACTAGGTTTACGTCCATTCCACAACTCTAGAGGTGTCTTTGGGATTGACTTTGATGGCACTACATTCAAAATGTATACTGCAGTTTCTATTGCATATCCCCAGAACATATTCGGTAACGTCGAGTAGCTCATCATAGATCTAACCATGTCGAGCAATATTCGATTTCTCCTCTCAGCAACACCATTTTGCTGAGGAGTGCCAGGTGATGTGAGCTGATGTATGATACCATGCTCAATCAAATAATCTTTGAATTGAGTATCAAGATACTCTCCCCCTCGACAGATCGAAGACACTTCAAAGATTTTCCTAGCTGTTTTTCAGTTTCTGCAAGGAATTCCTTAAACTTCTCAAAAGTTTCAGATTTTCTATGCATAAGATATAAATATCCATACCTTGAATAATCATCAATGAATGTGATGAAATATTCATAACCACCTCTAGCTTGCGTAGTCAAAGGACCACAAACATTGGTATGTACAAGTTCGAGTGGTTCTTTGGCTCTAGATCATTTTGCCGAGAAAGGTCTCTTGGTCATTTTTCCTTCTAGACATGGTTCACAAACTGGAAGAGTACTAACATTTAGCTCTTGTAAAGGACCATCCTTTACTAGTCTGTTTATCCTATCTAGTGAAATGTGTCCCAATCGTAGATACCATAGATATGTATCTTTATCGTGAGAAATCTTTTGTCTCTTAGGATTTTCTACTCGAAACATTTCGGCATTTAATATAGACCATTTTCTAACATTGCATTACAAATATCACGTCCAATATTCTTTGAAATAATAATCCCATTATTATTAAATGAAAGTGAAAACAATTGTTCATACAACTTTGAAACATAAATCAAATTTCTACGAAAACTAGGAATGAAATAAACATTGTTCAAAATCATAATCCTATCAATAAAATTAAGCTTGACGACTCCCACTGCTTTTGCCGAAACTACCGCACCATTGCCTACTCGCATTGTGATTGAACCTTCGACGAGCTCTTCATAAGAGTCAAGCATCTGTAAAGAAGAACAAACATGATTAGTAGCGCCCGAATCAACTATCCAAGTAGAAGAATCTTTGGCCACTAAACAAGATTCAAGAACTAGTAAATCAAATTTACCTTTCTTTTTCTCCTTCAGCTCGGCAAGGTACTTTGGGCAATTTCTTTTCCAATGTCCATCCTCGCTGCAATGGAAACATTTTCCTTTCGGTTTCGAAGAACCTTTCTTCTTGCCATTGGAACTCTTCCATTTCTTTTGTTTTGGTTGTCCCTTCTGCCCCTTAGCTTTTCTCTTCTTAGAAGAAGATGGCTTTTCTTCGACAACATTTGCCTCCCCTTCTTTGACTTTTCCAATGGAAATAGCCTCAAAAGTTTGCAACTCATTAAGTAGCTCAGTCAATGAAAAAACCAGTTTATTCATGACATAGTTACTTTTGAATTGAAGAAAAGCTGGTGAGAGTGATTCTAAAATCATTCTCACTTGGGTGCCTTCATCAATGGTTGCACCATGGGTTGCAGCTTCAGTGAAATAGTTGATCATGTTCAAAACATGTTCACCTACGGGCTGCCCCTTCTTCATCTCAACATTTGTGGCTTTTCTAACAGCCTCATGCTTAGATTGAGCGGAAGGTTGACCAAACATCCCACTCAACGACTCCATGATTTCACGAGCCGATGCAGTGTTCTCATGTTTGAGTCGCAGCACGTCATTCATTCCAGTAAGCATATAGGCCCGAGCCTTATTATCTGCAGAATCCACTTATCATAATTTTCATGCAGATAACGAGCTGCATTCAGCGCAGGTTCGTTCGGACAGTTCTCGACCAAAACAAATTGCAGGTTCTCACACGTGAGTGCAATGTTAATGTTACTTTTCCACTTGATAAAATTATCACCAGTTAATTTTTCATGGAGCAGAGCAAGAATAGGGCTAGTCATAATTTCTGAAATAATAAATAAATAAAGCAACATAAATAAGAGAACATTACATCACATAGCATGCTTTTGAATCGTAAATATGATGCATTCAGTAATATCATATAAAGACCAAGCAAGGTAATTCAATCTTGAATTAATAAGCCGCCGTAGGGTAGGTCAAATCAAAACAAGATTAAAAAGAGACGTTCTCTATTAATCAATCAAATAACAATATATCTCATATCTTCATTTATTTTATTAATCACCTTCATTTAGCCAAAATACAAACAAACAATTTATATGTATTTTATGAGTGTAATCCATTATTTCACCTTTTAAAACTAATTCATAATCGCCACCGTAGGGTAGGAAGATTAAGAATTAAAATTAAATAATGATCCCTTTAGGAAATAAAAGTCTTGATTATTGATCTAAGTGAAAACCATCCGTAGGGAGACGAAAACTAGTTGTCTCGAGGCGTCACTAGAATCTCACGTTACTTTTATCAATTATGGAGGCCATAGGTATTATTGTCATAAAACCTTCTCCCACAGTAAAAGCTTCCTAAACTTTTAAGTTATAAAACATCATATGCTCTAATAAAAATCAATCTTATTGATTAGTTTGATTAACATAAAGAATTCTAATTATAGTCAAACTATTAGATTTTAAATTTAATCAATTCCGTTAAGGTATCTCTATAGCCAAGGAATTATTAAAGGTTGAAAGAAATAACATTTTTCAGAAAATAATCGTTAATCCCAAATTAACTAATAAATTCCCGCATAGAATTTGCAGTCTGGCAGTGTGCATAAAAAAGTTCGTAACTTTCAGCATACTTAACATTTTTAAGATCCGATTTTTGCATTAAAAACTAGACATTCGTAGCTTTCAAAAACATTATGATACACTTACAGATTCATCACCAAATAAAACAGTTTATTCAGTGAAGTTGAACGTACTGCAAAAAGATTTTCTGGAAAAACAATTTTCAACAAACTGTAAATCATATTTACTCAATATCTCATATAAAACTATTTTATATGTATTATGACTATATTTCTATCTCATAGATTAAATCTTCATAAACATACAATTGTATAATTATATTCTATCATATAGAGTCACGATAATGCACAAAACATTCAATTACATGAAATATACTTGGAGTGGGGTTCATGCAAACATGATGGCATGGACAACACACACATAACAAATAAGCATGCTAAAACAACTTAATAAGAACCACCGAAGAAATCCATAATCCTATTACCCACTCCAATATTGAATCTAATCCCAGAACTATGATGTTATATCGAAACAACCTCGCTCTGATACCAATTGTTGGAAATAATTCGATTCCGAAACGATTTCGGATCTTATTAAGTCCATCATATCGATCTAATCGAGCGGAAGCGGAAAGCGAAGGATTTCAAAAATCATGTTTCGATATAATAACATAAATTCTTTCTATTAGATTCAATAGATTCTATAGTTTAGATCATGAAGATACCTCGTGCAAATCTCCTTCGTCTTGCGAACTAGTTCTGGTTTTGAATCTTGAAGCTCGTAAACACCACGATCTTCCGATTCGATCCTTCCCTTAGAACGGAGTGTGTGGGCACTCAAATAATATTTTGAACTAGGTTAAATCTAAAACACAGGAGAAAAGGAGAAGAGAACAGATTTCTCTACGCCATCAAAACTCATTGTTTTTATATGTTGTATTTATAGCCTAGTTTTGAGTATTCCCCAAGATAAGTCAATAGTATCCTATCACTAATAGGATTCTTCTTCTCCTTCATGGCCGGTGTGAACTCTTCTTTTTCCTCTTGAATCTTTACACTTTCGGGCTCGTGCTCCGGCATCTTCGGTCCCTCATATGTGGTACCACTTCTCAACATGATGGCTTTGCATTGCTCCTTGGGATTCACCACTGTGTTGCTTGGAAATTACCTCGGATTATGTTGGTTGCTCAAAGAGTTCGCAATTTGGCTCACTTGTTTCTCTATCATCTTCACTTGCGTCTCAATCGCAGACATTCTTGTATCGGAGCTTGAGATGTATTTCATGAGAACATCCTCCAAATTCGGCTTTTTCGGCTCATTGATCACACCATTAGATGCTGAAAATCCGGGCGGTGGTTGAAGGGCGTTGTTCGGATTCCCATATGCAAGATTCGGGTGAGAAGGGATTGCTTGATAGCCTTGGTATGCACCTTGATTCGAACAGCATCCTTGATAACCTCCTTGAGGCTGAAACCCCCGATTGTTGACCCAATTTGCCTCCTCGAATTGAATCTCTTCAACTGTTGGGCTGCTTCGGGTTTGCAACATGGTCTCGAACTTGCTAGACAAAGTTGCAATCTGATTTGTGAGTGCAACAAGAGGGTCTTTGTTCTCAGCCATAGCTACTTTCCTCAGATTGTTCCTCTCTGTTGGCCACTGGTAGCTTGTGGATGCCATGTTCTCAATTATATCGATAGCCTCATCTCCCCCCTTGCATAACAATGCTCCTCCAGCAGCAGCATCCATTAGTCTTCGTAATTCCCCATTGCAAGCATTGTAGAAGATCATAATGCGGGTACCTAAGTCGAAGCCATGGTTGGGACACTTTCTGATCGTTTCCTTGAACCTCTCCCAAGCTTCGTAGAGACTCTCCCCTTCATATTGTTGGAAGTGTGTGATTTCCATCTTCAATTTGAACATGAGGCCTGGAGGTTGGAACTTGAATAGGAACTTGTGAGCTAGTTCCTCCCATGTAATATCTCCTCCCAACTCGATAGATTGGAACCACTGCTTCGCCTTGTCCCTCAAAGAGAATGGGAAGAGGCGAATTTTGATAGCATCCTCAGGTGCTCCATTGATCTTAACTGTGGCGCAGAGATCCAAAAACTGACTGAGATGGGCATTCGGGTCCTCCAACGGACCTCCTCCATACTGATTCTGTTGGACCATTGATATCAGGCCCGTCTTCAACTCGAAGTTGTTAGCCTCGATGGCTGGTCCGGGAATTCCTCCATAAGCTATCACATTCTGAAACTGATCCCGAATACGAGCTGGTTGAATGTTTGCTCGTTCCCGAGCCTCCATCAAAACTCTTAACTGATCCCTGAGTTGATTGAACTCCTCTTGAGTTGCCATTCTCCTCTTGTTTCTCTTTGCGTTGTTCCGACGACAGGTGGCTTCTATCTCCGGGTCTACAGGCTCTAGAGTGATACCTGAAAATCTTGTGCGCATTCACCACCTATACTCCAATGAAAAGAATAATTAGGCAACTCAAACGAACCAAAAGTGAAAATAAAATTCGGAAAAATAAAATGTCTAAATTAGTATCAAAGAAATCTAACTAATATCACTAGAACGAAAATCAGTCCCCGGCAACGGCGCCAAAAACTTGTTCACTAATATTTTTACTACCGCAAGTGTACGGGTGTAATTATAGATAGGGAAGCAAGGTCGTATTCCACGAGGACTGATTAACCTAATGAGTACTAGTCTAACTTCCTATCCTCTATTTAGACGAATAAATCGTTGGATTTTGTTTTACTAAACTAATTAAAAGCGAAATAATAAACATAAACAACAAGCAACGAGAGAATCAAATATAAGAAGAATTATTCTAGAGCTTCGGTTTCGATGAACGAACGAATTCAATTTAATCAAAATCAATCAATCACATAGAGGACTCGAATATTACTAGAACAACCACACAATAAGCTTAAACCTACTTTCGTAGCGCCTAAACCATAGATTTCATGCAAGAATCGTTGTGTCCAACTGATAACTAACACATGAAACTCCTAAAGGTTCAAAAGGTTATAAGCTCTCACACAATTCTCAAGATCTCTCGACTTTATTGAAGTGCGTGTCCTATGTTCCCTATTCGAGCGTTAATTCTCATCTTTCGCATATTGAATCAACACAATAAATCATGCTCATTTGGTAGCAAATCAAATAAGCAAGCAATAAACTCAAGAACATACGAAGCAATAGAAGGTCGTGATCGATTGATAAAAACTAATTTGAATCTACATTATTCATCTACTCCCTAGCCCTAGAATAATAGGAAATTAGCCACTCATGCCAATGACAAATATTCCAAGATTCAAAATAAACATAATCAAAACTAAACAAAAACCGTAGAAGATACTAAGGTCTCGAATGCTTCTGATATGAATATCTTGATCTTCTTGCTCTTCTCCTCTTCTCCCAAAATCAAGATCTAAAATAAACTAGGGTTCTAAGAAATAAAGAAGATGATAAAAACCCCAAAAGATGTGTTTTGAGGACTTATTTATAGTTGGGGAATAGGGTTAATTGATATGGTAGGAGAAAATAATCAAAAATATAGAATTTGATCCAAAATAGGTAATTTTCGGGCCATAGAAGCATCTTGGACGTGTTTCGGGCTGAAAACGGGCCAAAACACGTCATGGGCGCGTTTTGGGAGCTCTAGGGGCGCGGCCGCGCGTCTCCGGCGCGGATTTGGGGCTCCTGTGCGCGGTTTAGGCCCAACGAGGCGCGGCGGCGTCTCCCGGCCGCGTCAGCGCGTGCCTGTGCGCAACGTTTTTGTTTTCGCTCGTTCTCTCTCGTTTCAACTCCGATTTTCAATCCGCTTTTTGCTATGAACTCCTAACGAGATGAACTTCAATCTCACATTGGCAAATTTCTGAAATATTTTCTCCATTTTTCTGAAAATTCAGTCAAAGTACGAACAAGTATCACAATTCACAAGAATATGAAACTTTATCAAGAACACCTTTCAAAACATGATTTTCTCAACTTAAAACAAACTCAAATGAACATTAATACGTAGAAAATCCATGTTTATCATATATAACATTTATAAACTAATATTATGATTACATATAATAAACCAAGGATTTTCTGTGATGTAAAAGAAGACATACAATATGCATATATATAAGTTCAAATATAAATGTTGCTTTAATAAAATGAAATAAAATAAAAACAATTCAAAATTGCTTTAAGGGCACAATCCTGCTCGAGCGGCGGCGCGTCGTCGTCAGACGCGCTGCTGGGGAGGAGCTTCGAGGACTACTGCAGCGAGATGATGAACAACAACATATGGGAGGAGGAGTTCGGCGACATGTTCGATTTTTTGGCGGATTTTGATGGAGATTTGAAGGTGGGAGAAAATGCAATGGGGTTTGAATCTTCTTTGGCCATGATCGAAGATGAAGATTCTTGGAAACATAATTTAGTTTGATTTGCATTTTTTTTTTTAAGTTTTTTTTTTTTTTTTTTTTTTTTTTTTTTTTTTTTTTTTTTTTTTTTTTTTTTTTTTTTTTCCGTTTCCTTTTCAGTATATAATGGCGAAGAAAGCTCCCAGGAGAGTGGCGAAGTTGGTAGTGCCGTTGAAGACGCTAAGAAGCGTGGTTGCAGAAATGCGCTTCATGGTTTTTTTTTTTTTTTTTGCAGGTTGGATTTGTACATTTACGATTACTTGGTGAGGAAGAACATGAACGCAACTGCTGAAATCTTGGCCCGAGAGGCCGGAATTCAGACGAAGGCTGTTGGTATAGTCACCGCTTCTCTTGAAACCCCTTTGATTTGATTTTAGAAGTTCGAACTCTGAGTTTTGTTGTTCTTTTGTGAATTTAATGTGCCTATTAATGGAGGAGGAAGTAAATATGTGCTTAATTTAACGAATTACTGATTTTCACCTTTCCCATAAAAGGGGTGACTCTCGCTCATGTTTCTCTAATTAATGTATGTGCTTTTATGGCTGGATTGTGTATTTTGAAGTGTAACTCAGTCGATTAATTGACTTTTTGTGGAATCTCTTTTTTGGTTGAAAAGGTAAAGAAATTTGGAGCTGCTTGTTGGAAGGAGAGATGGCCCGAGTGGTAAAAGAAGAAGAGATGGCCCGAGTAATTGTTGGAGCTGCTTTTTTTTTTTTTTTTTGTAATCGACGAACTGAATTTAATGTTTTTAAGTACACCGTACGAAATACAAAAAAAGATTACTAGTCTTGTGTAAGTTTTTGTTCAATTACATGATATACTAAAGTACACAGTACGAAAGGAAGAAAAGCTTACTGTGTACTTAAGTACACAGTAAGAAACACAAAAAAGATTACTAGTCTTGTTTAAGTTTTTGTTCAATTTACATGATATACTAAAGTACACAGTACGAAAGGAAGAAAAGCTTACTGTGTACTTAAGTACACAGTAAGAAATACAAAAAAGATTACTAGTCTTGTGTAAGTTTTTGTTCAATTAACATGATATATTAAAGTACACAGTGCGAAAGGAGGAAGAAAAACTTACTAGTCTTATGTAAGTTTTTGTTCAATTTACATGATATACTAAAGTACACAGTACGAAAGGAAGAACATCTTATTGTGTACTTAAGTACACAGTACGAAGGGAAGAAAAGCTTACTGTGTAAACACAAAAAAGATCACTAGTCTTGTGTAAGTTTTTGTTCAATTTACATGATATACTAAAGTACACAGTACGAAAGGAAGAAAAAAAGATTACTAATTTTGTGTAAGTTTTTGTTCAATTTACATGATATACTAAAGTACACAGTACGAAAGGAAGAAAATCTTATTGTAAGTTTTTGTTCAATTTACATGATATACTAACGTACACAGTACGAAATGAAGAAAAGATTACAGTGTACATTAGTACACAGTAAGAAACACAAAAAAGATTACTAGTCTTGTGTAAGTTTTTGTTCAATTTACATGATATACTAAAGTACACCATACGAAATGAAGAAAATCTTATTGTGTACTGAAGTACACAGTACGAAAGGAAGAAAAATTTACTGTGTGCCTAAGTACACAGTAAGAAACACAAAAAAGATTACTAATCTTGTGTAAGTTTTTGTTCAATTTACATGATATACTAAAGTACACAGTACGAAATGAAGAAAAGCTTATTGTGTACTAAGTACACAGTAAGAAACACAAAAAAGATTACTAGTCTTGTGTAAGCTTTTGTTCAATTTACATGATATACTAAAGTACACAGTACGAAAGGAAGAAAAGCTTACTGTGTACTTAAGTACACAGTAAGAAACACTTGCATGTTTTTACGTCACTTGCATATGTTGTACGCTTGCATGTTTTTACGTCTGAATCTAATGTTTTTACTTAAGTACACAGTATGAAATACAAAAAAAGATTACTAGTCTTGTGTAAGTTTTCGTTCAATTTACATGATATACTAAAGTACATAGTACGATAGGAAGAAAAGCTTATTGTGTACTTAAGTACACAGTAAGAAACACAAAAAATATTACTAGTCTTATGTAAGTTTTTGTTCAATTTACATGATATACTAAAGTACACAGTACGAAAGGAAGAAAAGCTTACTGTGTACTTAAGTACACAGTAAGAAACACGTTTCGTTCTTATTTGTATGGAACACAGTACGATTTGTAACACCAAAATTACCGGAAAGAGAGAGAGAGAGTTGGTGGTCAAAGTCAAAAAGCAAAAAGCAAAAAGCAAAAAGCAAAAAGCAAAAAACAAAAAGCAAGGACATTTTGGTACAAAATTTGAAAATATGGGTATATTTTTATCTTTTAAACATCCAAAGCTAATTTTAGTTTTTAAAGTTCAATTAGGGTATTTTCTTTTTTGCCTCATTAAAGATTGGCATGCAACCCAATCTTGATTCTCAATTTATTGGCCGTCCCAATTAAAACATGCGTGGGCTTAATTTTTTGAAATTCAAAATCGCTCAAAGCACGGTTAGCCCAAAAAATATTCGATTTCAGGTCAAAATGCCCATTCTCGTATTCAAATCTTATGGCCATTCCGTACCTCGTAAGAAAAATGCATTGATATAATTTTATTAATTCTCTAGTTAAAATGCTTTTGATTAGGAATGGAGGACATACTAAAATTCTTTTGATTAGAGAATGGGTGACACACTGTAGTGAACAAAATTCATAAGCACAAATTAACTGACCCAACCATCTTAATGGACCAGACTGAACAGTCGAGACGGCCCAATAAAAGAGGCATTTAGGCCGAACGTACCGGTTCAACCGTAATCGTAGATTCTACATCTACAATTATTAACTAACGAATAATAATAATAATTATAATAATAATAATAATAATAATAATAATAATAATAATAATAATAATAATAATAATAATAATAATAATAATAATAATAATAATAATAATAATAATAATAATAATAATTGCAATGGAGATATGACTTATGAGTAATACCTCTAATAAAATCAGTATATGAAAAAAGTTAAAAGAGAGGATATGAGTATATTAGACATCAATTTGATATCCATATACTGATATGCCAAACACACAGTATGTATATGAAATATTTTGATACTCATATCTTGATATGATATACGTATATGGATATCAAATATGGATATCAAACGGCCTCTTATAAACAATCATCTAACATTATATTCATATTCATGAAGCATATTTTAATTATATAACATTATATTATATTCATGACAAATTTTTGTTTCTTATATAGTATTTTTTAAATTGATATGATATCTAATTAATTTAATAATTAATTTAAACAACGATAATGATAAGAAATTCTATTAGTAGGGGTTTCTTCAATTAATATAATTTAAACCCTTAATTTTAGTTTATTTTAACTTGTTGCTAAGATATTATAGATATAGATGGGGCAAAAATCTTTCTACCTATTATGCTTAAGAGAAAGACTAATATATACCCTCATATAAGAAAAACACCAATATACCCACTTTTTCAACTTTCTTCCCAATTTACCCCTACTTTTCCCACTCTCCTTCCTTTTCTCTTTCCTACACATGCACATGTCAACATCAACTTTTACTTTTTCCTTTTTCTTTTGTTTTTTTAATTTCCATCAAGAACCATATTTTTTATTTATTTTTTTATCTAATTTTTTATTTCAATTTTCGTGTTCAGTTTTTTTTTTTTTTTTTTTTTTTTTTTTTTTTTTTTTTTTAACAAGTGTTCCTTGATAAGAAAATGAAATAATTTAGTAAGAATCTGTCAATTTCTTTTACAATCTTACTATCTTATAATGGTAGGAAATCATGTACATATAATATGTAAGAAACGTCATTGTGTTTACAATCTTATAAAATGACTCATTATGTAATATGTAAGAAACGTCAGTTGGTTAGAAAATGACTCATTCTTACCATGAATGGTAAGAAACAATGTATAATCTTATAAAATGTTGTGCAAGAAGTCATGTTCATTCTAACTATCTATCTTACGAGTGCTTCCGTAAAACTTGCTAAGTAAGAAACAAATTCGTTCTTATTTACAATCTTTTCAATCTTATTATATATTGTAAGAATCCATGTACACTCTTACCACCTGTTGTAAAATATCATGTTCATTTTGTAAGAATCCATGTACAATCTTACCACCTATTATATATTGTAAGAATCCATGTACAATCTTACCACCTATTATATATTGTAAGAATTCATGTATAATCAAGAACCTTTTTATTTATTTATTTTTCTAATATTTTATTTCAATTTTCAAGTTCATTTTTTTTTATTTAATTTTATTAAGTACTGCAAAAGTCAGTTGGTTAGAAAATGACACATTCTTACCACGCATGGTAAGAAAGAAACAAACCCATTCTTATTTACAATCTTTTCAATCTTATTATATATTGTAAGAATCCATGTACACTCTTACCACCTGTTGTAAAATATCATGTTCATTTTGTAAGAATCCATGTACAATCTTACCACCTATTATATATTGTAAGAATCCATGTACAATCTTACCACCTATTATATATTGTAAGAATCCATGTATAATCAAGAACCTTTTTATTTATTTATTTTTCTAATATTTTATTTCAACTTTCAAGTTCATTTTTTTTTTATTTAATTTTATTAAGTACTGCAAAAGTCAGTTGGTTAGAAAATGACACATTCTTACCACGCATGGTAAGAAACAATGTATAATCTTATAAAATGTTGTGCAAGAAGTCATGTTTATTCTAACTACCTATCTTACGAGTGCTTCAGTAAAACTTGCTAAGTAAGAAACGAACTCATTCTTATTTACAATATTTTCAATCTTATTATATATTGTAAGAATCCATGTACAATCTTACCACCTATTATATATTGTAAGAATCCATGTATAATCAAGAACCTTTTTATTTATTTATTTTTCTAATATTTTATTTCAATTTTCATGTTCATTTTTTTTTATTTAATTTTATTAAGTACTGCAAAAGTCAGTTGGTTAGAAAATGACTCATTCTTACCACACATGGTAAGAAACAATGTATAATCTTATAAAATGTTGTGCAAGAAGTCATGTTCATTCTAACTATCTATCTTACGAGTGCTCCAGTAACACTTGCTAAGTAAGAAACAAACTCGTTCTTATTTACAATCTTTTCAATCTTATTATATATTGTAAGAAACAATCTTTTCAATCTTATAAAATGTTATGTAAGAAGTCATGTTCATTCTAACTATCTATCTTACGAGTACTCCAATAAAACTTGCTAAGTAAGAAACAAACTCGTTCTTATTTACAATCTTTTCAATCTTATTATATATTGTAAGAATCCATGAACAATCTTACCACCTATTATAAAAGATCATGTTCATTTTGCATGTGCAAAAATCTTACAACCAAGTGCTCCAATAAGACTTGTTAAGTAAGAAACAAACTCATTCTTACTTTTATTCTTATTAGTTACGGTAAAAATCCATGTACAATCTTACGTTAAAAAAACTATGTAACTTTTAGACATATTTATGTAAGAAACGACCTCATTCTTACCATTGTTTATAAGAAATCGATCTCCATTCTTACAATCATATTTAATAAAAATCTTGTATCATCTAACTATCTTACTTAACAAAAAAACAATGTAAAAATTTGCATATATTATGTAAGAAACGATATCGTTCTTACGATACATTATAAGAAACCGTGTACAATTATATAAACTTGCGTAAGAAATCATATACAATCTAACTAACTTACTTACCAAAAAAACAATGTAACATTAAAAGACATATTGTGTAAGAAACGATATAATTCTTATCGTACTTTGTAAGGTATCATATATAATCTTACAAAGTAATTGCAAGAATCATGCATCAACTACGATCTAATGCACCCCCAACAAAAGAAAACCCTCCGAGCTATGTTTTCGCCGCCGTCATAACTACCATCATCGCCGCCGCTAAGCCGCAAGCTTTCGAGCTGGAATTGCAGAAACCAAAACAATAATCCACCCGCATCTGTAATCGGCAGCAAATCTCGAAATCCAAAAGGTTTATTATGAATCAGAATTCAAGAAAATTACCCGCATCTGTAACACAGCTTAGCAAATCCACCCGATTTCAAGCTCCAGCCTTTCTTCCACTCAGACGACGTCGTTTCACGGCAAGCGTCATTCATGCAATTCTTCGACCCCATTCCTCGCGAATTCAAATCCTCAACCTCAGAAGCCCTCCTAAACCCCCAAAACGCGAAAATCAAAAATCAAAACTCAAACCCTAAATCAGCAACCAGAAGAATTCAGTTCGACCCAGATAGAAATTCAAAACTCCAAAAAAAAAAATAACGTATCGAGAAAGCATAGGAATAAAGGGACCATCTCATACCAAAAACAGAGCAGAATTTTTCATAGTTCAACTCACCCTCTTCAAATCTATCGAACCCAACGTCGGCATGTGAGCATCTTCAATCGAAACGACAGCCCATCCCCCCAATTTCTCGCAGCAGCAATTCCGAATCTCCGATTCAAATTCAGACCCAATCACTAGATTTTGAAAGGGAAGAGGAAAAAAGGAGTAAAAAAGCAAGCGGCGGCGGCAGTCGGTGGCCGCCGGCGATGGGGGGAGCGCGCTGGTTCGGGCAGGGAGAGAGAAATTAAATTAAAATACGGTACGCAAGGAGAAGAAGAGGAGGAAAGACAGTCTAGCTTATTTCCGGCGACGAAACCCTAACTCCGGCGAGAAATACGGTACGCAAGGAGAAGAAGAGGAAGAAGAGAAAAGGAAGAAGAAAGAAATTTCGGCCGTCGGAACCCTACCTACGCCGTCTACCTCCACCGTCTGGACGTAGAAGAAGAAGAAGAAGAGAAAAGGAAGAAGAAAGAAAAGAGGTGTGAGAAAGAATGAAGAGGAAGAAGAAAAGGAAGAGGAAAGAAGAGGAAGAAGAAAACTGCGTTCAGTGTAAAGAGGAAAGAAGAGGAAATTTGAATTGAGATATAACTAGGGGTATTTTGGTCCCATTGGGCAAAAAGTGGGTAATATTGGAGTTTTTTTTATATTTTGCACAAACAATAATGCTATTTGGCCATAATGTGGCCGGCCACACAAATATTTTTCATAATATACATAATTTTAAAAATTGTAAATGATAACTATAATTTATTAGTTTAATATTTTAATTTAAAAATATTTTTCCCCCAAAAATTACATATTTTTCTCTTTTTTTCTAGATAAAAAGGTAATAAATCCTTTAAAATAGTAAAAATTATCAAATAATCAAAGGATTAATTTTTAAAAATACGTAAAAAATATGGAGTATCGCTTTATGAGTTTTTTATAATCTATAAAAGTTTGGCAAAAATATATAAATTATTTGATACTAAAAAAAAAATAAAAAAAGTTAAATTATGGTCGGCCACATTATGGCCAAATAGCATCACTCTTGCACAAAAGTGTTAAAACACTTAAGGGAATAGGTAAAACACTAAATTTCCTCGATATAGATATACAATTTATAGATAGAATATACTACCTCCATCTCACTAAATAAGCCCCAAGTGAGATTGGACCAAAAACCAAGGAAAAAAAATCAGGGAAATTTAAGTACTTCATTAGCCAAAAATTAACATCAACGTTTACTGTTCATAAATCACTGTAGCGGACTTACTGTAGCTCATTTTACTGTTCACGAATAAAAAATGAATTTTTTTTTTAAAAAAAAAATGCTAAACAGAAGTCCTTATACCTAGCAAAAACAGAACTAAGGCAAAGAACATAACAATGGAAGATATTCCAAAGGTAAGCCCCCAGCTAAGATTGTCTTCAATGTAGTTCAAACCCAAGATTCCAACTGAAACACTCACACACGAGCAACAATACAACCAATTGAAGAAGGAGCTTTTCGATTTGCACTCTTTCTCGTCTTCCTCGTCAAACTGGTCAGCTCCAAAGGCTTGGACACAGGGCCTATGCCCTCCTTGGGCAAATGCTACCAAGTACAAAGAGACGAAGAAGAAGATTATCTGAAACAGAGGCGGAGAGCATCATTCTCAAATATCAAGCATCAATCATCAAGGATCTTCATTACTAAAGATAGAGTAAGTACAACTATAAGAATATAGCACTATGACTTCACTATGTTTGTCTTTGGTTGAGGGGTTCATAACTGAAGGAACTTGAATGCTCTAATTGAGCTAGTAATAGCGAATACAGATTAATACATCCTCAAAATGCTTCAATCTGCACATAATAAAGGTAGTACCAGCCAAAACATGTGCAAAGTCATAGAGAGGTAATCTCACAGAATTTGTTTGTTACAATCATAGTTCCACCAAAGAAAAAGGAAACAAGAAAAGAAAAGCACTATCTCTATCTCTACAGAGTTTATATGACACAAAAATCCACTCTAAACAATTAAATGCTTAGAAGTTTCATCAGAGCTCAAATTCTCCCACAAATATCATTATCGACCCATTCAAATAGCTTTACCGAAAAATAAGTCCACATACATCATCTATTCTTTTTACCTGACTAAAAGAATTCAACAGTTTTTCTCTAAAGCACCAGCCAAAAGTAATTATGCATTTACATTTAAGAAAAGCTCAAATCTCAATCCAGGAAACAGAACTTCTTCCATGTCTCGACAATCATCACTCAGACTAAAACGATATCTACTGCCAAAACTACATTATATCAAAGCAAAATCGAAAAAAACAACAAAAAAAGAAAAATAAAAACAGCAGCAGCATCAAAAACACATAAAAAATTACCCAAGATCTAGGGTTTTTCGAGGGAGGGGGGGGGGGGGGGGGGGGGGGGGATGACGGCGGCGAGACGCGGTGGCGCAGCGGCGTGGCGGACCTGGTGGAGGGGATGGAAGACGTGGACGCGATTGTTTTCACGAGCACCGCGGAGGTGGAGGGGCTGCTGAAGAGCTTGGCGGAGGTGGGGCTGGATTGGGGGACGGTAAGGCGGATGTGCCCGCAGACGGTGGCGGCGGCGCACGGCCCTGTGACGGCGGCGGGGGCGGAGAAACTGGGGGTGGGAGAGCGACAGATCGGGAGAGGGAGAGGGAGAGGTATGGTTTCACAGAGAAGAGGGAGGCGGAGAGCACGAGTGAGAGAGGTAGGGTTTCGCAAAGAAGAGAGAGGTGGAGAGGTTGAGAGAAATGGAGAGGAATGAAAATGAAAGGGAGGCAGAAGTGAGGGGTAGGGTTTTGACCCCTCATAAAATGGGCTCCCCCCCTCCCTTCTTAATTTTGGGCTGAACAATTAGGGGCCCAATTATGCTTATTAAGTGTAATTAGGGCCCCTTAATTTTTTATGATGTGATGGCCCATTAGGCCTAATTTTTTGCCAAAAACAGAAATCGGGCTAATAGTTGAGACGGACCGAAACGGCATCTGGGGCTAATTTAATGAGACGGAGGTAGTATATTTTGTTTTATATTTTGACGTTGGGGTAAGAGAGGCGGTGGGGTGGTGTGGTGGGAGTCCAAATTCCTAACCATAGTAGATAAAACACATTTATTAAATATTTATATTTTTATTTCAATTTTACATTATTGCCCTTTGTAGGCCCCTTCATAGTCCTATTTGCGGAGAGTCCCCTCTGCCCCTTTCTCTCACTATGCCTGTCTTCCTCGCACAAGACAGTACAGAACTCTTTTTCTGTAAAACACGCAGCTCACATGCATGATCTGAACCCTTCTACATTTTGATTCTACTTAACAGAAATTACTAGCGGTGATGAAAAGGAAAGGGAAGAAGGAAAAGGAGGTAATTAACAAGGAAGAAACTGCCGAGAATTGGTGCTTTGTCTGCAAAGATGGCGGTGATCTGCGAATATGTGATTACGGGTGTGTGTTTATTTGTTTTTCTTTCTCTCTCTCTCTCTTCCCCTTTCGTTTTCCCTTTTCATGACTTCATTTTCCAACTCTTCTAGTGCATTCAAATCCTGTATTTGTTTCGACTTTCTGCTATGCACGGCCAACATTGTTGTATTTTGATGTGAGAGAGAGATAACCATCTTTTACCCACACGGAGGCAGTTTTGCTGCTTTCAATTTTTGAACTTCTTGGCCTTTTCTGTTTGGTTCTCTCTGCTTGCGCGTTTTTGTTGTTTTTTTTTCTTTTTACTTTTCCGTTTTCTTAAAATCTCTCTATATTTACAGTTTCGTTCATCTTCCATTTTTCTTTAATTTTTCTTTATATTCAGAGTTTCTTACATCTAATGACTACTTGCCCTCCTTGCATGTTCGGTCGTAGTTTCCTTAGTATAATTGCAGAAAACAGAATTTATGAGCTGGTGGGCTCAAAAATTGATTAATTTGTGCAAATCTTACTAAATTGAGTAGGTTTCACCTTTCCATATCTGGAGATAGTAAATCATCTTGTGCAAAGTTTATTGAATGCTAACAATATAAGAGAAAACTGTTGACATGGTGTTAAGTACGTATTTATCTTGGTGTTGTGCTCTGTTGTATATTAGTTGTTATTTATTTAGAACGTTGTTGGTCAATAGTCTATTTCAACTTTCATATGCATAGCTCTTTGACTAGAAACTGGTTTATGCTTATAGCCTCCTGCTTTTCAAGACTTTCTAATGATCTATGTAATAACATCTTACATCTTGCTATGTATGACGATGTGAACACAATGATTACTAATTACTATATTTCCAGAGAATGTCGAAAATCTTATCACCCTCATTGCTTGCAAAAGGACGATTCATTTTTAGAAAGTGAAGACCATTGGGCTTGTGGTAAGAAAAATTCGGTCTCATTTGAACTACACAGGTATCTTGTAATTTTTCCCGAGAATCTTTTATCCAGACGTCTAGTTAGCTGGCCACTTTTTATTGGAAGTCTTTTCCCTAATATGCTAACTTAATGTATTGAGAATGCTCCTAAAAAAGAAAGATTTTTTTTGAGGATGACATCTATTAGGCTGCATATATTTCAGCAAATATCTTGAGGATGACTTCGGTTAGGCTGCATCTACTTGCACGCTGAAACTAATACATTTCTATGTTATCATCAGAATATGTCCTCCATTGGTCCACATTTCTACTAATACAGATGCTGCAGTACTAGCGCTCACATACGCTTTGTTGCGTGGAAGCTGTGGAGGCAATACACATTGTCTTATGAAGTATAGTGTAGAGAAGCAAAATAAGAATATTTAAGGCATGATGTGTCAAGGATCAATGAATATAAGAATAGTAATTCTG
Source organism: Thymus mandschuricus (assembly GCA_029379335.1). NCBI lineage: Eukaryota > Viridiplantae > Streptophyta > Magnoliopsida > Lamiales > Lamiaceae > Thymus > Thymus mandschuricus. Next base: position 5,607,062 of record CM057072.1, read on the forward strand.
AGATAGAAGATAAACTTAGATACCTTTAACAATGGAATGAAATATAATCACAAAACATACTTAAATGCATGGTTGTAACAAATATGGATTCGTGATATATATACTAGTAAATAAGTGACCAAAGCATTATACTAATTTTATACATCGAGCTTGAATGATGATATAGACATCTGGAGTATCAAATCTTTAGTATTGCCTTTTTTCTTAAATTTTGACCATTAGAATCTTAGATATGGTTCTAGAATAGCGCATGCAGGTGAAAAAAATGTTTGCAATTTAAGGCTCCAAAAATGGGTAATATAATGAGTCCATGCTATATTCGATCATACTATGCTACCAAACCCTTTTCTTCAATCTCTAACAAGATCATTGTTTATACAAGTGATTGTATCCTTAAATTCCTAATTTATTATCTCAAGAATAACACGGCATGAACAGCAATTACATATCCTTTTCAGCTTGGCATACTTGCTCGATTTGTGGTAAGTGTTCCTACCTCCATTGTTACACCTGTTGCAAAAATTCCGTGTGCCGTCGTTGCCTTCCTGGTGCAGAATTTTTACGAGTTAAAGGCCAATTTGGCTTCTGCAAGGAATGCCTAAAACTTGCTCTACTGATTGAAGATGAAAAGGATTATGACTCTGATGGGGTACGATTACTATATACGATTATGCAAATGTAGTAGTATTTAGTGTTATGTTGTTTCTAATGTTCACCATTCTTGATTTCCTAGATTCTGATACATGTGAGAGCATTTAATGAAGTTTTGCATCTATACTCGCTTCTTAATGATGTAATGTAATGTATTGGGGCATTCTAGATTCATAAGCAGATTGGCCTGTATCATGTTAATTTTGATACTCTTCTCAATGAACAAACCACCTAATTGATGCTCCAGAGTTCAAAAAGTAACTTGAGGATGATTTGTATAATACATAATATGCTATCGAAGATATATAGGGGCCTGCTTTTGGTTAGTCTTCTTGATAAATATTTTGTATGTGTAGCAAACTTCTGTTTCGTTTTTCATTTTGTATCTTCTGAGTTGGTAAAGATATACGAAAATTATCAGGTGGGCTGGTAAGGCGTGTTTTCTGCTTTCTTTCTAACATTAACGGAAACCCACTGGAATGCTTGTCTTTTCACAGAATCCAGTTGATTTTAGAGATCGAGATACAGTTGAGGGGTTATTCATGGAATATTATGTTATCATCAAGGCAGAAGAAGGATTTGAGTCTGGGGATCTTTATGCTGCAAAAGATGGGGAAAAGACAAAAAAGAAACATGAATATAGCTCGGAAGAATATGATGAAGAAGAAGAAGAAGATCAATCTGGTTTTGATGGTGAAGATCGTTTGAAGAAAATCAAGAGTCGACGTAAGGATAAGAGATCTGCGAGATCGAAGTCTGGAACACCCATGGAATCAAGAAAAAATGATTTTATTAGCTGGGGCTCCAGATCCCTTATTGGCTTTCTCAGTTCAATTGGTAAGAGCACTGATGAGAAATTGCATCAGAATGATGTGACTTCAATCGTAAATGCATATGTGAAAGAAAATGGACTGCTACATCCAAAGAAAAGGAAAATTATAGAATGCGATGATCTGCTATATTCTGTTTTTAGGAAGAGAACAATGAGTAAACATCGAGTGCATGAACTTCTGGAGGCACATTTTGTAGAGAACTATGATGATTCAGAAGAAGATGTGCGAAAAAGACACAAGAAAATGGACGTGGAGAGAAACTTTTCTGAAAGAGAGATAGCGGAAAATGTACCAGTGAGTTGTTTTGCATCAATTGTGGTCGAAAATGTAAAACTTGTTTACTTGAGGAGAACCTTTTTACTTGAACTGCTAAAGCAGCCTGAGTCGTTTGCGGACAAGGTTATTGGATGCTTCGTTAGGATGAAGTCTGATCCATATGATTATCATTCAAGGAATTCTCACCAACTGAGGCAAGTTAGAGGTTAGTCTAAAAATACTCTCTTTCAATCAACTTTACTTACAAATGGACCATTGCTTTGTTATCTATGGTAGATCTGCCACTATAATGATTTAATAGACCAGCATCAAGTACTCCAAAGTAAGAGTAGTTTGCTTTTCCACTGAAATAAACCTGAACGTCTCTGTTGGTTGCTCATAAAATGTGAAGGGTCATGTTGAAGATCAAAATGATGCAGAAGTATTGTGGCAATGAATCTCAATAAAACCTGAGCTGGTTGTGTTTTTCCCTGGCTCAGGTCGGCAGTTGTATTTTTGATAACATTGTTTATTGCAGATGGATCAAAAGAATCTTCATATGAGAAAACAAAAAAAGCAATGCAGCAGATTGTTGTAGAAAAATATTAATCACGGGTCTTTGGCCCTTCAATTGGCATACATTTTTGAGATTTCAAGATAGGTTTGTTATTATAAAGGTCAATGATCTATGACTTATTGTCACAAACGTGCTCTAAAAACCTTAAGTTAAGGTGCTGCATTTGAACTGCCAGATAAGGTATGTAAATAACAAAATAGACCCTTAGAAGTCTGCAAATATGGAGACAACTAATGGATATGGTCTGTTCTGTAGCTTCACTCACGCAATACGAATGGTCCTTGTTAGTAGAAGCCTAAAACTAATTTCGAAACTTGAAAATTTATATTCTAGATGGTTAGTGCATAGAAAATGTTCCTTCACCATTCATCTGCCCAGAAACTGCATGCAATTGATTTTTACACCACTCTGCTATTTTTCTATAGACCTCGGAGGTGTTCTCTATTCTAGATATTTTGATTTGAGGGTTGATATATTTGAGGATAAGGTATGAGTTGAGGATAAGATAAAAATTATCAATCAAGGAATCATATCCAACGAATAATCTCAAATGTTGAATCATACTGGGCCTTGGTACAACCATCATTTTAGTTACAACGTTGCAAACCTGAGATTAGGTTGAATAGAATTAGTCAGTCCATCGTAATCCTTGAAAGCAAATGCCTCAATGTATCGTAATTCTATGATTCAGTAGTCACTTTACCTACCAAGATCTAACTAGGTGACATGATTTCGTTTTAGAAAATTTTGAATTTTTATGTTATATTTTGATATTTGCAGGTATAGAAAGAATTTCAGTTGATCAAAATAATCTAGAGGCCACCCTTCTAATTTTAGCTATGCCTGAAGGAATTAGCACGACTCAGCTTTCAGATGATGTTTTCTCCAAGGTAATTAAGTTACTCTCTTATACACTTTTTAAATTATTGATATAAATCTGGTGGTCTACTAGTCATTATACTTCTGTGCTACACAAAAATCCATACTGAATGCGTTTGAACAAGAAAATAGTCATGGGTTCGTTACAGAAGCTGTTCCTAATATTTTTTCTATTCCGGGGGAACTGCCTCTGTACGTTTCTTCGTACTGAATAAGGTATAGATACTCGATTGAACTTTTTCCGTTATTAACAGATTGCAACTGCCATGTAAACAATAATATCAGGGAAAAACCAGATAAGTACTTCTAGTGATTTATATTTTTTAATGGCTTGTGGACTCTGTCTAACATTGTGTCGACATCTCTTATATTTGAAAATACGCCCTGAAGGGAATTGTTGCAATCAGCCCATATTGTAAATATACATTTACTTTTTTTGTTGGAAGTTATGTTTTCTGTTCCTGGATGACTATTTCTATACAAGAAAAGTCAAAAGTATTAATCTGCTAAGGGAAGCTCCAATCAAGAGTCTTGTCAGTTAATATTAATGTTTCTTGCTATAGAGGAAGCTCTAAATTTTTACTCCCTCGCCGTTCTGTGCGGCAAACTCTCCAATAGGCTGTAATTCTTCCTTAATTAATTTATCTTGTTTGTCGGAGTAAGTTTGGAGTCTGCCATTTTAATGTTGGGAACGAACTGTTAATTTGCCTATAAACATGCACTTTCTGAAATTTCTGGAGTCTCTTTCCATGAAACATTGAAGGATATAATCACATGATCTTATTAAACCTTACTTCTTTATAATCCAGACTCCAGTTACATAACAGTCCTCGGAATTGAACCTTGTTGGATAAAGTTCAAAATTACGGGAAATCACTATTAATCGGAAATAAAAATAAATTCTATTTATGGGGCTTGAACGTGGTAGTAGTTTAATTTTTGCCTAAAACTGTCAAAATATCAGTTTGTGAACCTAAGTGAGTACATGTTGGCAACGCATTGATAGCCGCATCACATCTCGAATTGCCAACTGAAATTTCTGAAGCCAGAAACCAATAATAGGCTAATATCCTCACAAGATCAATTTATGTGGCTTAAAAAATGTAATCCTTGATTTTTGAGCTATAAATAGTCTCAAAATTAATTTGTAGAGCTAGATGAGTATATTTTTGATAGAGATCAAGAAATCGGCAGATAATATTATTTAGTATTAGTATTAGTATTATTATTATTATTGAGTTATATTAGTTTATTATTTTATTTGGGGTCTAACTAGAGTTAGGATTGGTTTAGGATTCTATTAGGGTTTAGGATTTCTTTTATAAATAGGAGCAGCTTTTATTTTGTCCGGCGTCCAGGAAATTAAAGAGTGTAGTCAGCTTCTGCCGTAGGGCCTTGTTTCGAGGATTTTTATTCAAGTATCTTATTTTCTTTATTCTACTTTCTACTCTACCACCTTTACTCTAACAATTTTCCATTTAACAAATATATATGCTTTAGTAGAAAAATAGTTTGGTGCCATATTAAAGGGCATTCTAATACCCCTCATGGCAAAATCTTCAAACATCTTGCACTTAACCGGGAGATAAAAATTACTTCATCATCTACTTGTTACAGGAAGAATGTGAAGACTTGAGACAAAGAATATTAGCTGGTGAGCTCGAAAGGCCTACAGTGGTAAGTGCTACTATAACTTCAGTGAACATATCTACTGTATGTTAGACTATTGTAATTCTTATAAATTTACGTGCATAAATTCCTAATTTGATTAGCAGCAGTGAACCATAACTCTATCCTCAGTGTCAGCAAATTTATTACTACACCATGTTGTACACTATGTGCAGTCTCCAAAATATAACAGTATGTCACTCTTTGCAACGAGAAATTTCTCCCCGGAGATTTCTTGATATACCTAACTAAACTGATAGCAGTACTGCTTGAGCTTGCTTAGACTTATCCATAAAGAGGCTATCCACTGTAATTGCAAAAGAAATGTCACACCGTGTTATGGTAAGTGGATGAGTTCCCAAACAAACCATCTATATTTGCTTTGTCCTCAAAAGAGTTCTCCACCGGCATCCCCAGCACTTGGATTGATATTCCAACAGGGGTGTCAATTGGCTTTGAACTTAACAATCCAGTTAAAAATCTTAAAGAAAAAGGAATTTGTGAGGAATTTCAATTCCTAAGAAATACTAAGGACATCCATATCATTGTTACCAACATGTTGTTGCAATTGTGTCTTAGCCTCATCAGTCCCTTGGGTGTCACTGCCAAATCCACAATGAGAATGACAATTCCGTTCATGTGATGCCTTACTAACACGGAGTGCTCTAATTTGCATTTCTTGAAAGCAATAGCTCAGGGGATATTACTGAATTTATCTAACCTAGCTGTATGGCTTTGTTTGAAAATCATAAATAGCCTAATCAAGTTGGCAAACCTTGGTAGCATTTGTTCCCCCAAGAACTTAACATGGAATTTTCTCAATAAAAATAGTTAGGTAATATCACCATAGTTCACATCTATTTCTAAATGATACATATCCAAGCGAGGAGGACATCTCAAATAAGTCGATCCCATGTGTTTGTGCATATCCTTTAGCCACCATATAAATAGTACCCTCTATGTAGTACTGGAATGGGGAAAGGAGGATAAGAAACAACAGAAGTGCGGAAGGGAGGATAAGAAACATATAAAGAGTAGAATGGAGAAAGACTTATCAAACGGGATAAAATACGCACGCAGAAATAGTGCTATAAACTTGAGGAAAATTGACTTCAATAAGAGCGGCACTGATACAGTTGCTATCACCTTAACTCTGTAAGGCATCAGTAGCAGAACATCGGCAGCAGTGCCACACATTATATAGAGCTCGACAACAGGAAAATTGTGCTCGAATATTAATTCTTATATCTACTACCATATTGTAACTGCTTGTTCAAAAACTACACATAATTTTTGACATTTAACTACCAGTTTAAAATTTTCACGGTTAACTTTCCGGTATCTGTACTCAAACCTTATTAGTCATTACATTTTCTGTGGTCCTGTTATTTTACAGTTAATAAACAAAACGATTAAAGGTTCTCTTCCAGTTTTCATATCCTTTACTGTTGAAATGGAGATTTCGTAGAATAAATTCATAAAAGAGATGAACTCAAAATTATCTGAATTTCATTCATTCATCAAAATCTAACCACTGTTCCATTAGTTTCCACATATATACTGCATCTAATACGGAAACTTGAAGGAAAAGAAAACAACTCGTAATCTGCACCGTACAAGTAAGCATAGACCTACGACTACGATATATTCTAGAAATTAAAGACTAGCTACTGATAAGGTGACACGTGGATAAGTAATCCTTGTCATCACTGAGTGATTCTAGGATCGAATCCCATTGCTCCGAAACTGCACATTTTTCAGCTCTTCTTCTCCTCCTCCATGCAGAACCTTCTTCCTCTCTTCCTCCTCACCCACATGCAGCTCATCATTTCTACATTTACACACGTCTAATTCCATTTTTTTCCCCAAAGTGCTGTTTGACTTCATTCTATAAGAAAAAAGACATTTTTCAACACAAGCTTGCCTTCGTTTTCAGTTAACTTATCATGGTGAAATTGTATTATCAGAAAGTAAATATTAAAATTTGCACTTGGTTTTTCTGCTTGTTGACTATGTTTTTCTAAACTGTGCTGATTATGTTCATGATTAAGTACCTCTAGCTACTATGGCCGTGTAAAATTATTTGTTGTTGTTTTGAGTTATAAAACTAATTTGAAATTAGGATAGCTGCTACTGGTATAGAATTCATATTTCTGTTTCTACATCCTTAATCACACTGATGGGATTGAAGGTCTGTGTCATCTCTGAGTTATCTGAATTCATTTTCATTCTCATAGTCTTCTTACTAATAAGGACTATCAACCAGAATATGGAACAGATGATTTCCTGCACTTATTTGTACAAGAAGTGGACATTTTAATTACATGACCTACTTTATCTTTTTTCAGGAGGATCTTCAACAGAAAGCCAATGCTCTTCATGTGGATTTAACGAAGCATGTATGTTTAGTGTTTTTTATGCATATAGGCTGTACATCTATGGTTGGTATTATCGGCTAATTACCCTCCATGAGCTAAAATATACTCTCCTCCTACCATGATGGATGCGGTGTTTTGCCGTTTCCGTGTTTCTATTTTAGTCCGTGGTACCCCACACACATTTATATTCAAACCCCATTCATCTCAAGATTTATGAAAAGCAACACTTTTTAACTTAATACGTCAAATCCAGTGGGCCCTAAAGTTCACCCCAATCTTGGTGGACAGAGGGAGTACTATTACTTAATGAATGGTATTGAGTATTGACAATGTGCATATCCTTAATGGTGTCATTGTCAATTTTGCATTCCCCTTTATCATATAGCATCTTTCAGAATGTTGATGGCCAAGAAATAAATTCTAGAAAGCTATGTATATCATAATTTTATTAGTTAATGTAGCAGAAATGATTGTTGCAGCACTATATGCTTTAATTTTTATGCAGTTGATAATTTAAGAGGATAGTTCTATCTCATGATGTTTAATTGAATTTGATGTAGTGGATAATTAAAGAGTTGGCCTTGTTGCAAAATCTCATTGATCGAGCCAATGAGAAAGGATGGAGACGCGAATATCCTTTTATGTGTTGCTATATGGGAGACTATAGCTGTCAAAGGAAGCATGAGAATCTATATGAATATTCTAAAAGTCTTAAATACATTTCTACATAAAAGTGATTAGCCCTTTCAGGTCCCAATTCAGAAATATAAAAGTCAAACCAATTTTTTCAACCTGCAAGCTTTAAAACTACATAATCTGAAGGTAGATGGTTTCAAGCTAAATTCATTGCTTTTTCTTTATATTGATTGTAAATATGAATGTCAAGAGCAACAAATAAAAAATACTCTTATTATCTTACACAGATTTCCATCTAAAATTTGTTCTTCTTAGTCCTGTTTCAATAAGAAAAAAATTGATAGATTTGATTAATCTTCACACTGGCATGGTAGACAGACTTCGATTTCTTGCTAAATGCAATGTGCATTTATGTGGATTCAAGGGAAAAAGCATTACCTATACTACTGATAAAAATCATGTTTTTCTGCTTACTACTATGAGTCATCTTCGCTGCAAAGGCCATGCTAATGCTTTTTGGCTTTTAGTCTTGTCGTCATAGATAGGACAAACAATTCTCTTCGTTAGGCTTCTCTGTGATATAATGCTTTCTGATTGTTCGCTTTAACTCTTTTATCTTTGCTACACTTTCCGAGTATCTGGAGAAGAAAAGGAAGCTACAAACTCCATTGGAAGTATCAAAACTTCTTGAAAATGTTCCTAAAGTGATTCCTGATCCTGATGAATTTCATCCTTATTCTAAAGATATTGTAAATGGCTTGAGCAGCGGGAAAGACTCTCCTAAATCAATCCTACGATGTAATTCCTCTATTACAAATAATGAATGGCAGGAGGACAAAGAATCAGGTTAGTTGTATCACTGAGCATGCTCCACTACTGCCAAACGTGCATTATTTTGTTATAGTGATTATTAAACTCTGATTGATCTCTTTATCGGAGAAAGTTTATCTCTGTATGATTGGGACCAAGAAGAAAGGGTATAAATTACAGCCTTACTATCCTCAAATTTTATACTGTCAGTATATTCAGAATTAAGTTTTCATAGATTTTTGTCATGCCAATAGTAATTAAGTTATTGTTCATATTCTTTGGCAGAGGTTAAAGCCAATTATTAGTGTGAGAGGCTGGTAGAGAAATCCCAATTCCTCCATCTTCAAACTCAAGGAAAACAATTACTATTAAAATAAGAAAATGTGGAAAGCCAATTTTTCATTCGGGAAATTATGAATTATGCATGTGACTCTATGAAAGTTATCTTCCATCAAGATTTGAATTATGCAATGAGGTACTTGTAGTATTTTGAATTTATGTCCTCTCTATATAAGTATATTTCTTAATAGGGACATTAGGGAATTTTTTTATTGTCGGATATGAGATGAAATCTTCAGGACATGCTTGTGTAAAAATCTTGCAAACGTATTACAAGATCCATAAATAGTCATATTTGCTTAATTTCTTCTAAAAAAATGAAATCTCTTTGCTTAATTATGATATACTGGTTCCTGAAAATATGTGCTGTCACAAGTGAAACTGCCAATAGTGATGGATTTATATCAAAACCAGGTACTCTGCATGTAAGCTATTGTTGCCTCACATCTGCTGTTTGAATTCACAGGACACAGTCCAAAGTTGATCACTTGTTTCTACTTTTGCATATAAATGCATAAATGCCATACAATCTCATATGCTATTACATGTTCAGATGTGAAATGACATGACTGTGTTTGTATCTAAACATGGAAAATATGAATATTTTGTGTCACTGCCTCGATCTTCTAGGTTCCAATTAAATGACTATTGTATTGACTAATTTAATTCGTCCAAGATTTGGTGGGAGTGGTGTAATATGACTAGTTTTCTTACAGAGGAGAAGACTCGTTGTTTCCTTGCATCTCATCTGGTAAGAAAGAAAATCATTTTTGACGACCCTGACTCTGAAGCTGAGGATGACAACATAACCAGCAGAAAGCCGTTGCAACCCACTGTCGAGCTGAAAAATAATAAATCGAAGGGAGAAGAGTTAAAAATATGCTCCCAAGAGAGGCCTCATAAGCAAAAAACATCTGTGATTGAGGTGCTGAGCTCAAATGAGACTAAGGTTACTACTACTGTCCCTGAAGACGAGAATATGGATGATCCGCAAAGCAACATATGGTGCCTTCAAGCCCCAAATGGTAAGCCAAAGAAGTTCAGGCTGTCAGTGTTGAAAACATGGAGCGAGACCAATCCGTATGCATCCAAATTCAAGGTCTGGAAGGAAGGGGGGGATGAAAGTAATGCAGTTTGGTTGAAGGAGGTCCTTTCAAAGAAATAGATGTAGTAATATTTTTTTGCCTTGTGTCCCTTTAGAAGTTGCTTTAGGGGATGAACAACTCTGTTAATAGTAATATCAACTATATGCTGAACTGTATTAAGATGGCTAAAGCTTAACTTAGTATCATGGTAAAGAATTTGGTTAAATCATCAAAATTTGAAATATAAGTCGATACTACTAATGAATGGATGTTTTAGGCAGGAATTAGGAATAGATATACACCTTTCATTTATCTTGATCTATGGCTATTATTTAACATTTGTTACTTCAAAGATGCGGTTATACCACAACGAAGGTAAAGTTGTGAAATCTCAATAGATTATAACCGTCTATTACCACAAACCATGGGATTTGATGATTATTAATATTTTACAATAAGGTTGCGTTTTTCTTTGATGCTAAAGAAAATAAGATCCTTAAAATCTTCCTTATTTCTCACATTTTTCACATTTTCTATTTTTTTCTCATTCATTTGCACTACAATGGAGAGAAAATATTATCTCTCCAATTTGGTGTTGTAAATATTTTCTTCAATTTAAGGAGTAAAATATCCCTCATTGATAAAAGTGACGGAAATAGTGGAATATATAAGGTGATTTTCTCGTATCTTTCCTTTTCTTTCGGATCAAAGAGAATGCAATCTAAATATTTATTTAAAAAATATTATGGAATTTGGAGACCATATTATGGAAAACTCTGAACGTGATTTTTGATTTTTGGCATTAAACTCTTATTAGGGGGTGTATTTGTTGTGGAATCTGTAGGATATTTTAAGACTTTCAAAATTTGGATGTATTCAATCCAAATTTTCAAAAGTATAAGGAGAATATTTTTTTAAAAAAAACAAAGAAAAAAGAAAAGAAAAAAAAAGAAGATAATTATGAATGGCTCTCAGATGGGAAATGCGAAAATTTATGATTGATGATGTGATGAAAAATAATTGATTTTATCAAAACTTGCAATACATAAGTATTTGATCATTACTGTGGTACTACTTTTCCTCTAAAACTAGCACAGTGCCCCGTGCGATGCATGACAAAAATTACACTTAAGTCAAATAGATACATAGGGGCTGATTTACACCCATAGTAAGACGACCCCAACCATTTCCTACGTAAAAAAAAATGTATTTTGGATTATTTTGAAGTTACATATCTCTCATATTTTTGTATGCCTGCTCAAACTTGATTTTGCCTGTCGAATTAAAAATTCTAGCTACACCCCTAACATTGATGTAATAAACCAAAGATTTATAAGTAAATATCATAAAATTTGAAGTGTTTCTTATCATATAATAACAGTACGGTGCCTTATAAATGTGTCAAGGCGACAACAATAATCCTTAACTCTAAAGAAAAAATTGATTAAAACTCTATCCACTGCATGACGATGATCCTCTAATGGCCATGGATTCGATGCACTTGCTCTTTTAGTTTTTTTACTTCCAAAGAATTTAGTCTTTAAAAGAATAGGAATACAACGTAATCATACATGATACATACAAAAGTATCGCTCAAGGCATACAAAAGAAAGAAGACAAAAACGTATATGTGTTTGCAGCAGCTTTTTGAGCTCTTCTCCACCCTGGTTGATTAACTCTTGACATTTTGGATCTTCTTAGCTCCCTTCTTTCATATTGAGAAATGGACTTTTGGTGTTACTTGAAAGAATATTCGCAGGTTCTCTCATCACCATAAATCTTTTAGACTTATCTTTATCAACCTTAATACTAAGACCAAGTTATTCAATAATGTAGTAACAAAAAGTATCTAGCCTATGATAATTTCAGATTTAACAATACAATTGAAAGAAAAAAATATTATATTATCTTACAACACAGAACAAATAAATATTTAGATAAAATATTAATATTATATTATATTATCTTACAACACAAACGAGCAAACATAAAAATACAACACAGAACAAATAAATATTTAGATATTGCATAGATTTATATAGTTTTTTGTTAAATGATACTCATTCCCCACTCGCACACAAGCGTTTGCTTATGTCCAATATATCAAATCGCTAACTTCACACATAGGATTCCCTTCTAATTATTTTCCAATTGATACTTGAAACACACATAAGAAACCCAAAATATTTACGTAACCAAAAAGTTTATCAAAAGAAAAACTAAAAGAGCCATGCCCAAAGGAATGCAAATTCATTGAAAAGTACATATTTCTGCATAGACAATTGGATTGTTGATGTTTAGAGCCATACCTTTCCTTCATTCTGCCCGTGTTGACAATTGTCGGGTCTATAATATTATTGCTTCTGATGATCCTACCGAATAGATATTCAGACAGAGATGTCTAAACTTAAAGCTCCCGATTAAGAGAGATTGAAAGAAAGACATTGGGGGAGAAATAGAAATCAATCTTACGTAACTTAGGGCAAAAAAAATTAAAATTAAATTTCAAATATCTTATAGATCTGCACCGTATCTGAGACAAATTGCTAATGGATATATATATATATATATATATATATATATATATATATATATATATATATAGTATAAAAATCATATAGAAACTATATATCCAGTGAAATATAAAAATCGATGATATCCATTAATTTCAGATATCTAACGGTTGTCAATTAATATCATTTAATATTAAAAATTAATTAATCGATTTTTTTTAATGTTTTCGCTGATGTCATAAGGATATTTCTGACTTTTTCTATTATTTGTAATTGAATATTCAATAAATATGTAATATTTAATTATTTTCTTTCCGTAATTTAAGGGATTTTCCACAACTAAAATACACTGTAACTAGGGGTGACTAACCGGTACAGAACCGGTTTACCGGTACCGGAACCGGTTTACCGGTTACCGGAAAAATGACATTTTTAGGAACCGGTTACCGGACCGGTTAGTTTACCGGGTAACCGGTACCGGACCGGTTCGGTACCGGTTAACCGGTAGAACCGGTTAAGGAACCGGTTTTTATTTTTTTTATTTTAAATAAATATTATTTTAAAAAAAAATTATATATTTGAATGAAAAAAATTAATAAAAAATTGATAAACAAGATTTAATTAACTATAAAAATCACTTAAACAACAAAACTACAAAAATAACTAATATTATTACAATAATTCTAATTATATAATTAATTAATTAAAAATTAAATGGTAATAATATTAATAGCTATAATTAAATGTGTATAAATATATACATATTTATTTAAATTTTAATTAATATAATATAAAAACCGGTTCCCGGTTCCTTACCGGTTCGGTACTGGTTAACCGGGAACCGGAAATTTTTTTTTGGGTGGTACCGGTTCGGTACCGGTTTTCCCGAGGAACCGGTTACTGAATAGTCACCCCTAACTGTAACATTAAGTCGTTTTCCTGCCAAATCCTAACGAGAATCAAAAAATGGACCACTGGGTTTTATTCTACTCAAAGAGACGAAGAGATTGATGGGTGGATCACTCATTTTGGTGGAGAAATGAAGGAGATATTCGCAGAAAAAATCGAACCAGCAGCAATATTGCGACTTCCGCAGCGACGTAAATTTCCAAATGCGATTCCGGCCTCATCGGCTATCGGATTGTTGGGAATTGTTAAGGATCATATGTTAAGGGGGAACTTAACGGGACGCTTTAAATAAAATGAATATGTTTTGATTTGATCCCAAAACCCTCTATGAATCCTATTCCCAAGCGACCCTATTTTGATTTAGATAGGTTAGAATTTTTCTAAGCCTATGATTTTAGGAAGGCTTGAATTTTTTGTTTAGACGCTTAGAATTTAGACTGCTAGATTTTCAAGTGAAGGCCACTCGCTTGAGTGTGTTTTGAAGTGAAGCGAGTCTGCCGAAGCGAAGCGAAACGAGCGCTACAGTAAAATCAAAGCGAGTCTGCCAAAGCGAAGCAAAGCGAGCGCTACAGTAAAGTCAAAGCGAGTCAACTTTTACTAAAGCGGACGCTCAGAAAATCTATTTCCAAGCGAACGCTACAGTATTACTTAAAGCGACTCACCCAAGCGTAAGCTCAAAAATCTAAAGCGAAGCGAGCCACTTCCTAACTGATAGCGACAGATCAAAAATTCCCGCCCATTCAAACTACGAGTTCAAACTCAAGTCCAGTGAAGATCAAAACATTAATTGCGGATCTCCACGTGGCACACGAAGAATGGAGCAACGGAGTTGACCGCCAGACCGACAGAGCCGCCGCTACAGTACTGGGCGCTCCAGTTACTGTTGAACTTGGTCCTTAGCCATTTTCGACAAAGAGACAAAGCGCTCGTCTGAAAGCTGCAGGTCAAAGGCGAGTACTGTCGAGTGAGGAGGGACAAAGCCACCAACCATCAAACGACTCATGTCCATCCCTCCCTCTATATATAGTGAAGGTCGAAGACGGAGAAGAGCAAAACACTACTTGAGTTTTAAGCGCATACTGCAAACAAGCACTCACAGCCTTCGAGCAAATTTCTTCGAGTTCTTGTCTAAGTGTTCTCCAAGTTTCAGCTACATCAAAACTTGTCTCCGCAACCTTCACTCTCCTAGATTCTAAGCCTACTTCATATATCCGAGCTTAGAGAAGAACTCTAACCCTCTTTGCACTCACTGTAAAGAGTTCTTCATTTAGAGAGTTTTCAAACCAAAACCCTAAAAACCCTTGTTCGGTCAAGTTAGGTTTTGTGTTAGAAAGGTTGTTGCATCAAATATCTAAGACTCTACTTTCCTCGATAGTAGAAGTCTCGATCGTAGAGTGTAGATCAAAGCTAGCACTGTCCTCGACTGTGTGAAGCTCGATCTTAGCTAGATTTTTGTGGAGAACCCGTAATCTCCCAGTCGTTGTTGTCTAGGATCTAAGCGAGTGAAGCTCGATCCAGTTCAGGTTCTTGGGAAACCCGTAATCCTCAAGATTCTTGAGTGAAAAGAATCTGTTGCAGCAAGCAACAAAGTGGACGTAGGTGTTTTACCATCGAACCACTATAAACCCTGGTGTTGTATCTCTTTACTCAAGCTTTCCATACTTTGTTTATTTCGTTTATTCATATTGCATGAGCATTGTAAACAAACCTAAATCAACGTTTTAAATACTTTAGAAAGAATAGCTCACCTAATTCCGCATTTCGCAAGTAAGTCACTCTTTGATCAAGCATCAGCTTAGGTCAAGAGTCAAGCTTCCACTGTAGATCTAGCTTGCGGCTAGGTCTTAAGTTTCTAAAGCGACCCTCATACTTGCAACTCTGAGTTGAGGGGAAAAGAAGTTGAAAAACTTCTTACACACGTATTCACCCCCCCCCCCCCCCCCCCCCTACGTGTGTACCACTTAACAAAACCGGGACCAACAAGTGGTATCAGAGCAGGGGTTCTTTCGAGCCACTGCTTTGCATACCTGAAGCGAGTCCCCTCTCACTTCACGTTGTCTCATTGAAGTGATCCAATTTTCCTAAGTGCATCAAAACCCTCACTCACGCATATTGCATTTCTACTAACGGTTCATCATGTCTACATATAGTGCATCCAATCTTCCGCAGTTCTCAATCGAAGGATACGAAACATGGAGTTTTCGTATCGAAAGCTTTCTATGCTCCATCCACACAGGATGTGGGAAGTCATAGAAGAAGGGCCAATCGAGATCATGAAGGTCAACACGGTGAACGTTCCAGCTGCAGAAGGCAGAGAAGCCATTGTCAGACACGAGTATGTGGAGAAAGCCAAAGAAGACTACACTGCCAATGACTTCAAGGTCGCCAACCTAGATTGCGTGGCACGTCACACAATGCAGAGTACTTTATCAGACTCTTATCTCCCTAGGATAAGGATGTGCGCTACTGCAAAAGAGATGTGGGAAACGCTAGCCCTAATCTCGCAAGGTACTGACAAAATCAAGGAGAACAAGCTCGCAGTGCTGATGAGAGTGTTCGAGAGCTTGACGATGAAGTCTGGAGAAATGATCGACGCATTCGAGCTGCGCGTCACCAACATCATAGATACCCTCATCTCTCTCGGTAAGGAGTTCACTGATAACGAAATCAACCTCAAGATTGTTCGAGCCCTCACAAGAAAATGGCAAACAATGAAGGAGCTGTACTTGGCTGCATTTTTTTGCAGAATGATATCACTTATAAGTTTATTTGTTTGCTGTGAGCCTGTGAGTACTTAGTAATTGTATTTTAAATGCGTTTCTTTGGTTTCCACACATGGAATCTGATAATAGTTATAGCATAGTTTACTGCACACTGGAGTTGTATTTCTTCATCATGTTAATAATATTAACTAATTTGAAACTGCAGTTGTATTGTTTTGATGAATTAATCTTGTTTGAAAGTGATATGATGATGTATAATGTGGGTGAAGAGACAGAAGGCTTTAATAAGTATGGTTTCTTTGTATAGTAAGTAAAGGGAAAGATTCAAAGTATGTGAATGAAAGAAGAAGAAGACTGCCATTCAAACTCCCATTCAAAACTGCCATTTTTATGATTTTTTGTGTAGATTATGATTGGTTGACTAATGTATTGTTTATTTAGGTACTGCAGTGTCCCTCATTCTTATGATTGTTTGTGTAGATTATGATTGGTTGTGATTGTCGTCTTGATAGTTCTCGGCTTGGATTCGGGCACCAAGATCCCCGAATGGGTGTGGGTCTTGGTTGAGAACCAATAGGCGTGGAATGACTTCCCGTGGGGCAGCGTCTCCTTCCAGATTCTTGTAAAAAATCTGAAGGGTGTGAAGTACTTCATTTCATCCAACTCATACCATTTGAACGGCAATATTCTCGCTTTCATGGTACGTACATTTTCACAACATATTATTCCACATTTCATTTTCATTTTCTGGATATTGGTTCTGATATACGAAATTTATACATTTATTTATAGGGCTGGATTTACGAGGCATTCCTGGAAATGGAGAAATCATTCGGGGGAAGGATTAAGGAGAAGGAGAGTCATTGTCCTCGAGGCGTCCGGTACGCCTACTTAAAATCTGCTGCGTATGCAAAGTTCCTGATCGAAGAGGTTAGTTGTTTAAGTAGTTTGTAAAAAAAGTTATATTTTCCAACCAACTGTTTTCATCATTAATCTGTTCCAATTGTGTTGGTTGAATAAGTTACATTTGTTCCAACTGTTTTATGTTCCAACATTATTACTGTTCCAACTTTTTATATGTTCCAACTGTTTTATGTTCCAACATTAATCTGTTCCAACTTTTTATATGTTCCAACTGTTATCACCATTTGCTTTACCAACTTTATATGTTCCAACTGGTATCACCATTTTTTTAACAAGTCTTTTTGTACACATATTTGAATATACATACCTCGTTGAATGCTGACCCCGAGGAGTTTAAGGAGCGTTACATTACCACCCTTGAGCCCTCGGGAACCCCGTTCAGCTTCCAATATGATCAGTCCCGTGCAGCCCTTGCACCCCGTGCAGCCCGTGCACCCCATGCAAAGAGGAGGAGGGAGACTTCTGAAGAGGCCGAAGTCGAAGAAAAGGAAGTAGAGGCTGAAGTCCAAGCTGAAGAGGCTGAAGTCCAAGCTGAAGAGGCCGAAGTCCCAACCCACAACAGGAGGGTAAGAGGGCCAGGGGAGTCAAGGATATTGTTGCCAAGGAAGTTCATAAAGTGAAGGAGGAGCTGAAACAAGAGCTGATGGGGACGTTGGCCGAACACGTACCTACTTTTAGGCTTCATTATACGTTGTTCAATCTTGCTCAACAAATCTGAGAACTTTATAGGACCAACCGACGGTATAAGCATCAACTGTTCGTCACCGCCAATGTATTCTTTTCCGGTCCATGTCCCTCCGTGAACAATCACTATCGACGAAGAATGCGGCATCTGCAAATGCAAATAAAAAAAACTTAGAATACTCAACTGTTGGAAAACAATTGAAACTCTTGGAACTGTGAACTGTTCGAAAAGTTACAACTATGAACTGTTTTAACAGTTGGAACTAATTTCGTAATGATAGTTTCAACTTTTTCTATTCAATTCAATCCCCAAATTTTCACCTGAGAATTCAATAATTCAATTCAATCCAAATTTTTTGAGATAGTTCCAGCTGGGAATTCAATAATTCACTTTCGAAACAAATGAAACTCCTAAATTCATGAAACAAGACAAGACAAATACCTTCAATTCATATCACGAAAATTGCCCCAGAAGACTGAAACTGAATTCACCGAAATCGTCGCCGGAATCACGCAATTTGTGCCCAGACTAAGTGCCCTAAGTGCCCAGACGGAACCTTGGGACAAAACTAAAGTGCCCAGACTAAATACGCCGGAATCGTCGCCGAAATCGCGCAATTTCGGCCGGAATCGCGCAATTTGTGCCCTAAAATCGAATCGGAATCCTCCACTAATATCGTCCAGAAAGACGAGGAGAGAGGAACGACCCGAGCTAAAGGAAATAGAGAGATAAGAGAGAGATGAGTTGAAGGAGAGAGGTGCGAGAGGAGTTACGAGAGAGATGAGTTGAAGGAGAGAGGAGCGAGAGGGAGAGCTGAAGGGGGCTGCAGCTTTTCACGAGAGGGAGAGCTGAAGGGGGCTGCAGCTTTTCACGAGAGGGAGAGCTGAAGGGGGGCTGGAAATTTTGAGCTCAAATTTTGAGCTCAAATTTCGGTGCTGAAGGGGGAGGCGGATGTGTGTGAAAATTAGTATGAGTATTTTCGTCCGAAAATACAAAAAATGGGTATATTTTATAGGAGGTGTCTTATTAAACGTGCTTTATTTTCCGAAATTGAAAATGGACATTTCGCACCATTGTGAGTTTTTTAATCTTTTTTTTTTCTCCAAAGCAAGATCGCGGTCCTTATCTTCGTTCGTTTTTTCATTTTGACATTATTTTTCTATATTTTTATTATAACATATTTAAATGTGTTGGAAATGAATATAGAATTACTAATATAAAGGATACACAAAAATCAAACCTTTCTTTTTCTCTCGATCTAATTTTATAAAAAATGAATAGCAAATTGAGTTTAGAAAATTATGTATTTGTGAATTTGATAATGTAAAAAAAAATTCAAAAAATAATGTAAAAGATAAAATTTAAAAAAAAATGATAAAAGTACTCATGAGACGTGTCCATAAAGGTTGACTAGCATTTCTACGAAACGTTTTCGAAATAAATTACAATGATTTAAGGGGAAAGAAAACTTACAAAAATTAAACAGCGAAAATGAAATAAAAGGATTTCCCTCCTATACTAAATTTTTAGCGGTTGCGTTATTCACCTATCTATCCATCCATGGATTTAATTAATTAGACAGTAGACATTTGGGTGATATTTTGTGGAATATTGCCTGCACCTGGCGTAGCTACACCGAGCTCACCTACACCACTGGCATTTGGGTGCGACGCAAGCACTGCTTGAACCGTGGGTGCATCAGCTCCTTGAGTCACCATCACCTCACCCGTTGGTTGACTAAATGGCCCTTTTATTTCACGAATATATGGGAGGTATAAAATAATGAAAAACGTCAAATTTAGTGGGACGAAAGAGAGAGAGAGGGCATACAATGGCATTTGATGGCGCAATTGAGGGCGCACACGCCTGCGACTTGTGGGTTGTTGCCGCAGGTGGCCGTGCACCTTTTGGCGCAGTCGGACGACGATTCTTCGGCGTAGCACACGCTCACCGCCCCGGCTGCAATAATAATCCACGCCACCATTTGCATCTTGCTTCCACCACCCATCTTCATGTATTTCTTGATCACCTCTTTTACTTTAACAAAGTTTGTCTATTTACATACGCATGCATGCACACACAGTACACGCATACCACTAACACAACTTTTGCCTTTTAATACGAAGCACATAATCGACAACACCCCCTAAATTATTGCTAATTCCACACATTTTGTTGGACTTGGATGCCTATATTTGGATTATCAAGTAGAATAATGTCCACCAATAGCAATCTTCTTGTTTTCAAACAAGGCAAAACAAGAAGATGAATCTTCTTGTAATTTGGGAGCAATGTCCACACGTGTGACAAATTATTTATATAAATGCTCATATACCCTAAGCACGTGTCCAATATTAATGTGGCGTTATCACAAACTAGTTATCAGCAAGAACTCGTCGCACGAAGATTCCAGATTTCGAGATCTTCAAGATCATTGTGAATGTAGAGATCACATGGATGTGGAAAACTAATGAAGCTAGGGAGATATGTTGATATCAATCGAATTCAAATAAGGTTCGTGAAATCTTAGATGAGTGTCCTTTAAGAAGAACAATCTTTTCAGTGGCATCGCTTAATGCAATTCTTCTACTTGCAACTCATTTTGGATTACTAAATTTGTTACAAATCAATCGGTAGATTGTTCATTATTAAAAATGTTAGAACACCATTATGGTTTTAATATATTTTTGAAACTTGCATATCAAACATTATCGAACTTATACGATAGTAATTTACTAATATTACCAATATCATCGAATACCGGAATAGTTGTTCTGTAAAATTAAACTTATACACCATTAGAATAGCAATGGCCATGGAAAATACTCCTTCCACAGAAATCATACACCACTCTTATAACTTTGCCTTCTCCAATAGCACAAAAAGGTTTCAGTACAATTCCAACACTATAAATACAAAATGTACAAAAACAGGCTGTTATGTTATCGTTCATTAATCGTTACCATCTCTTCCGTTGTATCAACAAAATTTTGAATTGAAGAAGAAACGAAAAGGACATCAATGCATTGCACACTCAACAAGCCTCTACTCAGAAATTCCTATGCTAACTTCAACAGAGTATAGAACAGGAGGAAATAATAGCAATCCTCCAGTCACTTTTAACCGCTTTGATACGAAGGAAGAACCGAAAATTCCTCATCTACAGCCCAATTTAAGGAGTTTACAAGCATAACTCATGGGCGTGTACGGCCTGATACTGTATGTTCGGTAATAAATCAAACCTGATAGTTAATTATTTAATTTAATAGTCTGCAAGCCCAGCTCTGCTGTAATGAGTCGAAGTAGTACTTGTACAAGCTCTCTAACTCTCGATTCCCTGTCAAAATAGAAGTTACGACATCTTCAGAAAACATCTATGCAACGTTGTACAAAAATGCAATTGACTTAACATATATGCCCATATAAAACAAGGAAAAAAAAAATGGCAGTTATTGGGAACTAGCGGTCTATTTGAAGCTATTTGTGTCAGAATATCCATCAATTATTGTCAGAATATCCATCAATTATTCAAGACCAAGTTATATTTACATCAGGGGTCTGGCTTACAATTGTGCACTCTTCGTATCACAATTATAGTAATACAACATGTAGATATCTGCAGCTTTAATGACTGAAAGCAGTCGGGCCAATTTTTCCTAAATTAGAATATTTGCTTTCTGCTTATTTTAATCAAGTTAGAATCAGTGTACAAAATATGAGACTAGCCTCAAAGTTTTGGGCATGTTTGGCAAATAGAATTTTATTTTGAAGTAGAGATGGCCCTTGGAATATTTGTTGGTACAAAATGATGCAGGTTTGGGCATAACTCGTAGCTAGTCCGAGATAAACTCTTTTACCAGTAAGCCGGCTGTGATATTGGGATTGATGGGAAAAAATATTAGAAGGGTTGGCCAAGGTAACTAAGAAGTGGAACTGTTGTAAGAAAATGATTCTAGTGAGATGCATATAAATCTCTAGAGCCGCAAGTAAAACCTAAATGCATCATTTAACGATATAGCAATAAGC
Organism: Thymus mandschuricus; assembly: GCA_029379335.1. Taxonomy (NCBI): domain Eukaryota; kingdom Viridiplantae; phylum Streptophyta; class Magnoliopsida; order Lamiales; family Lamiaceae; genus Thymus; species Thymus mandschuricus. The sequence continues at coordinate 5,628,953 of CM057072.1, forward strand.
AATACCGCTCAAAGATCAATATCAAACTAGGTGTCAATTTGCGAAGATACAGATTTCTCATGATGTGCAAGAAAGAGTATCATATAATGTAGAAGTTGCGAAACATGTATGGATGGCCAAAATCCTGTTCTTACCTTGATATAACAAGTTCACAAAATGATGAGAACAGAGCTAGCAAATGCGAACGTCTATGAGAACTCTCCCCATAGACACCCTCCCTTAAGAGAGGATGCAAAGGAAGATGCGATGCTGTTTCAGGATGAATTCTAAGACGTGCAAGCTCCTGAAGAACAAAAATGACCTCTTCTACTCTTGCTTTAGGCAAGGAAGATTCACCTGCACATGCAATGCAGAGATACAAACAAAATTCAGTTGAAACAGAAAAAGCATAGCTAATAAGTTTCTTTTTCAGATGACGAAAAGCATAGCTAATATGTTATTCGCTACAAACCCAAATCATTTTCATCCGTCAGGAATTTCCTTAATATGTAGTCACATCTGGAAATCAATGTACAGATTGAAATTTTGCTAACTTCAGCTCTCGCCAAATTCCAATCACCAGTTTCATAGCTGCAAATAAGATCATCTGGGTGAGTAATTGGACTTGAACATCATTCATCAAACATAGTACTTTAAAACTTGCAAAATGATTTCAGACTTACGCGCTCAAGGAAAATATCTTCTGCAAGCATCTCAAAGAGAATCTGCTGCAGTGAGCCGGCATAAGCTCCACAGTTTTGAGAGGCAAGGAACAAGTGCGCGAGGCACATCGATCAAGGGTGGATATTAGTCTTTGCAATATCTGCCAATAAAACACTTATTAACTGTATAGCCATATAAATGGTAGAATATAGTAGAACACGCGTAGTGAAACTTTATCAAGCGAAGTCCACAAACTTTTGTTAGGATATTACTGAATTATACCTGAATGAGACTACTTTTAAGCACACTTTGCAATTGAGAAATAAAAAAAATAAACATAAACAACTCTCAACAGGTCAAATGAGCCAGGCAGGCATACAGCTGATAAGGATGCTTTTATTCGCCAGAATATCGAAGTAAGAAAAAACAGTGTAATGGCAATGCGACTCCTAGTAGGCATGACAAATTTCAATTTAGTTTTTAAGCCATAGAAACATGCCATTTTCATAACTTAACAAATCGACTTTCGGGAGAGGTCTGATAATCGTCATGCAAAGAGATGATCAGACAAGGTATATATAAAGCGCATACAAGAGGAAGAGTTAAGTAGATCTTATGGAGGCGGAAATTACATCAGGAGGCAAATCACAATCTGACATAAGAATCTTATCACCGAGAACATCCAAGATGTTCATCTCAACAGACTCGTCAGTCTGATGGACTGCTGTTGTGAGTCGGTTTGAAGGTAATGCACGCCCACAGTGCCCCACTAAGAACAGCTCATACACATCAGCCACTTCTTTCCAGACATGTGTCCTTAAAGACCTTGTAATTGTTAAATGTGTTCCCAACATAGGATTCGCATTCCTGACGTCATCAATAAGAATGCGATGGAAGCCATCGACAGCTAATCTCCAAAGTGTGCCATCGGGGTCATCCCTTCTTGTTGTCATACACCTAAAACCGATAAAAAAGAATCTTCAAGAATATGATACACAATCATCAAAATTACCATTGCAAAATATGGTACAAACGAATATACGAGCCGCCAGCTAAATTTAAACAACTCAGCATTATCCATCAATCACCAGTTTGAAATTTATAGAAGAAAACACCATCCCATGAAACTTCCAAAGAAAACTAGGTGGAATGCAAATCTACTCCATGTAAATCTAAAAGAAAGAGTCTGAACTAAGCCAGGTCATAACAGAAAGGTTCCTAGTGCGTACAAAAGCAAGGTGTATAGAAACCTTAGAAAACCATCAACAGTTTGATGCACCAACCAGGTTATTTCTATAAACAAGAAAATAAATGGCCAGATTCTTTTAGCAGTTAAGGGATGCACTTCTTGTCCAGGCTTACTCGTTCTACTAATGCAAAGTCGAATGATTCTTTATTGATAACGATCTGAAACGCGAAAATGCCTGCATCTTCAAAGTCATGGACTCGAGTTCATCTATGAAATTTTCAATAAGGAGTAATACAAATCCAATTTAATTTTAAAAGAAAAAAGGTCAAAGTAGTGTCGGTTGAGGGTTTACGATATATTTTATTACAGGGCCTACAATACACGTTACAACAAAAATTCGGACCAACCGTGGTGCGGCCTTTATAATTTTTGTTGTAAAAAGCTTCAAAAAAAAAAAATTAATAAATAAAATCGGACCAAATGTTATAAACTCCCCACAAGATAATGTTTCACTAAATGAGTTTTTGAGAGTAAATAATAACCAACTTATAGTCAGTTCTCACCTTCCCAGACTTTGAATAACATTGGGGAAAATGTTATACTTTTCTTTAAGTGGAGCTTGCAGAAAGAGATCGACTAATACAGGTACAAGCTTCTCCGTGAATAAAGAATATGTATTGTTTGATATCGACCCATCATCTTTCCTTTGAACTGTTAAATTAGCACAATAAAGGTCCCATCAAATTTAAATAGGCCCCATCAATTTTTTCTAACAAAATAGCTAGCAGGTCATACCCGGAATATGATTAGTACCATTGACTTTATCTTGATTGTCCTCAATGTCATCTAACAAGGGATTCGCAGATGGGAGATAATGCAACAAATTCATGAGAAGGAGATTCCACATCGAACTAAGGTGCGCTGCTGGGCGTATTAGAGGTAAGATTTCAAGTATAGTCCGTTGAACTGGTGGTACATGGCCCTGCAGAATGAAGCCCAAATGTTTAAGCGAGCACATCAAGCAGCTACAAGAAATCAAGGTTTTATCACCGTTCACAATTTCCACATCAAGAAGTCCATCATCAGCATTTGCGTTTATAAGTCAATTTTTTACATGCAGACGGTGAATAATATTTGAATGACCTTCCACAGAAATTGCACCTAGCCATATGTAGAGGAATTGCAAAAGACTTGCCTAAGAACTAGAATTAACTCTTATGATGAAATGGCAAATCATGATATTAAAGTTTGGATATCATGGCAAACAAGAATGAGGATTGAGTAAGGTTGGTAAACAAGTAATGAAGAGAAATACTTTTTGAGGATTGAGTAAGGTTGGTAAACAAGTAATGAAGAGAAATACTTTTTGAGGATTGAGTAAGGTTGGTAAACAAGTAATGAAGAGAAATACTTACATAATCTGCTTCGAAATTATTGCTGTTTATCTTGGCTTCTTTGATTGCTGAATCAACAACCAGTATCAACTGGCTATACATATCATTGTCGAACATCCCCTGAGCTAGTGAATAAAGTTCACCTGCCAAACAGGACCATGAAAAAGCTGTATTAGCGCCAGGTAAATATCCTCTGTATTTTAGACATTCAACCAAATATAATGGAAGCGCAGCAACCATATCACTGAAAAATTAGGAAAAATGAATTAAAACTGAGGTATTGATATAGTACCAAGACCATGCAAGATCTCCTGCTTCACCTTTCCCTCAACATGATCACTATTGTTAGATGATTCTTGAAGAACAGCCTCATAAATATCGAGTACTGACATAATGTATGTTGTAGGAATATTTCCCTGATTGAAAATAACTGTAAGTATATGAAAGGTACTGAAAAAACGAATTTACAAAACGACAAGTCATCATAGGGGTCAATATTGCGACAAATTGGCAGCTCAAGCAAAGAAATAAGTAGATCCTTACCTTTGGAGAATGGGAAACTACAGTGGACTGTAAGCAATTAATTGCTGCAAGGGCAACTTCTTTGCTACCATGCAAAATGCTATTCTTCACGAAGACAAGCAAAGATTCCCATCCTGTAATTCAGCAGAAATTTTATATACTGATTAATGTATGAAAATTTAAGTATGGAAAGTAGATTAGGATAAAGTTTATATGCACCAGATTCAAAGTTTTTTAAACTTCTAAGAAATGGAAAAAAGGATCGTAAAATCCGAGCAACTCCACCCAGCACCAGTGCAAGTGTCTCATCCCACTGTTTTTGAGCAGTATTCCGACTGCAAATTTATTTGTGAACGACGTGAATATAACAAGGTAATTTATAGACATGCAGACATAATGGGAAACAAAAGACTATTTTGATAAATAGTAACAAGAAAATCAAAATACCTGTGATGTATTAGCATATGTACTGCTTTGCCTTTACGAGTTCCAAGTTCTTTACCTTGCCATTCATCTTTTGATGAGGTTGCAGCCTGAGAAAGGAGTCTTTCTCAGTCAGTGAAAGAAAGGGAAGAGCTGTATAATTCCAAGATTCTTTCATATATTACCAAGTGAGACGCATAATCTAATGTAGGGAAGACATAACTCCAAAGACAATCTTCCCACATGCTTCTTGAAAGCTTTTGCCCATGACTTCCCAGAGTTTGAAACAGCATCCGTATGGCCGAATTTCTAACCTAAAAAACAAGATTTCAGTTCTAGTTCAGAATATGACGTCTAGCAGTCGTATGAGCAGTCACAGATTATTTCTTGCCATAACGTAAGTTATATATCAACAAGATAAAGCAAATAACTGTATAAGCTGCTTAGAGTCCACTTCAAAAATGAGGTACCTTGTAAGCTATTGTTCCTGGTCACACATCAGAAATATTACGCAGACACAAATTAATCAAAGAAGAGGTTGCCATTACAAATTTCGCATACAAATATAGAAACAAACAATCAGAAAGTGGCAGTCAAATATGTGGTCATGCAAAATACGCAACAAACAAGCTGCTCAATATTAATGATAGAATTGGAGATATTATGCATCTGCTACCAGCCATAAAGTCAAAAGATGGATAGCACACCTGTTCACATTACGTTGCATTATACTAACAAAGATAGCAGTTCCTGAGCCTCAAGAGCAACTTTTATGTTGAGAAAGGGGTGATGTGCAGCTACTGAACTGCATAGTTCTCAGAAGTAATCATTTTCCTTAGCAGTTTTATCGATGTTTCACCCAAAGAACCACATCAGGTCAACCCACAATCGATACACTTCACATTATCATGAGTATCTACCGTAGATATAGTATCTAGTTCCTTTTACTAGGTGTAGACTGCAGTAACTAAAAGATCTGCTCAAACTATAGAAGTTAACTAGAACCAACATATATCATATGATACCATGCTTCATTTCCCTTCCTCTAAAAAACAATGCCGCACTGCGATTCCGTCTAAATGTTGAACTTTAATAAGCCAACTGCAGACCTTTTGTCTTCTTCATTCACCTTATTGAAAACTTCTGAAAACCCAAGCATGCACCTAAAGCCAGTTCTTGTAAAATTCTCTTAGGTGGTAAAGCAAAAGGTGATCCTATCTACTGCTACAGAATGAAAGAGAAACTACCTTCAAGATAGTCCTGAATCCTGATATATGCTTGGACAAATCTATAAGGCAAAGCGAGTCTATTGTCTTAAAAGAGGCATCATGCAAGAAACCCAAGCAGAAAAAGGCTTTCACAACCACATGAAAAGTTACAAACTGCAGACATTGATGGCAGCCAAAGCCGAACAAAACGGGTAAATGAGAGTGGGAAAGCAGAACTTTCAAGAGTAAAAGGGTTTCAAGAAAGATCAATCGGACTAACAGTTCTCGGGAGCAACTTGGCACACAAAGGAAAGGAAACAGATAAGTAGTATTCAAGCAGACAGCAGAAACTAAGTCGAGCAACAACTGCCGTTCATTTGCCAAAGGCCACAGAGTATCACTGACTGTAGCAAAGATGGATGCAAGATCATTAACTTGAAGACCCATCTTTCAGGCCTATTCAGCAAACATCACACTCCAACAATTTAACATAGCATTTAGAAGGAGCAAAGAATTCCATTTATGGAAGAAATCCAAACAACGGAATGAATATATCAATTGGACAAATTGTACTTTCCGTTGAACATAGGTTTTAGATCTTTCCAAAGAAAACAAAAAAAATGATAAGTTGTTTTTGCTACAACTAAAAATCTTATTACCTCTGGCCTCTCATCAGCCCCCAGCTTATGAAGTAACGAGAAAACAGAAAATAGCAACTTGTCACGTTCAACAGTATTTGAATAGTTTGTGACATCATTTACTTCCTCATGATTATCAGATATTGCCTCTGCCTTCTCCTCTTGATTCTCTGAAGCAACTCCAAGCAACCCATAGAATTGTAAATTAATGCAAGGAATATAACAACCATCGTACCTAGAGTCCTAATTGATAAAACAGAACTGAACCTGTTCCAGATTCTTCTTGAGTCAAATGCACAAGTCCTTTGACAATGAAGTCAGTAGCTGTCCACAGTAAGCCTACAGCTGTCAGACTTATGTTTAGCTCGGTTTTTTGTGCACTGTATGCCCCAGCTACATCAATACATCTGCAGATTGCTACAACACTGAATTATGGCATGAATATAAATTTTTCCAAGAGAAATCAAATTTCACTATTTACACAAGTTGAAATGTTACAGCAATTAGATATAATTATGCTGTCCATTGAATCTTAATTATGCAAAAAGGGAAAATGCTAAAGAGGTAATTTTTTTAAGTAAATTAACCTTCTACAATCTAAAAGATAAGATTGTATATACAGCATCAGCATTCCAACAATAACCATCAAAATCAACAAAATTAAAATTCTGAAAGAAGGAAACTCTTACTCATGGAGGCAATAAGCGGGTATGGTAGGCAACCCATCATTCATTATGACACGAAGACTCTACATAAAACGAATTCTGTTAGTGCAACTTAAAGACAAGACCCATGAATAAAGCTATGTCATCTAGGCCAACACCACTAGTTTGAAGTACAAGAAATTTACTGAACTACAACGGAAAAGAAGAGCAAGATGATTCAACGGTCACAGCCAAATTGATGTTCACAACAAGTGAGCACTATATAATAAATAATATCAGCTATCTTGATCAGCCCTGAGCTGATCAAGAAAATCAGATTAGTTTCTTGAGTGCACATATATCCGAAATCAAATCAAGACCAATTTAATGATACTGTGGGCTCTTGCCCTCATCAAGGTAATATCATTGAAACGATTGAATGATGAGTCAACTTTCAATTGCTTATAAAAAAATAATAGCAAAGTAATATTAATGCGAAATGACTCTTCAATAAAGAAAGGAAAGAGAAAATTTCAAAACTCAAGCAAAAGATAAACAGTGTTGCTCAAATGGTGCTTTTAAAACAGCATCATTCTGTTTCGTGATTAGGTGAACACCAAGCCCCTTATTTGTTCCAGTGGTGGTTCTAGAAGAAGATGAAGAAGTGTGCAAAAACATAGATGTCGTTCATTTACTGCTTATTAGCTATGAAATGAGAATTTTCTTTTGTTACATTTAGAATTTATCATTTTTCTTTTAAATAAGTCATAAGCATTAACTTATTTTGAATGTTGTGTGTACTTTTTCTCAATTTATTACTGTTCTTTCACTTCATAAAATAATTAGGCCAAAGTCAAACTATAAAAGCCTACTATGATTCCAAAGAGAGTTCGGAATCTCACAAAAAGTGTCTCAAAACAGGATTGAAGACTGTCTGCACACCATTTGGTGTTAATTGCAGTTTTGACTGAATGACATGATATATCTGCCCAATTCCCATCAGTGCAAATTATTCATGAAGGTTCTCAAACACTGATCCCAGATACAACAAGGGCACAACTCATGGAGAAGTGAGTGCATATTAGTTTCTCACCCATTTCCCAGAAGTGCAAATTATTCATAAAGTTCTCATACTTGCTAGAATGCTAATCCAAGATACAAATTCACAACTCAAGGAAGAATATATGCATATCTGCTTCTCACCTGGAATCCAAGTGCAATGAGATCCTTCTCTGATGCATCAGCAATAGACCTGGAAAAAGGAAAGAACACAAGAGCTCAGTTGCTTAAATCGCTATAAAGCACGATGAATATCAATGCAAATAAGCACCTTAACATTTCAAGAATATTCGGCCAACTGTAGCGCAACTTTTCACCATGCCTCTGGAAAATGGATCAGTCAGACCATGAAACACAAAGTAACCAAGCACAAGGGAAAGCTTTATGAAATGGATGAACGGTAACTACCTCCAACACATGCAGAAGAATTTTCAAAGACCCAACACGGAGATCTAGATTTTGGGAAGAAGAATAGAGATCTTTTAACGGAGAGATGACTGAACATTCCAGCAACCTCAACTTTGATTGGTCAATAAGCTTCCAGACAAATTATCAGCAAAATTATATGTTAATTACTACCGACATGAGAAACAGAAATAATTGCTCTCCCAACCCACCCCTCCCCAAAAAATCCAAAACAGTGGACATAAAATCCAAAAACAAAAAATGAAGACTGATAGGATTGGTTAAAATTCTTACATCATTTGATGCGAGAACAGATTTAGATGAAGCATTCCCCACAAAATGATCAGAACCTAAGACAGCACATATAGATTTGTCTAATGCATCAAGGGCAATAGATTGCAATTGTAAGTTGGGACTGTCAGCAAGCTGTAAAACATATTGCAGTAGTCAGTACAGATGCAAGCACAAAAAACGCTAGAAGACTAATAACTTATATTACCTCAAGAAAATGACCAACTACATCATCCCACAGTGGCTCTACCCCTGTCAAAAGCACGAAATTTACAATTTCTCAGTTGGCCAATTACTCATGGTCCTTCCAAATTTTAAGTTTCATAGAAGTTAATTTCATCCGTTACAGCAAGGTATAGAGTCAAACAAATGTAAGCGGTGAGGAAAAAATTAGTTTAAGTAATGAGTAAGGGTCATTTCATATAAGAAGAAAATCTGAGGCTATGCAGCTTAGTTTGTTAGCATCTATGCCTACGATCAGTAACAGATGAAGGAGCCACATCACATCTAAAACTGAATTAAGAGCGTACTGTGCAGGTTATTGGTGAGAACAGATAATATTCTGTCCACAGAGAAATTAATGCTTCCAATTTTCTGATTTGATGTCTGCCCATTGCTACTCAAAGTTGCATCCATACATTGACACGACAACTGACGGAGAGCAGAAAGAAGAGACTGGACAGCTGATATGTGCATCAGCGCTGAGCTCTCAAAAAGCTGCACTAAGCCAAAGATGTGCATAATTAGTTTAGTATATTAGAAATTACAAGAGGAGATCAGATATACAAGAGAGAACTTGCCTGTGAATTTAATGAAGAGAGAATACTAAAATCACTATGGTGCCCAGATGAATCTCTAGTTAGCTTTGGAGTAGCTGCAGATACCTCCTACAGAATTGAAAGCCACAAATTAGACCAGTGGCCGCCACCAGCAAATAGGACTCGACTGACATTAGTAGAATTACTTAAACAACAATCATACAGCAAATACATTGATGACTAAAAAATATGCATGTATAACATGTAATACGTCATGACTGACTCAACAACTTGGGCATTGAATTGTACTATATCAGTTAGATGCTTGGGGACAAAGCCAAGCCCAAGATGTAGCCAAGAAGAAAATGTAGCACCAGCTCTTAATCATATTAAATTAAAATTTTAAACCTATTACTAGCATGGTTAGTCGGTAATAGAATTTTGAAATATAGTGATTCATCAAATCAGTAAAAATATATTCGAAGGTTATTTACTGCAAATAGAGAGCACTTCCTCCTTAAAAGTTTAATTTGACAGCAATACAAAACAAAATTACACATTATCAATTGTCATACTATGAGGAATAGGACTTTGCGTTCGATTTCAGAAAGCAAGGCCTATGTTAGAAGAAATTGTTGATAGTATGCAAATGGAGAACACTTAAAAGAGAGGAATGAATTAAAATTATGTTCAGTCCATTCTAGACTGAACACTAAACAGTGTTTGATAGCTCATTTACCAAGGTCTTTGGTAAAGCAAACGAACTGGTTTCGTAAATGGAAATCAGCAACAATAATGAAAGTGACTGACTGCAGAAAAATTAAGGAAATCCTATGCACACAGTAATGGATGGCTGAAACTAGACCCCCGTACCCAGGATGATGATGTTACAGAGTACCTGTGTTGTTGCATGTGGAGAATGAATAGCACGGTCAAGGGCAGATAGAGTCTCCAAAACCTCCAAAGCAGAAATACATATTAGAATATGAGTGTAATAATCTAATACATTTATGAGCAAAATCGACATACCAAAACCCAAGAAGGACCCAATACATTCTGTAATCTGTGAGCTACATTGAAGAGAGTCCTCAAAGCCTGTATATGAGAATATTTGACAGCATGATCAAGAATTGGATAGCAAACAATGAGAATGAGTGCAGTTTAGGAGAGAAACGAAAGAATTGATCCATCAGTATACTATAGCAAATAAAACCATTAAGAAAGTACCTGCACATTTTTTGAAGTAAGAATGATGCTTTCTCTCTGATCAATCAATTGGTCGGTCCGTTTTGAACTAGGAGAGAGTATTGCACTGCACAGAAGGCACCAAAGAGTTACTTGATCAACTTTATATTTCAAATAGAAAAGTGTTTGAAACAGAAAACAGTCAAACGTCATTTCCCAATAAAACTCTCTAGGTCAGGTAAGAGACAACATGAGAATGTTTTCTCCAACAAACCATTCCATAAGGAAGCCCTCCTTTGTTTTTCATAAAGGGCATCCAGGACCCTGAGATGAAACCAGCGCAAAAAAACCCTAGCTTCTCGAAGACATACCTCCTCTTTTCAGCTTCGCCAGGAATATAGATTGTAAACTTGCAAAGTGATGCAAGAAAAGAATTTAAAGGCTCTACAGCATGAAGAACTCCACATGCCTGTAGAAAAAATAAGTCAAATTCCACGTTAGATCAGATCAGACTGATGAAGTATTCTTGTAACCAGTAAAGCTACAGCTTTATAAGAACTTTTAGTCAATATAACACTAAAAAAAAGTATGAAACATAGAGAATATCTTCCTTTGTGGAAAAAGAAAAATGATGTCATCTACACTGACCATAAAAGTTACATACTTCAGTTGAAAATGTTTTTCTTCCAGTACTCTCTACGGTGTTGAAATTTTGTTTCCAAAAAAATCAATCAATTATCCAATGTGTAAATGATTTTGCATCCAATTATACTCCAGTGATTACAAGAACAAACATTAATATGACAACACATCTACGGTTAAAATGTCGCTTGAGTAATTCTCCTCAAGTGTAATGTCACAGAACTTTACATCATGTTTTCCAGCAAAAGCCAAACACATCATCGTTCATAGAGTTTTTCAACATTGTCCAAATTTATTAAACACAGGTGGAAACCCTCTTGCTATGAACTTAACAACCTGAGTAAACGCTTGGTAACCTTTCAATATCTCCAATATGATGGCCTCTCCCTGAGACCTGAGACAATAACTTACGTTAGTGACTACAAATATCATGGTTAAATTACAAAAACTACCGTGAAGCACGGTTCATTTACAAAAAGTACCCCTCATAAGTTTCAAATTTTAACATTTCTAGCACCAATCCTACAAATTTGATGTCCCAAGCTTCTATGTTGAAAAATAACTGTACCGGCAAAAAGAAACAAAACCAAAACTCACAAAGAACAAAATTTTACGATACTATATTCTAATACAAGTTAATCATAAAACTTCAAGATATGTGAATTTTGTAAAAGTGCTGAAAGAGAGTAAAATGCATAAAGAACCCCATATACTATTATCATCTATATTTGTAAAGTAATAAAGTATAAGGAATCTTAATTATGCTGATTTTGTATGGTTCTTTTAAGAAGCAATGAATCATTAAATCAGATTAGTTGCATCCATCATACTACGCAAAATTCGAACTCGCTACAAGATGCATTAATTTAAAAAATAATGCCAACCCCCTGCCTCCTGCCCCTTCTTACTTTAATTATTACCATCCCAATTCACCCAGTTCCACAAGCCTTCTTTGTACTCCACAGTCCACACAACAATTCCGAGACATCCCAACCCTATTCACCAGGAATTAATACATCCCTTAATAAAAGGTGATTTAGCAATTTCAAGACATAGAGGGGTACAATTTTGTAAATAGACCAAACATCAAGAATATTTTTTGTAATTGACCCTAAATTATAATTTGTTTATTGCAGTATGACATAAAAACACTCCCAACCTACTTCATTAAAATGAGAGAAAGAGCATCTAGTATGGTTAGCCACATAGAGTCAACCATTGACAAACAAAGCCTGGCAGTTATCCCAGTACAGCTTGTAGTACAGCTCACAGGTGGATCAGTATCACACTTTGGAGACTCAAGCTGATAGCTCCAAGACAAAGAAAATGGTAAGGATGTGAAAATAGTTCATGTCAAATAAAAGCTAAGGCTCAAAGAAACAATCCTGTACTCACCTCACCATCATCGACCGCCTCATCAGTCAAAGTGGCCACAGCAAAAACAACTCCCAAGAGACCCTCAATTGCCAAAGTGATGGCATGTGCTTCACTAGCAACCAAGACAGTAGCATTTGATGCTTCAGTATCTAAGCTCCACTCAACACCTAACACAGTGAAAAGCTCAGCATGATACCAGACACTGCATTCACAATTAAGATACAAATAACTGCAAGCTACTACTAAACGAGGAAAAATAGACTAACAGCCTAACTGGAATATAGACAGATAAGCGTAGCATCGATCTTTATGAGCAAATCACAATTTCGAAGAAACATAGACACAGCAGATATTTTAAAAATTAAACCCGATTATTTAATATTTTCTGAATAAAAAATTAGATAGGGACATCTGATTAAGCATTAGTAGTAATATATGGAAGAAGTACAACATGGTATTATCTAACATTCCTACTTGGAGCACAAACTAAAGAAAAATGTAGAGTCTAACAAAGGAGCCCGCTATCCTCTACCAGAATAAATGGAAATGATAACCATAAGTTTTTCGGGAATAGGATAACACTGATGTAAGCTCATTGACGTGATTGCACAAACTAGTAAGTTACAGAACAAGGAGGTTATTTAACGGTGATTCTAGATGGTGATTTAATTCATCAAGCGAGATCTGCTTCTCTAAACATCATCATTATGTCTTTAAACAAGCAATGTACGTGTGTGGACGTGCGCGCGTGTGTGTATAATACAACTAAATACACAAAAACTTGTAACCCACATAGTCTCTTCAAATTCCTTCCTTTTGGTCAAGAACAATTGCATATTATGATTTGCTGCATTAAGAGCTCACAAGAAAAACTTACCTTTGGCTTTACTGCTAAACATCCCAGCGACAGCTGCAAGGCTCTCCTCACCAGTTTCTAGGTACTAAGACAAAAATAAATAAAGTCAACAATCAAGAATTCGTCATATTATCTCCTGGATAATAAGACGAAACTACAACCACAGCATACAAGCCTAAATGAAAAACTAAAAGAAACAAAAAGGAAGATAATATTTTGCATGTGTTTGTATCACACTTTAATTTACCTTTCTTCTTTTATACAAAAACGAGTAAGTTTTACTAACAAAGAATAGGCTGCAGTACAAGGAAAAATCGTCCCAAAAAGGATACTAACATATCTAAACAATAGAGCTCCAGTCCCTAGTTAAATCTGATACAGAGAAGTCACTGAAAGCCCCATAAGAGAAGATGCAAATCACCCAAAGATGTAGACTGCATACCTGTACAGTGGAAACAACCCGAGCCAGAGCTTTTACTATGCCCTCAACAATATTTGAGTTATTTGGATGCCTGCAACACATCTAACCATAAGTATAAAAGAAACAGAAAACGAAACATTGATGACTGTAGACCGCTTGAATATATTCAAAACAGGATTTTGAACCATGCAGAAATGCCAACACATTTCACCCTAAACCACAAGCTATTGTGATCTCAGAACTTTCTTTATAATATTTCTAAATTGCCAACAAACACTGACTCCACTTTCCTTTTTCTTTATTTACTTTGCTAAGAAAGAAATGTTTTCAATCATAAATACGGTAGATATGAGCCACAAAGGTGAAACCAAGCAGCCTAAACTTAACCCTATCTCACACTTCCTCAAGAGGATTCCTCACAACAAGTGATGGTTCTTCTATGTTTTTTCCCCACATTGACCAACACCTTACATGAATGATGTTGGTCACTTGGCCAGTTGGCCCTGAAATAACTCTCCATAAACTTGTTCTCCTTCACTTATATAGCTTCTAAATTTGATGAGAACAATCAAACAAACATAATTGCTCGACTAAAAATTTTTTAAGAAAGAACTCTAAGGCGTTAGCCATACATCATGTACTTACAGGTCAAAATTCTGAAAAAGTATTCGAAGGGTGCGTGCTTCTACACAGAAACCCTGACATTTTTAAGATGCAGAAACCAAAAGATCAGAAAATGACAAAAGAAAATGAATCAAGCTTCAGATCATTAAGTTGTTCAATCCATCGAGATTACCCTCAAAATTTCAAGGACAAGAATACGATGCCATAGTGGTAGATCAAGACCAATAACTCGCACTAGCATACTGAGAAACACCTGTTCAAACAAAAGTGTTATAAATAGACATATTTACAAGCACAAATGGGCATAAGTATGCAATACTATGTTATTACAATATATACTTTTAAGTCGTATTTTTCAGGTTGTCAGAAAGCCAACATATACCATACACCAAAGTTAGTGTTGAGTCCTTGAGGATTGTGAAGAGCCTCTAAAGGAAGTATGGGGATAATTAATACATTCAGAGTTGCTAGTCCTGGTTGCTTGATGGTATAAGTACTCGGTGTAAACACCTCACAAATTCTCATCTTTACTTTGTACTCAACTTTTTCCTCTTCCATTTCCAGATTTCCTAATTTTCATATTTGTCAAATCCATTCCCTCAGTCATTCACAATTATATTCTTGTCATAGCCTTTTATTTTTGGTCTGGGCAGTATCTTTTGAAGATCATATCTTACCAACTTTCATTCTGAGATACAACACAAAATATTTGATTAGGATAATTGGGAAAACCCAAGGGCAAGACATCCACCCCAACACTTCAATCAACTAAATGACAGCTATATATTAA
Source organism: Thymus mandschuricus (assembly GCA_029379335.1). Classification (NCBI taxonomy): domain Eukaryota; kingdom Viridiplantae; phylum Streptophyta; class Magnoliopsida; order Lamiales; family Lamiaceae; genus Thymus; species Thymus mandschuricus. The sequence goes on from CM057072.1 coordinate 5,644,021, forward strand.
TAGTTGAATACATAAATACACTGTGAAATAACTAACTTTGCGAAAGAGAATACATTTACTACCTCAGATTCAGTAGTAAGTGATGAACTATAAAGTCTGATTATATGGGCTACGCACCGCAGGACCAGGCGGCGGAAGTAAGGCTCTCCTGCTTCACCCTCAATCTGATAGCAAGCGAATTTAGAGGGACATGTATTAAAAAACCTTTCACCAATGAACTAGTTCATAAAACATGTTTATTGAGTACAAAAGGCACCTCTGAATTCGTACGGAGTGAAGTCATGAGAAGTGAGCAAATTTGGCGGCGCAAAACCTGTTAATTTGGACTATCTATTAGACAAGCATAACTCTGGTAGCCATAATTTAAAATCTCAGCCCCATAGCATTACTACCTGCTCAAACGGAATCAAGGTCCTAAAGAGCACCACATAATTAGATAATATGAACCTGAAAATGCCATCAAGAGAGGATTATGACATCATTCATACTTCCATTACAAATTCGAAGCACCATTCAAGAAAGTCAACTGATAAAATTTCAAATAGTTGAACACCCTAGTCAATTGTACTATTTGTAGCACAAAAGTGAAGCCTGTACATACAAATGGCAAGGCGAAAATTCTATCTGTCTATGATACCTTCCTTGCCCAACTTCCTGGGTACTCTAATCATAACAGATTACTTTATGCTTTTCTCTGCTTTAGCCGGCCTCTTCGTAACTACTGCCTCTTCTCTATTTATTAAGGAAATCATACTGACCACAAATAGTGCATGCTACTTCACACCTTCCTAGTGCTCATTCCACTATCATATACTCCCTCCGTCCCGCCAAAGACGTTACATTTCTTTTTGTCAATTTCTGGCACGTTTTTCCACGCTTCTTGATGAAGTATTTTTAAATAGATTTTTGAAGAATTTTTTCTTTTGCGGGATAATACAACTATTATAGTATCCCGTAAAAGAAAAAAATAAATAAAAAATCTATTTTATAACGCATCATCAAGAGGCGTGGAAAAACGTGTCAGAAATTGACAAAAAGAAATGTAACGTCTTTGGCGGGATCAACCAATTGCCACAACCTCCATGGAGAAAGGCAATATCTTGAATTTTGATTCTTGTGGATCCAAAAGTCACAAGGAGACGAGTAATATTTCATCTTAACAGGAATATGCTATAGCTAAGCATGTTTAAGATCTACATTTTGCATATGCCATTACAATGCTGTCTCATAAGCATCCTATTCCAGTTGAAAGTTGAAACATCAATTATCAGCAGGCCTAACTCCAGCTAAACCTATCAGTATATCAAGTCAACATATACAAAGCAATATCCTGCCATGAACCCATAAGTCTTCTTCTAGTAGCAGCTAGATGTGGTCCTATAACCTCAGATAATTCAATGTGTAAAATAAGGGAAAAAAAAATAAATAATATTCTTACTCAAGCAAGTCCAATGCAAATGACCGCTGAATAGAACCAGCACGTAACCAAACAGCCTGAAAACATAGAAGAAAAGGGATAAATATGAAGACTGGATTCATGGCTGACAACATGAATTCTAGCCTACCACCACCCACACTTCACCATACAAAAATATAACAAAGAAAAGGGATGAGGGCGACAAAGAAACAGAAAAGAAAAGACGTTATGTTTGAGTAGAAGCAAATCGACATTAAGAACTCATAAATGATGTATATTTTTTCGAATCTAGCACATACAGATCCACCTGCAGCAAGAGTTGTCAAGTCCTGGAGTAAGCAAAGCCCGAGCTTCCCAGGTTTTGTAAGGATATTTCTCTTTAGTGATGAGCCTCCAGAAACAACTTCTAACTCCAGCAGTCTGTTTGTAAATATTCATTTGTATAAGCAGACCATGATCAGCAGCATTCTAGCAAACATATAAACAAAAGAATAATCCAAAAAAATATATATATCTAACACGCATAAAAAACGAACTCATACTCTAGACGCTTGATATTGCGATTGACATCACTCGTCACAGAATTTGTTCGAGAAACATATCCTCCAGAACCAAATCTGCCTGCAGGGAGTGACTCTGCGGAAACCACATGATCAAATATCAGCGCTACTGCTTGTCTGAATGTTGCTGCGGCCGTACTGAACAAGATCCCCAAAAAAAAAATGAATAAACTTGACAATTCTTTATGTATTTCTATAGCAAGTTCATAAAAATTATCAAAAGTGGGACAAGGGTAAAATTCTTCACATGCATGAAATAGTCCAACAGTTACTTACTTCCTCACACTGTCAGAAGACCTATTGTTTTCAAGGAGACGGAGGCAAATACCAAGAGAATGAGACATGTTCTCCTGCCAATACAGGAACGTCAAAACACAATGCACTTAAATTAGATAAGTCCACAATATTCGTGCAAATTCATTCAGAATATAAAGTCGAACCTGAAAGTTGCTAGTTAAGAATTAAAAGTCAAAACGAATATAAGGAAAGCTCTTTGATTTATAGCTTTTGTTATTTGCAATAGAATAGCCTGACATTTTGCAAATATCTAATACTCAGTTGATGAGAAGATTGATCGAGATCTCTTGCTTGAGAGTAATCATTAGAGGAAGACATGAAGTGATATATCAGGTTTGAAACTCTGTAGCATAATCCCCTTCATACTTATAATCTATACAACTATACTAAACAGATAACATGTGCCAGGTTCTAGTAAATATATGAAACCACCATACGAGAAATATTTAACATTCCAAAGTTATTCTTTATTCCAAGGCCATAACAAACTCTAACTCGTATCTTTATCACATTATAAAATATGAGCATAATATATATAGTTATGTACTCTTGAAATTATAAGCTCCTGTGTATTCTAAAAACTATGAGCTTCTTCACCGACATTAGACAAGTCGCGTTTATCTCAGCTCAATCCCCTAACAAAAACATTAAACCCAATGGATATTACATCATGAGCTTCTGCTATATGCTTAACCTATATCAATCATAAGCTTAAAGAAAATTAAATTGAGGCTGATATCACTCTCTATCTTCAACTTTCGTGCTTTTCTCGAAACTATCCCAGCCACGGAAACGTATCAAAAACAACCCAACCTTTTAGTTTTATTATCATTTCTCACATTGGAGCAGGACCCCGACGCCAAACAAGCAACACCAGTCCCTAATTTGGCAGAAAATAACCACAATATCCAAATCCAGCAGCCACCTCAATCAATACGAAAAGAAGGCAAATGAACACTTTCATTTCACGTATTGGCACCAGAGGTCTGCTCCAGTGATAAACTTGATTATAAAACTAAATGTCAGATTAATTTTGATATTTTTCAATGGTTGGGATAGTTTTGAAGAAGCAATCAACCTAAAGAAGTTTGACATGGAACGTAAGCAAGTGATAAAGAATGACTAATTAAATCTTACCTCATCATCAGGCAGTAGACGAGATTGAAATATTATGAGTATAGTTTGCAGGGTTTTAAGTTGAATGCTCTCGTCTGCCATTTCACCATGCTGGAAGGAGGAAAATGATTCAACTCAAATGAGATCTCAATGTATATGGCATAACTCAGCGTACAAATCAAACATTTAGCTGACTGAAGCTGCTATATAGAGCCAATAGATATGACTCACTAAACGATACCAAAGAAAAATCACAAAAGAACAAGTTCAAGTTCAAGCAGTAGTTGACTGATGTTGCAGCGAGCAGTCACTTCAATTTTCCTAATTGTCTCTAAGCTCAAACAAGATTTGAAGTTACTTGGTGTAGTGTTTTATGGCATAACAAACCTATTACAACTTAGCTTCCTCAATTCTTTAATCCTCTTTACATAACCCTGTTCCCTGGTGAAATCTTATTGGAACTGTCCATATCCAATTCATCCTTCAGATCCCTATTACACCCCTTTTTTTATTTTCTTCACAATCTAGAAGTGTCTTGAGAGCTAGATCTATGTTATACATTCTAGTCACTCCTTCGTAAATTTTTCCTTTCCTCAGCATGCTTATCTGGCTTTTTTCCCTCCTCCAAATCCATTTTGGAGGTCTTCAAACCTATGAAGGTTCATGATTCATGTTTGTTGGTTTGATTACGTTTCTTACTGTGAAGGGGTGTCAAAAGATCCTTAACAAAGCATGGTAATAGAAACAACAACTAGAGCATCATATCAAAGTTGTCTTCAGATCATCTAACCCGTATAACAAACGTACAACTCCCAACTTACTTCCTTGAGAGTGCATAGGATTTCTTTCAGAGCAGATGGCGCAATGGCATCATGGGAAATGAGCTTCTGCAGGCACGCCAACCCGATCACACTTAGCTTAGCATTCCTAACTTCACAAGCCATCACGAATATCTTCAAAATGTCCTCATTGTGGGCAATTTCACTGGGGCTCGCAAGTGATCGAAGCTGAAATCCCAAACAACCAGCAGTGAATCAACACATCAAAAAAACCCTAATTAGAACTAAAGAAACAACAGTAACAGAAACTATCAGCTCGAAGCTCCGTTGCAGCAACTCCACGATCGCCGACTACTTTTCCGCAATTGCAATTTAACTCCACACAGGTCCAACAGAAATTCAGCACGCCATGCAGAAAAATTCGGCAAGGCGAAGAAGGTGAAATGAAATGAAGAGAGAGAGAGACCTTGAGGATAGCATGTTCAGCGGCGTCTTTGATGGCGGGATAACGGCGGCGAGCCTCCGCCGAAAGAGCCCTGAGATCGGACTCTAAAACCGTCATGAAAGCCGCCATCCTCTCCTAGGGCTCGCTCCAGAAGCAGGATTTTGTGGAATTCGAATTTGGATTTGTGTTGGTCGGGGGAGAGGGAGAGAGGGAGTGAGAACTGTGAACGCAGATCTGCATCTGCTTCGGTTTGACACCAGAGGGACTGCACGTGCTATCCGCGTGACTTTGCTCGCTCTTTTCTTCCTTCAGCCTTTTTTCTTCTTTCTATTGTTTGTTTTGGGGTTTTTCATTTTTTATGAAAGAGAAAATGAAAAATTGAAATATTAAATAAAATTTTAAATCGAAATGACTCCATGGATCGAATGAGATTCCTTGTTAATACGACCTTCATCCCATTATATTAGTTCAGGTTTCATTTTCGGTTCGTCTCATATATTAGTCCACTTTCTAAAAATGACAAATAATATGTGGTCATAATTAACTGTCTCTCCTTAAAATTAAGTATAGCCACATATCTCTATTTGCATTGACTATTGTGTCCATCCCATTATGGACTAATATAATGGGATGGAGGTAGTATTAGATATACTATTTGAGTTTCGACTCGGGTTTTATGCAAGTATTAAGATTATTTAGGGTTACGATCCCCCAATCTAGTACCGAAGGTGATATGTAGCATGCGTTAGAGTCCAAGATGAACATCACACACCCTAAAATGATATTTGTATTTTCAATAGTTATTTTTTGCAAATCTCTTGATATACCGTTTATAGATAAACTGTTAGTTTTCAAAATGCTTGCCAAGGTGTTGCGACCATTGAGTACATCAAGTGCTTAGACAAAAACTTTTTTATGTTTTCAGGTTTGGAAGCAGATGATGGGCAATAAGGATGAGACGCGAGTTGTTGCAGTTGATTGGTGTTTAGTTGTTAGGTTTTTCGTTGTATTTTTGTGTTCGTTTTCGTTGTGTTTTTGTGTCTTTTCGTGTGTCTTTGGCTATGAATTGGTTGTTTGGAGTTTTTGGTACTTGTAGGATGAAAAGGGCGGAAACGAGAAGAAAACGAGAAGAATGGTTGTTGAGCAATTATTGACCTCGAGTTCTAACCTCTCATGATTTTATTGAAGATTCATTTTGGATGTAATGAAAGCATTATATCGAAGAGGGGTTCGATAGGAGCACATAGGCGAAAACGGAGGTCAATTTGGAGTTCGGATGAGGAAGATACGGCCGAACAAGAGAGTCGCGCGCAATCGTCCAGTGCTTGATTTGGCCGATCGGCCAAGTCCTTCACAAATCTGGCCGATCGGCCAGATGGCGCCGTCCAGGATTTTGTTTCCTTATATAATTAGGTTTTCTTCCTAATATATATACTAGTACCTTGGGACGAATTTGCATCGTCTTTTATCATCTTTAGCTTAGTTTTTCAGCACTCAAATACTTTAGTTTAGTTTTGTTTTGTTCGGATCCGAATTCTTCGTTTTTGCAATTTAATTCAAGACGCTTTATTTAATTCAAGTTCTTCGTTCTTCGTCTCAATTCTCGTAAGTTATTTATTGCTTTCGTTTACTTGCTTTTAATTGCTTGCTTTAGTTTTAGATTCGTTTTCTTAATTGCTTCGTTTAATTTCCTTAGTTTAATTTCGTTCTTTTGATTTCTAGTTTAAAGTTTAGATTCGTTTTTCTAGTTTCGATTCTCTAGTTTTTCAAAGCTTTCAAAGTTAGATTAATTTTCTTTTTAATTTCCAGATTTATTTCATCATATCTAGATATATTTATGCTTCTATCTTTGCTTCCTTTATGGCTTTCTTTTCGATTTTTGCCTAGGTAGATTTATTGCTTTCTTCTAGTTTAATTTTCTAAGTTTATTTAGTTCGATTTATTTCCAGCTTTTTAGATTAGATTTATTTGCTTTGATTTATTTTATTTGCCTAGGATTTAAAACAAAAACCTCAAAATCTTCTTTACTTGCTTTCTTAGTTTTAGGCTAAATTAGGATTTACTACATAATTAATTGCCCTGCAAAGTTTTCCTTTGAGATCCGACATTGGGTTTTTACTTACTAAGTGCTATGATAGATTTCGTTCTATTGCGAACACTTTTTAGTGAAACAGCAGTATTAGGTCCCATTATATTATCTTGCTTAAGACTCTGATCAAGAAACTACTAGTTTTTTTAATAATATATTGTGTCGAGGGCTTGTTCTTCCAAACCCTCTAGTTATATAATCCATACCATCATCATGCATTGTGTTATATTGTTTTACATATTGTTAGATGGAGAGTGTCGCGCATCAATTTCTTTTGGAAGATTGAATTTTCACTCGACTATGGTAACTCCATTTTTTGTAGTGTGTCGACTCCTCTAGTTTATTGGAAGCCGGCTACCCCGTCTTTTAAATTATGTTGGGCGGGAGTGTCGTGCAATGGTCTCACTTGGAATCTCGAATTCCTACTCACTCTTAATATTTTCAATTGTCATAGTAGATGTTCGACTCCCCTCGGAGACCTGACGGTAGTTTACCCCACTATTTAATTTTAATCATCTTTTACATTCTAAGAAATTGTTAAAACATTCATAAGTTAAGATTATCCTCTTTCTTCCCCGCTTCTTTAATCGAACGCTTTGCCACGTCCCGGTTCACAGGAATCGGGGTGTGACATATTCGGTTAATTTGCATCTTGGTTTTCTGTATACATCCTAGTTACTGTACCCTTCACAAAATACCCCCGAGACATGTCAGGCTAAATACCTCAAATTCATATTTAGGTGTGCAAATAGTAATTTTTACAAGAAACGAAAATACTACAGTCCAATTTTACCCCTCTCACCTTATATAAAGGGCTAATTGAGAGGGAAGAATTAGAAAGTGGCAAAACCATGTTCATTTATCCCCGATTCAGTATTAGTGGCTAGGGTTATTGCATGACAAGGAGACGGAACTAGTTTGCTTGGATTTGATAAAAAATGAACAACGTCGATAATAAAATGACATAAGCTAGTTCGAATTTGATGAAAAAACATTGTTAACAATGGTACGCATTAAGAAAAAAGTCTAATACTATATAGTATATACTTTCTCTGTCTCAACTATTTTGTCTCATTTTTTATTCAAATGACTCTATTATAATATATATAATGAAAAGAGACAAATTAGTTGAGACGAAGGGGTAGTATATTAGTACCTCCGTCTCTTCCCAAGTAACCCCTTTTATATTCATATATGAGATATATAATACTACCTCCTTCCCATTATACTTGTCCCGTTTCCGTTTTGGGACGTCCCGCTATACTAGTCCCGTTTCCATTTATAGTACTCCCTCCGTCCTCCATTTAGTGACGTTAATACTATATTGGGACGTCCTCCATTTACTGACAATTTCCATTTTTGGACGTAGACCCCACAATCACTTTAACACTTTAACACTTTATACATCTACTTTTTATTATTTTAACATTTTAATACTATTAAACAATTCAAATGGACCCACAATTATTTCACTTTAACACTTTAACACATTAATTTATTATTATACCATAAAATGCGAAAAAAACGCGTGCCCAAACTCCCTCCGTCACTAAATGGAGGACGGAGGGAGTAATAAATTACCCTTGTTTTCTGGCCCAATTAGCACTAACCCAGCCCAACCCAAATTAACCCAACCCAATTAACCCAACCCATTTTCATTAGGGTTTTCCCCCACCCCTCAATTATTGACACTCTCACTCTCTCATTTTCTCCGCCTCACTCTCGAACTCTCTCATTTTTCTCTCATTTTCTCCGCGAGCTCTCATTCTCTCCGCCTCCCTCCTCACCATTTTCATCTCACTCTCTCATTCTCTCCGCCTCTCCGGTACTCTCCATCTCGCCGCCTCCGTCTCCCTCCGCCTCCCAGTTTCCCGATGTCTCGCATGGCGGCGGCCGCCGCGGCGGAGGAAAACCCTAGATCTCCTTCTCCGACGGAGGAAAACCCTAGATCTCCTTCTCTGCAGAGATCTGGTTCTCCACCGCCTCTTTCACCGCCGCCCCTTTCTCCCCTGCCTCTCGGCGTCCCGCGGCAGGCTTCTGTGGGCTGGGTGGAGGAAAACCCTAGATCTGGGCGTTCCTCGGTCTCCCCGAGTCCAGATCTGACCCGATCTGTTTCGCCGCCACCTCCCGTCGTCTCACGGCCTCCTGCTCAGGCCCCAAGGCGGAGCCGCAACCGCTTTGTTTGGCGCCTTACCCCGAGGACACCCCAAAATCGGGTCCGGGGCGCCAAGCTCGACTACGACCTTGTCTACTCCCCCCCGAGGCGAAGCGATGCTCCTCCACCGCCCGAGCCGCCGCCGCAGCTTTCGGGAGACTCTTCAACGCCGCCGCAGGCCTACCGTCGAGCAGCTGAAGAGATGCCGGGAGCCCGCCGCCGCCTCCCCGGTTCCTTCCACCCCAATCCCCTTTAAAGATGAAGCCGACCGGCAGGCGTTTCCGATTCCTCGACCTGAATTTAAAGATGAAGCTGGCCGGAGCAGATGAAGCCGGTCGGCTCTCTTTAAAGGGGAATCGGGCAGGAGGGAGGTTGAAGACGACTGAGGCACGTGAAGATGGATGGAGAAGCCGAGGCCAATCGGGCCTGGAGATTGGAGAGCGTCCCAACTCGGTGATTCCTGACCTTTTTTGTGTGATCGACTGTGATCCTTTTTGATGCTCTCTGTAATTATGACTTCTGTGGATATGTTAATTATGTAAATTAATCAGTTTTCTGTGATGATTCTTTCTTGTGTGATCTGTTGTGATCGTTTATTGTTGTCATATCTGAGAATTATGCGATTAATCCTTCTGCATTGATGATACAGGTAATCTGTGGGAAGATGGGCTATTTGAGTAAGCGATGATGAGTTCTTCTAAACACAATTTTCTGAAATCTTAAAAGTCTCTATGTGAAGTGGTTTCAACTGCATTAGTTTGTGTGTGTGAGCTTGGGTCTCGTCAAAACACTACAATGTGATCTTATAACATTGAAATTCGGTTTCAACTGATGGCAAAATAGCCAAATGATGGTTAACATGTTCAGTCCTTTACATTGCATCTGCATAATTCAAAATAAAATTTTAACACAAAAAATTCTGTTTTCTGCACAAAAAATTCAGTCTTCTTGTTCTGTTCTTTCAATCAAAAGTTCAGGTCCAACATTCCTTCTCCATTCTGAGGTGGGATGATTCCTACTTCAGCCATTAGTTCCTCAAGTCCTTCTGTTGCTTCTTCTCTGATAAGATCTTCTATGCTTTCCATAACTAGATGACTAGGAATTTGAAGATTAGTAGGCAACATACCCTGCCTAATTAACATGTCCTTCCCCATATGCGGTGGATTGAAGTTGTTCTTTCCTTTATGTTCCAAAATCTTGATCATCACACACTGTAGGCTTAAGAAAACCTTGTTGAGAGTCATTGGTTCAACTGCATTGAAGCTGTCTTCAACTACCTTGATGAGTTCATCTGAATTCTTGCATTTCTTCCTTTGTTGAAGGCTTTGAATTGCATTGAAATACCCTAAGTCTAGAGCATTGCACAGTGGTGAGTTGGGTGGTTGTTGTACCAACTTCATGTGAAATCCATCTGTATTTGCAGCTGCATTGAATTCTGCATCTGTCCCTTTGATGTGTGGCCTTGCATTGTCTTGTTGAATGGTGATATTCTTGCTAAGAAGGGTTGGCCATTTCTCTTTAATGGTTGGGACAATCTGTAAGTGCATTAATAACACAACAATTGACATGCATTAAATGATATTTCTGGTAGCAATAAATGTAACAGTTTTTGAATGATTGGAGCTGAAACATGTTACCTGTTTGATTAGGCAGTCTCTGATCACATCCCTGTTGATTTTCTGTATTGGTTTCAATTCTTTGGTGCCTCTTTTCCTGTTAATACTGTCCCTCTTTGCTGTGATCTCTTATGTGAATGGCCAGATGCCTATTTTTCCATCAAAAATTACACTGCCATCTTCTCCTAACACTGGCCTACTCACTGCACACATGAACATGACTTTGGGGATGAAATTCTTTGACTTGCATACTCTTAGAGGCTCTGGTTCTGTAGGAGTGAGGTAGTATCTGTATGTATCTCTTGTTAACAGAAACCACTTCTCAATATGAATGGTGTTCTCCATTGGCTTGAATCTGAACTCCTTGATTGCATCATAGTGTATGGCTTGTAGACTAAAGCTCACTCTCTCTCGCATGTTAGAAACTGTCAGTAGAGACTTCATATTGTTTGTGTGAGCTCTGAGCTTCTGCCCCTCATTTGCCCATCTTCCCAGTGTGCTCTTTGAGATCTTCAACTTATCTGACAAGTTCTGCAGTGTACCTCTTTCTTCTACTGGAATGACTTCAATCTCTTCATAGTTTGGTTCATGTTTTTTCTTCCTAACTCTGTTTGCTCTAATGGAAGAAACATTTACAAACTCACCTTTGCTCCTTTGTTCTTTTGCAGTATTCCAGAGTCGAGTTATTGTCTTCCTGCTGACTTTGAAAGTTGTCACAGCCTTTCCATTGGACTGCATCTTGCTGGCCAAAAGAAACTGAATGATCGCCATCCTTGTGCGTTCCGGAACATCCTTCGCCATCTTCAAAAGAGAAGAAGCAGAGCAGAAAGTAGAAGAAGAAGCAGAGCAGAAAGTAGAAGAAGAAGCAGTGCAGAGAGAATGAGCAGAAAGTGGAAGAAGAAGCAGTGCAGAGAGAATGAGCAGAAAGTGGAAGAGAAGAAGAAGAAGTTGGTGGGATTCTGCATGATTCTGCTCTTATAGGCAGAAAACTAGAAGTTCTTTGGTGCCAAAATCATTTTGGCACCAAAACTGAAATGTTTGAAATTTTTCGATTATTTCTGTATTTTTTTAAAACATGAACAGTTAAATGATGAACAGTAAACCCCGCTACAGTACAATTGCTACAGTATTAATTCAGCTTAATTATCCTTAATTATACTGCTTAATCCTGTGTTTGACCAAATATTGGTTTGTGTGCAAGCCAAAATGGGACTACTATAGTGGGAAGGAGGTAGTAATAAAATGGGTCGCTTAAGGAAGAGATAGAGAGAGTAATCTTAAGTTTATTTATCATTACTTATCTCATCTCATCTCATCTCATCTCATCTACCAAACACCCCTTTAAAATACAGGTATTACAATGACGTCTTATTGCATTGTTATCATTATTTAAATAAACTTCCCAAGAAATGGGAAATGAGCACCACCTATAAATACGCACCAAACCGCTTACCTGCTCCTCACCCAACCCAACACATCATTAATAATAAAAAATAAAAATAAAAACAAGAGAGAGAGAAGAGGGAGAGGGAGGAACTCTTCGTTTCACGCCACCTTTTCAATTTCCCCCAAACACAAAAAATTTCCCAATCGAGCGCAAAAAATGAGCGTGGAATTCATCGACGGCCAGATCGTGACGGAGTTCGTGAACGACTCGCAGGCGTTTGAGAAGTGGGCGAGCGAGAAATTCAAGACGCTCGACGCCGACGGAAACGGCGTCCTGTCGCGCGACGAGCTGCAGAAGCGATCCGGCAAGCTTTCGTCGAGGGAGTTCGAGCTGCAGTCGTCGGACGAGATCAGCAGCCTCTACGACGTCCTCTTCAGCAAGTTCGACGCCGACGGCAGCGGCACCATCGATCCCCAGGAATTCGTGGCCCTCACTAGGGAGATCATGCTCGCCAAGGCGCGCGGGATCGGAAACTCGCCGATCTGTATCATCCTGCAGGGGGACAGCCTGCTCATGAGGGCGGTGCAACGCGCCAACGGCTGATTTTTGCGCCGCTCGGGTACGTTGATTGATTGATTTGAAATGCTAGCGTTGATTTGAGATTTGATAATAACGGTAGTTTGCCCCTTCGTTTGTGTGAACTCGTCGGTATCAGATCGGAGATTGGGATTTTGCGTATGATTTGATTTGATTTTATCCAAATTTGTGGGATTTGAACTCGTCGAATTTAATTTAGATTGCTTATTGTAACTTGTAAGAAAGTATGGAAGTTGGAATCGATCTTTTTTCTGTTTTTTGATAGAGGGAATTGAAATTGATAATTTTTTTAATTAATTTTGAAATTATTTCGTTCCCAAAGCATACTTGGATTAATTTGATTCATGTACTTTGAAGATTAATATTCTTGGATTGATTTGATTCATGTAACTTTGAGGATTCATATTTTAACTGATTAGAGACAGGAGCAATCGGTGAGTGGGTTTCATGCCGTTAAAATTTAAGAACTGATCGTTCAAGAGTCACTAAGAAAGAAACGGAGGTAAGATAATGTATAAAAGTCTTGGATGTTATATGCATCCATATCTAAAATCACTAGAACAAAAAAAAAAAAGTAAAACGCAAACAAGAAGGTATTTGAGCAATCTAATAAATTATTTATATTTCCAATAATCCACCTTTATCGACTAGAGTAAAGAGACCTAAGTTTCTCTTGTTTTTTAACCTTTACATGAAATTTAAGATTGTGTCTAAACATGAAACCTTTAGCTCTGAAAGGCTAGAGTAAAGAGACCTAAGTTTCTCTTGTAGTCTTATTTTTTAATTACTAGATTTTACACCCGTGCGATGCACGGTAAGGTGTATCACTACTACAAATTTGGCCTTTTACTACACTACATACACTACGGTTTTTTTTAAAAACCGTAGTGTATACCTTTTCTCTACGGTTTTTTTCCAAAACCGTAGTGTATACTCCGAGTATTTACTACAGTTCAGCCTAAAACCGTACTGTATGAAAGAGGCGCTCATACACTACGGTTTTAGGCGCTATACACTACGGTTTAAAACCGTAGTGTATGAGCGCCTCGCTCATACACTACGGTTTTATACACTACGATTTAAAACCGTAGTGTATGAGCGCATATTAAAAAATAGGAAAAATAAAATGACACCATCAAGATTTGAACCCCCACCGATTAGAATATTTATGGCTTCATTGCCAACTGGTCTAGGACAAAGACTTAGTAATTCAAATTCCAGTCACTCTAGAGAGACCAAAGTCCATATACAAAATCTTGCATAAATCACTCCCCAATTTAAATCAGTAAAAAGATATTCAAAATAAAATAGAAAAAAATCCCCGCTTTCAAAATCATCTTCTTCTTCTTCTTCCTCAAAAGAGGGGGAATTTCAACTGATCGATTCAATGGAAGGGAGATTGTACGAATCCCAAAACCAGCACTTGTTGGATTTGCAGGACAACAGCGGTTTCGGCTCGGACCCCAAGTCATGGCTCTCCGGCGACGACCTCAGCCGCACGCTCTCCTCCCTCTCCGCCGCCGCCGCCACCGCCTCCGCCACCGGCAGCTTCGACCGCGTCCTCTACAACGACCTCGTCGAGATGCTCCCTCTCGTGCAGACGCTCATTGTAAACCCACCTCTACCCATTTTTTTCCACTTTCCCTCTTTTCCATTTTCAGCTTGCCTTTTTTTTTTTTTTTTTTTTGTTTTGCTGATTTGAAATTGGAAATGTTAGGATCGGAAGCCGAATCCGTCGTTTACGCGGCGGGGGTCTATAATCTACACCAAGACGCCTTCAAGGGAATCCCAGTATAAAAAGGTAAAAATTGTTTTCTCTCTCTCTGTTAGTGAAGTTGCACAGTAATGCTATTTCCTTTCTAGATGCGCTCATATGGTATGAAATCCTCACACTTATTGTCACTATAGTGTACTGCTATAAGCTATTATGAGTGTGAAATCCAAGGTGTGTAATTCTCTTTAAATGAATTTCCAATTACTTCTCCACATAATGTAAGCTTGTTTTACTGGATTAGCTAGATTAGTAGGTTACTTACCAACTAATTTACCCTGAAATCCATGTGACTGTCTGTTTTTATTTTTTGTGAATCGGTTGTATACTTGTGTTTCGGTGAATTGTTATATGTACGGTTGTACACGATGTGCCGTAAGGGACTGCTTAGAGTTTAGATGCAGTGTTACTTTTGACTAGCTGGATTATGACTTGTGTAACACCCCTTGTTATTTGGTGTATGTCTAAATGAAAGCTCAAGCGATGAATGAGTCTCTCTCAGTTTTAGCATGAATCCTGCTATTGATGGGATTATGTACCAACATATATTATGAAGGTTTTTATTTGAACTCTTGAGTTTGGAAATGCCGACTTTAGATTCTTGAGTTAGCTTTGTATCGTTTGTTTAGGTTTTGGGTTCATTTGCTCTCAATTTTCCCAGAGAAAAGGAAGTTACTCAAGCTGATGGTTTTGAAGTTTATTTTCTTCGTGAACACAAGTGACGAGGCTTATTGGCTTTTGTGCTTCTAAGTAGTACTACGTTATGGATTAGAGCAAGTACATATTTGTTGCTTGATTCCTAGGAATGTCTTTAAAGTTATATCTTCTAGATGTAGTTTTTAGATGGTGGTATCCTTATTTCTTTGTTTGGCGGCTTCCTAGAAGCTGAGTGGTATAGATGCTATATCTGCTATGAAATTTAAAAATGGCAATGTAGGGGGGAAACATTAAGAGAGTGAGGGACAAACCACCAATAACAAGATGGCAATAAAGAACAGAGAGAAAACATATAAACAGAAGTAGAATTAGTAGTTGTTTTAGATGCTATATCTGCTAAGTTCGTTGGTTGTTTGTTTCAGATGAGTTCTATCGATGCAGCCATTGACAGAAGGATATCTGAGAGCAGGCTGGCTGGTCGCATGGCGTTTTAGAGTATTGACGGTACCTTGTTCTAACGGATTCAGCAGCTGGAGAAAATGTGAAACTCGATCATAACAAAACGCATCTGTTTGGTTTCAGCCGCTAACTGGTGATGCTTCCTGCAATTTTTTATGCTTACATATTCTTTCAATAATGTAGGAAGATAGCGGATAAAGTTGGAGCTTCCGGATTTTATGCTTTGGTACCAGATTTCTTCCGGGGAGATCCCTACACTAGTCAGGGTCCGATTGATGGCTGGATCATAGACCATGGACCTGTAATTAAGCCTCTTCTCTTTACAGTCACTTCACTATGTTCTCTGCGTAGTATCTAAACTGCAAATTCTACATTTTTTGTTGGATTAAGCTTTTGTTCGAGAACCCCTTTTGAAGTATATATATGTGTATGTGTATAATCTTACTTCCACTTTTGCAGGATCAAGGATTCGAAGATGCAAAACCAATTGTCGAAGCTCTGAAAGGCAAAGGCATTACCAAGATTGGAGCTGCTGGCTTCTGCTGGGGAGGTTACTTATTTTTTAAAAAACATATCTAGTCACTTTTATTTCATATTATTTCTATTTTCATGATCATATGAAATCTAAATGAAATTTTGTTTCAGCCAAGGTGGCTGTGGAACTGTCGAAGTATCCTTATATCCAAGCCGCGGTTCTGTTGTATCCTTCTCTTGTTTCATTAGAAGATATTCAGGGTAAGATTATTTTGAGAAACGGACGTTTACTTTGAATGATAGATTAGATTGTCGAGATTATGATCGCGTGTGTGAAGGATTAGACGATTAAAGGACCAAGTTATTGTAACTCTATCTGTGCTATCATCTTAAAGTGAAAGCCTTCTTTATGTATCGTATTCAAAATGTGGAATGAAGTGAGGAGTATGGATGAAAACAAAACACAATCTTTACTATTATTCTCAGGAGTCAAGGTCCCAATATCAATACTCGGAGCTGAACTCGACCAGGTAACTCCTCTGGAGCTTATCAACCAATTCGAAGCTGCCTTAAACGCGAAACTTGAGGTAAGAACGAAAGCTAAACCTCCCGTTCATTTTCTTTGTGCCTCCACTTCTTGCAGATTCCTTGGGAAAACCTTGAGGTTGGTACATACAATACGATGAAAGGAGCCAATGCTCTATCCGAGGATCAATACTTCATTCTATCTTTTTCTCTCAGTTGGATAGCTTTGTGAAAATATTCGAGGGGTGTAGCCACGGGCTTATCTTGCTTCTGGTTACTGGTACGTGCTTATCTAGCAGTAATTAGAAACTTTGGCACTCCTCGATTATCATCTGTTACGTAATGGTGCTTCATTATATAACTTCATCATGAGTTTTCTGTGTTAGATATCTGAGCTGAGCCAAATGAGCAAGCTTGCGCGAGAGAAGAACACCGCATCTAAAATTGTTGAGGCAGATCGACTCGACTGCATACAATGTTCCTTGCAATGGCAGATGCGAGGGCTGTTCTGATCAAGCTCGTTGATCGGTTGCACAATACGTTGACCTTGGATGCAGGATGCACTACCATTGATCAAACAACAAAGATTCACGATGGAGACTTTGGAAATATTTGCTCCTCTAGCCAATATATTAGGTATTCTCGACTTGGAAAGAGCAGCTGGAAAATCTTTCATGTATTTTTTACATTTTTTATGATTATAACAATACTGATATTTGTATTATGAATATTATTCAAATGGTAATGAATATTGCATATTTTGCTTTATTTATTGCTATTACATATTTTTCTTGCATGTATTTAGATTCGAAATAAAAATTATTAGAAATATTAATTATGCATTTTTGCATAAATTTATTAAAAAAAAAAAAAAACCAATTATTCGTTAGGCATACACTACGGTTTAAAACCGTAGTGTATGGCAAAATATTTTTCTCTACAGAATGATTCTCTACAGTTTTAATTCTCATACACTACGGTTTAAAACCGTAGAGAATAGTCAGAATACACTACGGTTTAAAACCGTAGTGTATACCTTAAAACCGTAGAGAATAGTCAGAATACACTACGGTTTAAAACCGCAGTGTATACTCTGCACCTTTTACTACACCACCTACCACTACAGTTTTGAACGCTCATACACTACGGTTTTAAACCGTAGTGTATGAGCTTTTTTCTAGTAGTGTATGTTTATATATACTGATTAAAGTTTAATATTTTTTACCTTTTAAATAGTATGTCATTAAGTTTGGGCGTCGCCTTATTCCATATAGTGGTTTAATCTATTGACAAACGTTAATTTACACTCTATGAACATTTTAATGTGCTTACGGCTCACGCGACGGTGATATAATTAAGAAGAATTTTACAAATATATACACTGAAAATAAACACTATCACAATTTCACATCAACCTGAGCACATTAATTGTGTTCAAAATGGATAGGCGGACATTTTTTTAGCTTATCACGATACATACGAAGAAATTCCATTTATAAAATCTGTTTTGTTTTGTTTTTGTTTTTTTTTTAAATTTTTACTCTCTGAAGCTTTACAACGGAAAGTGTAAAGGTCACACAACGGGGGACTCAAACTCTCCCGATACATAAATCTTAACCCCCCCCCCCCCCCCCCAATCGCTAGACCAACACACACACCATATATAGAATCTCTATGATCTTCTTTAAGCATGGGCCAAATATATGAAAAGCATTCAACTTTGTTTTAAATCTATAAATTCAAATTTTATTATTGTATCAGCATATAAAATAATTTTTTAATTCACCTACAAATTTCTATGTATGTCACTTTTTTTCGTATATGTAATATCTAAAATTAGAATTGAAATCGATTGATAATTTGTATTTTTATTATTATTTTGTAAATAATATTTAATTATAAATATCTATCTTCAATGTAATATTCAAATTAGATTTTTTTTTTTTTTTAAGTGAAGTATATTGCATATGAAAAGATAAAAGATGAAATTAGATTTAGAAATATTATGTGAGGAGATTTCCATAATTTACGGATGGTGGAGTACATTTTTTAATGAGAATATATAGTGTTTTACCCAATTTCAACTTACAAAACCAAATTTTGCTTTGTATCTTAAAAAACACAACTTATACCCTCTTTTTGGTTTGGTTTCCATTTATACCCTTGCTTTTTAGCTTTGGGTATAACTTTTTAGCTTTGGTATTTTTTGTCATGTAGCAACTATCTTTCTTCTCTTCTTCCCTCTATTTTTGTTGGGATAAACATGAAAAAACAAACAGCCAGACAACATTCAAATATCTTTCTCTTCTTTTCTCTTCTCTTCTTTCTCTATTTTTCTCGCACGCAGCAGGGTTCTATGTTCATAGCTCTTCTCGACGGACGGCGGTGGTTTGACGACAGAGGCGAGCAAACGGCGGTCTGAAGATACATTTGAACAGACGACCAGACGACGGCGGCGTTCTGACAAACGGCGGCGGCGTTCTGGCAACGAAACGGCGGCGGCGTTCTGACGACGGCGGCGTTCTGGTGGAAGACGTAGGGCGGTGTTCTGGCAACGAAACGGCGGCGGCGTTCTGACAAACAGCGGTGGCGTTCTGACGACGGCGGCGTTCTGGCAACCTGACGCCGGCGGGCTGACAACGACGATATATTCGAGCTTTCAACATGGTACTTTCATGGATTTTTCATGTTTTGAATATTAGGGTTTTCATGTTTGTAAGCTTTTTTGCATGTGTTTTTGTAATCGACGTACAAGTACGTTTAATTATTTTTCGTACTGTTATAGTCAGGTAAGTTTGGTCAGATTTTCATACTAGTGTATGTAGATTAGTTCTCAACTAATTTGATTTACATCAAGTAGTTCCATGTGATCTGTATAGTTGAAATAAACGTAATTCATATCATATCATTTCATAATATTACTTAAGTATACAGTACGAAACACAAAAAAGGTCACTATTTTTGTGTAAGTTTTCGTTTAATTTACATTATGCACTAAAGTACGCAGTACGAAATGAATCAAACTTACTGCGTACTAGTGTATGTAGATTAGTTCTCAATCATTGTTTACTCTGTTTTTTTCGTACTATACCATGATGATAATTTGTGTTTCATTTCATATGTTTTTTTAGGCTCCGCCATCTTCTGTGTTTTTTGTCCATGGTGGTAAATGGAATTATGACAAGTATGAGGGTGGTATAAAGGATTTTATCCCCATTCCCTCAAGCGGGGTGACTTTTGAAGAATTGTTGGCCAAACTTGAAGTGCGTTTGAAGAAGAAACGGAATACTCATGTGTTTGATTTAGATGCTTGGATACAACCTGCTGTTGGTGATGGTTTCAGATTGAAAATCACGGATAATTACGAGTGGTCTTGCTTACATGACTTTATGGTAGTCCCTACAATATACGTTTCGGTTTGTGAGAAGAACAATGATTTTGAACAATGTAGTGTTGTTCCATTCAACTCATGCATGGTCCCGGCTTTATATAATTCTAGTGACGAGAGTTGTGCAAGTCAAACTGCAAGTTACAATGGGTTAGAGGCGAGCAAACGATGGGTTATTCCGGGTGCTTCTCACCAAGCTTCCCTTCCTTCAGCCGATGTCGTAACACAGCCCGAACGTGTTAGAGGCGAGCTTGCTGAAGGATCTACGTTCGAAAGTAAGCAGTTGATGATCACAGCTGTTAGTTTATATCATTTGAGAAATTGTTTGGAATTTAGAACCCCACGTTCGGATATTGATAGATACTACATAGTTTGCGCAAAAGGAAAAACATGTAAGTTTATTATGCGGGGTAAAGCCCTTGGGCTGTCCTGGAAGATATACGAGTGGGCCCATCATACGTGTACTTATGATTTGAGGGTTGGTCCACAACGCAAAGTTTCATCCAAAGCTATAGCTGTCCACGTTGGTGCGCAGTTGAGGGAAGATGGATCGATTGTTAGACCGCGTGACATTCAAGCGCAGATGTTACGAGAATTTGGTGTCAATGTGAAGTATTCAACTGCTTTGTCTGCTAAGAATGTTGCACTAAACGCTGCATACGGAGATCAGGAACTGTCATTTCAGGTTAAACTTGTTCCATGTTTATAAGTACATTTTGTATTCATTTCGTACCGCGTACTTATATTGGTACTAGTTTTCAATTACCGCGTACTCCTTACTTACTGTTTTTTATCCTTTTTTTTTTTCCTTTTTCCACTTTACAGTTGCTGCCTAAATACCTTTACATGTTAGAGAGGATGAACCCCGGATCAGTTGTTGATCTGCAGACGTGTGATGGGTCCTTTGAATATTGCTACATTTCACTTGATGCGTGTGCAAGGGCGTTTCGTGCGTGTCGTCCCGTGATTGTCATTGATGCAACACATTTGAAGGGGAAATACAAGGGAGTTTTGTTTGTTGCATCGACTAAGGACGCTAATGAGCAGATTGTCCCCCTTGCTTTTGGGATAGGTGATAAAGAAAATGATTCTTCTTGGTGTTGGTTTCTAGAGCACGTTCGTCGGAGTTTTGGCACTCGTGAGGAATTATTAATCGTGTCTGATCAACACATTAGTATAAAAAATGCGGTGACTTCTGTGTTTCCAGGTGTCCCTCATGGCTTTTGCACATACCATATCCAAGGTAATCTCAAGGCACGTGACGAAGTGATAGAGATCTTCCAAGATGCTGCAAATGCGTACCGGGAGAACGATTTCAATATTCATATGGATAACTTGGAGTTGACTTGCCCAGGTGCACATGCAAAACTCTTAAACATATGTTACTAGTTCTCAACCAATTTTATTTACATTACGTAGTTCCATGTGATCTGTACATTATGTCTAACGTACTCAGTACGAAAGGTAATCAAAGCTTACTGTGTACTTAAGTACGCAGTAAGCTTTTGATTACCTTTCGTACTGAGTACTTTAGCAGTGTTGTGTAAGTGTTCATATGGATAACTTGGAGTTGACTTTGTCCAGGTGCACATACAAAATTGTTAAACATTGGTCCGAGCAGATGGGCGAAGTGTAGATGCCCTGTGCGGAGATATAATTTTGGAACGTCTAATGCCGTAGAGTGCCTGAACTCTCGTTTAAAGTGGGCAAGAAAATTACCAATATGCTCTTTGTTGGAGTATACGTGTAATTTGGTTCAAGCATGGTTCTGTGAGCGGCGTTCTATCGCTGGAGCTATATCCCTTGAATTGTCAGACTATTCAATGGAGAGATTGGGTAATGCAATTAGGGTGGGTCGGACAATGAAGGTCGAGGGTATTTCTGAATCAAAGTTTAAAATCTTATCGGGGCACAAGAGCTATATTGTTGACATTGCTGCGATGACGTGTTCATGTCGTGTATGGCAGATGGACCTTTTTCCGTGTTCGCATGCTACACGGGCAATAAGGTAACAAGATTTGTTTTTCATCCGAAGTACATTACGTAGTGTATGATAATTACTGCACTGTTTAGACGGTAAGTTTTGTTTTGGTTCTTAATGCGGATATCAGTACGAATATACACCATATCGTACTTGTTAATTATTTTTTTTGTTTTTTGTAGTCATGTCAATCAGACTCCAATTGGATATGTGCATTCATATTACAGCACTGCTACGTGGCGTGAAATATATGCAGCTGAGGTAACCCCTGTGCCTGATCCCAGCGATTGGCGTGTTCCATGTGATGTTGCTACGAGGGTTGTTGGAACCCCATCTAACCCGAAACAAGCGGGTAGGCCTAGGACGAGGAGGATTCAATCTATGAGGGGTGCTCCACGCGATGGGGTACCATGTGATGTTGCTACGAGTGGTGCTGAACCCAGTGTTGATCCGAGTGGTGCTGAACCCATTGTTGCTACGAGTGTAGCAAAGGATCGTCTTTGTGGCCGATGTAAGCAGAAGGGCCACTATCAAAACACGTGTTCTGTATATTTGGAGATCAATGTTGAAGATGAACAAGTGGTGGGTGGTAGTGGTGGTGGTGGTGGTGGTGGTAAGCGTACTCGTAAAGGTCCAATAAAATGTGGTATTTGCGGTGTTCTTGGGCATTCCCGTAGAACTTGCACGGACCCAAACATATTATGATATATCTGAACACGGGCATGAACATGATTGTCAGTTATTATCAATATATTTCGATGTATTATGTTTAAATATTTTGATGTCAGAATTTGTCTTTGCTTGGGTATTACTAATGTAACCAGTACGAAATTAGTCAAAGATTACTGAGTACTTAAGCACGCAGTAAAGAGCACCAGTAAGATTACTAGTCTTGTGTAAGTTTTTGTTCATTTTACATCATGTACTAGGGTACACAGTACGAAATGAGTCAAAGATTACTGAGTACTTAAGTACGCAGTAAGGAACACCAGTAAGATTACTAGTCTTTGTGTAAGTTTTTGTTTTTACATCATGTACTAAGGTACTCAGTACAAAATGAGTCAAAGGTTACTGGGTACTTAAGTACGCAGTAAGGAACCCATGTAAGATTACTAGTCTTGTGTAAGTTTTGTTCGTTTTACATCATGTACTAAGGTACTCAGTACGAAATGAGTCAAAGATTACTGAGTACTTAAGTACGCAGTAAGGAACACCAGTAAGATTACTAGTCTTGTGTAAGTTTTTGTTTTTACATCATGTACTAAGGTACACAGTACGAAATGAGTCAAAGATTACTGAGTACTTAAGTACGCAGTAAGGAACACCAGTAAGATTACTAGTCTTTGTGTAAGTTTTTGTTTTTACATCATGTACTAAGGTACTCAGTACAAAATGAGTCAAAGGTTACTGGGTACTTAAGTACGCAGTAAGGAACCCATGCAAGATTACTAGTCTTGTGTAAGTTTTGTTCGTTTTACATCATGTACTAAGGTACTCAGTACGAAATGAGTCAAAGATTACTGGGTACTTAAGTACGCAGTAAGGAACCCATGTAAGATTACTAGTCTTGTGTAAGTTTTGTTCGTTTTACATCATGTACTAAGGTACTCAGTACGAAATGAGTCAAAGATTACTGGGTACTTAAGTACGCAGTAAGGAACACCATGTAAGATTACTAGTCTTGAGTAAGTTTTGTTCGTTTTACATCATGTACTAAGGTACTCAATACGAAATGAGTCAAAGATTACTGAGTACTTAAGTACGCAGTAATGAACACCAGTAAGATTACTAATCTTGTGTAAGTTTTGTTAGTTTTACATCATGTACTAAGGTACTCAGTACGAAATGAGTCAAAGATTACTGAGTACTTAAGTACGCAGTAATGAACACTAAAGTACTCAGTACGAAATGAAAGTAAGAAACACAAAAAAAGATTCCACACAACACTTACATATATACACCAGTGCGAGTACGTACCATATTTACCAAAAAACAAAAGCCATGGTACGTACTGATTTTTTTGTACTTAAGAATCAGTACGTACCACCATGTTTTAGTGTTTTGAACCAGTCATACCCAAATCATAATTACATAACCACATTTGTCCACAAGATTTCCCAAAAGAGTTATAAATTATACTAAATTGAGGGCATTGGAATAGCAGGATCAGTACTGAACGCGTAGATCGTCTGAGCAATGCGGAACCTGTAAGCATTCAACTCCACAGGTGTAGCTAGGCCTTTTTCCCCTGGTGTAATTGATATCAATCTCTCGACTGTCTTCAAGCAGTATAGAGCACAGCTGAAATCGTCGACCTGCTTGTAAGTATCCTTTGCATCTGCAAAACAAAGATCCCATTGGGTGTAGCAGGGATCTGTGATATTATGCCTCTCATTGTATCCTATGGCTTTCATAAGCTGAGGTAGGAGCCTTGCCAATGGGATGAAGTGCCTCCTTCGGTTTGTTCTGTGATGACTTTCAAATGACCACGATTTAGAGTCGTAGAGCCAGATCTTCTGAGCCATCATGTCAATGAGCAATGTCACCCAGTGGTTGCTAAAACAACAGATTGTCACAACCTACAAAAATAGTATGTTTTGATTAAAAAACAAAAACAGAAAACATAAACAGTACATTATGATACAAAACGTAATTAAACAACAAGTACCCCTAAAGTGAAATCGTACTCAATGAAAGAGTACGCAGTTAATCATATCGTACTTACCTTCTCATACTCAATCCAAGGCTTCATCCTCTCCCCCCAGTTTGGAATCTCTAGATCAGCAAACATCATCAATTTTTCCATATCATCAAATTTGACATATTCCTCACTTCCTTTCTTAAACATACTCTGTTTGTACAGGTCCATCACGGGTTTCTTCTTTCCGTGCATTGTGTCAAACACTTCATCAATTGCACTCTACAAAGTCAAGAAGAAACATTCTGTCAGATATTTTCAATAATTGCGCACTATAATTAATTAATCATATTTACCATGAAGTGGCATGAGGTGATTGCTACGTTTGTGTTGGTATGCGTTAGGCCTGCAAATTTAGGGTCTGTAGCAAGGATCGATAGGTATGCATGTAAGTGGTCTTCCTCCAGCTTGGTATCGGGGGTTGTTATACCCTCAAACCACTCTTTGTTAACAAAGTAGTCTAATCCAACATTCCTATACCTGTTTGTAGCCCAATTGTGTAAGTAAACATACGATTTTGTCAATAGAAATGCCTTTTAAATTCCTTTTTATATGTAATTAGTAACTTACAGTTTTTGTTCTGACCGCATGAACTGATGGAAAGATCTCCTGCCTGCCCTATTATCATTGCTGAGGTATGGACTTCGCAATGCCCTTGACGGGTACCGAATTCGGATTGGCCTTGTCTCGTCATCCGGGTCAATCGCTAGGTATGCTACATCTTCTATTCGAATCGGGCCTACCGCAAGTTGTAACTCTTCTGGTTTGGCTGTTCTACCTTCCACAGATGACATTACTTCATCAAGAGCTTTACTCATTTGGTCGTCAGATAGTAAGAAATCATCTTCCTCATTTTCCTGGATACATAAAAGCAAGCTAGTAATTATTAATACGATTTCGTACCGGGCATTAGCATTACACTGGACAAAAATTTACAAGTTCGTACTGGGAAATTTTTCAAGTCTTTCAATTCAAATCGTACCCAGTAGAAATAACATGTCCGTACCCAAAAAACACCCACACAAAAGCACATCTGTTTAGCAATACACTTGAAAAGAAAAACAAAACACTTAAATTGTCTTTGGTACCCAAACTTCACAGCGTTTTTTTCAATGTTCATGCATCAGAATGCATGTCTTGTACCTTATCTCCCTCAGGTACACCTGTGTTGCCATCATCTGCAGCTGCATCGCTGGCCTCCCCGGCATGTTCTCCAGCTGTCTGTTGTTCATCAACGGGGGCTGTGACGGCTGCTTCATCAACGGGGGCTGCCACGGGTTTTTCTTTACGAGCTTTCTTGGCTCCACCAGTCCTTTGTCTTCCATAGCGTTTCAAATCCGACTTCATTTCCGCCTCACTCTGCTGGCTTCCTTCTTCTGCAGCTGTCTGGATCGCAGGCTGTGGTGTCTCCTCAGGAATTGAGGTGTTAGCTCCCACCTCGATACCGGCCTCCCCTGACTTGCTGCCCTGTATTTGTGTTTCCTTCTCAGTACCAGCCTCCTCTCTTGCACCTGGAGCTGCCTCGCTTGTGTCCCCGCCTGCACCGGCCTCATCGCCTGCACCTTCCTCAGCAGTGACCCTCTCGCCTTCACCTGTGTGACCAGCATCCTCCTCGCCTGCACCTGTGTGACCAGCATCCTCCTCGCCTGCACCTGTGTGACCAGCGGTCTCCTTGCCTGCATCTGTGAGCTGTATTGTTGCTTCAACAATTGCTGGCGTTAGTGTATGGGTGGTAGGCAGTGAGGAGGCGTGCCTTGCAGGTGAGAAGGTAGTGTCGGTGTCATGCATCTGGAAAAAATCGGAGGCCTCGTGAGTGTCACGGGCAGCCTCACGATGCCCACTGTCAGCAAGCTTCTCGACGACATCTTTCACAATCTGCTGTCGGAAGCTTTCCATGAATTCCATCATCTTCTTTGCAGCAGCTTCGCCTGCAAGTGCCCCGATTTTCTGCATATCTTCATCGCTAATGTGCAGAGTTGCAGCTGGAGCAGCATGTGATGGACCTGGCTTAGCAGCAGCGGGCAGATTCTCATCTCTTGGCCTTTTCCTTTTGGCGTCGTTCGGATTATACTTGAAGGCAAAAGGCCTTCCTTCGGGGTCATTTTCCAGCGATTTCCAGTAGAAGGTTGACAGTTCCCTAGCATGAGGCTTCAGAATAGGCAGCGTGTTCTGCAAAAATGATATAGTTCAAAATTAATTCATAGTTCATAATCTGACTTAATTACACAGTAAGAAACTGAAAAAGATTTACATTATGTAGTAAAGTTCTTAGTACGAAAGGCAGCAAAGCTTACTGGGTAATTAAGTACTCAATAAGAAAGGAGGACAAACATACTGAGTACTTAAGAACTCAGTAAGAAAACACAGAAAAGATTACTGGGTACTCAAGTACTCAGTAAGAAAGAAGGAAAAACTTACTGAGTACTTAAGCACTCAGTAAGAAAACACAGAAAAGATTACTAGTGATGTGTAACATAAGCATTTTATTGTGTAAGAAGGAATAAGTAATACCTGCTCTATTTGGCGATCTGTTGGGAATTTAAACTTCTTCACGAAGTTGTACCGCAAGAAGCGGGGTCTTACTCTTTTTGGATTTTTCCCTCCGATAGCTTCACCGAAAGCTGGAATCGCTTCAAATATCCAAGCCTACAAATATGATATTGTTAGTTTATGGATGGGGAAATGGGTCTTATATTTTCCAAGTTCAGTTTGCTTACCGAGAATGCTATAGTGTTTCCTTTGAGATGGTAGCTTACGGTCCCTGACTCCGGTACCCTCTCTTTGCGCATGACATTCGTGATTGTGTCTTTTAGGGATTGGAACGAATAACTCCCCCACGGGAAAGCTTCCCACTCTTCACTGTTCTCCAGCAGAATCCACAGCCATATTGGAATTGCTTTCTTGGTCTGATCATACCCAAGCACATATGTACACGCAAGAAGCAGCTTAGAAAGCTTCACATAATCCGATGGCGATGCTGGAATTTTTATCTCAACCTCTTTGTCCTCTTCTACCACGGTATAGTTAAACGACTTGTTGATGAACATCCTTGCCACATCAGCTGTGGTAGTCTTGTCGTTTGCTCTAAACAGCCGTACAAAGACAGATTCGGTTGGGATCTCATGATATATGTACGGGTTGAATTTGGCCTGTCCAAAGCGAAGCCCGCTAACCAGCGCAAATTCTGTCCTCGAAAATCGCAGGACAGAATCCCCAATTTTAAACCAGAGGGCTGTTGGGTCAGGGTTTGGATCTGGCTTCACCTCCCTGAATACCATGTAATGCACCATGACTCCATTTCGGCTGCTGAATTTGTTGAGCTTCAAATACGATCCAAAACAACAGTTTTTAACCTCCTTAGCTGCTGCAGCTGGAAGTGTATTTAGGACGTCATCTATGTCAGCTGCCATTTTCTCGTACCCTGTGAACATTGTCTTACTGGGGTATTCCAGTAAGTCTCCCCTCTTGTAGGTCCATGTGATCTGTACACAGTAAGAAACACCCAAAAATTACTAGCCTTGTCAAAATCTTTGTTCAATTTACATTATGCAGCAAAGCACGCAGTACGCAAGGAGGAAAAACTTACTGAATTCTTAAGTACCCATTAAGAAACATATAAAAGATTACTACTCTTGTGCAGATTTTGTTCATTTGACATAATGTACTTAATTACACAGTAATAAACAATTAAAAGCTTACTAGTATTATGAAAAATTTTGTTTACTATCGTACATCACAGTGCAAAATTACTACTTTTACTGAAGATGAGCAGAAATTTGAACAATCAAACCTTAAATAGTGTTTTTAATCACAAAACATCCCAGAATATGGATTTTAACCCTCATTTTTAGTACCAGTGCTTCAAATACATATGATTTAGTCGAAAATTAGAGTTAAATGTTGACAAAAACAAGTTTTGATAGTACATTCGTACTGAGGATTTTATTTGAGAAAAACAAATTCACAGTTTTACAGAGATTAGGGTTCGAGATTTCTGGAAACTTTTTTCAGATTATAGGGCTCTTATTTTCTTGAAATATGAACACGAGGGTTGAAGATTCAAGAAAATACCTCTCGCCCTAAGAAAGACGGCGCATCCGGAGCAATGTCCTGTACCCCCTCTCCGATTTCTGCTTCTGCATGCGGTTCTTGGGTCGATTCTTTTGTCTTTGAACGTTTTGATTTCCTGGGCGCCATTTACCTTCTCGCGTTGGTTTGTCGTCGGCCGGAATGTAGTGTGCAATCGCGCTGGAATCGCGGTGGTTGGGGAGA
This sequence comes from Thymus mandschuricus, assembly GCA_029379335.1. Lineage (NCBI taxonomy): Eukaryota > Viridiplantae > Streptophyta > Magnoliopsida > Lamiales > Lamiaceae > Thymus > Thymus mandschuricus. The sequence goes on from CM057072.1 coordinate 5,672,704, forward strand.
GGGATTTTTGCTCTGGTTGGAATCGCGGTGGTTGGAGTCGGGTTTTCTGATTTCCGTTTTCGAGAGGGAGAGAGAGAGGTTGAGGGAAGATGATTGATTAGAGAGAGGGAAGTTGAGTAGTTGATATGCGGGTTCCCTAGGTTGTCAAATCCCGCCAATAACTTGCAGGGGTAATTTTGTACCAATTTTGAAAAATTGGGTATAATTTGATGTTTTTAAGATCCAAAGCAAAATTTAGTTTTTTAACTTCACTTAGGGTATTTTCCTTTTTCCCTCTTTTTTAATTTTTTAATTCTAACTCTTTGAAAATATATACTTTGTGTATATAAAATTTATCTTGGATATTTAAAATTATTATAAATTATTTATATTTTTTCTAATTTTAGCAAACAATATAGGAGTATCAATTTAAAGATCATTTTATACTCTTTAATTGAAGATACATATTGTATACATTATTCATATTGGAATTGCAAAAATATGGCAAGAAAAGCAATAATGAATAAAAATTATAAAGAAAGAGAGATTTTTTTTTTTTTTTTTCAATATTGTGTAATTTTGGCTCAAGTAATGTAATATTGTGCTATGATAAAATAATAAAACGTAATATTAATATTTTTTTTAAATCAATATTTTTTGCTAGATGAAAAAATATATTGATATAAGAAGCACCGGGACGGGAACGAAGTACGAATACGATACGAAACGAAAATACGTTAATTTTAAAAAGATATAGATACGAATATGTCAAGATTCATTTATATTAAAAAAAAAAAAAAAGCATTTATATAATTATAAATTAAATTAAATTAAATTAGGCATACATATGAATTTGTGTTGTGTGCATGTATCAGTATTTATACTTTGATATTAGCCCGCAAAATTGAGGGATCGATTAGGTTTAAATTAATTTGAAGAAGTGGCAGGGGTAAACCAGAAGTAAACCCTAGGAGTCAGAAACTTTTTTTTAATCATCTTTAATGTATTTAATACGTATTTTTTAATTAAAAATTAAATAATTTAAAAATAAATAAATAATACATTTAAATAAGTATTTTCAGAGTATTTTTTTCGTTTTAGTATTAAATACGTTCTGGAATACACCCCTAGACGTATCTGTGCTTCATATCAATATTTACGATTTTTTTTTTCTCTTAATATACTTCTAAAACTAAGCCACTCTTTATTCCTATATTTGTGGAATTTTATTTTAAAAAAACACGTCTCATATATTTGTACCCTAAAATTGTGGAAGTTTTGCAAAACAACCATGCCCTTCTATGTTAATTACAAAATTGCCACCAATAACTAATTTGCAATTGATTTTCAATTTCAAACTCCCTCTTGAAAAACTTCAAATTCGTTCATTTGCATTTTATAAGCATTAAAATAATCATCCTTTTAATTCGGATAAAAATCTCTATATATTTCTTGTGATTTTGATATAGTGATACTTAAAATATTAATTAAAAGTGATTTTTAATTTATTTTTCATGTTTTGTACTCCTACGTAATGTAGAAATATAAATGTTATATTCCATGTAATAATTGGATCACATATTTTTTTTAACTTAGTTTTTGTTAATTAAAAAGTTGGTATTGAAAAGGAAAAAAGAAAAAAGGGCTTCAAATTAAAATTGGACTCATCATAAGCCTATCATATTATATATTATCTCTTCATATAAAATGATTAAAATTTATTCGCGTTTAATATATTTGTTTTTTTTAAAGACTATGTTTGTTATATATAACATCAATTTAAAGTTATTTTTGTGCTATTAAATTAAAGATTTACTTATTGTTATTTATATCAATATTGCAAGAATATAGCAATAATAAAATAAAAATTAAAAATTGTAAAGAAATAGAGATTAAAGAAAAGGAGACGGTTCCCTAATAACCGCATGAAGGAAAAAAAATGAGTTTAAAAATTGATTTTGCTCCCTCCTATTTTTTGGCCATTCAATTAATAATATTACAAAATTGCCATTAACTTTTCAATTGATTTTAAATTGAAAACTGGCTCTTTATATATATATATAGATAATAGATAATAGATTTATAAAGAAACGTGAGATTTATATTTATCATCTATTTTGTAACCATTTTTTTAAATGTTATTTTCATCACTAAATATACCCTAATTACAAATTAAAAGAAAAATTAAAATAGACGAGTGGGATCTATATTCATCATCTATTTTGCAACCATTTTTTTAATTTTATATTCATCACTAAATACATATTTATATAACTAAATGGGTAGAAAATTCAAATACCCTTCTTCAAACCAACCATATACAAAATACCCCTCAAATAAAAACCATATACAAACTACCACTCTATACCCAAAAGTCATCAATACCTTTTATACAATGTATTTCCCTTTGTTTTTTGTATATTTCCACTCCTAGCCATGCAAATACTAACAGGCCCATCACTCTTCCGTAAAATTAAAATTTTTGTAAAATACCAACTTCATACCTTTTTGACCGAGTTGCTGCCGGGTCCTATCCGTCTGGGTTTTACGGCAAACGCATTCCAACCACGCGGAGCACCGGATGGTTCCAGCTACGAATTCCTTCAGCAGCAAACAGCACAGCCCTCGTTCGTTTTCTACCCGGGGCGTAGAGTATTTTGTTGGTAAATACAAGAATTAAAATTTGGCGACAGGTGATGAGCAGAAGCCCAAAATTTTATTAGGGAATTATAAACTATTTATTACATAAAGATTATCTCCTTTTGGGAGGAGACAAACTTGTTTAGCTACCTATGGTAGCGGAATGGAAACACTCATGCAAAAGAAAACTAAACTATTACAGAGTTTATTTTGAAGAAGCTGAAGAAAATGTTCGATCATCTTCTCCTTCTTCCTTCGACTCTTTATATAGATGCTGAATGGCATCTACCTCATCCTGCATTATTGCCTCGGATGCTAAAGTCGTTGGCATCTTTCTCCTTCACCGCAAATTTCGGTAGTGGTGAGGGCCAGCTTATTAATCAATCCACCGAAAGTTATAATAATTCATCCGGTGAGGTTGATCTGTCATTATCTCCACCGAAAGGTATTGATAATGCACCTTTGATGAATGGAGTCTGGGACCTCCATCTTTGAATTCCACCGAAATTGTTGGTGGAACGTCACTCTCCTGCAGCCCACTCTTGTCGTCTTCTTTTTGAGTGGGGCTCCTGTTGAGTAGAGTCACATGACTCCACTATCTTTTGTTGGGAAAGTCTTTCCCCGGGGCCCTTGGCGTTCGTTTGTCTGGAACCGCCTGGAACTCCTTCTTGTCCGTGGCTCGGGCTCGGCCTGCTCTTGGCCTGAATCCTTTCCCGAACTCCAGCTCCTTCTGGTTTTGGCATGATGAACAAATGCGTTCATCCCAATGACCGAAATGAGCCATATTGCAATATTTGCGATGAGTCTCTTTACTCACCACCAGCTTGTTCTCCCATAGCAGAGTCCTTTTTCTCTCGAAAGCTTCCTCTGCGAATCTTGTGGTTTTTCCTGTTATAGTGTTTAACAGGAAAGATCCGTTTACCGAGTTCTGATAGAATTTGAACTGGTATTTGACTTTGTCCATCTCTGTGAGACAGACCCATAAACCCCAAGCTCGTCGAGTTGAGATTTCATCTTCTGAAATGGTGGAGACGAGTGGAGCATCTCCATCAATTGCCTTAACACTGTTTAAGGCTCTCTCGTCGGGTCTCCTTAGCCTTATGTAGTGGAAGGCCTCGTGATTCCCTTTTCCTGCTGGTTCAGGAGCTGCACTTATGAAGTATAACTCCAGAACATCACCGCGGCTAAGTTGATCGTTGTTAGCCCATGAATCGTACACAGCTTCTTGAATCCACCTGGGTAGATTCCTGATCTCTGCGAACGCCGGTGATATGGTTGAAACTGAAGCAAGAGCTCCAAAATCATACCATTGCTTGACATCATGTGGATTTGCACCTGGCTTCATCCACACCCTGGGATATTTTCCTGAACCATCAATAATACAATGGTTTGGATTCAATCCCCTTCTTGTAAGAAGCTTCTCCCAGCTAGCTTGATATACCTGCCAAAATGGAGAAACTTGAATAACTTGGTTAGTATCAACCTTAGAATTGCCAGTCATTGGCCTAAGATTGATCTCTCCCTCTTTAACCCCAGAGGTGCTGGGTTGACATGATGATTCAGATTTTGACACCTGAACCTCATCTTTTCCTTGGGCCGATAGATCTATTGATGCTACCAACTTAGGACTTGTGCAAGAGGTATTTGAATCCTCTGCTGCCGTTATAGGGGCCGGCAACCGAATCACTTCTTTTTCCTTAGAGGACGCCCGAAGGAGTGGCGCTTGTACTGCATTCCAGCACTGGGTTTGTGCCATCCTGCAAGCTTGTATTCTGTCGGTGACTTTCGTCTTATCGACAGCTTGTATCTTTCCGGCTTGTTCAGCCCTCAAGACACACTCGTCCCATTCTTTTGATAACATCTCGAGGTTCTCTCGGAGATGCTTCTGGGCAATCATGATAGAGCTACATTCAGTTGGCTCCATCTCTTGTCAAGAAATCTGCAAGAACATTCTCATGAGATTTCACAATAACAATGTCAAAAACAAAATATTGACATTCAGCTTGCCATCTTAGTAATCTAGCCTTTTCAGGTTTAGATTCTATCTTGTTTTTTAAGAAAGCCTTAACCTGTGTGTTATCGACTTTCAAAGTAAATTTCTTTGCTAATAAAAATAAAGGCCATTTTTTAAACGCCTTTCGAACTGCAAAGAATTCCTTCTCGTTAATGTGCCATCTGATGGCCTCATTTGCTTGGAACAAACCACTACAGTATCTGCATGGTTCTTCTCCATTTGGTGTGATCTTTGTAAGGACTGCTGCCCACCAATGATCACTTGCATCGGTATACAGGACTAAATCATCTTCGTCCTGCGGCATTGAAAGTTTGGGGAGGTTCCCACATACTCCTTTCAATACTCTCATTCCTTCTTTGTGTTCTTCAGTCCAGATGAATGGAACATCCTTCTTTAGAAGTGGACTAAAGACCTTCCTGTATTTTGCAAGATTCTTAATAAATGCTCCTGCAAAATTAACAACTCCTAAGAAGCTTTGAAGTTGCTTCTTCTCCTTGAGATCTTCCGGGAAATCTTTCACCTTTTGCACGATATGATCCTGCAAAATAATCCCCGTTTCATCGATCTCGATTCCCAGAAATTCCATTTTCCGGGTTGCTATAACTGCCTTTTTCTCCGACAGTACTAGCCCTTCTCTGTAACAAACATCAGCAAAGATCTCAAGATGTTTATTGTGTTCATTCATATCTTTTGACGTTATGAGAATGTCATCAATATAAACGAACATAAATGATGAATAATCTTTAAATAAATTATCCATCTTCCTCTGAAAAATCTGGGGTGCATTAGCTAGCCCCATTGGCATCACGTTCCAAACGTAATGTCCTTGTGGAGTAGAAAAAGCTGTGAACTTCTTACTCCCTTCTTCCATGCGAATCTGGTAGAAACCTGACTTGCAATCAAACTTTGAGAAAACCTTTGCATTTCTAATGCAGTTAATAAGGTGTTCTCTACTTGGTATGAAATAACCATCGAATTCTAAAATGTCATTAATACCTTTGTAATTAATAACAAGTCGAGGTTTATTTCTTTTAATCTCACCATGATTCCTTACCAAGAAGCCCGGGCTACTGTATGGTGAATTTCCTGGTTCGATCAGCTTCATGTCAAGGTGCTCCTTGATGATGCCTTTCATGTCCTCTTGATCTTTGATATTCATCAAGATCGGCCTGTATCGAACAAACTCGTGAACCTTGTCAGGTTTGACCTTCAAGGTTGCTCTGAGTTGATTCTTCTCCCACCATGCCAAAGGATTCTCATTGTAACAACGTACAATTTTCCTTTTGACATCTTCCAATGATACCTGTGTATCAGTTTCTATATCTTTACAAATTAAAGATACCTTTAGGATCTGGATCTTAGCAACATTTTCCTCATCGTTCTTGCTAAGTTTCCCTTTGATCCTATAATCCAACAACGCTTCGTTGAATCGTCGCTGGTCCTGCATTTTCGGGTTCCGAAGTAGTCCTTCATCACCACGCTTGCTGCGAAAATTGATTGGCATTTGTCGATTAAATGCTCCTCTCATTCTCTGAACAATGATTTTGTGATCACACTGCGTTGTGAACACTAATCGTTGCCTCTCATTATCCTGCATATATCTTTTGAACATCTGCAAGAAATTGTTACCGAGCAATATATCTGCACCGGTATCATGAAAATAGATTGGAGGGGTTTTAACCTTATACCAAGGCGTCTGTCTTGCTCCTCCAATCAAGATTTCCACGGCCTTGATTCCTTTTGATAGAATCAGGACCCTTTTGGAGAAATCTCGTCCTGCAATCCGTGGAAGTTCTTCCTCTATTTCTGCTGGGAAGATTTCACGTCTTGCTGTACATATTCCTGCACCTGAATCAATATAGGCAGCAAAATACTCTGCCTTATATTTCTCATACAACACTCCAATAGGAATGTATATTGAGAATGGACTTGTCATTCGATCAATAATTTTTTCTCATTGATCGTGATCTCCATTCCTCCTTCCCTGCTTCTCCAGGGCTTGTATTTCTCGAGGAAATCTAGACCAAGGATAAGAATATTCTCTTCTCTCCCCGCTCGGCCTTTGACTTCAACCTTCCATCCACCCATCTCGATCATGGCTTTGTAGTGATGGATCTCCGGTTGTTCCAGATAATACAAAATATTACAAGGAAAATTATTTTCCCATCTTGTAGTATCAAATCTGGTGGTTACCCCTCTCCATCCTTCTGGACATTTGATGGTAATAACCGTCTTGTTGAAGTCCAACAACCTTGGTTGGGCAGGTTGTCTCAGACTCAGGCTTCTTCCCAAAGGTTGAGAAGTGATCCTATCTCCCTGGAATGATAATCTTCCAGAATGTAATCTAAGACTTTGATCATGTCTTATGACTACCCTGTCTTGAATTTGGATATCCACGTCTCTCAGTCGTGGAATCTCCACTCTATCGGGACAAATTGCCGTTGTCACCTTTTTGAAGATATCTGGTATCTCAATGAATTGCTTTCCCAAGAACAACTCAGTATGATGGGAGTTGGAAAGCGCATAGGATACCTGATATGTGATGGAATAAGGTCTATTCCCTTCTTCCACCAAATCCTTTCTTTTGAAGTCCTGATACAATGTCAGGGCTTTGCTGAAGCTGGTGTCGTTAAGATTGTAAGCAATCTTTGGATAGATAATCCCCACCACTTGTCCAGCACATAGATTTCCTGCGATGGTTCCCGTCACCGAATCTTGCAGGTTTCGTACTCGCCTGTCGCATATGGCAATGTCGATTGGTGAATCGACTCCTACGAACAAGGCTGATTTAAGCACGAGTTGAATTGCTCCGATGTGGATCCAATTCATCTTTTCCGCAACCTCCGGTTTCATCTTGGATAGATCTTCCCGGATATCACTTGCTGGAATCAACTGCATCTCCACTTGATTCCCTGTGAGCTCGATTGGAAGCGCCATTTCTCGTCTCGTGATTCCATAGACAATATGGTGCTTTCGACTCTTTAGACTGAAGTTCCTTAGAACTTGGTCTATGTTTCCTGCTGAAAAACCCTGGTATCTTTGTATACTCAGGTTCTTCTTCATGATCTTATCAATCTGGCTTTGTGAGATAATCGTCCGGCTAGAATATCCGGTTCTATCTTCACATTCCTGATGATGAACCTCTTCTTCAGTTGGATTCTGAATCACTGGATCCATCAGAATCTTCACTGTCGAAGTCCTCTTCGGCTTCATATATACTCTCATCAGAGGGTATATCCTCGAACTGATAAACTTGTATCAGATCTTTGAAATAGATCGCGTCTTCAATGTCGGTGTTGACTCGAATCTATTCATCCTCCTGTTTTCTGGGCAATTGGTTGAGATATGCCCAAGTGCACCGCACGTCCAGCAGTTGCAATCTTTGAAACTTTCATTGGCTCTAGCATGAGCTTTTCTGAAAGTTTTCTTTCCTGCAAATTTTCCCTGAGACTGGTCCGTTTTCTGGTCCGTCTTTCTGGGTTGAAATCTGCTCCTGGATGGACCGCTTCGCTGTCCATATTTATATGATCCGGCCTTCTGTCTGGACCACATAGTTCTTGGCTTCCAAGATTTTCTCCTGGATTTTCCTTCTTTTGAATAGGGCTGAAACCTATTCTTCTTATACCTTCGTTTCACCGAAGGTTCTTCTCCAATGACCGTTGGTAGATCACTGCCTTCACAGTTGAGGGTGGTTTTGTTCATTCTCCTCAACTTCTTCACGTTCTTCTGTGCAGTAGCTTGTTGACACCATTCCATCAACTTGGCATGCACATAGGACATCCTTTTAGCAACGCTGTCATGGATACCTGGAGTATATCCACGAATAAGCATTTCTCTCCAAGGGCTTGGAAATTTTAGGAAGAAAATTTCCCTGGCCTTCTCTTCATCAATCCTAGACTGATGTTGATATAAGGTGAAGAGCTTTAAAAACTTGTTGAGCGTCTTTTGCTCCAAGACCACGAGCCTCAGATTGTAGAACGCCATTAAGTATTTTTTCTTTTTCTCTTCATCATATCCTTTGAAGTATCCTTCCCCAAGGAAGTGATGCTTTATTACGTCCGCCATGGAAGGGGCCATGTTTTGATAGTCTCCCTTTAGGCACTTGTCTCTTGTAGCTTGGCTCATTCCTTCCCAAGCAATCCTGACCACCCCCACGAGGCTCACCTCGAGAGTCTTTGCAAAGTTATCTTGACTCATATCAAGAGTGGCTGCTGCAATAGTCATGGAATTTTTCCATTCCTCGATGGCTTCCTCTCTCTCGTTGAAGTTGACATCGTCGAGGTTGAGATGAATTCCATATGGATGGATGGGTTCCATTGTTGCCTTTCCTACAGGAGTGTCCTGTTTTTCGGAGGGCTTCCACCTTGAATTCCGCAGGTTGATTCTGTGAGCTTCATAACTCTGATCCTCCCACCGCTCATGGAACGAAGATCCGGCTTCAACAAATGGCTTTTGCTCCGGTTCTCTCTCGTTCACCTTTAGATCCACCATTCTGAGGTCAGCAAATGATTCTGCCAACTCCTGTAGATCTTCCAAACCGATCCTTTCAAGATTTGACATCTCGAATCAGTTTGTTTATGAATTCCTGCTTTGGATCCTTCAGGTCGGGATCCTTAATGGGCAGCACCGTCTGGGGACTGCTGGATTCGCCTTTAAAGACGAAATTTCTTCTCAAGGAACTGGAACGGGGCTGTTCCAATTTCTCCACTCGTTGTTGGATATCTTTCAAGATGTTTAGGATTTCATCTTGTTGAGAAGATATCTTTTCAACTTGTTGTGGTACTCCGTACTGGCAGTTGCCGTAGTTTTGCACCGTCTTCTGGATCTCCCTTAAATCCCTAGAGATTTTTGATGAATCTGGTTCAATCTCTAGGAAATTAGGGCCAACTCCTCCGGTTGACTCCGTCATCTGGGATGAGTATGAGTTTGGTGAAACCTCCTCATCGCTCGCCTTAGAGCTCCTTCAAGATAAAAATTTATCCAGAGGCGATCTAAGTAACTCTGCACCACACCTTCTCCGGTCCGAATTTGGTCGGGAGTTGCATACTCTCGAACGTCTCGGAGAATTCTTTCGCTTTCTCTTAATTGAGAAAGTTCATACGCCTTTCGATTCCCCAAAAATTGGAGATATTCTCTGTAACACTCGCAACTCGGACAATAGTCCGGTCGATCCATTTTTACTTGGTGTCTCCTCCGTTAGTTAATAATCAAATATATAATAAATAAATATAATTCCCAAATAAACCTAGGGCTCTGATACCATTTTAGAAGCGTAGGATCATAATTGGCGAAAACGAGATAATTATCCCATTTTTACAAATCATTAATGGATAAATACATTAAACAAAGAAGAATTGTGTCCATAGCAGTTTTGGGGTTGCACATAGACAAGGATAGGGGCATTTATGGATAAATGGATATTAAGGGGTATTTTGTGCATTGTTTTTAAAGGAGTGGTATTTTGTGTATGAGAGTTTTAAAAAGGGGTATGCAAAAATAATACCCTAACTAAATAGGGGCTCGAGAATCTACTATAGAGTAAAAGAAGAATTAAAAGAGACGTGGGATGTATATTCATCATATATTTTGCTACCTTTTTTTTTTAATTTTATATTTATCACTTAAAACACATTTATAAAACTAAATAGAAACGTGGGGTGTTAATCAATCGTCGTTTTCCTAATTAAAAGAAACATGTTGAATTTTTTTTAAGAGAAACATATTTTTTTAAAGAAAAATATATGTCCTCTCTAATTACAAAATTGTCATTGATAACTACTTTTCAATTGATTTTCAATTGAAAACTCCCTCTTTATATATATATAGATTACATGAAATTTAATACTGTAACTGTGTCGCTAAATGAAACCTTTAGCTCCGAAATTCACTGTGACAAAGCCAATGCTTAATCTTTTGACCCGACAAAGCTAAGGGACAAGATTGAAACTTGCGCTTAATAGTAGCAGTGTTTATTTGAAAACATTACGATAATGTACTTATATTAGAGTGACCAGTTATAAAGTCAATTCAACGCCTCGTACGTATCTTAAGTAGCCTCGTACGTATCTCACTATAAAGTAACGTGTGGAATGTTATTTATTAAGTTTCGCAGAGATTGTCGTTGCAGCTTTCGATATTGGAATTCGTGATTCAATCCTTTGACCTAATGATAGAAGGAAAAATGTCATACCAAGGTAGCGCTTCGTATTCCTTAACGCATGGCGCACACTTTTGGCACCGTAATGGCCAAGTTATGATAAAGCAAGTTACTATATGGCTCATGACTCACCATATAATCGGAGAATTGCCATCTAGAATAATTTCACCCTAAACAAGCCCTGAATTCTTATAGGAGCTTTCACTGTAGTGGATTTTCAGAACTAGGAGTGAATATCTGAAGAACTGCTTCAAGTGCAGTTACACTCCATTTCTCAACATGTCGCTCTATCTGTCGAACAAAATAGCACGAAAAATATTGATTTCGTATTTTTTTGCAAACACTGTACCCATTTCAACTCACCTTGAATTCTTCGTCAAGATAATATGTTGTCGTCCCATCAATGCAAATGAGTGGTCTCCATGGAAGTCTAAGGAAGGTTCTGAAAGCGAAATCCAGTTCAACACAAGAAACACAATAAATTCAACATAAATGGCCATTTCTTCCCCTCGGTTAAGGAACGTAGTACTTAAGCAGTTAAAACAATTACAGACTCAAAGTTGAGCACCTTAGTTTCCACGATGCAACTAAGGATATTGTTTTGGAATCAAAATCCTGCATATGAAGCTCGTAGCATGTGAACAACATTTTACTTGAAGTTGTAAGCAAACTACGTCAGGCTAGAGAGGCATATATACTCTTAAAGATATGGATAAGAAAGTATGCATCTATGCAACAAAATGATAACATTCTTTATGATTTACTGAAGAAGATCTGGATTTGTTGCAAACTCAACGGGGATGTTTTTTGGTACATCTTCAACTACATTTCTTAAATTGAAGCCAAAGGGAGCCATATTACATGCTTTCATATGTTTCATACTTTCATATACAAAAGATGTCATTGCTTTATGCTATGCACAACATGATCAATCTAAAACATATCGAATTCAGGCTGTGTTTCATATCCTCTCCAAACTACCAAACCATGTTAGATATCTCCCTATCTTGTCTTTCATGGCCCTAGTACTTCCAATCGGATTCTCTATCCATTCGATTTACCTTTGATAGCTGTCTTTCAAAATACAGTTCTTTTATACCACAGTATCATGCACATAGTCCTCTAGCACCTAACACTCGGATACAAAAAAAGTTAGCTAGTTGACAATTTTTAACATTTTCCCCAAGAAATATGAAGGGCATAAATGGAACTAAATCCGTGCGCAAAAATATCTTGATCGTAATCTGAAATGACATCAGATGAACAGTAACTGTATTTTGAAATAATACCTCATATAATTCTTTTAACTGGATTGAGGGGCTTTCAAAGAAAGGTAGGAGTAAACTCAGGTTGCGTGCATATAATTGCTTACCTAGCAATAAAAAAAATAAAAGAAGTTAAAAAAACTTTCCCAATATTTATTGTCTGGCATCAATTCTTACATTTGTTGAACGTAATAAACCGCAGTAGAAAATTGAAGGCAACTCATGAAACTTGCAACAGCAGGTAGAGATTGGAATTAGTATCAGCAAGACTGAGAATGATCTATACGACTATACGACTTGGAACATCAAGTGTAATTCGCCAAAAAAATGTTACGTTGACCATACGATCTCCACACCAGAGATCCCATTCCAAATATACTTTGAACAAAAGAGGGAAAAGAAAAATCATTAATAAGGGTGATAAGTCGAAAAAATAGCAAAATATACTCTCATATCTTATACGAAGACCAGTTAAATTGGATAACTTAACATTCAACAAAGGAGCCAACCTGACACATGCACAAGAAATGACAATCTAAAAGATATGGTTGAGGAAACTATATTTTAACTAGATATTCTTCTAGCTGAAAATTCTCCATCTAGTGAGAAATGTGGGAATAGCTGATCTCCTGCATATAAGAATATCCACATGCACATTTCTATGCAGGATAATGTATTCATATTTTACCGCATTTCCATATATTCAATGGAGAAAACCAACAGAGAGAGAGTGATCCTATCTTACCCTTAATTTTGATGGTTGGATCTTCAAATATGCATTCTTCGGCATAAATTTCAGAGGTAAATGACCCTGCATGCAAGAATGAAAACTGTCACTTTATTAGCTTCGGGATAAAATGTATGGTATACAGACGCGCATACACTGAAAGTTACATTCGTCACATCCATATATGGAAAAACAGGATTGTAAATTCAAAATTTTCAAGTCTTTCTCTGTCCAGCCTAAGGTCATTGGTCTTGGACATGAGCCCAATTTAATCTCGGAATATTGTCTCAACCCCTTTCACATGTACTGCATAAAGTAAAATAACAACGGATACAACATATTATTAACTAAATTATTTCGGGGTATTTAACAACGTTGACAAATTAGTTTTCTCATAACTTGAACATTCGAGTAAGTTAATCAGTGAGCATATTACAAATCCATAAGAAAAATCGAGGTATAATACCTGTTACGAAGTAAGCTTTCTCATAATCGGACCTGATAACAGAAAGAACACCGTCTACATCTGTAACTGAAACTTCTTCCTTAGATTCATCACCCCCTAAATCCGTTCTGAAACAACGATTCACACTTGTGAAGATTGGTAAGACTAGAAAACATCGAACTAATTTGAAGAATCTCAGATAAAATCTCTCAACAACATCAACTGAACCAGATCAATGAACGAAACTGTAAATAGCTCTGTTTCCTGCATATAACTCTCATCTCATCGGAGGTCCAAGTAATGCTAAACTGCTAAATGAGAAGAATTACATAAACGGCGATGAATAAAAGTAGAATACGGGTAGAAGACGGACCTTACTCTCCCAGCAGGAATGAATACCCTAAGGATTTCCGTCACGCCGCTTACAGCGATCTTCAACAGCTCCGGCGTTTGAGTTTCTTCGCTTTTGCCGTTGGGGGAGGCTGAGCAGCAACGGACGCGGCGGATTCTCTGGAAATATCAAACGATGTTACACATGAAGGAGAAATCAAAAGGTGAAAATTAGAGAGAGAGAGGGGAGGTGGTGATGAACCTGGTTTATTGGCGGCAAAAGTCGGAATTGGGTCCGCCATGCGCAGCAGCGAAGTCCCGCCATTCTTATTCCTCGAGTGGAGTGGACGCATTTTCCACCACTTAAATTGCTATTTCTCTCTTAAATGTATATTTTTTTAATTGCAATTTCTCAATTTTTGTTGCTTTTAATGGGAAAAATAGTTTTTAGTTATTCTTTTTTTTTTCCCCTAAATATAATTATCATTATTTCTTACAATTTGCAGGATATAAGATTAATACTTACTCAACATTGAAATCAAAAATCCATTTTTCCTAAAAAAAAAAACAAAGAAGACAACTATATTTATTTTTCATAGTGACGACGGGACGCATGCAAGACGCACTCTATTATATTATTGGCTAATACTAGTTTAACGTCAATGAAAATTTTTGGGAAGGTTCAAGGATGGATCATATAGAAATAAGTCCTGGGTGAGAATTAGGAATAGATCTGGACCATTGATCTGAATTTGATCTGTGAATGTAATTGATTTAAGCAGGATTATAAGGTATCATAAGCATGACTAGATTTAAGCATGAATTTGTACATTAAGAAGCATAATTATATTATAAGCATAAATATATACTGATTTAAGCATCCCGGCATTGAACAACGAAAAAGATTGTTCGAGGCGACATCAAGCAAGCCGACTAAACTAATTATTGTTTAAAAAACTCGTGATAGGTAGATGAAGACAAGTGGTCAAAAAACTTTAAATAACTCGAGCCTTCCACTCGTGTCGTGACATAACAATTCTCGGATTTTGTCAAAGGAACCCGAATTGAAAAGCTTAAAAAGATATCTTCATTACAACCTTTGAAATACATTGCTTTAAAGTGTCCATTCATCTTAATCTATTCATCGTGGTATCAATCCACCATTTTACTGAAATCACCATAGGATATACGATGACAACGTATATAATGTATTACACTCCCCTCGTTCATTCATACGAAGATAATTTTTCCCGATACAAAACTTAAAGATAAATTTTCTCGATACGAAAATCAAGACAAACGTATTTGACAAGAGTAATTGTACGGAGTAGTTGATAATTTAATACTCCATCCGTCCCATGACAATTGTCCATGTTTCCTTATTGGGATGCCCCATTTAATTGCCACTTACTTAAAGTGGAAAAGTTTTACTCTCACAACTAATATAATATTAACTCCACTATCTTTTAAAGCCTTGGTTATTGTGCAATTTCCCTTGTGGACAATGCCATGAACAGAGGGAGTATATAAATGATTTTTTCGAAAAGGCGAATATTTGAATTTCTATATCGAGGCACCCCCAAATTCCGGAAACACGCAATTGTTCTCTAAACCCCCTCTTCTGCTCAAGTCTTCCAATTTCAAAACCCTCCTCCTCCTTGCTTGCTAAATTAATCACTTATTACTTGAACAAATTCCTCGCCGGTTTTTGCAGCACTCACCACCTCATCGCTGCCGCCGCACCGCCGCTGTTGCCGTTGGAATTGGTAAAGCAGAAGCTGAGTAAATGGAGGAGAGCGGTATCTCAAACAATGTGGCGCAAGCCATAGCAACCGCCCTCGACTGGAGATCCTCTCCCGATGCCCGCGCCGCCGCTCACTCGTACTTAGAATCTGTACGCTTTTTTATGTCTTTTTAGCCGGAAAACATCACTAGAGTTCTTAGCTTGTTTGCATTACTACGATTTTTTTCCTTATAATCGTAATCGTGCTTATAAGTTGGATTGGTTTGAGCTCACATCATTCCAGGCAGATTTCTATCGACTTTGTTTCTTATGTTTAGGTGTTATGATGATTGGGGCAGCTAATTGATATTTGAAACACTGATACCGAGTACGGCCAACTTGTTTGAATAAACTGGCGATGTAGTCTTCGGTTTAGGATTGTTTCTAACACTCCAGCTGAGCTAGTTTTTGAGTGATTTTGGTGTATCTTGTTAATTTTTCGAAGCCTTTATAAAATGACATTATATAGAGATATCGTGTGCTGAAGAGAATAGATGCTCGGTATAGCGACCATATATTAGAGCAAACATACATGTTTTATAAAATTGTTTCTCGCCCGATACCTAATATCCAAAGTTCAGCTTTGTAAATTTGTTATTTTTGATGAATAAGATTGTTCCTGTGTATCAAGTTGTATAAATAGGTTAGTAGTTGCATGTCGAATTAACTAGAGATTTTATTAATTCGGAGTGAAAACAAGTGGCCTTTCTTGTATTCATGCCAAAACAGCAAAGACGAATAACATAATTTGAATAAACCTTATTATATATCACACAAATTTTTTGATATTGTTCTTGCTTGGTCTACACACATACATAGAGCTTTAAGAAGCTTGCAAGCACTTTCTCATTAACGCTGTCTGTTATATAGACTGATGGAGTTTACAAGGTTTGCTATAAATGGAACTTGCTATAAAATAGTGACAATCCAAATTTTGATCGGAATATATTATGTAAATGTTGATTCTAAGTAACATATATTCTCTATCATCCTTTCTTAATATTACTCTGTGTCCAGATAAAAGCGGGAGACACACGTGTTTTGGCAAGTACCTCGTTTCTTTTGGTCAAGCGAGATTGGTCTCCTGAAATACGCTTACATGCTTTTAAAATGCTCCAGGTATATTTAATGGTTTTCTACTTTCAGTTTGCTTCCCTAGTTTGTAAAATTTAGTTTGTCTTTTCAGTTCATGGTAATTCATGAACCTTGTGAATGAGGTAAGAAGCTTGAAAGTGCGAAAAGTCTAAAAGATGGATTGAGATTTTCAGATCTTGATGTGATGTTTATACGCAAGTTGATGCCTGGCTTGTTTAGATGTATATTTGTTTCTATGCCAGTCAAAGTGCTAGAAATGCTACTTCACGCAGTATTGAGTATCTATGACTTCATGAACATGGAATTTGGAAAAAGTTGACTCTGCATATGCAAACTCAATTGGATTTTTAATGATTAATCATCGAAATGCAGCAACTAAGCCGTCAGGTGATCTGACCGTTTTATGCACTATTAATTTCCTATTTTAATTAGTAAAGACCATCCGTTAGAACGACTACTTGTCATGGAAACACCATGCATCAAACCTTCTTATTGCTTTGAGGGCTTACTTTGTCAAATGTCACATGCCAAGATTTAGCAAGTGTAATTATCTCTAAAGCTATAATAGTTGTGCTCTTATGCTTTCATCCTGTTAATTTCTCTTATGCTGCATTTTACTTTGACGTAAAAAGATGTTAAAACTTAAAAGAAGTATAAGGGATTTACCATCTTAATACTTTTTTTGCCTTTACTGTAACAAAAGTTCAGCCAACCAACTTTTCTATACAATTGTTTAATTTTGTATGCAAGATAATGATGTGGTAGTTTTATCCCTCTTTTTTCAAAAGATTTCCCCATCCTCACATGCCATTTCCCGACAGAAAATAAGGGCAATTTAGGCATTTCATGTTTTTATGCATTT